>JAMXDD010000007.1:11793852-12393852 GCA_024733475.1 Syzygium grande | reverse complement strand
ACATTGGTATCTAGACTTGAAGCTCTTGAAAGGATCAACACGAGTCGCTTCGGTTTGGGCTAAGCTACGGAACATTTCATATGCTCGTGGTCCGCTACAAGCATTAGTGAGGTGGCTAGTGCGATCGGTAAGCCCCTCTATGTTGATGTTCGAACAGAGCAGATAAGGATGATCTCATTTGCCAGAGTCTGTATTGAAGTCAAGGCCACCCAAACATTGCCTGATTCAGTGGATGTTCTGCTGAATGAAGAAATCTGGCCCATTAAGGTAGAGTACGAGTGGCGTCCTATTTCGTGCCCGATCTATGGTACTTTTGGCTACAAATGCTCCCCTCTTGCCGTAGCTATGGCCATGGTGGTGCAGCATATCCCTCCAGCATCTACTATTCCTGATGAACCCCTCTCTGGGGATGAAAATTGGGAGAAGGTTACCAGGAAACATGTTGTGTCTCACTCTTCAGGCCCTGCTCTAGCAAACTCCTTTGTCCTAGAACTGCCTCCTCCTACCCTTAAATTTATGGTAGCCTCTTCGTCCAAACAGACCCCCCTATCCTTGAATTGGCTTCTCCTACTTCGTTCGAGGATACGTCCGACTCGGACAATCCTCTAGAGGGCAAAGCTAGCGACATTGGCAGCGATGTTAATTCCCCCTCTCCTACTCCACCATCCATGAGGTCGAGACCCGGGGCTAATTCTGGTGGTGAGCCTCCTTCCAAGTGCCCTGACCCTCCCTCTCTTGTTCCCATGCAGCCCCTACCTTCTCAAGGTAACACCTCAGGAATGGCTAAAAAGCCTCCCCCAAACTCCAGAAAGTGGAGGGGGGTGTGTGAAAAGAAGGTAATGTGTTCCATCCCTCTTTTTTTATGTTTTTTGGCATATGGAATATTAGAGGACTTATACACCCCCTCAAGCAGGCTGAGATTAGATTTTTTGTTAGATCTAACAATCTCTCGTGTATTGGTATTCTGGAGACTAAGGTCAGCCCAACTCTTTTTGATAATATCTCTGTTGGATTATTGCCGAGATGGTTATGGTCCTCTAACTATAGCCACTCTCCCTGGGGTAGAATTTGGGTTGGCTGGAATCCCCAGGATGTTGATTTAGTTGTACTTTCTGTATCTGAGCAGGCTATCCATGGCTGTGTGAATCTTTTGGTTTCATGCAAGACTTGTCACCTATCGGTAATTTATGGCGGGCATACTTTTATTATACGTCAGACTCTCTGGGCAAATCTCATCCGGTTGAGTTTGCAATTTGCTGAAGTGCCCTAGGTCATTGTTGGAGATTTTAACGCCATTAGAGACCACTCAGACAGAATTGGCAGCTCCAACTCTTGGATTCCTGCATTTGACGAGTTCGCTAATTGCCTAGATAAAGCTGGTCTTGATGACCTTGGATACGTTGGCCATAGATTCACGTGGTCAACTTCCTCAGGTACTCGGTGGAAATAGAGGAAGATAGACAAGGTGCTCGTTAATGAACACTGGACCAAAGCGTTTTCTTTTTTGAAGGCTACCTTCTTAGCCCCTGGAGTTTCTGATCACTCTCCGATGGTTATAAAAATTGAATCTTCCCCGGTCCTCAGAAAGCCTTTCAATATTTTTAATTGCCGGATGCTAAACCCCTCCTTCTTAGAGTATTGTGGCGGAAACATGGGACTCTCACTTTTCTGGCACTCCTATGTTCATTTTATGTCAAAAGCTGAAGCTCCTCAAATGTTGCCTCAAACTTCTCAATAGGGAATCCTTCTTTGACATCTCTACACGTACTGCCCAAGCGAGAGCAGAATTAACTTCTACTCAAGATGCCCTTGCTTGTGACCCTCTGAACCAGTCATTGGCTAACCTAGAAAAGGATCATCTCCAAGAGAAGTCTTCTCTGAACTCCGTATTCAGGAGGATTTGTTCTTCAAGCAGAAATCTAGTATCAAATGGTTAAAGGAAGGGGTCCGCAATACTAAGTATTTTCATCATTTTGTCAATCGAAGGCATCTCCTCAATCGATTAATCTCGATTTTCAATGGCTCTGGATCTATCCTTACTGACCCGACTCTAGTCTGTGACCATATTGTCACGCACTATGAGAACCTACTTGCCTCCGACTTGTTTGTTTCTCGGCCTGCAAGTTTGGACATTCAAGCTGTGATTTAACGCTCCCTCAACGAGAATCAAACCCAACTTTTGTCCCGCCAGGTGACTGAACTTGAAATCTGGGATAATTTTTTCTCTCTTCCAAAAGGTAAAGCCCCCAAACTCGATAGCTTTAATGTGGATTTCTTTTTATCATCATGGGATATTGTTGGACCTTCGGTCACTTTGGCTATTAAGGACTTTTTCCAATCCGGTTCCTTGCTCAAGGAGACCAATGCTACCATTCTCACCCTGGTGCCCAAGGTCCCCAACGCCTTATCCATGAATGAATTCCGACCGATTGCCTGTTGTAACACAGTTTACAAGTATATTACCAAGATATTGGCCAATAGAATTGCTACAGTTCTGCCTGCCATTATTAGTCCCACTCGAACGCTTTTGTCAAAAAGGGGCGGATTGGGGACAACATTCTTCTTGCCCAAGAACTTTTTGCGGGATTTCATCATGACCCGTACCTGCCAAAATCGCCATTAAAGTTGATTTTCAAAAGGCATATGACACTGTTGACTGGGTTTTCCTCCAACGGACCTTACAAGCTTTTGGGTTTCCCCATATGACTATCGAGCTTATTATGCAGTGTGTGACGACCCGAAATTCTTAGTTGCTATCAATGGAGCTCTCCACGGTTTCTTTCCTAGCAGCAGAGGACTACGCCAAGGGGACCCGATGTCTCCTTACCTCTTTACCTTGGTCATGGAAGTCTTCACCGGAATTCTTGTTACTCAATCTTGTCTCCCAGGATTCAAGTTTTTATGGCGGTGTAAGACCACCTCTCTCACCCATTTGTTTTTTGCTGATGATGTTTTGTTATTCTCGAAGGCAAACGACACTTCAACTGCCCTTCTAAAGAGTGGCCTGGATCTTTTCTCCCGATGGTCTGGACTTAAGCCTAATGTCAACAAAAGCGAGATATTCTTCTTGGGTGGCTGTACTTCTCTGAGGGACCGTATTTTACACTCTTTTGGCTTCATCAAAGGTACGCTTCCTTTTCGTTACCTTGGAGTTCCTATTTCTGCCTCTGATTGGGTAAAAATGATTGTATCTCACTAGTCAATGCTATCACGGCTAGAACTCGCTCTTGGACCCAGAGATTCCTTTCATTTGCGGGACGTCTTCAACTTATAAAATCTGTCCTCCATTATGTTCAAGTCTATTGGGCTTCTATTTTCTATCTTCCACATTCTGTCCTTGCGAAAATCGAATTGATCCTTAAACAGTTCTTATGGAAGGGTCCAGACTTAGGGGTGGGGGGATGCTAAAGTCTCTTGGACTGATGTTTGCCTACCTAGTGCCAAAGTCACATATGGGTCCTTTTCACGAACAAGGAATCTTTATGGTGCAAATGGATACATTCCAATTTTCTCAAAATGAAGGACTTTTGGGTCGCCCCTAAGCCTACTGTGTGCTCTTGGGCCTAGAAGAAAATCTTAGATCTCCGTTTGGAATTCTGGCAGCAGTTCAAATGGAGAATTGGCAATGGATATTCCACTTCTTTTTGGTTCGACTTTTGGCATGCTAAAGGCCCGCTCTATAAATTGTTCTATAATAGAGACATATTCTGTTCTGGCATTGCAAGAACGGCCTCGGTTAGTGATTTCCTATCCTCTGAATGGCACTTTTCTAACGTGCTACAATCCTTCAATTCCTGGACTAAACCTACCCCCCAGTTGGCGATGGAGTCGCCGGACCAACTTATTTGGCAAGGTCATCCTTCCGGAGTGTTCTCTATTTCCTCGGCTTGGGAATTAATTCGAAAAAAGGGACACCTTGTTTTATGGGATCCATTCATTTGGGACTGCAGTATTGCCCCGAGACATAGCTTTCTGCTGTGGTTGATGTCCCTTAACAGGCTTCCGACCAAGGTCCTCCTCCTATCCTACCACAGAATCTCTAAAGGACTTTGTGCTTATTGCCAAGGTAGGCCAGACTCCATTGATCACCTTTTTTTTTGTTGCACTTATACCGGTTCTCTGGCGTCTTTTTGGGCCACCAAATTTAATCTCTCCTCGCACAACGAGTCATGGCAACATTTTCTCCACTAGGCGTCCACATCCATTGCCGGTAACAGCTTCCATCACCGCCTTGCTCGGTTTGCACTTGGAGCTCTGTGCCACCTCATTTGGACAGAGCGTAACCATTTCCTCTTTAGAAATGGGACCATTTTCCTGCCTGCAATGCGAAACCATCTTGCCAAAGCTGTTCGAGACAAGGCTCTTTCTCTCAAGCCTATTGCAGATACTCTGCGCAATAGAAGAATCCAGGCCGGCTAGGACATCCCGACTTCTAGTTTTTCTTGACGATTCTGTAGTTGCTTGTTCTTTTGTGGCTCTTTAGTCCGCTTGTTAGCTGTTCAGCTCGTGCTTCTTAAACATCGGGCTCCTTATGAACTTTTAGCGCCCGCTAACCTTAGTTAACCACTACACCTTTGCACCTATCGTGACACCTGTGTCGCCTTAGGTACGAGGTTTTGTGTTCGGCTTCTCCATTGTATCTTGTGTATTGAAAAATATATAATCCTCTTACCTTACCAAAAAAAAAAAAACAATGGAAGCTGAATTTGTGGCACTCTCAGTGGCAGTACAAGAAGGTGTTTGGCTAAGGAGATTTTGAGACCATTTAGGTGTTACTGAAAATGCTACAACGTCGTTATTAGTACATTATGATAGCCAAGCAACAATGGCTTACACCAAGGATCCCAAGTTCCATTGTAAAACCAAACACATAGACATCATATACAACTATGTTAAAGATATGGTAGTGTTGCGCCGCGCTTTTTTTGGGGTTTTTGGGATTTGCGCACTAAGGAGGTATTTCCGCGTAAGGGTCTCTTCTAGACCATACCTCACGTGACAGTGGAAGGTGATTTCCTATTTAGTCTAGGTTTGTGATTTTGGAGTCGCCACTAATCATTATTGGTAGGTAGACTAGAAACCTAATCGAAGTACAGGAGAAATACCACGATTTTACAAACTAGAGATTCTGAGTACGGGGACTTGGTTACGTTATTGATCCCGAATTGAGATCCCTAATGCCCTTTCGGTACCTAAGAACAATACGATATCTAATGTGTCATGCGAATTTCCGAGGTTTACCCACTAATTCTATCCATTCTAATCTTAGGAAAGACCAAACAAGTATTAAACGCATAATCGAAGTCAATAAAATCAATCAATCCTAAGGGGTCTCTAAAAATGAAAATCAATCAAAACATCCAAACCTTAATGAAGCTCTAAAAGCTTATTTATTTCATGATTTACACTTTTTATAGTTTTAGGGTTTTTTAGGGGTTATAACCCCTGAATTTGGAATTTTCTAAAAATGCCACTTGGGCACTGCCACAAATTCAAATCGCACTTTTTATGGTTGGCCACAATGTTTTTGGACCATTCTGTATATTTTAAAAATATTTTTTTTTCTTTTTTCGGAAATTTTATTAACCGAGAATTGATTTTTTTTATGATTTTCTGAAAATTTTTATGAATTTTTCAATTTTTCAATTTTTTATTGATTTTATTTTTTTTTTTCACATTTTTTATTTGTATTTTCTGAATTTTCTGAATTTTTATGAATTTTCTGAAAATTTATGAATTTTTATGAATTTTCTAACTTTTTGTGGATTTTTCGTTTTCCTGAATTTTTTTTATTTTCCAAAAAAATTTATATTTTTCTGATTTTTTTTTTTTTTTTAAAAATTTTTCAGTGAAATTTTTATTTTTTCTGAATTTTTATGAGTTTTTAGATTTTTTTATTTTTTAATTTTTTAAATTTCCTGCCGATGTGGTGAATCGGATCGGCCCGGTTCAACCCAGTTTGATTTGGCGAATCGGGCCTCTGGCTACGTAATCGCTGGTCACCCTTTCCGACGAGCTCAATTGCCAAAACGGTGTCGTTTTTGGCTCTTTTCATTGAGGCATTTTGTCGAACATACAATGTGTATGATTCTGTATTAAGCGTTTTTCAGGCCACCACTTCAAGTCGAATTTCGACGACCTTCCGATGTGATTTTCACCATCTCAGTTGATCCATTCTCCAGTCTATATCATCTAGTGTCAATCTAAACTAATCGGAACGTCGTCAGACGTTCACCGGCCGTCAAAATTCAAGTCCAAAAAAGCCTAGTCCATTTCTAACTAAACTTGCATTTTCAGAACTCAAGTCATCATTCTACATCACCCTAACCGTCTAAATCGGTTCAAATCAACACCAAATCATCAAACAAAGCCAAAGAAAACCTACTTGAATGACTTAGAGTTGTGACAACTCTCTAACAAGGATTTCTCGATTCCAGCGAGGTTTGGAATTTCTCGCGAAACTTAACAATCATAGCCAACTCGATTTGAATGTGTTTCCCATCATTCAGAACACAAACAAACAAACAAGAGGTGATTAGAATATGTTTTAGGAATCAATAATAACAAAAACACGAAGAGACACACGATTGAGCTAAAAGCTATTCTGGAAAATTTGGCAAACATTGATCATGAACCAACTTTACCTGCTTCAATGAGGATCAAAATGGAGTTCCCGAGTTATCCGGTGACCGTAGAATGGCTCTTTGTCACTTAATCTTCAAGTTGATGGCCTCGGTTTCGTCGAGGAGCTCTTGAATTAGCCGGCCGAGCGTGGTTTTCAAGCCTTGAGGATCAGCATTGTTACAGGTCCTCCGGTGAGGAAACTCACCGACGAGACCTATTTACCAGCGCTTTTCTAGTCAAAAAAGCTCCGATCACTAGGCCTCAAGGAGTTTCAACTCACTCTCTCACTAGTTTCCTCTCTTTTTGTGTCTCTGATTCTCTCTCTCTCTTCTGCGATTCGTCGAACACCTTCTCTTCTCAGTGTTCAGTTTTTTCCATTTTTTGTAGCTCGATTTCCCACCCAAATTTAATTGGAACCGATTTAGAATTGGTTAGGATTGATTCACTAGTGCCAGCTGGAGGTTCTCCAGCTGGCCAAATCAATTTACACGTGCTAGATTAATCGGAGAAGATTCACGACATTGCAGGTTTAAGTTAGAATTTTCTGGGTTTGGCACGTTCTGGGCAGGTTGGGCGAAGAAGACGAGTCGTCGGGTCGGGTCGGGTTGACCCGGTCGACCCGGCAAGCGCGGTTTTGATTAAAAACTCAAATTGAACTCAATTTCGACTGATTTTTTCAAATTAAATCCCAAAATTGAATTCCTCATCATATTCCAAACCCAAATATGTGACTTTCCCCGATTTTTATTATAATTGTGTTCAAAATTTTCACATGTTTGTATTTAGGTTAATAGGATTTTGTTCAATTTAATGCCCTATGACCTGATTAAGCAAAATTGATGCCAAAATTAAATTACCCACATCTAATTAACCCTTGAAATGATGGTCTCATTTTGAAAATTTCATATTGGGCACGATTCCCAATTTGGGTTCAAAATTCTTAATTTTCAATTGAATTTTGGGGATTTTTTTTATTTTTATATCAAATTGTGCAATTGGACCAACCATTATGTAATTCAAGGTCCCAGAATCATTTGTTGTGAAGACACTATGACTTAAAAATGACTAGAAAAAATTTAATTGCATTTTTGGTTCAATTCGAGTTTAATTTTGCCCAATTTTGGGAAAAACATATACCCGATTAAGATTTTTTTTTTTTTTAAATTGATGATGTATTCATGAAATTGGATTTAAAATAAGAATAATGACTATTTTTATGGAATTTTCTGATTCCATTTACTATTTTTTCTTGATTTTCACACTTATTTTGATTAAAAGAAATTAAGGAAAAATGCGGAAAAGTGCTAAAAAATTATTTTTTGGTTTAGAAATAGGTTTCTAGGCTTGGCCAAGATTTTTCGTCCTAATTTTGAGATTTTTGAAAATATGAAAAAAAAAATGAGCTGAAAATCAAGTGTCAACAGGTAGTATGAAAGAAAGTGAACATATAGTACATAATCACACAAAGAATGATAGCAAATCCAATAACAAAGCCGATTTCTAGAGATGTTTTCTATAGTCATGTAAAATCTCTAGGACTACGTAGAATCTAATGTACTGAATATTGTATTTTTCTCCAAATGTTCATTATTAATGAAGTTTAATATTATTATTAATGCCTATAAGATAAATTGATATTTATGTATCTTAATGCTTAGTGCATCATATTGAAAGGAATGTTGAACAGATGAGAGATTAGCCCATTCACATGGGTAATTGCCTCTACTCACTATGTGATGAATAGAGATGAGACAATTTTAAGCTTATTATCTATGTGATGATTGAGAGCTCAAGCTTAAAATACTGATGTCACCTTAACAAAATGTTAAGATGATGACATATATATTATTATGTCCGAAAGTGAAATAAACCCACATATTTCACTTAACCTGTCTTTAATGTCAAATGTGAGTTATGATAGATGCTTATAAATAGAATAGATTTGTGAACTCGAGTTAAACATTAGGTATGTCTGAAATATCATCTGTATGGTATTAAGTGTAAAGACATACATTCCATGGGAAAAGAGAGAATACCTTAATACGTATTTCATACTATGTATCCATGAGACGACCAATAAAAGTTGGCAAAAGTTTTGATTTCAACTTTTCAGCCGTGTGAGACTCTTGAGGATAACAGTTCCTCGATCAAGTGCCCTCATGACTCTTACTTATTCTCAAAATTTCTATTCAGTATTTACTATCTTAGGATATTGCCAATGGTCATGAATGATTCAATCTAATGGGGCATTTCTAGAAAAGCAAACTGGACTGAAATCAAGAGGTTTAAGGGAAGAGGAAGATCGATTTACTATTGATGTCACATACTAGTTTTGTGTTCACAGGTCGACCAATTATGATTATTTGTCAATCATAGTTGTGAATACAATACATGATACTTAAAGAGATAAAGAGAGATATAAATGTGACTGATTGATCTAGGGTATTGCATACTAAATCTACTCTAAGGAAATATGCCCAACATGAGCTGCTAAATATTCTTAATAGATGTGTGGCAACGAGCTCTCAGAGTATGCTGGTCGCACATATTATTTGTCTATACGAAGCTCGCAAAAAAGAGAGAGTTATATTTAGCCCATCATGGGTGAGTGGGAGATGATAGATATTATATATGGGCCGCCCATGTTGGGCTAACCCAGCCCATGGTCCATCATGCGGGCCCATCTTCAGTTGGAGTTCAAAAGAAGATAAGATGGAAGTTATCTTTTAGTGATTATGAAAAGATTGAGTTCTTTTCTTCTTCACGTTTCAATTCCAAAGAATGACACTCTGCAAAAAAGCTCCCAAAATTGGAACACTCTATCAAGGCTCCAAATTAGTAGACATTTAATCTGTGACAAAGAGGTATGTTCATTTACGTGATATGTCTCGCTCAATCAATGATTCAAATAAAGAATGGGCACATTTTTTTTGCATTTTGTGAATTGTTTTTGAGAATATGTTTCTGACAAGTGGTGAACTATTCCAAGGTGCATGTTGAATTATAATTCACTCAACATGATCTCTCCCAATTGCTATGAGACTTGGGATGTCACAAATTCCCTTACCTAAAACCCTACATCCTCGTCAGTATTGGTCTGTATAGCTTGGTAATAATCCCCCAATTCAATATGTGGTCCGGTCTACTTCTGTCCCCTTTGAATCTTGAAAATCAATATTTGAAACCTATCTTCCCGACAAGGCCCTCATCGGATCAAGTATATAAACCTAATCTATCCACAAACCACTCAGTTAGTGGAGGGGAACTAGCTTTGATAGCATTTGTAATGACCCCCACCTGTTTGACATGGGCCAGACCCTCAAAAGGAATACTTTAAGAAACCACACGAGGTGGTGATTGATTGAGGTTGGTGTTGACTTATAAATATCTCACCAAGGCCTCTCCCAACTGATGTGGGATTTAAGATGTTTACTCAGAGATATTCAACAAAATTGGAACAAACTGGACCACATAAATTGTCAACACTAATGATGACATCAATTTTTTTTTTGGTCAAAGACATCAATTCTTTAAGTGAAAGAGTTTGTGATATCCCGAGTTTCACACCAAATGAGAGAGGCCCTATTGTGTGATATTTAAGCTTGTACCCACCCCAAATTGTCATCACCTTATTTGGTTACTTAAAACTCTTTTTGATAGCTTGACCCATATGAAACGGACCGAATCATTGCATCCACATAGGCATGTTTCGACTTCAAATAGATTTTGAGCTTGAGTCTTTATGAGTTTTGCCTTCTCGGATACATGGTTTAGGTAAATCATTTCTCAATTATCTCAGCTTTCCTTTTGTTAGATTCAGATCGCGCATAGTTTAGATATTGCCCGATCATGAGTTTGCTTGGGTTCCGGATACATTGGGGTTCATCCTTTTTTTTTTCAAATTTGAATTCGGTTGAGTCAGAACCGCATCATGTCAGGTTGCATCGAGTTTGGGTTTGGTGTACTCTAGTGTTTAGGCTAATATCACATCCTCTTCATTTAGAACTTGGGTCGAGTCGATTTTGGATCACATAATGAACTACGAACAAGTCCTGAAGAAGCGGGACCTTGGACCTTTACGTGTGTTTCATCTCTATCCCTCGAACCCGTGAGCTAATGTCACTATTTATTCGTAGTTTATCACTCCATAGAAGAAAGAGGCCTCCAAGCGGGGACAAAGTCCCACATTGCTTGAACGTGCATAGTAATGCCGTATAAATGCCTAGTTGCGCGAAAGGTGAGGCCACCTGGACTTCCATTTCGATGGTCCTGGGGCCACTGTGTGCTTCGCTTCTGCCGCTCGAGCCTATGAACTGGACTTACTGATTGGTTCTCTGCGATTTTTTCTTAATTTCTTGTTTATAAAAAAAAAATGAAATGCCGAACTAAATTATTGTTTATTCTTAATTAAGTCTTAAAATTTTTTAAATTGATATTAATTCAATCGAGATCTAGAGTTTACATTGTCAAACTTATTAATAGAAAATGTTGACGTGGCTAAAATATGAAACATCCAACACTAAAGTAAATAGTTGTGAGAGCCAATCAAAAAAAGTTGAACATTTTGCTAATGTTGAGGGATTATTGGTCCTTTATCCCAAAGAAGATACATTGAATATCTAATTCTTTCTTACGTAATTTTATCCGGCAATGTTAAATGCTGGGATTCTTGCGCCCACATTTTTGAGGTCGATTTGTTGTTTATACATGCGGAAGCAATTAAAATGCCGTTAACCAAGGGTAACCACCAAAATCAACACTTGTACTAATTGAGGCTACCAAAAATGTTCGAGTTAAGTTGGGGTTGATCCCAAAAATAAGAAAGGGGGATGGTTTTGAGAATAAAGTTTGCACCTCTTGCACTTTATCAAAAACAAAATGCAGCCCACGGCGGCAAAATATAATCACAGCACACACGCGTGCATTTCTATGTGATGTTATGCATATGCTAGTGCTCGCACTCACGCTTTGCCTCATCAAGGCACTCACCGATTCGAGTTTCCGATCCTATTACAGAGTCCGCACTCCCACACATCTTCCGCAGTAATCCGGGCATCGCCCCGCGACGGACATCTTCGGGGCGGGTTCACGGGTTCACTACCCCGTAACACGATCGGGGTTTATTTGATCACACATTCACAAACCTCAATTTTATCCCGAACCCCGCGTAACACGATCGGGGCATTTTAGGTAATCACAATGCACATGTCATTCAAGCATACTTGTGAATGCACATGCCGTGCCAATGTTCGTGATGCACATCCATGGCCATGAAATTCACACTTGGGCAATTCACAATATTCAATTTCATAAATTAACATGCCCACTCAAACAATCAAGTTCAAATCAGCCATAGCATCAAATCAGCACACTATCCATGCACAATTTTACTTTCAACAAGCATTTGCATCGAGGCTCACCAAGTTTAATCCATTTCTAGTTAGACACGTGACATGGCATCATCAAATTAATCACTAATAGGCTCAATTAGCCAATCAATTGCACAATTCAATCAATCTTGGTAATCGCACGCTTAGTCCTCGAATTGATCGCTTAGGTAAATGTCAATTAAAAAATTTTTAAATTCAAACTTAATTAATAGAAAATGTTGACGTTTAAAATGTCAAACATCCAACATTAAAGAAAATAGTTGCGTGGCTAAAATATGAAAAACATTGAACATTTTGCTAAAATAAGAAAAGAGAGGGAAAGGAGGAGAGGGAGTTGAGGAGGGGGTGAAGGGAAAGGGGACGGGGATGGGGATGGGAGAGAGAGAGAGAGAGAGAGAGAGAGAGAGAGAGAGAGAGATTTGAATTTTTATAGAAATTAAAATATTAAACGAAACCGGGGTCCAATTCCAAAACGGAAAATGGTCTATCGTTTGACTTAAAAGGGACAAAAGGCCAAATTAATTTGTTGGGGTCTACTAGTCCAAAAGTCCGAAAACCCAAACTTTTTCATTATTCCCGATAAGAAGATTCCCCGAAACTCCCGAAAATCGAAGGTCTAAATAAAGATAGTGCGATTCATTGAATATCTAATTACTTTCCGACAAATCATGCATTTTTAAACCCCGGCAAAAATTCGAATGTTACATTAAAACTATATACTTAGTTTATTTTTTACCAAATTATTCGCCGACTAGAATTTTGGTTTATTTATGATAAATCATTTGCTTATCACAATTGAATTTAGTCATCATATCTTACTATTTCTTGAAAAATTACATTTCAATTCTTGTTTATCAAATTTAATATAAAAATTCCAATTACGATCCGTCCAAGTAATTCATTACTTTTCTCCAAATAAAAGTTTAATATTATAATTATTCAGTGTGTGAACGGAGATGGTCCATTAGCAAATATATCTCTAGGAAGGCAATTTTTTTTTCCAACAAAATGTCTACGCCATAATCTCGGACTTTAGTTGTGCAAATTAGGTTGCATGAAATCCACGTGAGATTGATACAAGTCATGAGTTTTATAAGTGTTATATTAAGCTATAGACCCATATTTTTTTCATGATATTTATTTGATATCTATGTATGAAAAACGATATAACTATTCACTATATCTATCCAAGCCCACTAACAAGGGCTTGGCCCGAAGATATATTGCAGGTAAATGTGCTTGGGAAGGCCTGTACAATGAAGGCCCACGCGCGGCCTTTGTAAAGTCTCTATAGCGTTAACTCTGGTTTAGTGGCAGGATCCCAAATTATCTCTATCTATTGGGATGTTTTGGAGAGTTTTGACATGGTGGATAGACCCATCAAAATGAGACATAAACTCATTTCTTTAGCCATATATGATGGGCTGAATTGTTATATTGATTAGTTATATTCAATAAACATGTCATAAATGGGTTTAAATGTAATATCGGTATTAAATGGGTTTATAACTTACTTAGATCTAACCTACCTCGATAACCCTCTCTTCATTCAATCTCGCGCTCATTCACTCCGCTTTCTCACCTTAATTTAGCTATGAGTTTTTCTAGATTTTGTTATATATGAAAGTGTTTTAGCAATATGAGTTAAATAGGTCTACTTCGATTAGATCAATATTTAGTGGGCAATCCATATATTTTACAGGTCTAATTATAGGCTTCGAGTGGGGCTCAATAGGAAAGGGCAGAATGTACCCCTAATCTTTTATAGTGGGCTTGAAGTCAACCCATGCTTTCATCACGTGCCACGTACTCCTAGCAAAGGATAACATCCGTGGATTCGACATACATGGATCGCCACGTGGCAAAATCTTATTTAGTATTCATCTCTCACCTCTCGCCATGATTATTCCTATACCATCCGTTCTGAAGAAAAAATAATTACAACAACAAAGTTAAAAGGGCAAATCTTTTCAGGTTCTGAAAAAAAAAAAATCTTTCAAGACAACGACCTGTTAATCTCTAACATTTCCTCACCTGCTACTTGGCAATCAAGTCCCTTCGGATTACCTGCTCCCCCTCTCACATGCTCTCTATTTCACCATGCTCATCGAAGTCGCTAATGCGCTACGCTTCCCTTTGTTAAAGAAACCACGTGCAAAACTCGAGACAAGTGGAGCCAATAGAAATTTACCCAAATCCCTCGTATAAGTCCTCATTGGCTTCAGAAAACTAAAGAAGTGAACCAAGTTTGGTTCAATGCATCCCGAACAATCGAGAGGAAGTCCTAGAAGCCGAGAGTGAGAACGATGAAAATAATATCCGAGAAGAGGAAGTGGGAGAAGAGGAAGTTGAAGGAAGTGAAGAGGTTGGGCCAGAACAATAAAGAGGAAGATGGAAAAGTCTTAAGGTCCGTTTGTTTGAAGGAAAACGGTTTTCGAAAAATTATTTTTCGACTTTTCGGTGTTTGGATGACTGATCGATTTACGGAAAACGTTTTCCATAAATTGAAAACAACAAGTTTAGGTTAGAGAAAAACAACGCCTCTTCTGAAATTACTTTTCCTAAACTACCAAATAAATGAAAAATAACTGTTTTTCTTGAAAATGATTTTTATGAAAAATATTTTTTTTATCATGAAATTTTCAATTAAACAAAGGCACCCTTGATTAAGAAGGAGACGCGGACAATCCTTCACACGAAGATGTTGTAATTAACCTATTTTCTCATCAACCGAAAGCTAATATGTTGAAGATATAAAGTGACATGACAAGATGAGGAGGATCTTCCACACCAAATGAGCCACTGATTTGGTTGCCAACTTCCGTGGTCTTTCTCATCATATCGAATAGTTCGACCTAGAGATAAGAACTACTCACTACTCAGTTGACATTAGGGAAAACAACTTTGGTTTGCAAAACGCCTATGACAAGACATGACAAGACATACAAAACTGATCAATTCATTGCATCATAACTTGGGAAAATTTATCCAACAAGTCTCCAACTCATTGTACGGATATCAATTTAGTCTTAAATTTTCAATTTTATCAATTTAGTTCTAAACTTTCACAAAAATTTTCAATATAGTCATTCTAGTCAATTTTTGTCAGAAATCGCTAATAAGGCGATTCAGTCATTGCTAGTTGTTTTACGTGGTACACCGCCATATTAGCAATTTTCAATGAAAATTGACCAAAAATACTACATTAAACTTTCGCGCAAATATTTAGGGCTAAATTGACATCTACTATATATTTAGGACTTATTAAATAATTCCCCCCATAATTTGGTGATTGATGACATACGGATAAATAGATTTTTTATGAGAAAAACCGTAGCAGCTGGCAACCAAATCAGTGGGCATATTCTGACTGTTCTCCTAAACACTATATCCCCAAGTGATATGAGGCGAAGATACAAGGGCCATGATTGAGCCTGCTTTTTCAAATTATGCATAAGACAAAAAAGAATTTTGATAAGTTGCCTTCAACATCAAAGTTGAAAATTGAACTCGTTAAATGGGTACACTCTTACGTTGCTTAGTCGTAAAGCATCTTTTCCTATTTCTCTAAAGTGATTGATTCACTCCATCTTTAAGAGAAAGAAAGCCACGCCACGACAAGACAAATGCCAAACAAAAGGCAGAGGCATGCGTCGAGAGCATTTAAAGCGGTGTGAAAATCAAACAAAAGTCAGCAAGGCAAAGAAGTTACATTTCAAGACAAAAACAGGAAAGTGGAAAAGCAACAAAAAATTTCAAACTATGCTCAATGTGAAATATTTATCCTGAATTTTTTTATGTGACATCAAAATTTTCAATTTTGTATATGTGTGACACATTTACCCTTTCGCCAAGATTCTATCAATGAACACCATAAAAAATTTGCCTACATGAACGCTGAAAAAAGTAAACAGTGTTGACATGGCATCCGCGTGACTTAAGAAAAAGATGGCTCCAAAGAACCTGTGTGCATGAATTTTGTGCCTCACAACCCCTAAAGCGAAAATGATATCCTTTCACTTCAAAAATTCAATGGATTTAACCAAAGTTACATGCTTTCCGCTAAGACCATTTTGATCGATGAGAATGATATGGCGAAAATAAACAAGATAATCCTCAGTTGGAAGCTAGTGGTACGGTGTAATTTGAGCTCCATTGGCCCCATTCCCAATGGAAACCCTTGCATTTAATGACCGAAGCATTTTCAAAATATGGATTTTTAAATCCTCTCAAGAATTTTGAATACGATATAATTATTGAAAAATATCAACGTGAATCGAGAAGAACAATGAGTCAAACTATGAGGCATGATAATACTCTTTTTAAGGAATTTTTTACCCTACAACGTTGCTAATGGTTACTAGCAAAAATCCTCCAAGATACAACAAAATCTCGAATAAGAATACTAGATAGCAATTTTAGTATTCCTCTAGGATCTCTCAAGGGAAACAATTGGAAAAGATGGTTGTATATCTTTTGGAAGAAACGAAAGATGGTAGTTCTTCATAATGGACAAAAAAGTTGAAAAATTATATACTTAGAATAAACACAACATTTCAAATGTGAAGAAATTATGTATGAACAGACATAACCCTCTAAAGGTTTAAGAGCGCATAATAATCGTTAGGCAGAAAATAAATATTCAAGATTAAATAATAATAAAATAACCATAACTCTTTTGTGAACAGTCATACTATTTCAATATGACACAATGGTCAAATTTTTTTTATAATTACAATTTCGAATTTTGATAAATAAAAAGATAATGATCGTTGATTAGTGCCAAATCTCGTTCACATGTACACTCACATCTTTTCGATGTGAGACAAGGTACCTCTTAGTTTGTTTTACAAACAAACTACCAACAATCCCCCACTTTATTTGTAAACTAAAATTACAAAATAAATTAATATTTTAAAATATACAACCAAAATTTCATAAGATTCATATACATGCATAAAGATCTCTTTCGAGTTAAACCTTTATTTAGTGCAAGTATCTTAAAATTCTATAAAAGTTTCAAGTAGCTATGCTTTAAACTTATCACTTTAATAATAGAATCAGATATATCACATATATACTAACCTATCATTTCAACGAGAAATTTATAATTTACTTAGCACTATTATGGCCTTGTGTTGGTACCTATTTTATGAGCTCTCTAGAAAGCAACCCTAACTTTCGTAAAAAGCGGCACCATTTCTATGCTCATATGAGTGAAGTATCTACCACTTGTTTCTATTACTAATAACATATTACTAATTTGTATCTCACTTCATTAAGAATATAATTCAGCCTACAAAACGTAACAGACAATATTGACATTTCATGTCCGGGCTAATGTCAGTATCAAACAATCACTTTCAGTAACTTGTTTTTACCCATCAAACCTCATAACTAGCGATTTACTAGTGTTACGGCTAGTGCTATTACCTAAAAGGAGTGAATAGGTGATTTTACCAAAATTGTATGATTTAAACGTGCGGAATGAATATAGTTTAGGTCAACAACTCATATGATCAATATCAGATGGATTCGTATAATAAACTTGTATATAAATTATTGTTAGATGATTGCGTCGATGACTAAGATAATGTTCAAATGAACTTGTTTGACAGATATGTGTACAATATAATTTCAGCAATAATAAATAAGAGTTTAGGGATAGAGAATATTGCACACAGATCTTTATAGTGGTTCAGCTTTATTTAGCTTACATCCACTCTCCACGATGACAGCCCGTTGGCTATATTTCACTATTGAATCACAGAAAGATTACAAGAGCTGTTCTTCCCATATGATAGATAACACTATTACATACACTCTTCACTCAAGTAATTTTCTTTCAAATAAACACAACGTGGAAACAGTAATCACAAGTGTGTAAGATCGAAGCTCTATTCAAACTTTGGAATTCTCGATTCTGGTTCACCTTTGTCTTGTTCGACGTTTGCACTCCTTTTATACTCCTCTACTTCAAATCTATCCGTTAGACAGTCTTAAGAGAATTGATCTCCAAATCAACCCGTTGGAGATTCTTCCCAAAATAGGATGCATAGTCATTAGAAGAAGAACCATTATCTCCTAGTGATTTGATCGCCCATACAATCAAATCAAGGTTTCCATAAATGTAGTTCTTCATATTTGAGGAACGATCTTGTGATCACCAATTTGGATATTTTAAAATATCAATTTGATTATCCAGCATAAACTTGCTAAAAATAACACTCATCAAATCTGACGAGTAATTTTGAGTTTGATGACAAAGTCCTTTCAATGACTAAGTCTTATGACTCAAGTATTTACCTGCATCAAATAACTTAATTGTAATTCTGATCAGTAATAGATTGTTTTATCATTCCTCAAAACTCATTAAGGATTTTGCTCTACAATCTCCCCTTTTTAATGATGACAAAACTATCTATATGTGATGTAAACAATTCGAATATAGTCTATTCAGACGATATAACTTTCGAAGCATATAAAACACTGTTAAGCTCCCTGAAATATAGCAGCAGTTCATATTCTGCCACTCCATACTTCATATCACTTGCATTCACATCCCTTGCATTCAAATCCATTCTTTATAATACTTCTCCCCTTTTTGACATCAGCAAAAAGTATAAACATCATAATAAGAGATGTAATAAGAGAGCGGTATTCAAAGTTGATAGACAAAGTTCATATAATAACCAAAAGTCAAACAACCATTGCAAAGTTCTCATAAAGTCAAACACATAAGTAAGATCAATGAAGAGTTTAGAAATGATAAGTTGGAAATAAATGAGATCAATTTTGCTGATTTTCTGGACGAGTTGATGGTCCGGTAGGTTCAAATGATGAAGTTCCAAATGGTATAGATAGGAAAGGTACTTGGACAAGATGGAAACTAGAAATTTGGTTTAATCGTTGCTCGATGTGTGAGGAGAGCTGATGAATCTGGCCTGCAGTGTTAATACCTCCAATTTGTATATCAGTTCTAACTTGAGCCTTTAAATTGTTGAATCTAGCTGCCATCAAGTCCTTGATTTCTTGAATTCCCTCTTTGAGTTCATTTCGAAGTTCCTGAACTTCATTCTGAACTGTAGCTTGTCTCCATCTAAGATCGGTAATTATTGCATGGTCGGACATGGAAGAGGAGATGTTGTATCCAGAAGGAGTATAAGTGTTCTGAGCATCAATAGAAACTGCTTCCTTTCCTTTGCCTCTTAGTGAAGCTTCAGATGGACTATTTTCATAGTCATTGCCTTCAAGAGGAAAGTAAGTTGAAAAAATGAGATCAAGTTCGATAGTTTCAAATGATGAAGTTTGAAAGGAGCTGGACGTCTTTTGCATTATGATCGTGATCAGCATTTTCTTCTTCAAACTCCTCCTACATGTTATCATATTGAGCATTTTCTTCTTCTTCAAACTCCTCCTGCATGTTGTCATATTGATCATTTTCTTCTTCTTTAAACTCGTGTATTTCAGCTTCATGATCATGTTCAAACTTCCCTTGTCTCTTGCCTTCAAGGGTTCTTTGTGAAGGAGCTACGCCTTTTGCATCTTTCAACAAAGTCAAGCCATTGTCTCTTGCTGTTTTTCCATGACTACTTTGTTGATGATATCACCAAGTGAATTCATCAAGTGGTCTTCCTCTTTTTGCAGTCTCTGAATTTCATGATATCACCAAGTTAATTCATCAAGTGGGCAGCATGTTTTTTGCCGCGGGCTTTGCACTTGGCATCATGAATAATTAGCCATTGCATAAACCTTGACTCCTCAAAGCGTCTTTCATCAGCTTGAGATTTTTCAGCAGATTGGTCTTTGAAATCTGCATTTCATTAGACTCACTGGCCACGGCTTGAGTTCTTTTGGCTGGTCTACCAGTTTTGGAGATTATCGGCTGTACTTTCCTTTTTCTTACTAAGGGTTCAATTGATTCCTCCTCATCGGAATCATGAAAAATATTGATAGAGCCCTTGTGTTGTGCACTTATCACTTCCACAGGAATAACCTTGCCCCTCTTATCCTTCCAATTTTCATCATCAAATTTGTATCCCATTTTTGTCATCATAAGTTCTCCAACTGTCATAGTTTGAAGAGATTTACCTTTGAGTTTTGTTGGTATGGAAATTTTCAAATACTCAAAGATAGCGGTGATCAAAGCTCCATAAGGGAGTTGACCTTTACTCTTCTTAACTGTTCTATACATTTGAAGGAGAATCATATGTGATAGAGAAATAGGAAAGGAAGTTTGAATTGCCCAAATCAACTTGGCCTCATAGCGAGAGACATCAGTTTTGGAAGACCCTTTGGGTCTGAGACAATTGATGATGATTTTATGCAGGACAATTGAATTTAGAGGAAGAAGAGAGCGAGATACATGAGAAGTTGAGCCTCTGATGAAAGAGGAGTCACCAGACAGAGATTGATATGCTAAATTTGAAGTGATAGGAATAAGAGAGAATTCTGTATATTTTACTCCTAGAATGGCAGCGAGATCAAAGGCACTTGTAATCTTGTTGAGAAACAGACAACTCAATTTCAGAAGGAGAAATGAATGACTGATTTGAATAAAAGTAAGTCGTAAGTTCTGGGTAGACTTTGTGAAGAAGAGAGCATATTCTTTGAAAATCAAGATGTTCAATCAGACGTTGTATTTTGATATTGAAATTTTCAAAGAAGATGAAGTCTACAACTCTATTGTTCATTATTCCTCTTGTTAGAAGAGAGTTATAAGTAACTTGATGAGTTTTGTTTCTGAACAAGCTATCACTTTTCTTCTCATCAGCAGGGAATTCAGAAATGGGCAAAAACTTAGCAAATAGTTTTTCATCATTATCCTCCTTCCTACTATTAATGTTTCCGCTTTTCTCTAAAGTCTACCGTTCCTCTTCACCAACGAATTTTTCTCTTTCAACATTCGAAAATTCTCCTACTTTCTCTTTTCCTTTTCGAGAAACTCCTTTCTTGATAGTCACAGGGGTTTCCTGTACATTATAGGATTCTTTCAGAACTATCCCTTTCTTAGCAACAGGCGTTGTTCTAAGCCTTATACCCTTATCATATTCCTCCATAACTTCTCACTCAGACAGAAAACCAAATGTTTTACATATGGCATTTACTGTACCTTAGTCACTCCGATTTTCTTGAAGTACTCTAAGGGTGTTTACCAGTTGTCTTGCCATAACAAAAGGATCATATTCTTGAACAGGTATACATGGAGATTTGCTACCCTTGCAAAAGACTCTTGCTTTGAGCCCTAAGTCAGATATATCGATTTTCTCTGCTTCTCCTTGTTTGTTTGCTCTGGTAAACATTCCCGTGATTCTGTTCAATCGTATGGAACCTTTGACTCCTTTCTTTGATTCGGTGGTCGATTTTGGTGCCATTGAGAATATTTTGAGTTTCCGAAGTGAAAGATGAGATCTTGTAGGGTAAATCATGGTTTTTGAGATCATTAGGGTTTCAGAGAATAGAATGAGTGTTCGGTGAAAGAATGTGAGAGTGAGAGAGAAGATAAAAAGGTTTTAAACCGAGGAGTACTATATATCGGTTTTTATAAAACCTTTTTTGAAAACTGTCAATTGATAGTTATGGAAATTCCGGAAATTATATTCCGAAAATTTTGGAATTATAATCCTTAAACGATATCAATCAAGGCAACTAATATATGAGATATTCAAACAATTACAATATTTAAAATATATGAGATATATATACCTTTTATAAGATGAGTTGCGGGCCAAAATCAGACATTTCAAATATATGTTTGAACAAATAGTCATCAGATGCAATAAGAGTTTGTTCTGCATATCTCAATAAAGTGGGTTAATGATATTTAATTTATCTCTAATAAGCTCAAAACTTTTCTTCTCTAAAGGTTTTGTAAAGATATCAGTTAATTGCTGTTTAGTGTCTATAAATTGAACAATTATATCTCCTTTTAAAACATGATCACGGATAAAATGATGCTTAATATCAATATGCTTAGCTCTAGAATGCAGAATAGGATTCTTGGTCAGATTGATGGCACTAGTATTGTCACACTTGATCTCTACAGTTGAGTTTTTGACATTGAAGTCTTTCAATTGTTGTTTCATCCAAAGAGTTTGAGCACTGCAACTACCAAGTGAGACATATTCTGCTTCTGCTGTTAAAAGAGCTACAGTTTGTTGCTTCTTTGAATACCATGAAACAAGCATGTGTCCTAATAATTTACACGTTCTTGAGATGTTTTTCCTATCTATTTTGCATCCAGCATAGTCAGCATCGGAATATCCAATAAGAGTAAAGTTTGATCCTTTAGGATACCACAACCCAAGTGTGGGATTGGTGCTAACATATTTGATAATTCTTTTGATTGCAATAAGATGAGATTCTTTTGGTTCTGATTGAAATCTTGCACACAAACAAACACTGAATTGAATATCTGGTCGTGAAGCAGTTAAATATAAGAGAGAACCAATCATGCTTCTATATAATTTTTTATCTACTGATTTTCCTTTTTCATCCTTGTCTAATTTAATAGAATATGACATAGGAGTATCAGTCTTCTTACAATTTAATAAACTAAACTTTTTCTTAATTTCTCGGCATACTTTTCTTAACAAAGAAAGTTGCCATTTTTTTGTTTGCTTAATCTGTAATCCAAGGAAGAAAGTTAATTCTCCCATCATACTCATTTCAAATTCACTTTACATCATTTTAGAGAAATTTTTGCATAATTTTTTTATCTGTAGAACCCAAAATGATATCATCTACATATATTTGAACAATTAAAATATCTTTACCTTTTCTTTTGATGAATAAGGTAGTGTCTACATTACCTTTGTGAAACCATTTTGTTCCAAAAAGCTGCCTAGTCTTTCGTACCAAGCACGTGATGCTTGTTTGAGACCATATAATACTTTCTTGAAAATATATACCTGATCAGACTTTTGAGGATCTTCAAAACCTGGAGGTTGTTCTACATACACCTCATCTTTGATGTAGCCATTTAAGAATGCGCTTTTTACATCCATCTGCTTACCTTTAGAGCAAGCTGAACATAATTCTGTGCTATTAAAATTTCGTTCTAGCAATCCTTTAACAAGTTTCTTGGAAGGTATTTTGGAAATTAATTTGACACTTACGTGTCCGAGCTTCCTATACCATTGATCAGATTCTTCTTTTATGGAAACGAGACATTGCAAATCATTAGACTTTGTGTCTAGTAGGTAGATGTTTCCATGTCTTCGACCCGTAAATGCTTGCTTGTTGTCCTTACTTATCCCAAAGCATTTGTTTTCTTGGAAAGTAATTCTGTAACCAATATCACATAATTGACTAATGCTAATTAAATTGAAATTCAAACCTTTAACAAGTGAGACTTCATTGATGATAAGATTGTCGATTCTGACAGTTGCTTTGCCAATTATTTTTCCTTTGTTGTTGCTTCCAAAAGATACACTTCCTCGTTTAATTCTTTCTAACTTAATGAATTTTAGAGGATTTCCGGTCATGTGTATTGAACAACCACTGTCAAGGTACCACTTGTTCTTTCTTTTCTTTGCTACCTGCAAAAGATAAGTAACTCACTCTTTCTTTTGTACCTATATTTTCTTGGGTCCATTTTGGTTAGGATCAGTCATTCTCAGAATATCTCTCTAAATAGGTCTCCAAACCTTTGGACATTCACTCTTAAAGTGATTTGAATCACCGCAATTTATACATTTTTGTGAAGTTTGACCATTGAATTTTACAAACTGTTTTTGAAAATGATTTCTGTAATCAAATTTAGAGGGTCCTTTTTTTAGTCTTTCTTTGACATTTAGACAAGTATTTTTTAATTCAGTATTTTTATCAAAACCCAGACCTAATTTATTATAATAAGGAATTTGAATTGACAAAATATGATGAAGATTTTTAGAACCCATTGAAAATTTCTTAGTTATATTAGAAATGTCATTTTTCAAAAATTCTTTTTCATTAGAGATGCGATCAAAAAATTTCCTTTTTTTTAAACTCTTTTTTCAAGAAAATCTTTATTCTCCTTGATAAGATTAAACTCTTTTTGCAAGAAATCAATATTATCCTTTTGCGAAATATCTTGCTGTTTTAAAAGGTTGTTTTCCTTTTTTAAAATATTCAATTGACTCATCAATTTCCTTATTTTGAGTCACACTTCTTAGAGACAAAATTTCCTTCTTCAATATAGAAATCTTTTTGAAAGCAGTTTTATTAACAGAGACTAATTCATCAATATAATTTGTAACTGCTTCAGGAATATTTGAATTACTTACCTCATTTTTTTCATCAGAACTTAATTCTGAATATGATTTTGCCATCAGACAAATATTGGCAAACTCTTGTTCGCTTTCTTCATCCTCTGAATCACTCCATGTTTCAATTTTGAAAGCCTTCTTATATTTTTCATATTTTCCTTTGTTCTTCTTGAGAAAGGGACATTTGGGCTTTATGTGTCCGTTCTTTTTGCAGTGGAAACATATCACATCTTTGTTTTCTTCGTTTTCGGCACTGGATCTCTTTTGAAAATTCAGTTTCATGGCTTTTGATGGCTCAAAATTCTTGAATTGCTTCTTAGACTTATTCATCTTCACCTTCTTTGCCATCTTTCTTAGTTTCTTGACCATTAAAGCCAACTCTTCATCTTCATCTTCATCCAAATCTATATCTGTGTCATTAGAATCAATGTTAGTTTTTAAAGCAATTGACTTTTTACCTTTAGGTTTTTCAATTTCTAAAAACTTTTCAGTTTCATAGGATTGAAGAGTTCTGATGAGTTCGTCCACCGTGAGTGGTCTGATCCCCTGAGTTTCTCGAATAGAGACTTTAATGTTGTTCCATTCTTTTGAAAGAGCTCTTAGTAGCTTGTTCACCTTCATAGGTTCTGGAATAGGATTGTTTTGGAATTCAAGCCCATTTACTATCTCAGTGAATCTAATCTACATCTCAAAGATTGTTTCGTTTGATTTTGAAGGATTTCTTTGCCCAAGGAGAAGGATTTGTCTCCTTGACTACCTTCACGGACAAGAAGAATATTTCTTTGTTTTAAGATTTGTCGTTTGTGTTCTTTGACCATTGTATATTTCATCTTTATCCAAATGGATTCTTCTGAAAATATCCTTGGCCGAGAGAGGTAAAGCTTGAGGTCTAATTTGCTCTCTAACTCCTTTGGAGGAAGGTGTCTCATTTTGCCCTTTTGAAGTTTCTGAGGATTTTGTTTCGTTTGGAATGATTCCATGTTCAACAATATCCCATATGTCTTGGTCTATTCCCAAGATGAATGTCTTCATCTAGTTTTCCCAAACACTATATTTAGTTCCATTGAAGTAAGGCGGTCTGTTGTTGTGACCTGACTCAACATTACTAGCCATCAAGAATCGTTAGCTCAGAAGTAAAATAACACTTCAAGGAAAAATGAGCACTAGGCTCTAATATCAATTGTTACGGCTAGTGCTATCACCTAGAAGGGGATGAATAGGTGATTTTACCAAAATTGTATGATTTAAACGTGTGGAATGAATATAGTCTAGGTCAACAACTCATATGATCAATATCAGATGGATTCGTATAATAAACTTGTATATAAATTGTTATCAGATGATTGCGTCTGATGACTAAGACGATGTTCTAATGAACTTGTTTGATAGATATGTGTATAGAACAATGTCAGCAATAATAAATAAAGGGAAAAGACTACAAAAAATCTCAAACTATGTCATCTGTGATACATTTACCCTAAACGTTTTTTTGTGACACCAAAAACCCCAAATTATGCTATTTGTAACACATTTACCCTAATGTACTTTAGTCCATGGGTATTTTCTTCTTTTTTGCTTTTTCTTTTTTTTTTCCTTTCCGGCGAGAGTGGTCCTCGCCGGTGTCGGACGAGGGCTGCCCTTATCGGATCCGGCAGGGCGACCTTCACCGCGCCGGGCGAGCCGCCGCCTCACCGCCGCCGACAAGGCGAAGGCGACCCTCCCTGGGCCGGGCAAGGGTCGCCCGCCGAGTTGAGTGAGGGCGGCCCTCACCGCCCGGGACGAGGTGACCGCCCGACCTGAGCGAGGGCGGCTCAGGGCTGCCGGATCCGGCATGCACCCCGACCGACCGCCGGGCGCTGGGCGACCTCATTGATCGGGCAAGGGCCGCCCTTGCCCAACGCCGTCAAGGATCGCCTTATCTGGATTAGGCAAGGACCGCCTCGCCCGGAAAGAAAAAAAAAAAAAAAAAAAGAAAAAAGACGAAAATGCCCATAGACTAAAGTACATTGGGGTAAATGTGTCACAAATAGCATAGTTTGGGATTTTTGGTGTCACAAAAAAAGTTCAAAGTAAATGTCTCACATGTGGCATAATTTGAGATTTTTGGTAGTCTTTTTCCATAAATAAAAGTTTAGGGATAGAGAATACTACACACAGATGTTTATAGTGGTTTGGCTTTATTGAGCCTTTATCTACTCTCCACACTGGCAGCCTGTTAGTTGTATTTCACTATTGAATTACAGGAAGATTACAAGAGCTGTTCTTCTTAGATGATAGATAATACTATCACATATACTCTTCACTCAAGTAATTTTCTTTCTAATAAACACAACGTGGAAAACAGTAATCACAAGTGTGTAAGATCGAAGCTCTATTCAAACTTTGGAATTCTCGATTCTGGTTCACCTTTGTCTTGTTCGACATTTGCACTCCTTTTATACTCCTCTATTTTCAATCTATCCGTTGGACAGTTTTAAGAGGAATTGATCTCCAAATCAACCCGTTGGAGATTCTTCCCAAAATAGGATGCATAGCCGTTAGAAGAAGAGCCATTATCTCCGAGTAATTTGATCGCCCATACAATCAAATCAAGATTTCCATAAGTGTAGTTCTTCGTATTTGAGAAACGATCTTGTGATTACCAATTTGGATATCTTAAAATATCGATTTGATTATCTTGCATAAACTTGCCAAAAATAACACTCATTAAATCTGACGAGTAATTTTGAGTCTGATGACAAAGTCCTTTCACCGACTAAATCTTATGACTCAGCATTTACCTGCATCAAATAACTTAAGTGTAATTCTAGTCAATAATAGATTATTTTGTCATTCCTCAAAACTCATTAAGGATTTTGCTCAACAACTAGTATTAGGCAAGTTACCATAACTGGTGATTTTAGTTAAAGGGTTTCAGCCCTATTTCTTTTGATGTCACATTTATCACATCTTTTGGTAAAGCATTTGTAAAGGGATCAACCGCATTCTTACTTGACCTCACATAGACAATTGTTATGGTACCATCTTGAATCAATTGTCTTACGTACGCATGTCTTAGACCGATATGTCTAGACTTACCAAAGTAGCTTGACTATCACAATGGATAGAAATAGGAGGCATAAGACTATGCTATAATTTGATGTCCAACAACAAATTTCTAATCCATTTAGCTTATTTCCTAGTTGTTGCTAAAGCAATGAATTCGGATTCCACCTTTGAGTGAGTTATAAATGTTTGTTCAAGAAACATCTCCATCTAATGTGAAAATCTAGCCATAAGTGGAGTATTTCTCACCCACACTTGTAATCTAACTTGTGGCATCCCAAAATTTCCGTCAGCTTGTTTAACGAATACAAGTGAGTAAAGCTAGTGGAAATTTGGACGTTCGTCAATGAAATTTAAAAAGATGTCGACTTAGGGGACTTGGACACTACCACAACATTACCGTGTTGTTCCGCACAAATCGTTTGACGCTCAGCATTATATTTATTTTCATATGAACCGTCCGACAACTGCTTATCTTTTCAATTCCTAACACCATATTGCCGGGTTCGTAACTTATCTTATCATTCTTTTATTTTCATGCAAACTCGAATCCCGGTTTTATTTCCCCCACCACTATCACCGTAGTTGTTCAGTTGTTGCTTCTTCCTAATTCTTCTTTTCTTTTCAAATTTCTTTTTCTCTTCCGACTTCTTCTTCTTTTCTATTTTCTCTTCTTTTCTTTTTCGTTTGTTTTCTTTTCTTTCGTTCCCCGCCACTTGGCAGGAACGTTGAACCAAATGGCGCCGGGAAGTTGCCGAGTGGCAACCTTCCCCTCGGCCCCAACATGCAAGAAGGGGAAGAACAACCCCCGAAGTCCCTCTCTCTCTCTCTCTCTTTCCTCCCAGATCAGCCTCATCTCATTTCTTCTTCTCATCCTCGGTTGATCCGCCGGCACCTTCCGCTCGTCCAGCTGCTCCAGCAACTTAATCCGGCAATGCTTCAAGACCAACAACCCTCCCCCGCTGTCCGTGAGCTCAAGGACGACGGCCAGGAACCTCGGGAGCTAGTAGATCTTCTTTCTTCCCTAGAACAGCATCGCTTCGAGCCGTCCACTTGAGGCAAGAAAATTCTAACACCCTATACTAAACAGTGACTACTTGCATGTTGAATTGGAGTCTTGGAGGGGTGTAGGAAATGTTAGTGACGGTTGTAGTCTAGTTGTTTGGGTCGTGATGGCGAGCGGTGAGTGATACCGTGAGTGGAAAGGGGCCGACGATGCTCGGTTTGTGAGTCCGAGAGGAGGAGTGATTCGGTGAGGGTGTGATTGTTGCGGGCTAGTGAGCAATGACCAAACCCTTGAGTGAAGTGGAGTGTGTGATTCTAAGTGTGAGAGAGAAATGCAGGAAGAAGTAGTGATGCTCCTCGCAGGGGGAAGAAAATGGAGTCTCGGTGGTGAGGGCAGCTAATTTGGCAATAGGGTCGAGTTTGTGGACAGTTCGGGGAGGATGGGCGTGACCGAGTTGCGAATTGAGAAACCAATTGGGGCTTTGTGTGAGTATAGACGAGATGGAATACAAGAGAAGTGCAAGCGGAAGATGGCAAGTTTATTACACGGTCAAGACAGTCACGGGGAGAGGGACGTGTGTTTAGTAGCATGTTTGAGCCATGAGTTGAGATAGTCAATTGGTGATCCATGAATTATTTAGTTGAATGACGAGCTAGGTTAAGCAGTATGATATGTTCTGTATATTAGTTAGGCTTATTTTCCATAAACTTATGAAGTGTTAATTTTGGAATCGTATTCAGTAAATTGTACGGTGACATTGAGATAAGTTGATTTTCAATGATGGATAGTGTAATGAATGGACGGATTCTTGTGTATGAGCTTGCTTGGGGAAAACTTGATTGAATATCGTTGGTTAGCAAACCAACGATGCCTCGCAAAGCCAGTAGGGAATAGCGGGATGCCCAGGGATTGTGTGAATTGGATGCCTAGGATGAGTGTACCCTAGATGCCTCGGGAGTGTGATCGAGATATCATGATCTGTAGATCGTGAAGTCTACGTGGGATGATGAGAATACAGGTGTACGTCACGGCAGATCGGAGAGCGCACCAAACCCTGCTAGATGGGAAGTATTCCTCCTTGCGTGACTACAAAGCCCATTGGCCATGGGGCTTGGAGTTAATGTTTAAGTACCCTTGCAATCGTTAATTGTTTATAATTGATCGTTAATGTTATTGATCATCTAGATCTTTGCACTTTAGAATTTGGTAAAGGAATGTGAATGATCATTTTTATGTGCTTGATGGTTATTTGTTTAGTATAGTGCGATAGATATTTCTTTGCTAGGCTATTTGTGACATCCTCAAATTTCGACCCTATTTAAGATATAATGAAATGATTATTTATCATTTCACTGTTAGTTAAATCTCACTCTGAATTGATCATTCATAAGAGACTAATTATTAGAGAAAGGTTATTAAGGAATTAAGTATGTACGACCTGAGAACTTGACTATGGATTAACAATTCGACCATAAAGATTGACGAGGGACAATTTTGATCCATTATAGACGATCAAGGAATGGTTATAGAATGTTTCGTCAATAGTACATAATCGGATCGCGGGTGATTCCGCTTGATTATTATATGGATTACGAACGATCCTAAACTAATTCTTAACGATTGTGTACTTCGAAACTAGTAATTGACCTCTTGTAATTACATGACAACCGAGATCATCTATGGCTCAAGAAAGCTTAAACGTGGATTGATATCAAATCAACCACGAGTTGAATACGCGTAACTCCTAAAAGCCGCCTGTTAGTTTGAGATATACTAAAGTTGCAATCGATCGATTTTGACCATGAATTAGAATCTGAATTTGGGTATCGAACCTTCAAAAATTTCAAGACGAATTGGACGTCGCCTCGTTAATCCTTCGATTTATCAGTTTGCTCGAAATGCTCGGAAAAGGAGTTAATGAGCCTAGATTTGGAGCCCACGAGAAAGTGGGCGGACAAAGGCCCAATGGGCCTTACACCTATTGTGTGTGCTTTGGCACAATTGGGCCCAAGCAAGCCCACTAAGCCCAATTTAAGCCCAATAGCATTTTCAAGCCCATTCTTTATCCATTTGAGCCCAAACTTGATTTATACAAGTCCGTACAAAATTCTAGCCCGTATACGCATATAGTATTTTATACTATACTTTGTGAAATTACCATTTTGCCCTTTTAACATTAATTGAGAAGTGACAAAAGGGAGAGAAAGTCTTGACATTTATGAGATGAAATGATGAGCTTGGACTTGAACATGGCTTGAAAGACAAGCCTATCTAGAAGAGAAATATCTCTCATTTCTCTCACTCACTCTCTCTCCTCTCTCTCTCTTCCATCGGCCCCTCTCCCTCCCTTTTGGCCTCACCGTTTCCAACCACCACCGCCACCATCTCAGCCCCTTTGGCTATTATTTGCTGGCCAGAACCACCACCAGTAGCGCCGTGATTGCCCAGAGTTGTACGCCACACGTCCAAGCCGTTTCCATAGCCGGACCGCCTCACCGTAGAAGCCAAACCCCCCCCACCGGGTTGTTCTTTGCCGTCCGACCATCCGTCATCATACCGTGTCATTTTCGAACCAAGCCACGCGTAGCCCTCGCCGCTATTGTCGCGTCCGTGTAATCAGAATCTCTAACAGGTGAGTTTTCACCCTAATCCCTTGATTAGTATGTTAAACTTGATTAGGATGAGTTTAGATTAAGTTAATTATGCTTAGTGATAATTAATTAGAGATTAGTTAATAAGCTATCACGATAAGTGATAAGCGGTAGTGATAAGTTATCGCGATAAGTGATAAGTGGACTCGATAAGTTATCGAGAAAATATGATAAGTTATCGGAGTTTTAGTGATAAGCTATCGCCAATATTGCGATAGGCTTTGACGATAAGATATCGGATTATTTTATAATTAATATTTTCTTATTAAATAAACTAATTTTTGAAATTTAAATATTTAATATTTTATTATTTTTTGTGTAGTTTTTAATAATAAATTGTGATTGTTTTAGGCTTGAATTGTGATGCCTATGTTAGAAATCGCTGTATAAATTAGCTAGTATAGAAAAATGAATTATATTGCTATTTTCAAGGATGGAATTGTGGGCATATGAACAATAAAACTTGAGGTGTCAGGCTTATATGTCAAATTTTATGAGTGGAATAGGGCCAGGATATTTAAATATGGAAGCATGCAAAGTTTGGCGGTTTAATTACGTGTACGTGGTCACGTGTGATTTAATTACCGCATTTTGGCATGAAAATTATAGTATCTTGATATGTGAGCACAATCATGTGTGCATTGGTTAAATGAGATAAATGAATTGGCTTGAGTGATTGCTATGTGTGCATGATCACCTAAAAGTTCTAATTGTGCCCGGTTATATCGGAAGACCGCCAACCTAAGGTTTGGCCGTGGCCATGGCCGTGAAAGGTCGTGCTCAATTTGGTAATTGGATACTGTCGCAGGGGGCAAGGTGAGATGAAGTTGTTTGCAAATTGGATTAGGAACAAACCCCTTTTATGGGATGCCGTCATTGAGGTTAGGTGAGACGATGCCGTGCCTGACAAGACGAAACGATACCCAGTTATGTCGAAAGACCGCCAACCTGATGCGAATATCGTGGATTGTGCCGTAACCTGAGTGGCCGTAGTAGTCTGAATGCGCATGATAGAGTATGGTAGCATTACGCTTGATTATGGGATGAAATTATGAGGCACAGTATGAGATGAGCCAAAGTGGTTTCACCTTATAATCGGGACTTGTGTGGATGCATTGTGCATAGGAAAGCTATTGCATATTCTGATTGCATTATATGCTTATTGCATTATAATTGTATATGGACATTTATAACGTGCAAGGCATGTGCCAAGGCAAGATAAGGTTATCTACGATTGTGTGATGGCATGTTTATGTGTGCCAGGGCTGAGTTGCATGTTTAGGTGCATCCAAGATGGGTTAATTTCCTAATCAAGGCTTAGATTGTTAACTCGCTGAGTTTATCTTATTGTTGTTTGTTAACAGTTTTTTTTTTCAGACCCCCAACCATGAATCGCCCTCCGATGTGTTTTGGCGTGCCCATGGATATGAGCACGATAATAGTAAAGTTCCTGGTGGGACCGGGTAGGGTTTATGAGAAGCATATGTCAACTGTCTGGGTTGACGAGGGACTTGAGCTGTGGCAACTACATGAATTCGTAGCATGGTTCATTAGGGAAAAGGGTAAATAGTTTGGCCCAATAAGGGGCTTTGATGGACCCCTTGATGGTGGCGCTGGAGATGAGGTTTGGGACCCCTTGGATCTCGATCCTCCTGACATAGATTTTACCGATCCGGATACCTGTCCATATGACATGGAGTCCAAAGCGGACAAAGTGGAGTCCAACTCGAAGCCTCCTCCTGGTTATAGCCAGTTGTGGTGATGGGTTTAGATATCCCATCTTTTTAACCACCCATTTTGATAGTGAAGCTAGATTAACTCAACCACCAAATTTCTTTTTGTTTATGCGTAGTCTTTTAGAAAGTGGCCTTGTGATATACTTATATATTGTATCTTCCAGGGGTTGATGTTGTATTTATAAAATGGTTTCATTGATTTTCTTCTCAAAGTATTTTCCTTACTATCATGTTTGATTGTTGTTTGGGTGAATATAGTCCACTTCTGTATGCGTTTATTCGATGTTATTTGTTTGGGTAGATGACATGTCCTGGAACGTTGCCATTACATGACCATTGGTGGGATGTTAGCGCACTCGTGGGTTCAGGGCGTGACACTATCGCTCACTCTTGTGGCTGCTAGATTTTTACATATTAGTAAGCATAAATTACCCATCACCTGCAACCCCATCACCTCTTTGGTGCCCCAGATGAGTTTGTGGGCCGTCTTGTTCCTTTCACCAACCCTGAGTTCCCACTGATCCGGCTGGCACGCTATGAGGCCACATTGTGGGCAGATGTTGGGTTACCGAGTCACTGAGTGCCTATCCGTCTCGTCTCGCTCTTTCCGAATGCTGGTGGAAGTTTGGCAAGGCCCATCCGATATCCGGTGAATGGCGATGGTGGTGACAATGGAGCAAATGGAGGGGTAGGTGTGGCGGAGTAGGTTGGCTCAGGAGCCGACTTAGAGAATCATTTTTGAATGCATGATTAGTCACTTTTTGGAATGTAGTCATGCAGGTTGGGTGATAACTTTTGGTTGCTGTAGTAAGCGAGCTCGGGTAGGTGAACCCATAGAACATAGCTTTTAGGGATAGCTTCCCGAGCGTGTTCTCACTATGTAAATCACCCAAGGTTTATAAATAAAGATAAGATGAAGTTAAAACAAGTTTTATGGTTTGCGCATTATGATACTCTTGTTATTGTTTATCTTCCTAGTTTTGTCCTCGTATTAATAATGGAAGTAGAACAATGTTTAACAAAAGAAATGGGTAGATGTGACCGTTTTAGCAGGAAGACTATAATTAATGAAATTATGATCTTGTTAAGTTTATTAAGAATTAAGAAAAGGGGAATTTTAACTCGTTTAATTAGTAGTATGTCTTATGTTTAAATTCATGTTATAAATGCTGACTTAGAGAGGGTACATCTTCCGCTGGGATGCTAATTAGTGAGCATAAGAAGTTGTGTGGATCGCATTAGTAAGGGGCATGCATGGGATGCTACACAACTAGCATCGGTGTATTCTTCTAGTACAGTAGAATAATCATTATAGAACAATCCCAAGTTTTTAGTTCTCTTAAAATAACAAAAATTATGGTAATAGCTTTCCAATGTTCAATACTTAGATTACTAGTATATCTACTGAACTTACACACAGCAAAAGCAATATCAAGTTTAGTACAATGCATTGCATAAATTAAAGACCTTATAGCACTCGCATATTCAAGTTGTACTCTTGCTCTATTGGTATTATAATTCAATTTAATACTGAAATCAAATGGAATATTCATTTTTTTGAAACCAAGATGTTTAAATTTATTTAACATCTTTTCCAACATAATCACTTTGGCTCCAAGAATAACCCCCACTATTTTTTTAACTTTACTACTCAATAAAGTATCTACTTCATCCAAATCTTTCATTTTGAAAATAGTCTTAGTCTTAATGACTCCAATCAAATTGGTTCCATAGTCCCCTTTAGATGCCCCTACTTCAAGACTATTTCGGGAGGCATGCAATCGAAACTATGCATCCTTGGGATCCCAGGCCAGTTGGGTTAGAGGTGCAAGAAAAACCTTTGCATCCAGTGAGACTCCATGGAATGTCTAGAAAAGGTTCGAGCAATAGTACTTTCTTGGGCCCACTAACACTCCTCATGAGACTTTGGAGACCACGTCTTCGACGCCTTGTGCAAGAGGTGCCGAGAAGTCGGATTCATTTGTAGCATCCAGAGGACCAGATGTTACGCCTTTCTCGATCAGCCCAAACATAATACCGCCTCGTCTATCCAAAGGCCATGATGCAACAACAAATGGCCTAATCCCTCATCCAAGGGCTCCGAGAACTCCAAATTGACTCCGCCTTCCCAATTGGGAATGAAGCACCCCACGACGCAAGAAGTATCGTTGCCCATAACTATACTCACAATGAACCTGACAAATGAGACCTCTGATTTGGAGGGTTCCTATGACTTTGTACCATGAGCTAATACAAGACAAAAGAACTCAAGAAAAGCCGAGAAAACTCAACAAAATACATATACCAAAAATAGAAAACCAGTGCAATCCTACTCTCACAACCCATATATGCTATCCATCATATTCCCCAAAAACAGATCTATGAGGAGCAAGGACAGCAACTGGAACACATCAGAACCAAACAAGGGACACCCGAAAACCCATTCGGTATCTCCCGATTGCCTCCATAAATAGAGCACTACATGTCATCCCATGAATGTAACAAAAAAGGTGGGAGGCTTTGGATCTCTATAGGCAACAAATTCAGGGGTTTCATCGGTGGCATATCCAAAAATGTGGCCCTGGTCACCGGCACCAATCTCTTCTGGGCGCTTGGTGAGATGGCCGTGGACTCCCTGGGCAATAGTAGGGCTCTGCTGCTCAATGTTGACCAGAACCTTGCACTGGTCAACGTCATCAGACACAAATCCAATAGACCTGCATGTGTCACGGACAATTTTCTCATAGTCTACTTTGGCTTTGGTGGTAATTTCTCCGAACACCATGACCATGTTGGTCTTGGTGCATGTTTTGCAATCAACCTTGCCGTCACGGTCCTGCTCGAGGCAGGCATCAAGGACAGCATCGGAGATCGTGTCACACAACATGTCGGGGTGGCCCTCATTCACGGATTTAGAGAACAAAAAGGTTTCCATTCTTTAAATCGTTGGCCGCGTATCCATTGCTGTAGTTGTTGGGTAGTTCCTTCACTCCAACGAGCAAAATTAATGCCATCAAAATGGTGCAGTTTCAGCGTGTTTTGATTTATGACTTTGATTGACTTTAACTCTATTGTTACAAAATAATTTCTTAAAATTGTTAGGAAAATATCAATGTGAATCGAGAAGAAGAATGAGTTAGACTTTGAAGGGTGATAACACTCTCTTTAAGAAATTATTTACCCCATAACATTGCTAATAGTTATCGATAAAAATCCTCGAGAATACAACAAAGTCTCGAATAAGAATACTATATAATAATTTTGGTACTTTTCCAGGATCTCTCAAGGGAAACAATTGGAAAATATGACTCTTATCTCATGGAAGAAACGAAAAATGGTAGTTCTTGAACAAATGTTGAAAAATTATATACTTTGAACAAACATAACCTTTCAAATGTAAAGAAATTATGTCCAAACAGACACAATCTTTCAAAAGTTGTAAGAGCGCCTAATAACCATTAGGTAGAAGATAAAAATTTAAAATTAAATAATAAAAAAAAATAACCATAACTCCTTCCGTCTCAATAGGACATAATGGGTCGAATTTTGATAAATAACTAATGATCGTTGATTAATGTCAAATCTTGTCCACATGCACACTCACATCTTTTCGATGTGGGACAATGCACCTCTTAATTTGTTTTACTAACCAACAATAATTGGGACAAAGCCCGACTTTTTTGATCCAATCATTTTTAGAACATTTATTATGGTCAGCATGCATTCGAAACGTGTGTTTGATAACTGATTTAGACAGATTTCCAATCAACTGACACTTGAGATGCATGTTCGATCGCCCATTATTAAAAAAAAAAAAAAACCTTTGTTGTCGTTAGTGTGTACTTGAGACGCGTGTATGATAATTGATTTCAAATCTTTGACCAATTTGTGCTTGAGATACATATTTGATTGCCGATTTAAACAAAAAAGAAGCAAACGATCAACTTACACTTGGGACGCATGCTTGATAGTTCTTTCTAAAAATCTCCGTTGTAGTTAACATGCGCTCGGAACGCGCATTTGATTACTCATTTTAGATCTCTGATCAACTTGTATTTGGGACACATCCTGGATCACCGTTTTCTCTAAAAGAAAAAACCTTTCCATTGATCAGGTTGTATTCGGTTCTCCTGTTTGATCACATTTGCATTATAAACTTGCACTTGGGACGCACGATTAATCATACCTGAAGCAACTATGCATGACCATCCCTGCAAATGGCATGATTTACGCTTGTCTTGGCATTTAATAAATTTTAAAATTTGAATAGCAGTAAAAACAACAGCAGAGCCAGGTGAGTCCTAAAATAAAATAAAAAAAGGTGAAAGCTCTCCTGCAATCCTCCGTAAAACTTCATAAATGAGGAAGGCACGGAGCTCAAACTTGCGGTTCAAATTTTGTCTTTTAACGTCATCACAAAGAGGGATAATTGTTATAAGTAGGGGTGAGCGATTTTAGATTTTTTACAGATTTCATTTGAAACCTAGAACCTACCATTGGGTACAGGTTTCTCATTTTTTGGAATCTAGAGCCTATCCGTCGAAATCTGGAACCTAGAACCTACCCTGTCACAGGTTTCTGGATCTAATGGGTTCTTTTATTTATTTATTTCATTTTTAGTTAAATAAAAAGAAAATGAATGCAACAATAATGAACAAGCTTGTTGTTCACCAAAGAGAATATAAAAGACTAGTTTTCCTGACATTACTGTTCAAATAAATACAATTAAAATGAAAATTCATTGCGTGAATCAATATTGGGAGTAAGCTATTCCATATTCCGTACAAGTTCCATTTGAAACCTACCAATGAGAATAGGTCCCTCATTTTTTGGAATCTGGAATCTACTCTATCAGAGTTCCAAGTTGATTATAGAGTCTACCCAAGTTCCACTTGTATTATTAATTGAGCAATTGCGTTGAATTATCACCTCTAATGATCACCACTTTTTTATAATAATCCACTCGACTATAACTTATATTTAAACATGAAGGATATGAAATATTAACGAATCATAAAATGAAAACTCAGACTAGTGGTTCTTGATTATACACTCATCATCTAACGCCATGAAACACCGCATAATCAAGTGAAGACATAAATCAAGAAAAAACATAAAAAAAAAACTTGTTTAGGTTTCAGGTTTCACCTGCTTATAACTTGAAACCTACCCGTCGAAACAAGTTCCTTAATTTTTGGAACTTAGAACCTACCCTGCATACTTTGAAACTTGGGACCTACAGGTTCCGCCAGTTAGGTTCTCAGGGTTTTATCCTAAAACCATGCTCATCCCTAGTTATAAGGTTAATACCGCAAAAAACTTCAAACTGATATATTTGTAATAAATTTACCCCAAACCAAATTTTTGACCATAAAAATGAGAAGTTAGGCCCCCCATTTTTGAGACCTCATGGGGGCTCGCTAGAGGCTAACCGTGGTCCGGGGCTCGGGAAGGCCCAAGCGACCTCAAGCCCTTGATTATATGGCGGTGAGACCTACCCAAGTTCCACTAACTGGTTAGGGTATTTTTTTCTTATTTATTTATTTTTTCTAATTTAATTTATATCTTTTTAACTTTTTATGACATGGCGTTTGTTGGACGCCACATCATTACCACATGTCTCAATAAAAGCAATAAAACAAAACATGTAACCGCCACGTCAGCATTTTTCGTTAGTAAATTAGACGGTGTTAACTTTAGAACTCGATTAAACTATTTTGACAAGTTCTAGGATTTGATTGCGCATTTTGCAAATTTTAGGACTCAATTGTACTTTTGTTACAAGATTTAGGACTTCTAATAAACATATTCCTAAAATTTAGAATATCTCGTTATGTTGCCCCCGTTAAATAGTAAAAAAGAAAAGCATGTTCCTTTATGGTCGCAATGATGAAATGAAAATTTGACATGCAGAAAAAATGCTTTATTATCCACCTCTTACTTTCCCTCAAATCTCGAATATGAAAAACATACTTAGCCTTAAATAATTACATATGATTTTATATGTCGCTACTTGTTATTTTTTGAAATATGTTTAAGTTGCGATAAAAAGAAGTCAAAATATACGAATCATAAGATCTTCTAGATACTAATCCGTCGATTTGGCTTTGGCTCGTATAGAAAAGGAACAATCCCAAGTGTTTTGGGCCCTCCGGCTTCAGGAAGAGAGTTTCTTCAAACAAAAGTCCAGGATTTCAAGGGGATAGCAACACCAAGTATTTCCATCATTTTGTCAATAAGAGACATCTTCAAAATCGCATTTTATCAGTCTCTGACAATGAAGGTAATATTATTCGTGATCCAACCCTGGTTCAACAACATATTGTCTCTCATTTTCAGAACCTTCTTGCTGCAGACTCCTCCAACAGTTGCCCAAATATTTTGACCATTCGTCCATTGCTTCAGCATGTTTTAGATGGAAACCAGATTTGCCAATCATCTCGGCAGGTTACTGAGAGTGAGATCAAACATGCCATGTTTTCCTAGCCAAAGGAAAGGCCCCGAGTCCTTATGAGTTCAATGTGGATTTCTTCAAATCTAATTGGGGCATTGTTGGTCCCTCGGCTATTTCTGCCATCAAGGACTTCTTTAGATCCGGTTCCTTGTTGAAGGAGATTAACAATACCATCATTACACTTGTACCAAAGTCGCCTAATGCTTCAGCTATGAAAGATTATCGCCCCATAGCATGTTGTAACACAGTTTACAAATGCATATCCATGATATTGGCAAATAGAATTTCTTGATCTTTGCCTTCCTGGTTAGTCACTCTTAGAATGCATTTGTTAATAATTCTCGATAATATTATGCTGGCCCAAGAGTTATTTTGAGGCTTCCACCATCAACCGTACCTATCGAAATGTGCTATCAAGGTAGATTTTCGGAAAGCTTATGATACCTTGGATTGGGGTTTTCTCGAAACTCTCCTTCAAGCTTTTGGTTTCCCTGCGCATCTTATTAAGTTGATTATGGATTTGTGTCTCCACACCTAAATTCTCTCGTAGCGATCAACGGAGAGCTACATGGATTCTTTGCCAGTGGTCGAGGTATCCGTCAAGGGGATCATCTATCCCCTTATTTGTTTACTATGGTGATGGAAGTGTTCTCTGGCATCTTGAATTCTCAAGCCAGGGACCCTTCCTTTAAATTTTTCTGGAGATGTAAGTCTACAAAACTTACCGACCTTTTCTTTGCCGACGACGTCCTACTCTTCTCAGAGGCACACATGGATTCTATCGCCCTTCTGAAGGACGGGTTACGGTTGTTCTCTGGTTGGACCGGCCTTAAACCAAGCGAAAGCAAAAGTGAGATTTTCTTATCGGTGGATCGGAGGGCTTCGCAACCGGATCCTCGGTTGCTTTGGATTGGTCAAGGTATGTTACCTTTTAGATACACAGGAGTTCCGTTATTGCCTCTAGACTCTCTAAGGCTGATTGTTGCTATTTAGTCAACAAAATTACGACTAAAGCTCGGTCCTGGTCACAGCGGTTCCTCTATTTGTTTGCAACTCATCAAATTTTTACATGCAACCCAATTTTATTGGGCAAACGTTTTACCCTTAAGGCTGTCCTTTTGAGTTGACGTCAATTCTTATGGAAAGGACTTGACTTAGGCACGAATTGGTCGAAGGTCCGTGGAATCACAGGTGTGCCTACCTAAAGCGAAGGGGTTTAGGTATTAAGCGATTTGATTGCAATTGCATCGGCATCCATGCTTAAACATATGTAAATCGACAAAAGTCCATTTGGTGCAAATGGATTCACTCCACCTTCTGAAGAATACAAACTTACGGGTTTCCACCAAGCCCATTGTTTGTTCTTGGGCTTGGAAGAAAATCTTTGGATCTTCGCCATCAAGTCACACTTCAAATGGAAAATTGGGGATGGTTCCTCCACTTTGGTTTGATCAATGGCATCCCAATGGCCCTTTATACAAATTGTTCTCTAGTAGAAACATTTATGCATTAGAAATGCTTCATCAAGACTTCTTCTCTTTGTTTCTACGATGTCTGGACACCTTTAGATCCTGGGCGGATTGTATTTCGGTGATATCGGGGAAAAATTTTAGTGGCTTGAGACGCCTTTGGAGGATTTTTCCACTTCATTGCTTGGGACTTTATTCGGTTGAGAAGGGCCCTTGTTGTGTGGCACTCCTTTGTTTGGGACCGCTCTTTAGCGCCTAGACATGCTTTCTTGCTTTGGCTTATTATGCTCAACAGGCTTCCAATTCAGACTTTCTTATTAAATTACTGCAGGATCTTGAAGGAATGTGCATTTTCTCGTTACCAGATTTGACCCCGTGTGGTGTTACTCGTTCCCTTGCTATATTTTGGGCTAATAAAAAATGAAAAATCATCCGATGGGTGTCTTTATGGTCAATCCTTCAATGATGAAGTTCGGTTTTCATTTGCGGCGTTATGCTATCTTATTTGCAGAAAAAATATCCTCTTTAGGAATCGGTCTCTTTATTTTGCCATGCACACACACCTTTCTAAGGCTATTAGGGACAAGGGATTCTGAAAGACTGTGGTTGACAACCCCCGCAATAGAAGTTTACAAGTCAATTGGGGTATTTCGGTGACTATCATATGATTTTATAAACCTTTGTATCTTCTTTTTTCTTTTGATGAAGTTATCTTTTTTACTAGCCTTTGCGCTACTTTGTTTACTTGTCTTAAGCGTGACACCTTTACACCCGTTGAGACATTCTATGTCTCGCAATATTTTTACAAAGACTCATTTTATAAAGAAAAGTTATACCACTTACTTTTTATCAAAAAAAAAAAAAAAAAAGAATTTTGCAACTCTCGTTACAACTTTTCTTTCACATTTGCCAATTATCCTATTACATGCAACAATGACACCACTAATTTCACGAAACCAGTGTTTGTCTCACTTTTTTTGGATATTCCACTATTACCATTATATGAAAACATATGATTTTAAAACTGTCTATTACCATCTTTTCATCATGCAAAGACCCAGTTAACACATGTTTAATAACTATGTAACTACATCCCCTCAATTAAATAATCCACCCAATTCCTTCCAAAACCAGATTCCTTTCTCTTCCTACATAATAAATCCATGACCATGTACGCGCGTGGTGCGTACGTCAACACTATTTTTTGCGAATTAAAGTATCCCTAGAAGGCAAAATATATCTTAAATTACTTTAATTTTTTTGAATCGATTCAAACAAACCGTCAAGCGATTTTACCATCATAAAAGCCCAGACCAATGAAAACTATAGGAAGTTGAATTTATTTAGGATTAATACCACGAAAAACCCCAAATCGGTATACATGTGACGAATTTACCCTCCGTCAGTTTTTCGTTAAATTTTATCATCAAATTGCTGAGTTTAATGACACGTGTAGTTGACAAGTGTACCGATTTTGGGTTTTATCTCTCTATTTATCATAAATTTACCAATTTATGATTTTTTGTGATATTAATTTAATTTAATGGAGGGTAAATTTGTCACAAGTGTACAAATTTGGGATTTTTGGTGATAAAAAATTTAGTTTGGCATATAATCACAGAAGCGTATCAGTATAGATTTTTCGTGGTGTTAACCTATTTATTTATTTATTTGAAAAATAATAAATAAAAAGAAATTCCATAAGATCCAAAAGCGAAAAAGAAAAGGAATAAGGATTTTTTTTCTCTCTCCGAATTTCAAAAAAATTGCAGAGATGCGGTACGGTGCGGCGAGGATCACGATAACGAGGCAGCGCACAAACAATATAAACGCCACCAACACTTCATCCTCCAGCAAAAGCTTCGCAATCTCTCTCTTCCTTCTCCCCTCCCCCCTCTCTCTCTCTCTGAAATCGGAGAGAGAGAGCAAACTGCGATTCCTCCGCTGCATCGCCGAGCGCGCGCGCGCGAGAGGGAGGGAGGGAGGCGCATCGGACCGGCATGAGGGCGGCGGCGACTCCCGTCCCTCTTTCCTAGGGCTCTCAGCCGTCGCCGGAGCCGGCCCATTGGCACCGCCTCGTGTCGGCCTCTCTCGTTCCGACGTGCATTGCTTCGATCGGCGGCGGCGTTTTCCGTTCTCTGCTCTTTTCGGAGTTCGATCGGGTTCGTCTCGTTCTGCCTTCGCGGGGTTCGCCGTTTCGACGCGGTCGGTGCGAGCTGGAGTTCGTGCGGGTTGAGGTATTTCCTCTGTTGGAGCTGGTTCGGTTGAATAGATGAGCATGTATATGGTGCGGTGGATATGATTTGTGGATTGAATTGTGAGAAAAAATGTTCTTTTGTTTAGGGCGCGATGATTGTGGGGAGCTTTTGGATGAGAATGGTGCAATTAAGGAGCTGCATGCTTGTCTGTTGGAACTAGTTGGTTTTTCTTGGTAATATGTGCATTCTGTGCTACGTACTTTGATTTTCCAAATCGCGAGCTTTTAGGTGTCGAATTTTCTTAATTTCTCGTCTGATAGATGATGGTAGTTATGTTTTTCCGCCTAATCGCGGGTCAACGGATCATGCATATGCACTCAAACATTCATGTGGTTGTTGTTCTCGTACGAGACTTCCATAATTGATGATGGTTTTGGTGCAATGAACGCAGCTTTATGCCATAACCATTGTGAATTTCTCAGGTGATTTGCGTATACAGCACCTTGAATGTTAGGAATTGGTGAAGGAATTAGTGAAATGAACTGTACTGTTAATTTCGATGTGCAGATATATGTTAGACCGTCACTATGGTTTGCCCAGTTGGGAGTGGGAAAATGGCTGTTTTGGCTCGGGTTCTTGCGGGAGGCAGTTTCTCCAATACAGCAGGTATATATTGGCTGTGGATTGCATGGCCCCTATCCTAAGCACCATTTGATCATTCCATGGCACTAAAAAGAATTTCATTAAGCTTGTGATCGTCTCGTCGCTTGTACATGGTTATTCTGATTGACTTGGAGCATAGAGGAATTATTTTTTGATGTGTAAATGATAGTGCATAGGCCTGCTCTGAAGTCTGAGCAACATGGGGCCAAAATTCTTTTCCTTTTATTGTCTTCGAGGTTTGCCAGTACATCTATGTTTATGCACAGTGATGGACTTCTCTGAAACGAATATGCAATTTGTACTACACTGTTTCATAATGAGTTCAATTGATACATGGAGCAGTTTCTAATTGTCGGATAGAACTGACATGTATTTCCACAGGCATGGTTGCATTTTATTTTGTCACAATACTATTGAGCTGGAAATAATTACAAGCGATTTGACAAACTTATAAATGAGAACACTGTATGTATGAAGCATTTTGTCCAAGTAGGAACTGGTAGATGTTAGCAACACTCAGAAGCTTCGTTGAAACGCTGCTTGTAATTACAAGTTAATAATTAGTCTAAAAGATTCCATTCAAATGGCGCAAAGGAGTGCTTCCCCATATAAAGCGTTATCAATGAGAGATTTTGTCCACTCAGTCCAGTATGTCATTTATATCAAGACCTGACTGCTGGTGATAACTACTAACACCACGAATTCCTGACAGAACTTAAGTGACTTTCTTTGCCATAAAAAAGCCTCTTGTTTGTTTTTTTTTTTTTGGTAAAGAAAAAGCCTCTTGTTTGTTTTTTTTGGTAAGGAAAAGCCTCTTGTTTGTTTTTTTTTTTGGTAAAGAAAAAGCCTCTTGTTTGTTTCTCTCCAAATAAACCAAAAAGTTGCTAGAGGGATTATTTTAATCAACTTTCTCTTCCTTTTGCACACTTGTATAGCAGTTTGCACTTTCAACTCTTCTTCAACTGTCTTTGCAATTGTCAATTGTATGCCCAGAATTGCCCTCATGGTATACCATAGGCGCCCAGACCATTGGCAATGGAGTGATAGATGATCAACTCAACTTTCCCTTCAGCTCCTTTGGATGAACAGCATTTGTTTAGCAAGATTTTACCATTCTCTTGCAAGTTGTCAATGGTTAAAATGTTCCCCTATGGTGCCTCCTAGGAAGAAACAAGAACCTTCGCTGGCACTTTGTTCTCATACTATTTTTCTCTTCATTTCTTCTATTGTATCTCAAGGAAATCAACATGTAGCTCTAGACCTCATTTGGTGATACTTTGTTTTTCATACAGTCTGATGTCTGTGCCTTTTCTTTTAATTGTTGACTGATTATGAATTCTTTTGCCCAACTTCAGAAGAGGAAGTTAGCCATCAGAAATTATTGGCTCAGCACATTTTTAAGGAATTTCGTGAGGCTGATGAAGCAAATTTGCTCGATGAGGAAGGTAATTCTTCTAGTATACATGGTTCTGCAATGGAATTGTTGCATTGTCGGCTATCATTTTCGTTGCAATAATGGGGTAGTGGAGTGGCAGTAGACTAATGAGCAAGTTCATTCTCATATAAGCTTATGCCCTCGGGTGGTGTATGTTGCCTGCTCAATTGTTGTTATTTCTCTTCTTCAGAAACAAGGTCATTGTTTTCTTTGTTTTTCCTTTAATTTTTGGTTGACCTACTTGATTGTGAATTGTTATTTCTGTACTAAATGAATTGCGGTTTTCTTCTTTTTACTTTGATTTTTGGGTTACCTTTTAAACGGAGATTACTGCAGAACATCAATAGGTAGCGTGGATATACCTTCCACAATAGAATCACAATAATGAAAATGCAAGGAACCTGAGTACTGTCCAACAGCAAATATCTTGACCAGAAGTATCTTGACTTGGCCCATGGAATGGCTGAGTCTCTTTGTCTTTTTGTTTTGTTCTTCTTCATCTTGGCAAATATCTTTCAAACAACAAGCAGCCTAATAAGGAGAAAGAGTTTGGGCATGGATATTCAGTCATTGTATGTTGAATGCTCATAACCACTATTTAAGAATATGAAAAAGTTATATTCGAATTATGTCAACATTTATATGTTTCGAAAGTTTTAGATGTTTTGGGTTAAAAGAAGTTAAATAGGTGTGCGTCGTAAGATTTAGACTGAGCAAAAAGTGAAAAGTAAAAGACAATCCAGATATATCTTTAGTTAACAGGTCATGGGTTAATAGTATATGGATCAAGGTTGGTATAAGAGTCTAAGCTTTTAAATGTTTTGACAACGTTCACTGCCAAAGCCCGTTCGCTGCCAAAGCCCGTTGAGAAAGTGGACAGAAATAATTTAGTATGTAGTTTTTCACATTAAAATTTTTATGTTCTCTGCACTCATTCAACTATTTATTGGGTTAGATTGTATGTAGTTCAATCTCTCTCTCTCTCTCTCTCACTTCCAACTCTTAAACCCCTGACCTGGGGTTTGAGAGAAGCTCCCAAAGCCACCAGGCTGGAGGATGGATTAATCTGTCTTAAAATATGAAGAAAACATATAGAGAACGTGTACTCTGGCATCTGGTTGTGCAAGTGCTGTGAATTGTTTTAAGTGCTATTCTGTTCTGATTGTTTGTTCTTTTTGATTATCTGATTGCCTTGCGGTTTCTGCTTTGTGGATGCAGACATGCATGTATATGGTTTGAAGCCTATGGCTGATCAACTGCATTTGGTAAGGTTCGGAAATGCATGTTGTCTTTGTCCTTTTTCATTGGTACTTACCTGTGCATTTCTTGCTTTTTCTTGGGTTTATGTACATCACTGCAACTACCCTTATTGATGAGGAGAGCTGCATTGTGCCTATGGTTCCTCTTGCTCATGAAGCACGGGGGTGAAATATGTTGGGACAAAGACTTTAGTTTGAGCAGATTACGACAATATTTGCCTTAAGATTCAAGTTTATGTTTTGAATTGGCTTCATAATCTATTATCTTAATACTTATTTATAGTAGGTTTTACTTTAAATGATATTGCTTTGCTGCTTTCTCAGTCGTGTGATTGTACTTTCCATCCACTTTCTGTCAGTTTTTTTGAGGATAAACAGTGAGATTGTTTCGCTTATGATGATCACGAGATATGGCTTTTCATCTTAAGGCAATATTCTCTCTGCAGGTATGTTGCAATGCATGTAAGAAGCCAATCAAGGCCAGTCAATATATGGCTCATCAAGGTTTGAACCTGACTTTTGTGAAGCATTGAGGGATTCTGTTTTGCTTATCTGTCATCTAGCATATTTAAAGAGAAAGTTTTGGCAAAATTGTTCTGCTAAATTGAGGATTGTATTTGTGCCATGCCATCTATGACTCCTAATCAATCTGGATATCTTTTCTGGTTTTGTCTTGTTCAATCATCTTCTCCTTTTGTCTGATTTTATCTGAGATAAATCTGATTAGAGTGTAATTCCTCTACTATTGCCATGGTGAGAAGACCAGAAAATCTTCATCTTTGTTTTCTCCCTAGTAGAATTCTCACCTCCTCTTCTAGCCGCACAACTCCCTCTTCATTGGATTTTTTTTCTTAATACTATTATGAATCGCTATATCACTTGTCTTGATTTTTCTTAGAGTTGTGAATCCCATTCTCTTTATACTTATTACTCTTTTAGCAAGTCTCTATGATCCACAGTCTAATGCAATACATTGCCTGAAACTTCTGGATAGCCTTAGTGCACTCTTTACCATTTAATCGAGAAGCCTAACCTGCTGGCTGTAGCTATTATTTTTCTTCACGCTAAGGTATTTTCCTTAAATGTTTCTGAAATATGGAGGTTTTTAAATTATAGAGAAAAGGCTTTTACTGATAATCCTAATCTGTTGGGTCTTGTTATCCTTTTTGGTTCACTCCTTCCTTGTTTTTCAGATATCTGTAGGTTATTGAATTCTACACAAGAAGTTGTTTTGGAGCCTAATGGCACTGGAAGGGGCAAAAGACCACCTAGGAAGGAGAGGAAAAAGTCCACCACTCCAAGTATCCTCTCTCTCTCTCTCTCTCTCTCTCTCTCTCTCTCTCTCTGCATGCATGCTTCTATGCTTAGAGCTTAGTGTAAATCTGTTCTTTGTTAGAAATCCGCTTCCCTTTAATGGAAATGAAATGATTTAGTAATTAGTATTAGACAGTCCTCGGCTTTTTATTTCTTCTTGATGCTCTTGGTTTTGTTAAGATTACATTGATGAATCTGATTTTATTATGACAATAATGATGGTTTAATCATTCAACTTTCCTTAGGGGTGACAATTTTCATTTGCGTCCTTATCTGCTATTAGAGCAGGGACTCACTCTTTTTATTTCTTCTTGATGCTCTTGGTTTTGTTAAGATTACAATGATGAATCTGATTTTATTATGACAATAATGATGGTTTAATCATTCAACTTTCCTTAGGGTTGACAATATTCATTTGCGTCCTTATCTGCTATTAGAGCAGGGACTCACTATTGGAGAGCAAGGGAATTATGAATTTGTGAAGGATACCATTGCTGTTGAACCACAGTTTCGTTATAATGGAAACCAGCAATCATCTTCTTTATGTTTGGAGGTCAAAGGTAGTTCACTGTTGTTGCTAGTGCTTCTTGATCATGTGCATGCTTATCTTTGATTAACTTCATCTTAACTGGAGTTTGGTTTTATTCAGTTAATATGTGTAACTAGGTGTAGAAGTAAGCTGCAATAAGGCAATGCAAGTTCATGTTCTAACTCTACTTGACTCATCAACTTCTTGAAGCTCAACTCGAGCTGGATCAATTATCATTTTATTATGCTCAACTCGACTTGAAATGGTTTCCAATGTTTTCAAGATTGTCTTAACTTGACTTTACTGAACTTGATTTTGCCCAAATAAAAATGTGCTCAAGCTCAAACTTGAATTGCTTGATATTTATGAGCAAAAAATCACCATTTTGTCACTGGATATTACATTAGATTACATATGAGATGCATATGGCAAATCATGTCTCCATCAATTCAAAAAACGACAAGATCTTGCATTTGACCCAAGGGGAGCTAAACTTTCTTGGAATGGGAAGTTCTCCCTTTAGAATGAAGTTATGGGCCCTCAACTCGTGCTCTAATTTTCCAAGTACTAATAGAAGGAATGGGAAGTGTACGTGGTGAATCTAAGTGAAGTAGCCAAACACCATCTAAAAATACCTCCTGCATCCATCTTTACTGAACAAAACTTCCAGAATACAAATCACCATCCTAAACCTTAATTTCAAAGGACATTTGTACGACAGTATGTTCTCAGTATCAGAAACTCAAATGAACTCAATCTTATTCAAAGGGCACCGTGACTTTGTGAATGTTGAGTTTCAGAGGCAATCTTCACCAAACAAGAAAGACATGTGCAACGTCAGAATAAAATTTATTGATGTTAAATTTATTTTGGGAACAAGAGACTAAAAATTACAGATCTGGAATCAAACCTCAAATTATAGATGTTTTTGTCTCCTACAGTTTGTGGCCAAATAACGAGTTTGATAGGCCAAATAATGGGCAGGATCTGCAATTGAAGCTGTGTCTTTTATGAAATTTAGTATTAATTCTTAGAGTTGCATGTTGATTAGCCTAGAGTGTGACACACCTACATAAAATTCTCAGCGTAATCCACATGGACTTTTAGTATCAGATAGGTTAACATTGCATTTCCTTAGGTGTTTGTTCACATATCATTCCGTTGGATAATCTCTTGTTCTTCAGAGGGGTAGTGAATATATTCACTTTAAACGGAAGCACATCAAAGCAAGAACTCAAAAATGAATCTGGTTTCATTGATATAATTATCCACAAGCTGCACTAAAATGGTCCAACAGTAGGTGAAGATTCTTGGTGAAACAGATTGGAATAAGAGGGGGGGAGAGGAAAAGAGGTACAGGTGACTTGAACCCGTGTTTAAATAATTATCTTGCCATCTATTCTATCGAAGAATGTGATTGCCTACGTATTGCATTTATTGAAAGAGAGAAATGTTAGGGAGCACTGTGGAAACATCACTATCTATGTTTTTCTAGGGTTATTTATTAAGTTGTTCAAGTGTCAAAAAATGCCGTAAGGGTCATTACATGGCCTGTCTGCAGGGATCTTTTTGTAACTACCGTATCTCCTCTTCCTTGATCTGGGGACATATATTCATTAAAATTGTCTTTTTATTTGTTCATGATGCATTGTTCGATATATGAACTTTTTACAGACTGAATTGTTAATGTGAGTTTATTTACTTCAGGAAATTCAACTAGTCAAGTTGTTCCAAGAAGTAAAGATGATCCAGGAGTTATCCCTAGAAATGCCGATGAGTCAGCAAGTCAAATGCATCCTCCTGTGAAACGTTCTAGATTGTATGATTCCATTCTTGTTTCATCTCTTCATTCATATGTTAACTTGTTAATCTAAGCAGCATTCACTGGCCAACAAAACAATTTGCGCAATCTTCATCTCAACAAAGGTCATCTAGTGCTCGTGTTGTATATTGAAGGCCTAGACGGATAAAATATGCCTTTCTTAATATGTACTACTTGAATAAGAGTTTAAATGAGTAAAATGTATACTTATTTGTAGAATGTGTTGACATATCTAGTAGGATAAATGCTTTTGATAGTCACATGGTTTTTTCTCTATAAAGGCCAATAGCAAAGATGTTTTCTTTCTGTTTCTTTGTTGTAATATCTAAACTATATTTTGTTCTTGTAGGATAGCAGGGGAGCATATGTCAGAAACAGATGATCAAGAAACAGATTCTGGTATCACTAGAAGTACATGTTCATAGTTTGAATTTGCTACCTGGACTCGAAATTTGGAATTTGTTTTCTGACATCTGGCATGCATAACTTTTGGATTGACCATCTTCTGGCAAGATATGATTCTTTCCTCAACAGTTGTGAAACTTCATTTTCTTCTAGTGATTGAATGCTAAATTAATTGACTGCTTTTCTACAATGGAAAATAGATGAGGAATTCAAAAACGAGTGTCTTTAGCTTGAGAATTGTTTTAGCCTGCATCACTCTGCCGAGCTCTATCTAATTTTGACTGCCTTTAATTTCCTATTATTAATTGCATATGATTACATCTGCTTACAAGTTTGAACTGAGTGTGATTTGGGTCCGTAATTCAAATTCTTATGCCTCATCTTTTTCTTTGTTATGTTCTTTTGATCTTATGCATTTGATAGGTCGTGTTTGGTTTATGTGATCAGTTTTTTTTTTTCCTCACATTTGTCAGATGTATGTCATTTGCTTTGGCAATAATATTCAAGTTCCGTTATTTGAAGCCAGGGAGAAAGATTCTTGTAACATTTGGGTCCTATTCTTTTAAGTGTTTTTTTACGAATAAATAGGGATTGTGGATCATTTCTAACCTGAGAGTATACCAGATGTAACAGTCTATAACCTGGCCTTTTTCATATTTTAATCTCCTTGGGAAGGAAAAGCTTTTTATTCTCTAATTTACCCTTGCATTTTGTCTTTCATAAAGAAAATGCAGATAGATTTTACTAGAGTTGAATGTTGCCAACACTAAGCATAAAAAATTGTGATAAATTATTCAAAGCAGAAAAATCTAAAAAGAAAGATCACTGAAATATCATAATTCCTTGTCCACCTGAAACTTGGGTTGGCAGAATGTCAAAAAAATCAATAATTTACCTAATAACAATGAAGCTTCATCATTTAATAGACCAGTAATAAAACCAAATTGACAATACCCCAAACTTCCTAGTGGTCTTCAAAAGCAGGTCTATTGATCCACAGATGTGTCATTGATGTGAAACATGCCAAAGGAAGCTATACAGGTTACAAAACAAAAATGGATAAACTTTCAGCGGGTGAAATAACCCATTAATCTTATGGATTATGCAAGACAAGTCGAAACCTGAGTTGGTGGACCAAATTGGTCCAACCAATCATGAAACTATCTGCATCTGATTTCATGGGGTATTGCAATCGTGCAACTAAATCATGCACATAAGTCTGTTCCTTTACCAATAAATGAACTCCCGGGGTTTGATTTTAAATTAAGGTCTTTGAGTTTAGAAATTGAAAGTTTTAAAAAAACATTGTCGAAGCTGAATTATGGCATGGGTATAAAATGTTGCATTCAATTTGAGTATGCTCCTCCCTGGAGCACCCGTTGGGTGAAAGATGTAAAGGTCAAGTAAATAAACATCATAATACTGCAAATGTGGAAGGAACGATATGTGACATGTTAGATGAATTAGAGTGCAATGAATGAGTATGAAAGGAAGTAACAAACTACCTAAGGTTAAGTAGCATATATAAGTCTAGTATTGACTACCATATTCACTTTGTAATAAGGCCATCTTGGCAGCCTACTTCTGTTCTTTAGAAACAGGGACCTTAAATCAAGAACATGCATCGTTGCTCTGTGGCTCACTTTATTTGTAGAGTTACAGTTTTTAGATCACAAAAATTCTAGAAAGAGAGTAACATATAACTGGCCAAAAAGATAAGAGAGAGTAGAAGAGAGGGAGGTTTTACTTTGTGTTTGGATAAGAGGAGGATGTTTGGAAATGGAGGAATACTTGGAAGTTGATATGGTTTTAAAGGGCTGAACTGCCGAATACTAGGAGGTACATGATGTGGCCTTTGCTTGCATGAAGTAATGCAAAAGACTCATGCAAAATAATTAATGGATTTTCAAAGGATCTTTTGCATTTTAATTGGCAAAACCTTTTGCAGCATTTAATACTGAACCCAAGTTCCTCAAATTATACATTATTGGACGAGAGAGCCAGATGATTTGCCTTCCACTTTCAGTGAAGTATTCATGAGTAGATAATGAAAGCCTTCCAAATTAAGTTGGATTTCTTATTCGAGTATGTTATGTACCATTAAAACTGGTGAGAGGAGAGGTAAGAAATCTGAGAAATTTATAATTTTCAATATCGAAATTGCATGAATCTTTGAGGACATGCTACGAGATAGAGTAATCTCTTAAAGAGGATCAACCACATGTAGCAGGATCACAATTGCGATTTGAAGGCTTAATCTTTGTCATTTTCAAAACTTGGGCCTATCTAGATTGATTTTTACTTTTAGCTTTTTACCTAACTTAAATCTTGCAGCTCACGCAGTTTGACTCTTTTTGAAATCAGAAACTCTTGAAACTTTTACAACACTCAAATGATATGTGGATTACATATATATTTTTCATTTTTTTTTCTGTATTTTGAATAATATTGTCAATTTTGACGAGAAAGCAAAAAAATAATTTTTGTTTATATTAAAGTATAATCACACAGGCCCTTAATCTTTTTGTCATTTTTTTTTCTGTATTATCACGTATTTGAGACAACTATGTGCTTGGTCATTTGGATTACTCTACAATATGTACAAAGCTGATATAGGGTGCACGATCCAACAGTATATCCGATGGTATATTAATTAACATTCCATTGCATGTTGCCAGGTAGGGATTTCCAAAAAGAATCACTTCCGGAACAAGAAGCGAAGAGTGGTTGTGCTATCGACTATAAGAATCCCTTGCAAATTTATACAAATAGCCAATTGACACAAGGTATGACTGTCTGGCTGTGCTGTAATTTGCAAACTTCTGTGGGGGAAGTACACTGTAATTGTTCATTTCATGAGGTTTAGATGCGATTTAAAGCCAAAGTTGCTTCTCTAGAGAAGTTTCTGAGAATTTTCATGCAATATTGCTTCAGTTTCCTATTATAAATATTTTTGGTTTTATAAGACTAACGGTAGTTGTGATATTAGGTACTCCTGTGCCACTTGCTAGCAAAATATATTATTCTCAGAGAAGCAATCGTCTCCGATCAGCTATCGGCCATCTTTATTACATGACATCAACTGATGGGCTTCTTGATGACTTAGTAAGTATAAGAAGATGTGAATGCAGGCTTGATCTCAATAGAGTTCTTTACTCATGGGAAATAGGTTGTTTTAAGAATTATTTTCTTCTTTGTTCTTATAATCTGAGCAAGTGTTTGATGTCACCTGACCCGTTTCGCTTAATCTTATGATGATACTTGATTTCCTAGTGTCTCTGCTATGTCAATAGCCTGTTGTGTTAGCCTCCTTTTTGCATATACTAGTCATGTGATATTCTTAGTTTATGTAAAGGCATACTTGATGCTGGGAGGCAGATCCTTCATAATGCTAATTGTTGGAGTCCTCACATAGATATAAACCTTGTTGATGGTGCAGGCTTTATGAATTCTGCTTTTAGCTAGTTTGACTTTGAAAATGTGAGAAGTACAATATTCAACTTTCTGGTTATTGAGAAAGTGTATCATTTAATGGTGATACCGCTGAAACTTGGGGACTTTCGTATTACACAACCAATTAAGTGTTCTGTTCAGAAGATGTTAATTTTATTATCATTTTTTGTGCATGATGCAAGGCGAATCCCTATTTCATTTGCCTTTACAAGTTAAGAACTATGTCTGGCATAGTAAGATCAAACTCACCAGCCCACATGGTACCGGTGCTAAACAATATACTTTTACCATATTGCTCTGATAGCTAACATGCCATTGTTTGTGAGGTAGTGGTGTTAACTTGCAAAAATGACTATGAGAAAGCAACTTTGCTCATTCTATTCTCAGGAACTGAGAGATGCACAGCCATCGCCTTTACTGCAAGAACCTGACCCAGTTCTCTCAAAAGTTCATTACGATCAGATATCGCTGCAGTATCTTTGCCACCGTCAAAAGTATCAAATTATCTATCCGCTGATGCCGCTTTGAGGCCGCAGGATGATCCAATTCAGTTAATGAAAGGCAGAACTTTTCCCAATGGTTATTCTTTTGCTGGTGACTCAGGTAATGGTTTTCATCAGTATGAGAACAAGGTTAAAGCCCGGTTTCCAATTTCTTATTGAAAGGAGACTGGTGTATAGCTATGGAATTCTACTTTTATTTTTGCTTAGTTTTTGTCCTTTGGTGTTTGCCTTTTATCTATGATTGAATATTAGCTTATCGTAACTAATTTTCTTATGGGACAGTGGACACCTCAATTCCTTGCAATTTAATTATGATCTTGCTATTTTTTTCAATTCATAATAACCTTTTTAATGGAAATTCATAAACCATAATTCAGAAGTTGGGCCCCCAAAACAAATTGCTGAAACATTAGAAGATATGAATCTTGTGCCTATCATTACATTTTTCCATTGATTGTCAGAATAGATTTGTTTCTAGTGTCAATGATATTTTCACTTATCAAGCTACGTCACTACTTACAAGCTATGCCGCATGTTACTTTTCTAGGCATTAGAGAGAAGAATAGCTTGCAATTTGCGTGTGATGTTTCGAGGGGTCCAATGTGTAACAGCAATTGAGGGAGATGGAAAATATGTGCATCTTCTCAAGGATGCTATTTAGCACTTGCTTTTGGAAGGCTCGAAAACCTTGCTTTGTGTTACTCATATATGGGTTGCATGCTATATATATATACCCAGGCACATGCATTCACCTGCACTCTCACATGCGCTTGCCTGTGAAAACACTACACACTTGTCTAGGATCAGGTCCATTACCATTGTTGTGGAATAAATCCATACTCGGAAGTTGACAATATTGTTATGTGTTTATCTCTCTTCATTGTACTTATTCTGGTGCATCTTACCTGTGTTGAATTGAATGATACTCGTTTGTAGGAAAACCTCTGAGTGTGCAGCAGCCAGATGGAAGTGTTTCAGTTTCGTAGAATCGCTACTCGGATTTTTTGTTAGGCGACGGTGTAAGTAGCCCCATACATGAGGTTAGAGCCAGTTTTTGAGAATCAATTTTAACCATCATTAAATTGTTCATTCCTGTCTCCTATACTGCCGATGCTCGAATTGTTCATTTTGGGCAAATGGCGCGAATTGTTCATATTCAGTAAATATAATGTCAATCCTTTGCTGGCCATACTGCTCTATTTTGGACATCATATATGCTTGTGGCTCCAACTATATAGCGTCGACATCCATGATGTGGCTTTGAAAATTATGAAGTTGGTATATATGACATAGAGTTGTTTGTAACCATAGACACGAATTTCTCTTTTTGCATGAGAAAAGGGAGAGGGTTCGGCACTAACCTTTTTGATGCAATTCAACCATTAGATCCAAGTCGCTCGCACATAAGAGAAGGAAAAGTTGAAAGCGGATCAATCTGAAAAAAGCAATCAGCTTCTAATGCATTGATATAGAGTAATTAATGTTGACAGATTAGCGGGTCTTAAAAAACAAGCGAGTTTGACGAATAGGCTATACTGCATCTGTGTAGCATTCCTGTTGTGAGATCTCTCTTGCGCATTGTGAAACTGCTTAGGTTCTCGATTGCTTTCTTATGGTTGAATGAAGTCCCCACTAGATCATGTTACATGCCATGAGGTCGACTCTGGATCATGTTCAAAAGGCATAATTCAAGTCATTTGCGTGCTTGCATTGAGTTGTTCAATTCGATGTATCTCATGATCGACAGTCAATGCACGAACCCGGGACCCAATAGATGCACTCTTCCTTTTTCATTGATTCCCCCTTCTATAATCTGAATCTCTAGCTAGTCCAGTGCAACTTTGGACCCACACCTACTTTAGTCATGATTTGTCATCACAAAACTCAACTTTCACGTAAGGAAGATTCTGCCGAGCACGTATTATAATTTGCATAGTCCCTCGGGATTTCTCTCTGTTTCGCCAAGGTTGACGCATTTGATTATGCAGAAAAGCATAAAGGGCGCACACGCAAGATCTTGACCGACGTTGTTATCTTGTCGCTCTACTTTGTGTTGTTCCATTGTCCCCATTGCAAGGAAGGCCCACCACCACCCACGAATAGGAAGACACTATTTTTCGCTTCTTTAATCATGCCATGTAAGTTTCTTTTGTTTGTTGCGTTTCTTTTCATGAAAGGGTCATGAAATCTAAAGGCAAAAGAAGATGAATGACCTTTTTGGGGTCCAAGGTTGTCATGATGATGCAAGCCAAAAGCGGAGATTAATTAAACCTTAAACACGACGAGCGCTGAGTAAACATTAAAGTAAAAGAGGGGCAGGATCGAATGATGATGATCCATGAGAACGTCTTTCTTTAAAAGGGTTAATATAACGAAAAATTTCAAATTAATACATCCGTGATAATTTTATCTAAAATTAATTTTTTGATCATAAAAAATTCTCAAATTTGTACACATGTGACAATTTTATCCTAAATTAATATTTTGACTACTAAAAATTTCAAACTAGTACATTTGTGACAAATTTACCTTTCGTTAATTTTCATTAAATTGGATTAAGATCACAAAAAATCACAATCCGGTACACTTATAACAAATGAAGCGTAAAATATAAAACCGGCACATTAGTTAATTGCCGTGTGTCATTTAACAAAGCAATTTGACAGTAAAATTTAATGGAAATAAAATGAGGGTAAAATTGTCACAGGTATACCAGTTTAGGATTTTTAGTGGTCAAAAAATTAATTTGAAATGAAATTATCAATAGTGTGCTAGTTCGGGGATTTTCGTGGTATTAAGCCTTGTTAAAATAAAGCCCACGTCGTGTACCCCGACGATGCAATTGATTCCCCTGGGGAGCAAAAGGTAAAAAATTTGTTAGGAGTTGTGGCATTGATTGAATGTCTGTGGAGAGTGCTGGATAAAGGTTGGTTTATACCATTTGAATAGTGATTAATGTGAAGGGACTTTAGTTCGGGTGGAAACATCGGTATGAAGTCGCCGGCCACCACCGTGGACGTCGGATGTGATCTCATCCACGGCTTCTGTGACCTCGACCTGAGGACGTGCGAGCTGAGCAACCTCAGGTTGAGGTCACCCATTGTCTTTCCACGGCTTTGGTGGCCGTGGCGAGAGAGGGCACGCGAGATAAGGGGTTGTGTCAAGTAGTGTAGCGAGAGGCCGCGACGTGCGGTGGGGTGCCGGGGTAGCGTTCCGGCGAATACTACCATTGTATTGTCACCAGCCTGCAATGAATGACACGTGGACACCATCCGTCGGTCATCCGATTCCTCCCTCCTCCTTTGTTCGTTTGCGTGACCATACTATCCCACCACTTATTGTAACCTCCAGCAATAGCATCATAGGCCCCCCCGTGCGAGGGCCGCCACCTCCACCATCCCGACCTCCGCTTTCCCACCAAGCCCCTCGCGATGGACCTCCGCCACCAACACGTCCGCACTTGGTCGACTCTTGTCGGTCTCCAGTGTCCACTCGCCAGGCCTCGGCTTGTCGAGATCGAAACGCTCACGAATTTCATAAAAACGCCAATAGTGACGCCTAGATTTACATAGGCCCTCACCGTGCGAGGGCCGCCACCTCCACCATCCCGACCTCCGCTTTCCCACCAACCCCCCTCACAATACACCTCCACCACCAACACCTCCGCTCTCAGTCGACTCTTGCCGGTCTCCTATCTCCACTCGCCAGGCCTCGGCTCGTCGAGATCGGAACACTCACAAATTTCAAAAAAAACACCGATACCGACACCTAAATTTATAAATCCTTCGTAATTCCTGGAAATACTAATAACATTTCAAACTTTAAGGGGAAAAGATAATCCAGAAAACAAAAAAGGAAGAAACGGCACGAGAATTTGGGTAAACACTCGAGTCGCACTCACTATTTTGTTAAAAACACGCGATGATGGCATGCTGGCCACGAGCCCCCACGGACCCCCCGGTCATCCGAGCCACACCCCCCACACGGACGGGACAACTGAAGACACCACCACGCCACCGGCCGCTTTTTCCGTACGGCGGTGGCCGCGCTATAAAATAAGGTCAGCACCAGCCAGTTCCTGTGGACGTCATCATCTCCGCCGTACAAAAAAGGTGAAAACATCAGATTGATTATTGAAAAATTGTCCGCCGTCCGGTGCGGGAAGCACCTTCGAGTGCGGTCGCTTTTGAAGAATGGGAGGCACGGTGGGGCCCCCCCTCCTCCTCCCCGCACCCGAAAGGGCAAAAAGTGGGGTTCGTATTTTAATAACGGATGCCTCCCCGCCGTTGATTCGGGGGCTTTCGCGCTTGCCCGCCTCTGATAATTGATTTACTATAATTAACCCCGTTCCGGAGATAATCATACGATCCGATCTAGTATTTCATATGAGTTATTTTTGGATCGGACATTTCGACATGTTACGATAGCTGGGTTTCGTCCGGGTTTATTTTGGCACATTGTTCATCAAATTTCATGTGCCGTTCCGCTAATATGAATGTATTTGTGACATTTTATTTCGTTGGGTTGACACAATAGATTTGATAGGTTTTCTATATTAAACTCTAGCTTTATAGAATCTCGTGGATGAGCTATACAATATTACGGTTCAAACCATCAAAAATTCCAAATTGGTATCTTTGTGATAAATTTATCTCGAACTAAAACTACAAATCGTTACATTCGTGACAAATTTACCTTTTGTTTTTACCGTCAATTTGCCATTCGGATGAATTTAGTTAATGTGCGAACGGTTTGGGGTTGTATCTTTTATTTGTAATATAAATGTATTTTAATTGAAAAACTAATGGAGGGTGTGCACTATCATTTTTTCGTCAAAAAAAATTAGTTTAATATAAATGTTCATCAATTAATTGCATTTTTTATGATATTAATCCTTCTCTTTTATAAAAGTTTTGAAGAGAAAGTATATAATTTACGGTTAGTTTTATCAGTCATGTGACATGGATTTTAAAAATAATTTCAGTATGCAATTCATTTGAAATTTAACATCAATATACCACACCAACTACATAGATTCGAGAAGGCGAGTGCATTTTCATTTTAAGATTTTCTTACTTTCATATTTGAATTTCATTGTAAGTCATCGCGCTCTCTTCTCTCTCCTTTATCCTCTTTTTTCTCCTTTATCTTGCTTTTACTTTTTTTACTTTCTTGATCCATTGTTGACTTAGTAATACTTTGTCCTCATGCTTGTCTATTGTTATATACTATTTAAACTTATGGCACGTTCAATATCATTTTATGGACAAAAACCGGAAAAATTATCGAAAAAGTCCTAAACCTATTACATTTTTGCCAATTCATTCCTAAACCTTTTAAGTTTGCCAATTCAATCATATACCTTTTCACTTCTTGCCAATACAGTCATAAACATTTTGACTCCTTGCCAATTGAGTTCATTCGGCCAATTTTGGCCCTCCCACCTCCTCCCAAAAGGCAAAAGGGGTTCGTATTTTAATTACAGATGCCTCCCACCATAGATTCGAGCTATCGCGCTTGCCTGTCTTTGATAATTGATTTATTATAATTAACCCGTTTTGGATATAATCATATGAGCCAATCTAACATTCTATATCACTTATTTTTGGATTGGACATTTCAAAATGTTATGACAACTGGTTTCGTCCGAGTTTATTTCGCATATGTGGCACATTGTTCATCAAATTTCATGTGTTATTCTGCTAATATAAATATTTGTGAAAATCGAGTGTGCACTATTATTTCGTTGGGTTGATATAATAAATTTGATAGGTCTTCAATATTAAACTCTAGCTTTATAGAATCCTGTGGATGAGCTACACAATATTACGGCTCAATACGTAGTCTTATTTTTTTAGGGTTAATACCGTGAAAAATCCTAAATCGATACCTCAATGACAAATTTATATAAACTAAAACTCCAAACCAGTACACCCGTAATAAATTTATCATCCGTTTTCATCATCAATTTGCCGAGTTGGATGACACGTGGTAATTGACAGATATATCGGTTTAGGATTTTACTCTTCATTTATTACAGGTGTACCGGTTTGAAATTTTTCGTTGTATTAATCCAATTTAACATAAATTAATAGAGAATAAATTTGTCACGTGTATATCAGTTTATGGTTTTTATTGGTCAAAAAATTAATTTAGGATAAATTTGTCAAAGGTATATCAGTTTGGAGTTTTTCGTAGTTAAAAAATTAGTTTTGGGTAAATTTGTCACATGTGTACTAATTTGAGATTTTTCGTGTTATTAATTATTTCTCTTATAAGATTTTCGGAAGAGAAAGTATATAATTTACAGTTAGATTTATTAGTCATGTGTCATGGATTTTCCAAAATAATTTCAGTATGCAATTCATTTGAAATTTGACATCAATATACCACACCAACTTCATAGATTCGAGAACGCAAGTGCATTTGCATTTTAAGATTTTCTTACTTTCATATTTGAATTTCATAGTAAGTCATCGCGTTCTCTTCTTTCTCCTTTATCCTCTTTTTTTCTCCTTTATCTTGCTTTTACTTTTTTTACTTTCTTGATCCGTTGTTGACTTAGTAGTAATACTTTGTGCCCATGCTCCTCTCGTCCACTGTTTCATACTATTTAAACTCACGGCACGTTCAATATCATTTTATGGACCAAAAAGCCCACTTTTAAAATTAGTCTACATTAATTCATTTTAGATGCGAGACAGATAAATTGCAGTAAATTTGTTAGCATTTTGGCTTAATAAAAAAAAAAAAAAGCACGAACTTTATCTTGAATGACAATTCTGGCCTAAACTTTTTTTTGTGTTAATAAAAAGTACCAACTTTTAAAAGACTACAAAATCGGCTTAGTACGGGCGCTCACTTTAGTGCCATGATGTGAAAGTTTCAAATTTTTTTGGCCAGATTTAAGATTTAAGTGAAAGTTTATGATTTTTATGGGACAAAAAAAAGATTCGGTTAAAGTTGATAAATTTTTTTTTTTTTTTGGAATTAGGCCTAGCATTTTTTAAATTTTTGGATCATTTAAGCTTCACAATAGGTGCTAGTAATAGGCGAAAAATATTAGTGGGAAAATTCTTATAGTGTTCTTTTTGCCCTTTTAAATAAAATCTGGCCCAAGTGATGTGAAAGATTCAAATTTTTTTTGAAAATTGATGATTTTTACTTTTTGGATAGTTGAGGATTAACATTTTTTTTTGGAATTAGGTCTAGCATTTTTCAAATTTTTTTATTTTTTAAATTTTTGAATTTTTTTCCTTTCTTTTCTTTTTTCTTTCTTATATTTTTCTTTTTCTTTCTTGTTATTTGGTGGCTAGCTGGCCATTGGCGATCACTTGGAGAGGGCTGGGCGAGGCCGTGCTTGCCAACCATAGGCGAGGCCAGCCCTAGCCAGATCTGGGAGAGGGTCGCCTCGCCAACAACCAGCAAGGGACAACCTTGCCTCATAGAGGCCAGATTGGCTTCGCCCAGCGAGGGTCATGACTCACCCAGGTGAGGCCGTCCCTTGCTGGCCGCTGGCGAGGCAACCCTCGCCCAAATTTAGCAAGGGCCGGCCTTGCCTATGGCCGGCGAGGGTGGCCCTTGCTAGAAAGAAAGAAAAAACAAAAAAAGAAAAGAAACGAAAAAACAAAGAAAAAATGAAAAAAGTTATTTAAAATTAAAATTATCTTTTGACGAAAATGCTCTTAATCGACTGAAATATTTAGGCAACCATCAAGGTCGGTCGTTATATGAAACTGTCATGGCCACTTTAGACCCTTATTTGAAAATGACATGGGCACTTCAAGTCCTTTTTTTAAACAAGGTCCACTTTATGTCCTTATTTTAGATAGGGTTAATATCACGAAAAACTCCTAAACTGGTACACTTGTGACACATTTATCCCAAACTATTTTTTTTTATCATAAAAATCCCAAATTAGTACACCGTGACAATTTTACTCTAAACTATTTTTTTGACTACCAAAAACCCTAAACTAGTACACTGTGATAATTTTACCCGAACTTACAAAAAAAAAAAAAACCCAAACCGGTACATATGTGATAATTTTACCCCTAAATTAAAATTTTAATAATATTTTTTTATTTTTTTCGAATTTTTATTTATTTATTTTTTCATCTTCAACCTTTAGCCGGTCGCCGGTTCGACGACCGGCCAGAGGCGGAAGCCGGCAAGGGTCGCCCTCGCCCGATCCGGCGAGGGTGGCCCTCTTTGAGTCGAGCGAGGGGCTGTCCTCGCCCGACTCAGGCGAGGGTGGCCCTTGCTCGACGCAGTAAGGGTTGCCCTCGCCTGCATCGAGCAAGGGCAGCCAAGGTGAAGAAAAAAAAAAAAAAAAAAAAATAATAAAATTAAAAATTAGTTCAAAAAAAAAAAAAAAAAATAATATTAAAGAGTTTTTTAGTATTCAAGATAAAATTGTCATAGGTGTACCTGTCAAGGTTTTTTATAGTAAAAAAATAGTTTGGGGTAAAATGTCACAAGTTTACCAGTTTAGGATTTTTCGTGGTATTAACCATTTTAGATAATAAGAGCACTTTATGCTCTTATTTGGAATTTTCTCAAAAGATTATATATTTAATGCAATAAACTAGTAAAGGGTAAAATGCGAGAATGAAATACTCATAAAAGGATATTGGGTTAAAGGATGTACGTGTCAAAAGGAAGACCAAAACGTCTCGAAAAATTGGAGAAATAATAAAGACACTCAAGAGATGATAAAGGCATCACGTGTCGGCACCTTACGAAACTCTTGCTAAACCTCGACTGTACTATTATCTATATATATTAATGAGGAATAATATCAGATTCACCGGGCTACAAAAATTAAATTAAATTTATGCCAGACAATAGTAGATTTTTTTCTCTCAAGTAAAACAGCTTGGAGGGGAGACCAATGCTATCAACCCCTTCTGGACATTATCATAAGATTTCTATGCCCGCTACGGAATGTTGGGATGAGTTATGCTTACAGATTAAGTGAATGTAGAACTTAATCGAATCTTTTGAGTCAATACTAATTATGATTATCAAACAAACTCATTTGAATTACGCTCTGTCGTTATAATTTTAGACTTTATTGGGGTTATCAGGATGGTGGATACTCTTCTTTTTTTGTTTGGCCGCCACTATAGAGACAGCTGATTAGAAAAATCACCAGCAATACCTGATCAAGATTCACATTCTGTCCTATCAGTGAAATATGTTCTAGGGATAATCTTTTGGTAAAATCAATCAATCTCGCGATCCAATCACAAGATCGATGGGAACATTCCATTCTACAGATGGCATGAATCATGTTCTTGACAAATTAACGCCAAGTAGAATCTAATTCCCACTCACCTTCCTGGTCTTTGGTGGTGGGCTAGGCTTCATGTCCAAGAACAATTATATATACACACACACAAATAATATTATAATAGTATATATATTTACGACGATATCTCACAAAATATTTATTTTTATATTGGTAATTTTAGTGTTAATTGATAAGATATAAATTCCTGTATTTGATCAATCTGACTAAGATTAGCTGTTCTTATTCTTATATTTTTGCATATTACTAACCGATAGTTTATGGTTAGTCGATGAATTGCAAATCATAGATCAAATTTTACTATACTAAAGAAATTAATGTATGAATTATGATTTGTAATTTGCAGTTAGCTTAAGGTAATCCTCCTAAACTGATTCATTCTTTTAATTTACAGTTATTTATGATTATGATACTATTATCTAGTGATGAATATTTTATTAGTAATCTCTTCAGCGATTATAACTAGACGTCAGTGTAGAAAAATTACAAAATACAATAAAATTAAGAAGTATATCATGTGATATTTACTATTAAAAATATTTTAGTACTATGTTTGATGAATTATTTTACATTTTAATTGTCACTGAAATTGAACTATTATAAATTCGTATATTGAAATAGATTGCAACATACTGTAATTCCAAGTTGAACTTATTGGGGTGCTAAATTTATTTCATTCTGTATTTTTTTATCTCAGAATCTGCCCAAAGAATTACTTTTTCTTGAATGATTTTACTTGTCAGTTATATGATTTTGAGTGGAACCAACTTTATCTAACAATTAATGTGAATTGGGCTAATATGAATCAATTGCAACCGGTAAATTTCTTTGGAAGAGACCCATGGTTCGACCGCATTCGACTAATGGAGGTGGGGTTTAAATTTAAAGATTGGCCAAAAGAAAACTACAAAATTTGCACTATCAATTTCTTATGGCTCCATCGATTATATGCAAGAGCGAATTTGTTGCATGCCTCTATTTTTCTTTAGTTGACTTTTTTAAGGTGGCATGGAGCATCATTGTTGTCTTTGTTTTGAAAAAAAGCACGTAAAAAGAGAAAAATCAGAGAAGGTCATAGGATTGCATGTACGTGTCAGCTGATTCAAGCACGCCTTGCAACGACAGAATTGATGCCCCTGGTTTAATTGCCAGTAAACCTGTCGGTGACAACATTATTTCCCAATTACAGTGAATCATAGTAGCATGTTAAGGGTCTAATCATGTTCTTCTCGGTGGTTCAATTCGTCATCTTGAGTACTCAATGAGCCAACCTTTTCTTGTTCATTTAATCGTGAAAATCACATACAATGTCCTGAGGACAATTACCCAATTGGTCTTAAACGTATTTTATGGATGCCAATTCAGTTTTAATTTTGCTAATTTAATCTTAAATCTATGCATGAAATTTCAATATAATCATTGCTATGTGAAATGAATGTGAAGCCTCAAATGCTAAAGACAAAAAAAAAAACCCCCAAGTCGCTCTTAACAACCCTAAATGCCCTTTCAAATCTCAATGTAGAATTTCCAAAGGAGCGGCTGATTGGTTAAGTATTTCGTTTGAATGTTAGATATTCTATGTTCACTTAAAGTAATTCCTATGGCTACGTCAGATGCTCTATAGGTGGAGTCAGGAACATTACCAATTAGTCATAAGCTTATTATACGGATGCCAACTCAGTCTTAAATTTTCTAATTTTGCTAATATACTTCTAAACCTCTATACCAAATTTCAATGTAATCATTTCGATTAATTGCTATTGAAAGTTGCCGACGAAGCCAAATTGACTACAATGGAATTTTGTGCAAAGATTTAAAATTACATTGGCAAAATTGGAAAGTTTAGGACTGAATTGACATATGCACAATAAATTTAAGACTAGTTTTAGCTAGTAATTATCCTAGGTTCTATGCACGTGTTACTAATTTGGAGATGATATTGTAAATTCTATTTGCTGAATTTATATAGTAATATCATTCTAGAGATAAGATGAGAATCCTCATATGTAAAAGCATAGGCAAAAACTTCTATACTAATTATAGTGCCCCTAAATCGTGTTGGCACTTCAAAAAAAGGATGAAAATATCGTTACTTATATATGCACTAGAAAGAAAGTGGGTGGTTACTTACTTATGAGTATTAATTAATATTTAAAAAGTGAGACAAGCAGTGATTTTAACACACATACATATACAGTATATCAAAACAAATGCGTGCTATGTGCGTCACATGCATTTCGTAAATGGATTTGAGTTGTTTTTCTTTTTTTAGGCCGTCGGTAGTGTTCTTTTTAAAAAGTACCGGTTAGTTCTCCGTTTTTCGCATTTTTACAATCTTAGTCTTTGAAAAAGTTCTTCGACGAGAAGAATAAACTAAGTGGAGAACGAAAAAGAGTTATTTCTTTAAAAAAATGATACATAACGCAATGAGAAATTTAGGAAGTTAAAAGTGAGACAAACCTTACTTTTGATTTCAACATGGAGATGTAGATATGCAGGCGAGAAAAGTAATCCATCATTGGTTACATGGATGGCTTAAGTACATGGACTCATAAAATTCTTCTGAAGAACTTCATCGATGCCTGTGTGTCTAACATTCATAAATTCATCTCCAAAAAGTCCATTGCTTTTGAACCAAAAGATTCTGTCAAATAAGAAAAAGAAAAAAAAGAAAGAAAAGCCTCCCAATTTCGTTGTTGATAGATTCCGTAAACGACATAATCATACAAGTGGAACTTTCCCCCTCTCTCTCTCTCTCTCTCTGTCTCTGTCTGTCTGTCTCTCTCTCCATCTGCTTCCAAAGATCAAGAGACTCACTCGCTCTCATTCTTTTAATGCAACCGTATATATACGTTCCATTTGGCAACCTCTGTCTTCCCAGCCCTTGGCCTTCTCAGTCTTCTAACTGAACTCTCTCTCTCTCTCTCTCTCTCTCTCTCTCTCTCTCTCTCTCTAGTTTTTGTGCTCGTTGAAGTTTATGATGAGTTCAGGAAAAGATCTAAGTTGGGTCTGTTGGGTTTGCTAAGTTTCTTGCGTTGGTGAAGCTCAAGCTCGTGGTGCGTGGCTTGAGTCACTGGTTCAGGTGGTGCTGGTCCGAGGCTTCTTGAAGCTTGAAGCTGTTTGAGCGTCTTTGGATCTCTTCTTGCTTTTCTTTACTTTGGGTGTAGCTGGAGGAGAAGCTGAGGAAGGTTCACGGCCGGTTTCTTCAGTTCTTGTGCATGTAAGTCACGCATTTTCAAATTAAAGCAAAAAGTCGGCTCCAAAGAGTGAAAAAAGTGAGCGCTATGTGAGAAACAGCCAAGCCAAATTCACCTTTGTCCTGTCTCTTGTTGTCCTAAATTTTCGAAATACTGAGGTTTCGTTTTTTACCGTAATTTCACCATATTTCCCATGTTTTGGCGAATCCTGTGTTTCTACTGTTATTTTCTCATTTTTCCTTCAGCTGGAATATAAGAAATGAAAACCATCATTTTCCTTTTCCTTAACTCATAATAATCTGTGCTTTCTGCTCTTTTTTTTTGGTTGCAGCACATAAGGTTTTGGTGGGCAGAACTTGGAAGTGCAATTGTACATGAGTTGGCTGTTTTGTTCCGCTCACAAAGATTCAAGATTTGAATTGAACCTGAGATTTTTCTTTCATTGTTCAGTTCTAAATTCTAAGAGTTCGTGTGGCAATGGAGACAAGCTTCCTGTTGGCTAAACTCAACATGTTGATGACCTCTGATCATTCCTCGGTTGTGTCCATGAACCTCTTTGTGGCACTTCTTTGTGCCTGTATTGTGGTGGGCCACTGGTTGGAGGAGTACAGGTGGATGAATGAATCCATCACGGCCCTTGCCATTGTAAGTTCAATAGACAGATTTTTGTGAAAACTTGTATCTTGATTTGATTGTTTGAGTGATTATTGGGCTATAATATGTAGGGTCTCTGCACCGGAGCTGTAATTTTGCTTACTACTGGAGGAAAGAGCTCTCGTCTTCTGGTTTTCAGCGAAGATCTTTTCTTCATCTATCTTCTTCCACCTATTATCTTCAATGCCGGGTGAGTTAGAGACAAATTTTTGCACCATCTTTGATTGTTAAATATTCCATATTTGATTATGCGAGAGCTTGGAGTTTGCTGTATCTTCTTTGCTAAATTATTGGATGTTGTTTAGTTCATCCACGACATATTGTTCTTTTTTTTCTCCCCAGGTTCCAAGTGAAGAAGAAGCAATTTTTTCGAAACTTCTTGACGATCATGCTTTTCGGTGCAATTGGTACTCTAATATCCTTCGGTATCATATCGCTAGGTAAATGTCTGCAATCTGTTCTCATCTCAAGGAAAAATAATCATTCCAAACAGATTGTTCCTGTTGAATTAAAACAATATATTCTATGGAAGAAAACTTGATCCATCTGCACCTTCGTCAATTCTTATATATAGTTCTGACTACAGTTTCATGGCCTCTTATTCAATCTAGGTGCTGTACACATCTTTCAGAAAATGAAAATTGGTCCACTTGAATTGAGAGATTATCTGGGTATATATATCTCATTTAAGAAATTTTTTCGTTTGGTTTGGGACTCAAGATTTAGGTGCCTTACTGTGTACTTGAAATAACACTCCCTTGGTGAATGCAGCGATTGGAGCGATACTTTCCGCAACAGATTCTGTCTGCACCTTGCAGGTATTAAGGTGGTACGAAGCTGCAGTGAAATTTCCCCACCACCTGATCAGAAAGATGACAGGAGAAAACATAATCGATATTCGATTACTTGGTGCAGGTGCTTAATCAGGACGAGACGCCTCTATTGTACAGTCTGGTCTTTGGTGAGGGCGTGGTGAATGATGCTGCATCAGTCGTCCTGTTTAATGCCATTAAGAGCTTTGACCTTACCCACATCAACTCGAGGATCGCTCTGGAGTTCATGGGCAACTTCTTATACTTGTTTATCACAAGCACAATGCTTGGAGTTTTGGTGAAACTCCCTCCTCCTTCCTCCCAGCTTAAGATGCTGTTCTTGATCTGTTTTGACATGTTTGGTTTGCATTCCTGCAGGCGGGGTTGCTCAGTGCTTACATTGTTAAGAAACTCTACTTTGGCAGGTTGACAAATTGATCCTTAGCACCGATGTCTGGCTTAATTGTGTATAAAATGAAACCAGTTACAAACAATATCTGTTCAGTGCTCACATTTTATTTTGGGTACTTTCTTTTTTGTGCTCTTATAGTTTCTAATGTTACAAGTGCAGGCACTCTACAGATCGTGAGGTTGCACTGATGATACTCATGGCATACCTGTCATATATGTTGGCTGAAGTAAGATAATCTTTAGTACTTGTACGCTCGTAGAACTATTCTTCACTGATGATTATTTATTCGCCTCTTTTCGGACTGTTAAAAGTGGATTGTTTTGGCAGTTTTTTTACTTAAGCGCCATCCTCACCGTGTTCTTTTGTGGAATTGTCATGTCGCATTACACATGGCATAACGTGACAGAGAGTTCTAGAGTGACCACTAAGTATGTCGAATCAACCCACTTTCAATCGTTTCCTCGGACATGATTTCTGTTATTTTCATGCCGCTAATGTTCACATATACTTGCCAATGATTGCAGGCACGTTTTTGCCACTTTGTCCTTTGTTGCTGAGATCTTCATCTTCCTTTATGTTGGAATGGATGCATTAGATATCGAGAAGTGGGGAGTTGTCAGCAATAGGTAATGATAAGTCTCTGTTACATTCTACATTCGCTAGGTGATGTTGGATAGGGGGAATCACATTTCCATTTTCCTAATGTTTCGTTCTTCTTCTTTGTTAATTCACAGTCCTGGAAAATCGATCAAGGTCAGCTCGATATTGTTGGGACTCGTTCTGATTGGAAGAGCCGCCTTCGTTTTTCCCCTATCGTTCTTATCCAACCTGACTAGGAAGTCTAAGTACGAAAAGATTGATTTAAAGCAGCAGGTTGGAGATCAGAATTTTCTTGCGGATTTTCCTGTGCATGAGGTAGTCAGCATGATGGATTTTCCTAATTTAACTCTATGTTCAGGTCACAATTTGGTGGGCAGGGCTTATGCGTGGCGCTGTCTCCATGGCACTCGCTTATAACCAGGTAAAATGATGAGATAATGTGCTTTTCTGGAAGACTTTCCGCACGCAATACTGTGAGGTTCTATCTATTTCTAGTAATAAGACGAATGTGGTCGGCCGAGATGCCTATTTGAAGAGGTTTTATTATATTTTGTTGTCTTAATCTGACACATATGCTTGCTCTGAAGTTTATTTTCTGCGCATGCAGTTTACTCGGTCCGACGCGAAATTGCGGGGCAATGCGTTTATGATCACAAGTACCATCACGGTCGTTCTGTTTAGCACTGTGGTAAGATGGCGCTTCATATGCCCAGTCTAATTGGTGGCATAACTTGTAGCTTGTGCCTCAAGATATCATTCATCGATACAGGTGTTTGGACTGTTGACAAAGCCTCTAGTGAGAATCTTGCTTCCTTCAACCAAATACTTTGCCAGCACAACATCTTCTGAGCCATCAAGTCCCAAATCCTTCACTCAGCCACTGCTAAGCAACAGGCACGAATTGGAGTCTCACCAGAACGGCAAAAACATACTCCGACCAAGCAGTTTGCGCAAGCTCCTGAGCACGCCTTCTCACACGGTGCACCATTACTGGCGAAAATTTGACGATGCCTTCATGAGGCCTGTGTTTGGCGGGCGAGGTTTTGTGCCTTTCATTCCATGCTCGCCCACCGATCAAGACGATCATCAGTGGCTCTAACCAAAGCCGAAGACGAGATCAAGAACTAATGATTTTGTTAGGTGGTTTGCAATGATTTTGTTAGGTGGTTTGTAAATAGGACACATTAATACACAGGTTTTATCAAGTGTGAAGTTTTGATGACTTTGACAGGATTGATGGCGTATACGGAGAGTAGCGGCATTTTATTCAATGCAGCTACTTTGCATTTTTGTGACAGAGAGATTTGATTTCTTCCCCTTGTTTTTCTTTGTTGTTGTTTCTTTCTTTGTCTTGGGCATGTATTAAGAGAGTGATGGCTTTTGTAATCTCCTCCTCACTGGATGATATCTCTGTCTAAAATTCATTGCTTCACCAACAGTGAGCTTTTGAAGCTGTCAGTATTTGTGTGCATTAACATCTGCCGGCCCGCTGTTGCGTTTAGGCATCGTTGTAAATGTGCACTGCGCCGTTAAGTCGAGTTCCATCATTGCGGGGGGCATATTGCAACTGTCCAGCAGTGAAGTCCTTCCCTCTACTTCCCACCACTCTGTCATCTTTCTCTTTTGTTATTTGTCTAGAGATAAGCCTCTACCAAATCAGTGTCATCATCTTCAATCCCTCCTGATGCTAAAAATTAGGAGTTGCCAAAAAATCAATTGCTTCCCCATAGGAGGTTTGCCTCCCATTGCAGGAGCTTAAAATTTCAGGGAGCGAGAATTTGAAGCAGCCAGTGAAGGAATGGGACTTACACATGCTCACATCCCTCGAGCATCTAAAAATTGACGGAATTATAGGAGCGACAGAGAGGTGTGTGGTTTCCTTCGGAGGACGAGGATGCGTGGAGCCTTCTGTTTCTTCTTCTCTAACCTCTCTTGAGATGACAAAACTGAGGAACGTGGAAAGACTATCAAGTGGTCTTTGGAACCATCTCTCCTCTCTCAAACAGTTACGGTTTGCAGATTGCCCGCAATTGAAATACTTGCCAGAGGATGGCCTCCCTCCCTCCCTCCCTTCAAGTATTGGAAATAAATTAGAAGCGAGATTCTGGAAGATTGATGCTTAATACTCACTGGCGACTATTGGCCCCTCATCCAAGAAATCCCTTTCATCCTCGTTAGGTATGTTAGGATGCAATGAATTTAAATCAAACACACCCGACCCGCCATTCGGGTAAGTTTTCAGTTCTGAAGGCTTAAATTTCCATTCTGTATTCCGATGAGATGTTTACACGCTCTGAAGTTTACGGGCAACTTCTCAGTCCTGGAAAATCAGTGAAGGTCAGCTCGATATTGTTGGGACACGTTCTGATTGGAAGAGCCGCCTTCGTTTTTCCCCTTTTGTTCTTATCCAACTTGGCCAGGAAGTACGAAAAGATCAACTTAAAGAAGCAGGTTAATTAGAAATTAAAACTTTCTTGCGGATTTTCCTACAGATGAGGTAGTCGGCATGATGCAGTTTCCTAATTAACTTGATATGTCCAGGTCACAATTTGGTGGCTGGGGCTTATGCACGGGCTGTCTCCATGGCACTCGCCCAAACCAGGTAAAATGATCGGATAACTCCCTTTTCTGGAGACTTTCCGCGCGTGAGACCGTGAGATTCTTTCTATTCCTAGCAAAGCAATGAATGTGGTTGCTAAAGATGCCTATTTTAAGAGTTTTTGCTATGTTTTCTTGTCTTAATCTGACGCATAGGCTTGCTCTGAAGTTCATTTTCTGCAGGTACAGTTTATAAGGTCAGACGCAAAATTGCCGGGCATTGTGTTTATGATCACGAGTACCGTCACGGTCATTCTGTTCAGCACTGTGGTAAGGCGGTGTTTCCTGTGCCAAGTCTAATTGGTGGCATAAAATGTAGCTTGTGCCTCAAGATACCATTCATTGATACATGTGTTTGGACTGTTGACGAAGCCTCTAGTGAGAATCTTGCTTCCTGCGACCAAATATTATGCCAGCATGATGTCTTTCGAGCCATCAAAGTCCCGAATCCTTCACTCAGCTACTGCTCAGAAACGGACACGACTTGGAGTCTCACCAGAACAGCAAAAGCATACCCTGACCGTGCAGTTTGCGCAAGCTCTTGAGCACACCTTCTCACATGGTGCGCCATCACTGGTGAAAATTTGATGATGCCTTCATGAGGCCCGTGTTCAGCAGGTAAGGTTTCGTGCCTTTCATTCCATGCTTGCCCACAGATCAAGACGATCATTAGTGGCTCTAACGGAGACTAATGATTTTGTTTAGCGGATTGTATATAGGACACGTTTATACACAGGTCTTTTCTAGCATGAAGTTTCCACTGCTCTGATGAGATTGATGGCAAAAACGGAGAGTAGCAGCATTTTTTTGGAAGCAGCTACTTTGCATTTCTGTGATAGAGAGATCCAATTTCTTCCTCTCGTTTTTCTCTTTGCTTGTTTGTTTCTTTTGTCCGGGGCTTGTACTAAGAGAGTTAACGGCTTTTGTAATCTCCTCCTCACTTGCTGGTATCTGAATGTCTGAAATTAATTGCTTCATCAATTGCTTCTGATTTCCTTTCCTACATTGAGCTTCTGAGCTGTCAGTGTTAAAGTGCATCAATGTTGGAAATTGTGATCCATTTTCACGAGCTATCCAGACTTCTCCAGCTGCTGTCGAAGATCGAAGAAGAGAAGTTAAAGAATTAAGATTGGAAAATGTTGAAGAACAAGTAAAGAAGAAGAAGCCAAGTTGAAGAAGCTTTCTTAGTCAAAACAAATGTCAACTAAAACAAGTTGAAATGCATATCCCTTGGTTCCCTCGCCATTCCAACCACATTATATGTACTCCTCCATATAAAATCTATGAAACTATATTTCCATATCCCATAGCCTATTATCCCTTGAATACTCGAGAAATAATGTAGAAAAGAAAGTTGAGAAATTTTTTTGTATATTTCGATGTATATATCAATAGAGAATCCATCAACCTATTTAAGGGCTTTATTCGAAAACTATTCTAACATAATAATCTCAATCAAGATATGCACCATCAAAGGAAGACATTAGTGCAATACATGTGCAATATACATGCAATCTTGAGAGATGCAAATAATAAATATGATTATCAAAATATCTTTAATAATGGAAATTATCCTAGAGAAATTCATAATTATCTCTAACAGTCATCTCTATACCTTGCCTTCTGTTCATCCCCACATTAACTATAACATACACACATACACTTTCACATATTCAAACCACAAACTATCATTGATATCAAAACTAGACTTTTACACCATCAAATTTTCAACAATTAACATTTGCCAGCCTAGCATCATGTTTAAGCATTGTTAAATTTATGTCTTGAGTTTGAGTCCGTATAACAAATTCACTTTTCTATTTGGCTGATATCGGATGAGGGGCTTACGGCAACACAAAAAGAGAAGATCACTAAAAGACAAAATATGGCACACTTTATTTTATTATATCTATTTCGGTGGGCCCAGATCAATTTGTTGACTCCCTACAAGTGAAGGACTTCCCTTCTTGGACATACAAAAGAAATGTATGGGGCCACGGAAGTCATAAAAAAAAAAGAAAGCAAAGCAAATTAAGGGTTTTTGCCGCATATAAAAAGAAAAATTGAGGGTTTCTTTCCTTCGGTGAAGACAAAAAAAAAAAAAAAAAAAGAGCCACACAAAGCAAGACGTACAAAGACGCTCGTATTCAAGCCGCACGAAGGAGGCAGAACGCACAAAGACGTTCCTAAACGTGTGCATGTTTTGCTTTGGGCTTGAACACGGGGTGATTTGTGCAATAAGTTTATTTTATCCAATTAAATTGTCTATTCATAAATACTTTGGGTTTTGGCTTAAATCTAGGTATGAAAAACATCCAATCATATGAGCGAATTGCGACTTTAATTCTTCGATTGTAGTGGATTATTTGTTGTTGGCTATCCCCGTGGATGTAAGTATCGACATTCGAACCGAACCACATAAATCTCTGGTGTTCTTTATTGTTCTTTATTTATTTTTTTGGTATTTTCGCATTGACTTAATTTGCAAGATCCTATCGTTTCGGCGATATATTATAATAATTGGTATCAAAGCTTGAGGATTGGATTTTTTGGATTGTGATTTGAGGCTTTTGCTTGTTTGATTATTATCTAGAAATTCTACTATTGCAATTATGTCTAGAGTGATAGTTGATATTGAGAAGTTTAATGGTATGAACAACTTTGGATTGTGGAGTGTAAAGATGTGTGTGTAAATACGTATCCTGCTAAAGACCTGCATTCATACAAATCACCGGCATGATCCGAATCCACAAAGCCAGTGGTCTCATTGCCATTACTGTCCCTTCGGTGCACAATTCCAACTCTGCTGTCTCCTTTAAATATCTAAGGACTCACTTCACAGCTTCCCAATGGGCTTTACCAGGACACTGCTTGTGAAATATCAGGCCTAGTGCATACCATAGCATACATAATACTATCCACTACACCAAAATAAGGAACATGGGACATATACTCCTCATCCTCCTCAATCTGTGGTGATAACCTATATGAAAGTTTAAAGTGCTTTGCTAAATGTGTACTCACAGATTTTGCTGATTGTATATTAAATCATGCAACAATCTTTTCAATATATTTCTCCTAAGAAAAATGTAAAATTTTTCCAATTCTGTTACACAAAATCACCATACACAATATTTTCTTTGCAGCACTTAAATCTTTCGTTTCAAATTCAGCAGTCAACTGCCTTTTCAGCACATTAATATCAAACATATTCTTAGCTGCTATTAGCATATCATCAACATATAGTAACAGATATATCAAAGACCCATCTTCCAATCTCCTAAAATAAACACAATTATCCATTTGACTTTTAGAATAGTCCTGACTAGTCATGAAAGAATCGAAATGCTTATACCGCTGTCTAGGAGACTATTTCAGCCCACACAAAGATTTTTTTAATAAGCAAACAAGATCTTCTTTACCTGGAATAGCAAATCCCTCTGGCTGGCTCATGTAAATCTGCTCCTCCAACCCACTATGAAGAAATGCTGTTTTAACGTCTATTTGCTCCAGCTCGAGATCTTGTGCAGTAACTAGGGCAAGTAAAATACGAATAAAAGTATGTCTTACCACAAGAGAGAATACCTCATTGTAGTCAATGCCCTCCCGCTGTGTATACCCCTCGTGATAAGTCTCGCCTCATATCTAGCTACCTTGACACCAAGAATGCCCTCCTTCCATTTAAAGACCCACTTACTTCTGACAACCTTTTGGTTGTTGGGTACTTTAACTAGCTCCCGTGTCTGATTTCGATGGAGTGATTTCATCTCTTCACTCATAGCCCCTAGACACTACGATGACTCAATACTAGCCATCGCCTCATAATAAAACGAGGGCTCATCTATCTTCACCTCGTCATCTACAGTCAGTGCATAAGCGATATTTATATAATCATAACGTATTGGTGGTTTAATTTGCCTCTCTGTCTACCTGCGACTATAGTGTGCCACGACTCTGCTGATTGTTCAATATCACCAACTTCAGGAACTACGGCCTCATTTGCAGTCTCAACTTTTGTTACCTCCGAGATTTCCAGAGTCTCCACCTGAATCTTCATCTCACTACTGACACTATGATCTATCTGCTCTGCTGGTTGTGTCTCACTCCTCCTTTAAAGCATTACAGTCTCGTCGAATATCACGTCTCTACTAATTAGAAAACAAGGTGATATGGAATTAGTGCACCACAGCAGGTAGCTTTTCACCCCATATACATAACCCAAAAATATGCACTTCTTCGCCCCTAGCTCAAGCTTACCATCACTCGCATGAGCATACGCAAGACATTCGAATACTTGTAATCCGGAGTAATCAATAGATTTCCCTAACCATACTTCCTTAGGAGTCTTGCACTTAATAACAGATGATAGAGATCAATCAACTAGGTAACATGTCATATTCATTGCTTCGGTCCAAAATTCCTTGCTTATTCCTGCATGTGAAAGCATGCTCTAAGCTCGCTTCAATAAAGTTCCGTTGTTCCATTCGGCATCGCCATTCTGTTGTAGTGTCGGGCACTATGCAGTGTCTCACAATCCCTTTTTTCTCATAGAACTCAATAAAATCTTTACCACATAACTCCATGCCGTTATCGGTTCTTAGTCCTTTATCATTTCTTGTTCATTTCTCTAGTATTTTTGCATTGACTTAAGTTGCAAGATCATATCGTTTCCGCAATATATTACAACAAGGCACCACGCCTCTAAATCGAGTTTCCATCATTGTAGGGGCATATTGCGATTCTAGTTAGTAGTTAGGGAGTGAAGGAGGGAAAATTTTGTCAAGATATTCAATAGATTCTCATCACACAAGGCACATTTTTCCTTGGTAACCTTTCAGGACAAAATTGCAAGCCATTAACATTTGTGAGAGCTTAGCCAATAAATAAAAATTGGGCTGTTGATCTTAACTATTTCTTTGCCAAATTCACATTTGGACTTATCTTAACTACAGTCTAAGAGAAAGTCTGAAGGGATGGGGCTAGACTTAACCCTTCTTTAAGCAAAATTGTGGCGTCTCAAATTACATTTAAGTGTTATAATATCAATAATGTGATCTCACATTCGGTTTATTATTCTCACATTTAGTTAATTTCATTAAAGTTTATTATCCACGTTAAGTTGCGTGAAAAGTGTCCATTATATTGTGACCGCTTAAAGGGCACGACTTCTTGATGGAAGAAGTCATATGAAGGGGTGCGAATGGATACAAAATGGTCTTTTAAGCCAAACTCTCTCATTATCTGATCTTAAAAATAATCATAAAACACACCATCATATTTGAGAGGGCAATTGGCTAAAAATACCCTTCATCGATCGTTCAACACTTGACTATTCAAGTTATCAATCGAACTTCATTAGTGGCTGGAGGTTAGTAAAGAATTTTCACGTTTCCGCATTAGGTCCTGATTATGCATTAACTTTGTTTGTTCATGTATAATCGGGTCTTCAGACCTTTTAGAATTTCCTAACATTAAGAACATGAAAGAACAATGCAACTTCTCGAATGCTCCATGAGTTAAGAAGGCACTATATTGTTTTTTTCTTTTGGTTGGAGATGCCCGCATTTTGGATAAGACAGTCTTTTTTTTAATTAGCTGATTGAAATACCCACCTCGCACCTCTTTTTGATTTATTGTTTCTATTTTATCATGTTAACCAAGAAAACTAAACTTATTTCTTCCGTCTCTCTTATCAATTTCACAATACACGACACCATTACATCCAACAAGATATTATATTATCCTTCACCCTCTTATCACTTGCCTGAAGAAGGTCATTAATTTTATTTATGGGCACATCTTTAAAAATATAAAAGATATATATAAGATTAGAACCTTTTATTTAGAGAAAATTCCAAATAAGGATATGAAGTGCCATCATTTACTCAAATAAGGGTCTGACCTCACCAACCAATCAATGGCATTTTCATCCTTTTATATTTTCTTTTTTCTTCTTTTTCTTTTTTCTCTTCTTTGTTTTTTTTCTCCGTCGCTGACCGGCGAGGGCCTAGCATCCCTCGACAACCATTAGGTGAGGGCTCGGCTGGCAGCTAGCGAGGGTCACGACCCTTGCTGACTAGGTGAGGCGACCCTCGCTCTACCCTAGCGAGGCCGTTGACCCACAGCCTTACCTGGGTGAGGCCACCCTCGCTGACCACTAGTGAGGTCGGTCCTCGCCAGATCTGGGTGAAGGTTGCCTCGCTCGCGGCTAGTGAGGGCCGCAACTTGCCAGCGACTGGCTGGACCCTCACCTAGGGTTGGTGAGGGACGCCGGGCCCTCATCGGTCAACGATGGAGGAAAAAAACGAAATGGTGAAAAAGAAATGGGAAAAAAAAAAAAAAAAAAAAAAAAAAAAAAAAGGATAAAAATGCCCTTGATTAGTTAGTGAGGTCAAGTAGGGGTGATTGGTTCCCGGTTCAACCTTGGAACCGCACCGGACCGAGAGAACCAGTTCCCAAAATTGGGAATCGGGGACCAGACCAATTGGTCCTATGATTGGGAATCAGTCATTTAGGGTTTAGTTTTTTTTTTGATCAAACACTTAGGGTTTAATTCATATTTTATTAATTTTTGTCAATGAATTTATGGCGATGAAGTTCACTTAGGGTTTAATTCACATTTTTACTAATTTTTTGAAAAAATTAAAAATATATATAGTCGGTCCGATTTATCCTTGGAACCGAGAACTGAACCGCTCAGACACCGGTTCCACTTTTAAGAGCCAGGAACCGGACCAATACTCTAGGGAACCAGACCAAACCGGCTGGTCATGTTTGGTCCGGGCAGTCCGTTTTGCATACCCCTATGGCCACTTAAGACCCTCATTTGAAATAAGGTCCACTTAAGCCTTTATTTGAGAAAATAAAGGCACTTCTGATCCTTATTTGAGAAAATGATGGCACTTTAGATCCTTATTTGAAATTTCCCTTTTATTTATGACAACTTATGAATACACAAGTAATTGCATTTATTAAAATAGTTTGAGCGAAACTTTGATCTAACAAATCTTAGCCTTGTCGGATTTTTGCCCGACCCAAAAATAAATTTGCGGAAGGTTTAAATGGTTAAAACGATAACCAAGGGTTAATTCATGCTTTCTTTAATCTTTTAAATTTTTTTAATTGCAAAATGGGAGTTGAAACTCAAAACTCTAATTACACTTTCTCCGCTTTATAACTCACATCACATTATTTCAGTGGAAACTTTGAGCATTTCATGAAGTTTTGATGTAATTGCTATGAGATTTAATCTATGCTTGACATCAATTACTTCTTCATCGAGAAGTAAAATAGCAAGAAGTTCCCTTTTTCTTTACCTTTTTGTGTTTACTTTTCGTTAATATTTAGATAGGACCTGAAGATAAGCATGTTTACGTTTGACCATGCTTCTGGCGAAATAATATTTTTTTCCATGTTGGATAAAAGAGACAAGTTTTCTTATTCCCCTTATTCCCATACGAAAAAGAAATAAAGAAGGAACAATTTAAAATAGATTTTAATAGAAAAAAATGATTGGTCATAAATTAGGATTGAGAGGAAATAAGTCTCATCAGTAATATTGGACCAAATCTAACATCATAAGGATATATGAGTCAATTACCTAAAAATATATTGCTATTATAAAAAATGCCCAAACGGAAATAAAAACCTTCCAAATCTTGTCATACACTTTTTTTTGTAATGAGCACAACCTTTCATGGCCCGTTTTTAATTTACTAATTAAATCTTGGACTTTTTTCAACGAATCAAACTGTAAACTACGTAAAAAATACAAAATATTCCTCAAATGAAAATTGTTTCGCCGAAATTGAGACCACATGAAATATTTTAATCCAAAATCGTCGAACATTCGGTTTAAAGAGGAGATAGTTCCTATGGTGATTCTAATTAACATGAATAATCCACCAAACAGTCCACAATCAAAGTCCCTAATCAATTCCACAAGAAACTACTGTTTTATTCCTAAAATTAATTAAATAGTTTCCAAATTTTGTTTGGAATTTACCGGCGCCCCACGCGACAAAACGATTCTCGTGAGGATGGAAATGTGATGCCAGAATTTAGCGGCGATGTAACACCGGAGCTATAGCTAAGATATACATCGAATTTAATTGTGACGTGAGTTTGAAAATGGTAAGTAAATTGCATGAAACTAAAGATAACTGAAAAATAACATTTGTTGATATGTTTTTGTGGGGGTCTCAAGTTGATGAGAACTTAATATTGATAGGCCTTCTACCATAACCATCTCGGAGCAGATCCTTCGTGGTTGGAACTTCCACACCTTCGAAAATTCTGGTCCCATATTCCCACGTTGTCGATTCTTTTCTTATAAGCAATTGCTCCTCTAAAATAGCATCTCGATCTCTCCATGTTCGTTTGTCGCATTCCACCCTGGTCCGAAACTCTCGAAAATTTATTGATTTCGCCAAGCTCGGGTCTAAATAATCGACAAAAATTCGATCGAAAAGTGCGATTCTAGCGAAATCTCTGGTTAAAAAAATAATAACCGAGAGTGATGGGTTCTCGGGCTTAGATTTTACTATAAACACACCGACAAATTATGCATTTTATAAACCCCAAAAATTGGATCAAAATTCAGAATGTTACAATTCTTCCCCTTACAAAAATTTCGGCCCCTCGAAATTTACAATCCCAACCCGACTACTCAAACAAATGGGGGTACCTTGGTGTCGCATCACTTCCTCACTTTCCTGTGTGGCACCTTCCGTCTCGTGATGTTCCCAAGTAACCTTAACTAACGGTATAAAATCTTGTTTCTCAGCACTTGTTCTTTCCTATCCTCGATTCAAGACCGGCTTTTCCACGTCGACACTCGTAGTCCATGTCTATTACCTCATGATTCAGCACGTGGGTCGGGTCCCGGTTCATACTTCCTCAAAGATCGACACGTGAAGAGGCGTTATGAACTTGTGACAAATTGGCGGCAAGGCTAGGCGATATGCCAATGTCCCAATCCTTTCCAAAATCTCAAACGGGCCTATGTACCTTGGACTCAACTTTCCTTTCTTGCCAAACCGAGACAGTCCTCTCATTGGCGGTAGATCTTAAGAAACACGTGATCGCCAACTTGAAACTCCAACGGTCTACGCCTTGGTCCGCGTAACTTTCGGCGACGACTGGCTGTTCTCAACCTTTCCCGGATAATTTTCACCGCTTTCCACCGATCGTTGAACCAACTCTGGACCCGTTATACTTCTTTCTTCTACCTCATCCCAACACAACGGTGTTCCGCAAGCCCCGCCATATAATGCTTCAAATGGTGCCATTCGATGTTCTGCTTTGAAAACTGTTATTGTAGGCAAATTCCACCAAATGCAACTATTCTTCCCACTCTGTTCCGAAAATCCAAAGACACACGCCTCAAAGATATCCTCCGTAGTCCGAATAGTCCTCTCGACCGCCATCCGTCTGCGGATGATAGGCTGTCATGCTAATTGTAACTTAGTTCCCATGGCGATTGCGAGACTTTTCCAGAAATTTGCAGTAAACCTGGGATCACGGTCCGAAGTAATTGATACCGGTACTCCGTGAAGACGAACTATCTGTCGTACGTATAAATCTGCCAACCTTTCCAGCTCAAAGTCCTTTCGCACTGCCAGGAAGTGCGCTGACTTGGTCAGTCTGTCCACTATCACCCAAATCGAGTCGTGTCCCCTCTGGCTTCTTGGCAGTCCCGTTACAAAATCCATCGTGATGTGTTCCCATTTCCATTCTGGGATTTCTAACGGCTGTAACATCCCACCAGGCTTACGGTTGCTGTTGCCTTCACTTGTTGACACGTCAAACACTTAGCCATATGCTTGGCCATCCACTTTCATTCCATTTCCACCAATAAGTCTTTGGCGAAGGTTACGCGGTACATCTTAGTGCTGCCGGGTGAATCTTTGTAATTGCTCTGTGGGCTTCCGACAAAAATCTCTTCCTTGAGCCGAATCATCGGTACGCATAAACGCCCTCGAAATTTAAGATTCCTCCCTCGGACACCTGAAAGTCCGGTTTCCTCTTGGTGTCGTCCATACTCACAATTTTCTGGATCTCAAGGTCCGTAGACTGCAACGCCTTGATCTTGGCTTGCACTTCCGGCTCGATCCTCAATGTCGCCATCAAACCGGAGAGGTGTCCTACCTCAAACTTAAATTCTGAGTCCCGTGCTCTCTCTAATAAGGTCCACTCTTTAACCAGCAAATGCGCGATGCTCGATTTCCTGCTCAAGGCATCCGCTACCCGGTTGGCCTTTCCGGGGTGATACAATATGTCGCAGTCGTAGTCCTTCAACAATTCCATCCAACGCCTCTGTCTCATATTCAGTTCCTTCTGCGAAAACAAGTACTTGAGGCTCTGATGGTCCGTGTAGATCTGGAACCTTTCTCCACATAAGTAATGCCTCCAAATCTTAAGTGCGAAAATAATTGCTGCCAATTCTAAATCGTGAGTCGGGTAGTTCATTTCGTGAGGCCTTAACTGCCGCGATGCATACGCAACCACTCTTCCATGTTGCATTAGCACGCATCCCAATCCTCTAAGCGAAGCGTCGCTATAAATCTCATACCCGCCCGGTCCTGAAGGAATCGTCAATACTGGCGCTGTCGTCAATCTCTGTTTCAGCTTATGAAAACTCTCTTCGCACTTTTCAGTCCATTCAAACTTGGTTTCCTTCTTCAGCAACCTCGTCAAAGGAGTGGCTATAGCGGAGAATCTTTCCACAAACCTCCGATAATAGCCTTTGCCAGTCCTAAAAAGTTCCGGACCTCGGTGAGTGTCGTCGGTCTCGGCCAATCCATTACTGCTTCAATCTTTGCCGGGTCCACGGAGATTCCTTCTCCGGATATTATATGCCCAAGAAATGCCTCCCGGTTCAAGCCAAAACTCGCACTTGCTAAACTTAGCATACAGTGCATGCTCCCTTAATGTCTAGAACCTTTTCCAAATGCACCTCGTGTTCCTCGGAACTCTTGAATACGCTAAAATATCGTCAATGAAAACAATTACAAACTAGTCTAAAAATTCCTTGAATACTCGGTTCATTAAGTCCATAAAAGCGAAGCGTAGGGCATTAGTCATCCGAATGGCATCACAAAGAAACTCATAGTGCCCATATCTAGTCCGAATGCTGTCTTTTGGAATATCCTCCTTTTGGATTCTTAACGGTGATACCCTCGCCCTCAAGTCAATCTTAAAAAAACACCGATGCTCCTTGTAACCGGGTCGAACAGTCGTCAATCCTTAGGAGAGGATATTTATTCTTGACCGTCACTTGATTCATTGACGGTAGTCGATATACACAACCTTAGAGACCCATCCTTCTTTCTAACGATAATACCGCGCTCCCCATGGAGACGCACTGGTCGGATAAAACCTTTGTCCAAAAGAGTTCCCCAGATCCGGACCTTCAACTCCTTCAATTCCGACAATGACATCCTCAGAGGGGCGTTTCGAGATTGGCTCACCCCTGGGGCCAACTCGAGCAATCTAATTCCACTTCCCTTACCGGCGGCAATCCCGCAATTCCCGAGGAAAGACATCGGAAAATTGCACACCACCGGTATATCCTCAAGCCGCACTTCACTGGCGGCGGATCCACCGCGGCTAAATAACCTTGGCAGCCTTCGTCCAACAATTTAGTTGCTTCCACCGACGAAAACCCAAGGGATCGAGGTTCCTCCTCGACTCCTACAAATTCAAATCTAGGATGTCGGTAGGGCTAAACCTGGATCACCCCCGGTACTACGATCCATTCGGCATTCGCTTAACTAACCGGTCCATGCCCACAATCAAATCAAAATCATACATAGGTAACTTTGCTAAGTCTATTCCGCTTTACGCCACCAACTACTATCTCACAATTCGAGCATCCTAGCGATATGCATATCTTATCCTTCAATGGCGTAGTCACACACAATTGCACTTCTAACATAACAGTCGTATTCCGGTCAATTTAACAACCGAAAAGAAGAATGCGATGCTCCGGGTCGAATAATGCATATGCTATATGGTGGCACGGAGAAACCATACCGTGGACCACCCTTGGCGCATTTTCCACCTCCCCTTCGCCATCATCGCATACACGCCCTGCCTTATACCACTCATAATAGTTTACGGGGCACTCCACAGGGTTCCCAATTCGAGGCTGTTGTTGCATCGGAGTTCCATAGGGCGTTGTTGGGGGCAATTCCATCCGATGATCATACTCCCACACTTGAAGCAAGCCCAATATGTTGAATATGTTACATTGAGGGCTTCGATGTTCCTTGCTCGATACATTTCCGCCATCGATTTCTTCCAGCGGTTGTCACTGAGTCGGTTTCATCCCTGCTCGCAGCTCTCCTGAAGTCTTCGTTGGTTTTTTCACGTTATTAGGCCCCACGGGAGCAAACACACCGGTGTTCCACCATTTTGGCCGGAGCTGACAACCTAGCGAACTCCGCCTGAGTCGGATCTCTTTCGTTGGGAAGATCATAAATTCTGCCGTTCCTTTCTTTCTTTTGAGAAAGAACTTTTTGAATCGATCATCGACCCAAGTCTGTCGGTCCGAAATACCCGTCCTTTGGTGGCTCTCCACCAATCATTGGCGTTGTCCTGCAGCTGGTATACCGCCAATGTTACTTTTTCAGCCTCAGTGCACCCTAGTACTTCAAAGGCCTTCTCTAGTTCCTCAATCCAACGGGGTGCAGCCTCAGGATCACCTTGGCCGTTGAACTCCGGTGGTTTTAACTTCAGAAACTGCTCTACCAGCTTTGACATTGGCCTAACCACATTCACCGGGTCTGGGATGGGATTCTCCACATTTCCCTGATTCCCACCATTTCCATTGTTCCCGTTATTTCCGTTGTTCCCATTTGCCCCATTGGCGGCGTGACAATGGCGGCCTCAAAAGCGGCCCGGCGATAGTGGCATTCTTTCTGCTCTAATCGCCTCCCAAAATTCCAGCTTCCTCAAAGGGCCACAGGGATTCCATCAACCCTCGGATCCTCGGCCACTCTCACTTGTGGTTCGACACGATCCGACTCGGGACCTCGACCTCGGCCTCTACCTCTTCTCTGGCTTTGACCTCTACCTCGTCACGGGTTACTCGTCTCTCCAACTTGCATGTCCATTCTCCTGCTATAATTCCCATATCGGGATTAGAGACCTAACCCAAAGCTAAACCCGGTCTAAGGTCCTAGGCGGGGAGCTTAACGGCTACAGCAATCAATCACCAGCATGCGATTGAGCATAAATAGCCCAGGACTTGATCCACGAGAACACGTGTACTAACCTCGAGTCGGCCTTTTTTGCACTTCACGGGTCAATAACACAACCAATCAATCAAGACACGGATAGTCGGGGAGGTACACTTAGCACACGAGGTCCCACCTATTGCTACCCAAGGTCATCGCTCCTTATCCTCCGGGCTTGACCCTAATTGGACCGAGCTGACCTTGCTCGACACCAAATCAAGCGGGGATGTCACGCCCCGCACTTCTCGGTCGCCTACATCCCTCCATAAAGGTCGATTCATGTGCGGAGGTCCGGGGCGCGTCCCGACCCAAACCCAAGGCAGAGATTCAAAGCATATGCGGAAGCAATTAAATCCACCCGCATACGGATAAACGCGCAACCAAGGGTAACCACGGAATTCATCACTTGTACTAATGCTGAGAATCATTTACAATATTCCTATACAGCCCAACTACCAAAAATCAAAAAGCGGTTCAAAGCCACTACCAACAAAAAGAGGTAAGTGGCTCGAGTGGCCTGGCACTACAACTAGCCGGGGCTTCTCCCAAAAATGCATCCCAACACCCTGTCATCCTCAAGGCTGGGGATCTGAAAATATCGATTTTACAACAACCGTGAGAATAAATCTCAGCGAGTAATTCCCTAAACCTAAACTAGGCTAACATGCACCTCCTGACAAGTACTAGACCAACAGCACACAGTCTAAACAGTGCATGACTCAGGCTCTCGGCCCGAATCTAGAAATCACATGACCCTGCAGGTTGGGCATTCCAAGAATAATAGCAATCACGCAACAGAACTTAATCACAGTACGTATACACGCATTCCCATGTCAAGCGCATGTTATGCATATGCGATTGCTTTCGCACTCATGCTCATGCCTCATCAATGCATTATCGCACACTTACACACACTAGCACTCGGCCATTTCTCAATTCCTCCTCCGACCCGCGTTAAGCGCGCCGTGGTCCGACCAGCGTAACACGCATCGGTCTATCACTTGAGATCGATCTCTAGCCCGCGGCTCATGCCACCGCGGCCAGCGTAAAAGCGCATCGGGCGGACATCTTCCGGTATTCCGGGCATCGTCCGCGTAACACGCCTCGGGGCGGGTTCACTACCCAGCGTAACACGCGCCGGGGTTTATTGTGATCACACATTCACAAACCTCAATTTTATACGAACCCCGTAAAAGCGCGTCGGGGCAATTTAGGTGATCACAATGCACATGTCACTCGGGCACACTTACAAATGCAAATGCCGTGCCAATGCTTGAGATCGCACCCATGGCCATAAAGTTCACACTTGGGCATCCACATGCGCGGTGCGATGTAACATACTCAACTTGTACGGCGCATATTTAAATTCATAAATCAACATGCCCAAATCGGACAATCAATTTTAAATCAGCCATAGCATCAAATCAGCACACTATCTATGCACAAATTCACGTAATTGAGCACAACCAATTACAAATCAACCACTTAGTCTCGCCAACCTAAACACCGGGGTAATTACACAATTAAACCTAGAATCGATCGCGTCTCGTCCAATCAAATCACGATATGGTTAGCCTCCAAACAAATTAATCCGGGCCTATAAATATCCTCAAAATATTCCATTAAATTCTCCAAAATTATCATCCAAATCCGCCACCACTAGACCACATACCACACTACTTATAATCCACATAATAAACCCGAACATCCCGAACTCGGGCCTATTCAATCCTAATTGTCCAGTCCACTTATTGCGCCTATCGGGTCACTAATCCTCAATTAATTAATCAAAATAATCCACCAAACCGTCCACAATCAAAGTCCCTAATCAATTCCACAATTTAACTCCTAAATTAACCCTAAATAACCCCCGGTCTAGAAATGTAAATGGTGCAAGATCGAATAATCTCTCTCTCTGAAGAAAGCTGGCATCGAAAGGAAGTTTGCAGTTTGAAGTTGCTTCGACTGGAATCTTGAACTTGGCCTTTTGGGTTCCGGTAGCTCCTGCTTCCTGGTCTCCAGTCGACCAACTGTTTCTTCTTCCCTGGGACCGATGTCGATCACCCTTCTGGATGTGCACGCTAAGAGCTGGTTTCATGCCCACTGGCTTGGCTGTGAAGGATAATGGCTCCCCCAGATACCTCGAGTCTGTACTGATGACAATTCCCTTCTTTACGGAGTTTGCTACTTCCGTCAACCATCTGGGCAAGTTGAGATGACGGCATATGCGCCTCCTTGCTCTACCGCTATCCAAGTACGTCTTTCCACCCCTGCACTTAGAGGATGTGGGGAAGAAGAGGAGAGGGGAGCTCCGGTGGCGGTGGGCGGGCTGGCGGAGGTCGGCGAGAAACGAAGCGGGGCGGTAGCTCCGGTGGGTCGGGCGGAGGACGGGCGAGAAAGAAACGGGTATGGGTAACCAACGGGAGGCCAAAGAGAGGAGAAGGAGGAAGAAGGAGAAGAGAAGAAAAGAAAAAGAAAAGAAAAAGGAAGAAGAGGAGAGAGAGAGAGTAGGTGGGGGAAGGGACGGACGTGACCGGGCAGAGGGGGGGCGCGGGAATCCGAGGAAAGAGAGAGAGAGAGAGAGAGAGAGAGAGATTTGAAAAATTTATACTAATTAAATTATTAAACGCAAACCGGGGGTCAAATTTCAAAACCGAAAATGGTCTACCGGTCCAAAGTAGACCTCGCACTTAAAAAGGGACAAAGGCCAAATTAATTAGACCAAAATTTTTACGAGGGGTCTACTAGTCCAAATTCGCACCTAGTCCGAAAACCCAAACTTTTTCATTATTCCCGACAATCTCGATACCGCCACTACCGATATTGACATCGTCCAATTTATTTCATCCCGAAACCCGAAAATCGATCACAAGCTCGGGGTCTAAATAACGACAAAAATTTGATCGAGTGCGATTCTAGCGAAATCTCGGGTTTAAAATAATAACCGAGAGTGATCGGTTCGGGCGAGATTTTACTATAAACACACCGACAAATTATGCATTTTATAAACCCCAAAAATTGGATCAAAATTCGGAATGTTACATAACAAATCTTAGCCTTGTGGGATTTTTGCCAAAATAAATTTGCAGGTTTCTATGGTTAAAGATTGCTTAATTGTGCTTTCTTTAATCTTTTAAATTTTTTTAATTGCAAAATGGGAGTTGAAACTCAAAACTCTAATTACACTTTCTCCGCTTTATAACTCACATCACATTATTTCAGTGGAAACTTTGAGCATTTCATGAAGTTTTGATGTAATTGCTATGAGATTTAATCTATGCTTGACATCAATTACTTCTTCATCGAGAAGTAAAATAGCAAGAAGTTCCCTTTTTCTTTACCTTTTTGTGTTTACTTTTCGTTAATATTTAGATAGGACCTGAAGATAAGCATGTTTACGTTTGACCATGCTTCTGGCGAAATAATATTTTTTTCCATGTTGGATAAAAGAGACAAGTTTTCTTATTCCCCTTATTCCCATACGAAAAAGAAATAAAGAAGGAATAATTTAAAATAGATTTTAATAGAAAAAAATGATTGGTCATAAATTAGGATTGAGAGGAAATAAGTCTCATCAGTAATATTGGACCAAATCTAACATCATAAGGATATATGAGTCAATTACCTAAAAAAATATGTGCTATTAGTAAAAAAAAAGGTACGGAAATAACACCTTCCAAATCTTGTCATACATTTTTTTGTAATAGTAACCTTTCATGGCCCGTTTTTTAATTTGCTAACACTCTTGGACTTTTTTCACACTCCAAACTGTAGACTACGTAAAAAAATACACTCAAATGAAGATTGTTTTGCGAAATTGACTCCGCGATGAAATATTTTTTACTGAAAGTCGTCCTTCGGTTTAAAGAGAGGAGATAGTTCCTATGGTGATTCTAGACATGAAGTATCACACGTGTACAAAGAAACTACTGTTTTATTCCAAATTAATTAAATAGTTTACAAATTTTGTTGGAATTTAATCGACGACAAAACTCGTGAGGATGGAAATGTGATGCCAGAATTTAACTGACGATGTAACACCCGGAGCTATAGCTAAGATATACATCGGAATTTAATTGACGACGTGAGTTTGAAAATGGTAAGTAAATTGCATGAAACTAAAGATAACTGAAAAATAACATTTGTTGATATGTTTGTGGGGGGTCTCAAGTTGATGAGAACTTAATATTTATAGGCCTTCTACCATAACCATCTCGGAGCAGATCCTTCGTGGTTGGAACTTTCACACCTTCGAAAATTCTGGTCCCATATTCCCACGTTGTCGATTCTTTTCTCATAAGCAATTGCTCCTTTAAAATAGCATCTCGATCTCTCCATGTTCGTTTGTCGTAGTAACTCTTCTCCATGATCTCCCTTAATGGGTCTACACGTGCCTGAGCCTTGATACAGTGCTTTTTTTTTTTAATCAGAAAAAACATATGTCATTGGCTAACTCGTGGAGTTCGAGTACAATAGACTTGATTCAGAACAAAGTAAAGCCCGTAGAGCTTCAGGGGGGCTAGACAGCCAATTATAAGGTATGCATCTATTTCTTTAGGCTTTAACAATCCAATCCGCAACCTTATTGGACTCCCTGCTGCAGTATTGAAAAATTTAGAACTTGAAATTGGGATCCATATAAGAAATTTGTGACTGATTAGACACTTTTCCCGTTAGGATGCAATTTGCGAGTAACGTTCAAAGTTCGAGTTGTGCAATTGAGAGGATATCAATAGAGAATCTCTCTAAAAAAGGCGTGGGACTTTGTGATTTCTCCGAGCTAACTAGTCACCACTTTTTGTTCTGTCTTTTTGTGTTTTTTCACTAGATTAATACCACAAAAAATTTGAAATTGATATACTAGTGATAAATTGACTAAAAACTAATTTTTTTTATCACTAAAAACTCCAAACTGATACACATGTGATAAATTTACTCAAACTAATTTTTTGACTACTAAAAACTCAAAACTGGTACATTTGTAATAATTTTACTTTCCGTTGATTTCCATTAAATTAGATTGTTATCATGAAAAACAACAAACTGATACACTTATAATAAATGGATGGTAAAATCCTAAACTAGGACACTCGTCAACTGTCACATGTCATCCAACTCCGTAATTTAACAATAAAATTTAATGAAAATTAACATAAGATAAAATTATTGTAGGTGTACTGGGTTTGAGGTTTTTGATTGTCAAAAATTAATTTAAAATAAATTTGTCATATTAGTTTGGGGTTTTTGTGATATTAACCCTTTTAACTTGATGAAATGTTGAACTAGTTGTGTCATTGATATAATGAATTACTCTTTCAAAGTTAATATTATCATTTTACGTAATATTTAACCAACTCGAATAAAAGAAATAATAAACTGAAACCTTATTGTTACATGTACACCTCTAATACATCATATTAGTATAACTATTTTATCTAGTAGATAACTCGAGACTTGAGGATATAATGGTGGGTTACATAATTTATAGTACAATTTCACATAGGTTTTTTTTTTTTTGGGTCAGAACAATTTCACATAGGTTAACTTGTCTAAAAGGGGGGGGAGAAAATTTTTGGAAAAGTATAAGTCCTACCTATTAAACAAGTGGATTTTATATAGGGTTAATAAACTAAAAAAAATTCCAAATTAGTATACTTGTGATAAATTTACCCCAAACTAATTTTTTTTACTACTAAAAATCACAAACTGGTAAATTTTGGACAAATTTACCCTAAATTAATTTTTGATTAAAAAAAAAATCCAAACCGAAGACACTCGTGACAAATTTATCTCAAACCAATTTTTTAACTATAAAAAACTCAAGACCGGTACACATGTGATAAATTTATTTGTCCATTAACTTCCATAAAATGTTACTGTTAAGTTTGTTAATGTAGATGACACATGTTGACGTGGCAAGTCCACGTAAAAATCCATTGGGCAAATATCACGAGAAACCCCAATTTGGCCTACTAATAGAGGATAAATTTGTCACAACATTATCAGTTTAGGGTAAATTCATCACATGTGTATCAGTTTAGGGTTTTTTTTTGTCAAAAAATTAATTTGGGGTAAATTTGTTACGGATGTACTAATTTAGGATTTTTTGTGATTAACAAATTAGTTTATGGTAAATTTGTCATGGATGTACCAGTTTGACATTTTTTATGGAAAAAAAATTAGTTTGGAGTAAATTTATCTTAAGTGTACCATGTTAGGGTTTTTGTAGTATTAATCATTTTATATAGGGTTATATATAAGTAAAGACTTGATAAGGGCATCCACTTATCAAACTTTTAGCAGCCTCTAAAATAAGGCCGTCCGCTTCCCATTTGAAGTGATCTGTTCCTCGAAGTGTCCGGAGCTACTGAACCAAGTTGTCCGACTCTCCCTAAGTGCGTTATTCTTTTTTCAAGAACCTCAGGGTTCCGACCGACGGCGGAGCCTCCGTCTCCGTGGCTGTTCCGCCGTCGAGCGCGCCTGGCGAAGAAGCGCCGTGTCGGTCGAGGGCTCCCCTTGCTCGGTTTCTTTCCAGATCTGAGTCGAGCCATCCTCGTCGGCCCGTGATTTTCCTCTTGGTTTTGTAGCCCCACGGGAGCAAAACACACCGGTGATCGGCCATGGCCGGAGCTGACAAGCCTCCGTGAGTCGGGTGCTTTCTTGCGGAAGATGAAAGCCGTTCCTTTCTTTTTGAATCGATCATCTTATTCCTTCTGTCAGCACGCTCATCGACCAACTCTGGTCTCGTAATCGGCCACCATCCGCCCTTACTTGCCGATGTGTTCCCATGTTCACACCAAAGTTATCGGCAAACACATCCTGTGTCGATGGGTTAGCTCATTTTTTGTAGGGTTAATACCTTTTTTAACCCAGACATTATTTACCCCAAGTTTTTTTTTTTATGGAAAAAAATAAAAGTCGGGGTTTTTGATCAAAAAAAATTAACAGTTTATGGGTTGGGTTTTTTGGGTTGGGGTTTTGGGGTAAATATTTATTTCATTTTTTCTGGGTTTAGGGTTTTCGTGGTATTAACTTTTTTTATATACTATATATAAGTTGAGACTTGATAAGGGCATCCACTTATCAAACTCTTAGCAGCCTCTGTGATAAGGCCGTCCGCTTCCCAAGTGAAGTGATCTGTTCCTCGAAGTGTCCGGAGCTACTGAACCAAGTTGTCCGACTCTCCCTCGGTGCGTTTCTCTCCCTCAAGAACCTCAGGGTTCCGACCGACGGCGGAGCCTCCGTCTCCGTGGCTGTTCCGGCCGACGCAGCCGACGGCCCCGGCCGTCGAGCCGCCTGCGAAGGAAGCGCCGGTGTCGAATTCGAGGGCTCCCTTGCTCGGTTTCTTTCCAGATCTGAGTCGAGCCATCCTCGTCGGCCCGTGATTTTCCTCTTGGTTTTGTAGCCCCACCGGAGCAAAACACACCGGTGATCGGCCATGGCCGGAGCTGACAAGCCTCCGTGAGTCGGGCGCTTTCTTGCGGAAGATGAAAGCCGTTCCTTTCTTTTTTGAATCGATCATCTTGCTCCTTCTGTCAGCACGCTCATCGACCAACTCTGGTCTCGTAATCGGCCACCATCCGCCCTTACTTGCCGATGTGTTCCCATGTTCACACCAAAGTCATCGGCAAACACATTCTGTGTCGATGGGTTAGCTCATTTTCTGTATAAATACATGCCCATTTGGAAAAGATTAAATTTTTATCTGCCCTTCTGCCCATATCCATCCTACGCACTTAAACCACAGAGCTTCGTCTTCAACCTTGGTCGTCCTAATGGCATCCAACTCTTCCGACTTCGCAGCTGCAACCTACGTCGCCCGCTTCGACCAGCTACGGAGCGGAGAATGTGGTGACAACTGTTGCCTTGACATCCGGAACGACATCGACGGGGATGGCTCTCGGCTTGTCTCGGGGCCTTGCTTCAAACGATCCTCGCCGATCCCACCGGTCTTTGACCGTTGTTTTCCTCGCTCGCGCGAAGAGCTCCTTCCTTTCCAACTTCCCACCGTTCGGGATGTCTGGACCGCCGAGTCGCAGCGATTCAGGGGATTTCCCTCCTTCGACCCCGAGTTCTACCGATGGTACCGGAGAATGACGGCGCAAGACCGAATAACCTCTCTCTGGAAGAAGGCCGGCATCGAAAGGGCGCTTCAGTTTAGTTGCTTCGACTGGAATCTGAATTTGGGCCTTTTGGGTTCCGTAGCCTGCTTCTGGTCTCCGTCGACCAACTGTTTCTTCTTTCCCTGGGGACCGATGTCGATCACCCTTCTGGATGTGCACGCCATAGCTGGTTTCATGCCCACTGGCTTGGCTGTGAAGGATATCGGCTCCCCCAGATACCTCGAGTCCATCGATGACAATGCCCTTTCTTACGGGAGCTTCATGAACACTTTCCGTCAACCATCTGGGCAAGTTGAGGATGACGAGCATGCTGCCTTCCTGCTCTACTGGCTATCCAAGTACGTCTTTCTCCGCCCTGCACTTAAAGTATCTAAGGATCTCCTCGGTATCGCATCTAGCTTGGCAGAAGGTACATCGATCGCATTAGGCCCGCTCATACTTGCTGCATTGTACAGAGGCATCACGCACGCCTCTTTGGCTATGCGCGGAAAAGAATCCGGTACCTTCTTTCGGATCCTTTTGGCTTCTTCAGGCTTGGATTGTCCTCTACTTTCCTTTTCTGTTCTCGAATCGAAATCACGAATTGCCCAAATATAATAACTTGAGCCTGCAGCCCCACGTCCCCGAGTTCATAGGAAGTCAATTACTTAGTCGACTTCCATTACCGATTCCAGAGGGCAGTCCCCCTTTGACGTATTTTCTTCGAGTTCTCTTTGACTTTGATCGAGACAAGTTCGACTTTTGTCCCTTTAAGTCTGAAAGCTTCTCTTATCTCTATCGTTTTCCTTCTCGGGAAGAATTTGACGATTTCTGGGTTAAGGTGCTTACTCCAGTTGACCTTCCGTTGAGATTGTCCAAAAAGGAAAGGTTCTACCATGGGTTCGAGATATATTCCCCACAGTATTGTGCTAGACAATTTGGATTGGCCCAAGGTATACCCATGCCGATCTATTATTCCCTGGAGTTTCCTTTCACAGAGAAGACCAAGTATAAATCTACCAAAAATGGGCCTTTCAGCTGTTGCTCTGAAATTACTGAAAGTATGCATGCCCGATTTTCTGTCGATGAATTCAGTCCTGTTCCACAATCCACTCCTGACTACGATCAATGGTGGGGACTTTATTACCGTCGGTATTTTATAAATGCCAGGTCTGCTCTCAAAAGGATAAAACCGTTTACTTCTCCAATCAAAGGGAAATCGGTTGGACAAGGAGAGCAAGATGAACTCCATAGTCAGCAATCTGTTGAACCTAAACTGTTGATGATCGAGGAAAACGAAGGATCATTGGATGGCCTGCCAATGGCCACTGCTCAAGTTCAATCTCTTCGACCACGTTCTCGGAAGAAGAAAAGTAGGGCCAGGAGAGGAAAAGGTAATCGCTCTGCTCTGTGCTTCCACCGATCTATATTCCTTTTTTCACTTACCTTGCCTTCTTCCCAACCAATCACTCCTTTGCAGACCAGAAAGAAACGGTTGACTGGGATCCAAGTTACTGAGGGAGAAAAAGAGATGGAAGAAGTTCCTCTTTCCAGGAAAAAAAGAAGGGTGGTATCTACCTCAGCTAGCACCGGTGATGATGTTGAAGAGATTGAAAATACTGCCACTGGTGCCGGCTCAAATCCCTCTTTCAGTACTGACAATGTTACTGGGGCTACTAACACCTCTCTGGGTCCTGAGGGAACAATTGTTCTTACCGACGAGTCACCTGAAGCCAGAGCCGCACCTCTTGTTCCCAGGACAGAATGCAGTCTTCGCTCTTCTTCCCTCGAGAGTGCATCACTAGTCTCCGCTCCATCTTCTTTGGCTGGACATGGTAAGTACCATGTATCTCAATACAGTGTTGTTAGTTGATACACATATCAACTACCATTTAACAGCATCAGTATTGGTTTGCGTAGGTTCAACAGATCCCCAACTGACAATCACATCTGCCACAGTTGAGATGAACAATCAAAAACAGCTGGAAGGGGTTACCAATACTCTTGGTAATGCTTTGTCGATGTGCTCTCCCTCTGTACCTCTGCTGCTTCCGGCACCTCCATCTGGTCAAACCGGTGAAAATTTCGTCAGTTCTAGTGTCAGGGGCAGGCTCATTCTTGAAGAACTTTCTAAGGCTCGTCATCTTGAAGCTACCAGTTGTGGCACCTTGGCATCTGACTCTTCATCTGCACATATCCAAGCAATTAAGCGCAAATGGGCTGAATTTTTTGAGCTGTCCGTAGGAGGCTATTCATTGCTTGCAGCTAATCCTATCACTGCTGATAGGGTTAAAATTTTGCTAGAAGAGCTATACGATGATGACATCCAATTCTCGAAGTCTCTGCAGTTCAAGGAACGTTGCAAAATCTTCTTGGAGCAATTCCTTGGTGGTATGAAGGCTTACCAGTACGACAAGGAAAAGATTACATCTCTGACAGCCTTAGAAGAGAAGTGTCTACAGTCTCTTGCTTCCATCAAGGAACTTGATCAGTCATTGCAGGGCAATGAAAATACCTTACAAACTCTGATCGATGAACAAGTTAATCTTGCTACTGAGGAAGCTGAGCTAGAGAAACGTCTGGCAGATGTTCGTCATCGTCGTGGACTTGTGGCTGGTGAAATATCCCAAGTAAACAGGACCTTGGAACGTGACCTTGATGCATTCAAGACGCTACCTCATAGGAAGTCTCAACTGGCGAAGGAATTAGCTGATCATCGGCATGCCAAGAATCAGCTGGTGGTCCGCAATGGTTGTTTAGATATCGACATGTTGAGCTTCCACAAGGAAGCGATGGACTTTGTGAATAATTTGTAATTATAATAGTTGACATTCTAATGGAAAGTCCGCCTTTGCTCACTTCCGTTCTTCAATGTTTTGCCTTGGTGCTAATAGATTACTAAACTAGAGAAGCGCTTATTGGCACACAAACTTCTTTGTCGATTAACTGCCTGAGCATGACTAACTTTTCTTGACCATGTGATGTGATCGACATGGTATTTTGAGCTCTCCGAATATCTGTCAACTATTATTGTCTTTTAAGGATGCTTTGCGCTATGAGAACAATGGTCGTCTTTTGTTATCTTTCTTGGAAAATGATATTGAGACTGACTAGGTAATTCCGGGTCCATATCTCAAATCACTTCCTGCCCCTTTTGAGTTCATCGAGTGCTTCCCTCGGCATTACACAGAGGTTCTTCCGATTAACCGTGACTTCATCTTTGATCTCTCCATGTTTGTTTGCCAATGTAACTGTTCCCCAGGATCTACCTTAATGGGTCTACACGTGCCTGAGCCTTGATACAGTCCTTACTTTGAATCGATCATCTTGCTCCTTAGTCAGCATGCTCATCGACCAACTCCGGTCTAATAATCAGCGATCATTTGCCATTGCTTTTTGATATGCGCCAACATTTACACCAAAGTCATCAGCAGCATATAATTTCGACCGATCTACTGTCTGTATCGGTGCGTTAGCTAATTTTCCATTGCCATTAGATTTTTGGGATTAGATTTTGCGAAGATTTTTTCTTGTCTTTCCCCAACATCAATAATAGCACTGGTCCCTATACTAATTTTTAGCTAACGACAGACGACAATTGACTTGGTCCTCTAAGTATATCGAAAATCCTCCCACTTTCGATCTTTTCCTTGGACATGATTCCTGTAATTCTCGTGCCGCTAATGTTCACATCTATTTGCCAATGATTGCAGGCAAGTTTTTGCAACTTTGTTGTTTGTTGCCAAGGTCTTCATCTTCCTTCGTGTTGGAAAGGATGCGTTAGATATGGAGAAGTGAGGAGTCGTAAGCAATAGGTAATGACAAGTCTCTGTTACATTCTACATTTACCAGGCGAGGTTGAATACTGGGAATTGAGTTTCAATTTGCCTAATGTTTCGTCATTCTTCTTCGTTCATTTTCAGTCCTGGAAAATCGATCAAGGTCAGCTCGACATTGTTGGGCCCTATTATTCTTATCCAACTTGGCTAGGAAATCTAAGTACGAAAAGTTCCTTTTAAAGCAGCAGGTTAGAGATTAGAAGTTTCTTGCGGATTTTCCAGCGTATAAGGTAGTCAGCATGATGAAATTTCCTAATTTAACTCTGATATGTTCAGGTCACAATTTGGTGGGCAGGGCTTTTGCGTGGCGCTGTCTCCATGGCACTCACCTATTACCAGGTAGGATGATCGGCTAATGCGCTTTCCAGGAGACTTTCGATGTGCGGTTCCCTGAGATTCTTTCTATTCCTAGCAATGCTATGAATGTTGTCGCCAGAGCTGCCTATTATAACAGGTTTTACTATGTTTCCTCGTATTAATCTGAAGCATATGCTTGCTCTGAAGTTCATTTTCTGTGCATGCAGTTTACTAGGTCTGAAGCGAAATTGGGAGGCAATGTGTTTGTGATTGCAAGTACCATCACGGTCGTTCTGTTTAGCCCTGTGGTAAGATGGCGTTTCATATGCCGAGTCTAATTGGTGGCATAACATGGAGCTTGTGCCTCAAGATATCATTCAACGATACAGGTGTTTGCTGTTGCCGAAAGCCTCTAGTGAGAATCTTGCTCCTTCGACCAAATACTTTGCCAGCATGACATCTTCTGAGCCATCAAGTCCCAAATCCTCACTCAGCCACTGCTCAGCAGCAAACACGACTTGGAGACTCACCAGAATGGCGAAAGCATACTCCATCCGAGCACTTTTGCACAAGCTCCTGAGCACGCCTTCTCACACGGTGCACCATTACTGGCGAAAATTCGACAATGCCTTCATGAGGCCCATGTTCGACGGGCAAGGTTTCGTGCCTTTCATTCCATGCTCGCCCACCGATCAAGACGATCATCAGTGGCTCTACCGAAAGCTGAGGACGACATCAAGAGCTAATGATGTTCGGCGGTTTGTAAATAGGACACATTTATACACAGGTTTTTTTTAGGGTGAAGTTTCCACCATTTGGACGAGATTGATGGTGTACGTGTACGAAAAGCAGCAGCATGTTATTCGACGCCGCGCTGCTTTTCGATTTTGTGACAGAGAGATCTGATTTCTTCCCCTTGATTTTCATTTTTTTGTTGTTTCTTTCTTTGTTCTTGGGCTTGTATTAAGAGAGTGAATGGCTTTGGTAAGCTCCTCCTCACTGGCTGATATCTGAATGTCTGAAATTCATTGCTTCGTCAACTGCTTCTGATTTCCTTTCCAATGGTTGAGCTGTTGAATCTGTCGGTGTTTAAGTGCATTAACATCCGCCGGCCTGATGTTGCTTTTAGGCATCGATTTAAATGTGCAACGAGCCATTAAACCAAGTCTATATTGCAATTCTAGATTGGGGGCATATTGCAATTCTAGATTGTAGTTAGCAGGGGTGAAGGAGGGGGCAAGTTTTGTCAAGAATTTTCAATGGCAAAAGCAAAGTTGATCCCAGTTTTATATCAAAGAGGGCAAAGAAACAGGGTCACTAGTCTTCTAAATTGATTTTGCCTTAAGAAACAGAGCAGGGACACCAGTTGATTTGAAAAATATTTAACAGAGAATAATAATTTGAGAGCTTTAGCATTGTGCAATATGTAATGACAAGGTTTTGGCAAGCTATTAAGATGTCATATGTAAATTTTGACCATCACAAAAAAAGAGATAGACACAAGACAACATAAGCAAGAAAAAAGACAGAAAAAATTTAACTCATTAATAATTGCGACAACAACATTATTAATTTTACCCCCAAAAATTAAAAAAAAAACTCCTAAATTGACAGAATTTAATATTTTCTAATTATCCTTAAATCGTGTTGGCACTTAAGAAATCGTATCAATAAAAGAAGTTGCATTCACGTTGCAAGTTTGAAAAATAAGTATTACTAGTAAGATCTCGATCAACTCTGCTCAGGATGTAAAAATAGCTAGGAGTAACACGTGTACTTAAAGCTACTTAGTGATTATGTAAATAAATTTCTCCACGTGTCAGCTATCTAAGAGTGATCATGCAAATACAATCTATTACAAATATAACTTCGACTTCCGAAATCAATATCGATATGTCGAAAGGAATAGTAGAAAAGTATTAAAAAAAAATCAGCAGCGATACTAAGTCCATTTTAAAAGAGAAAAATAGGACATTAGCTTATTTGAAAAACATTTTGTAGAGAATCACAAAGTACTACCATTTGCAATCTTTCTTTTCAAAAGAAAACTGTGGGAAGAAAATAAATAGCATATAGACAACCTATTGAAAAATAAACTGATTCTATTAATATTTAAACTTTTCAATAATATATTTAAGGGAAATTACAAAACTCATCCTACTACTATTTGCTTGAATTCATTTTTGGTCAATGCACCATCTTTCATTGATGTTTTGTCTCCCAACTTTATCTCTAGTAATAATTTTAGGACGAAATTCAATTTTGCGTTAAATATGTATAGGACAGGCTAAGTTGGTACTGACAAATCAACACGTGGCACCTAAATGTACGAGTTTCTTATAGATTTATACTTTTAGTCCTCATACCTTTAGAAATGTTCAAATTTAGTCCTTGTGCTTTGTTTTGTTAACATAACAAGTCCTTACATTACTTTTCCATGAAAATCTAATTTCTTTCATCACATCTCCATTTGAAATCTTAGGAAAATGTCAGATTAAGACCAACTACAAATTGGCGATTCCTACGCTTACAGGTGTGCCCAATCTGATTGATAGTCCCATTAAGATTATTTTAATTATATGTAGTAATGGCATTGTCGTTTTCAGTAGAGATTCATAAATGATTATCTAGGACTACTTTTAACAAAAGTAGATAAGTTTTACTTATTCAAACTAGAGCTTTTACTCGCTATCCTGTGGACAAAATGTTAGAAACGATTCATTCATAACTTCAGATCGAATCTTGGGAAAGGAACAAACGGTTGCAAATGGTAGGACATTTGCAAATCTTTTTTTTTTTTTTTTTGCAAATGGCCATTTTTTTATGCAAAAAAAAAAGGATGCCTGAGTATTGAGCATCATCATCTCTTTTGTGTTAAAAAGAAAAAGTTTGATTGGGACTCGTAGAAGATGTCTCCGTTGCCCTCCTAATATGCCAGCCCTCGACGAACAATTCATAAACAAGACTCTTTACTCTATGCCAGGACAACATAAAGATCAAACAAAGGTCCATCAATCATTTCTTTCATAACATCAAAACATCGTCGAAATTGTACCGCAATCGGTATGATGTGAATCTCTCTCGAGCAGCTGCCCGGTATGGAAGAAGGCTTTAAACATGAGAAGATCAAACTCTGTATGACAGGCATTTTATACAAAAACAGGCCTGCTGTTTTGATTAAGTTTTACACCACTAAACAAAAAGATACGTGCAGTGATGCAGATCCTTGGTCTATTTCGTTTCAAATTCATGGGAAACTTCACATCTTTGCTCGGAAAAGTACAAATAAGACTAGCGATATGCCATAAACGTTAGAACATCAGATAAGAACCCTGGATTACCTTTAGCATGTCGTTGATCCCGTAATTGTTGCCCTTGGGATTGCAGCACAATGCATTCAATGCTGATTCAGAATATCACCTCCTCCCCAAATGACAATTTACAACCAAATGTGGAAGTTTTGTCGTGAACTTGGTATGACACTGAAATCCTCATCATATTCAAATGTAAAGATCAAATCACGGGGAGAATGATTAGAACAGGCTGCATCAAGATGGGATCATTCCTATAAGAACCGTCACGGGACATTCCTCGTACTCTTTCTGGATGTGTTGTTCCATCAGCACTTTTTTTGTTTTTTCTCCGCATTATTTAGTAGCTTTATGTTTGCTATGCTATTCTCTTGTTCTCCTTCACATTAGGTAGCTTCCTAGAAATTGCTCATCGGTAGCATCCGATAACATGTCACCCGACCGCTACGTCTAAGTTACCGTGTGCACAATTAAAAGATGTGCATGTGAGATAAAATGACATTTCTCAATCCCTCGCTAACAAAGTTTCTATATCAATTTTTCGCATTTGCGTAATTAAACAAGTTAAAGGTTTCATAAGGGTAAGAAGATTTGGATAAATGCAGCATACACAGTTATCATGGTGAAATAGGAAGGATGACAGTATAAACAGTATCTGGAAAACAGAGTAAGATTCAAAATTAGTACAAAAAAAAGTATCTAAATCGCACTTGAACGATGTCAATCTTCCATGCACCACTCCTGGCAAAATTTTGTGCAGCCTCCTGCAAATTGAGAGCCGCATTGGCCTCCATGGGGTTGCAGGTGAAGAAAAGGCCCAAAAATTAACTTCGGGTTGATGATCATCTCGTGTTCTACGTCATATCGTGGCTGAACCTCTGTCTTCGTGCGTTCAATTCAATTTTTCACTCGTTTTCCGGATAAACATTTTGCGGCTTGATCGTGACGAATCAGAACAGTGGCCAACTGATTCCTTAAGCTATTACTTTTCATTTCATGTCTACGATTTACAGAATCGAATTCCGCTTGTGACACATCAACGAGTAGGCACTAATCGGACACAGAGACGCCGGCGACAGCTTATCCACTGACTTAAAATACAATATACCCAGAACTCATGGCTTCACTTATCCACCAATTTGTACCACTCATCCACTAATCCACAAGATGATAACTATGCACTATTTCGGGACATGTTGCTACAAACCTCTTATTTCATGATGCCTTATTATTAAAATTTAAAATACAATTTACCATGTGAGATTTTTCCATGATTCTCGCATGCTCAATTTGATTGTTCACATTCATAAGTGCACATATTTTTTCGGACGCAATATTTAGCGAACTTTTTGTTTTACAATACCAAAAAGAGCGTGAAAGGAACGCACACACACCCCAGATCTAATACACGCTATAACAATTTATGAACTATTAACCCCACCTCATGCAATAAAAATCTCAAAAAAAATAATTTTTTATTAGTTTAATATGAAAATTGACTAAAGGCAATGGGGATTAAAAAAAAGGTACAGAGAAAAGTAAAGGAGAAAAAAAACGAACGAGAAGAAAACAGCATTTCTTGGGCCCGGGCAAACAGTTGCCCAGCTCCATGCATATTGAGGAATGGGCCCATTGTCCCATACCCATTACTGTAGAAAAGCAGGCCAGTAGGCCTACGTTAGTATTTGCCATGCCATCGTATAATGCCATGTCATTCTATTTATCACGTCACCATACTTGCCATGCCTTTGAATTTTATTATCTCGTCAAAAATTGCCCCTTCATCTTGGTAGCTCACATTATCATAATGTGTCACTTTATCGAAGTTCCCATGATATTACCATATATCTGGACAATTACACAAACAATTCTAAACATATTGTACAAAAACCAATAAAAAAACTAAACATTTTAATTGAAGCAATGTAGTCCTAATTCTTTGAGGAAAAAAATGTAATCAAGTCCTTTTAACCAAATTTCGCCGAATTTTTCGGATGTGACACCGACCGTCCTACGTTAATTTGTCTCCACAAGGTGCTGCGGGCTGATAACCTGGTTTATTTTTTATGCCTCAGTGGAGGCCAACGACAAGACAACCGCCCCGAGTCATGCCACGAAAATCAATGTTAAGAAAATTTTCGTTGAAATTCTTTTTTAAACTTGTTAAAATTGAAAATGAGACACGACATTTCATTCTTTCAAATTATATTATTATTGTTAGATTTATCTGACGACGCAGAAAAATGGTTGCACGTTCACCGTTGAATGAGCGACATGTATGTTTAGAGTTAATTTTATAATCTAATTGTTCCACATGTCAACAATCTAATGATGCATGTGTAAGACGTTGACCGTGGCTATAATAAAAATCCGAATTATACCCACCTGAATTAGAGGACTTTGACTTCATAGCAATTGAACAACGCAAAATCTATATTTTTAAGACAAAGCCAGTCAAATTTCTGGCCATGCACGTTAGACTTGATAATTGAACTGTTTTTGGGAAACAACTTGGAAGGTGTTCTGATGTGAGAGTAGAAGATGATCAACATAGTTGGACATTGGAAACATCAACATCCCAAATTACTTTTAATTTGGATATAACCGTATCATGTTTGATAATTTCATTATTGTACAGTATATTGACACTCAATTTGGGGCTCAACTAGTGTATTTTATCATTTACCCAACCAAATGGACGATGAAGGTAAAATTTTGAAACCGCTCCCTAACTTAAAATCGAAAGCTCATTTAACATTTTAGATAAATGCGTCGTCTATTTTAGATGAATGCATCGTCTAGCACTTAACTACTCTGAATTTTTCAATACTATAAACTCCCCCACACATACGGAAAAGTATTTCATGTGACAGACACGCCAAGCGAAAAAACTGACCAAAAGAAAGAGAGTTCTTAAGTTCAAACATAAATTTAGTTGGAATAGATGTGATTGGCTGATTATGCCTTGTCAGTTGTGTGTCTACCAATGTAACTTTTTCTTGCATGTAAATCCTTGACAGTCTAACGAAAAATGGGAAGATGAATAAGGGATGTGAAAGATTAGATTTCTAAGTCTCTTACCCAGCCCAGTACGATGTAGAATTTTGTGAAATCACCATCAAATTATCTAAAACCTTAAAATTATTGGACAAAAGCATGGTTCAATATTTCAGTGCAAATTGAGGAAATTACCCCAAAAGTCATAAAATTATTGTATGAATGTCAATCCATCCTAAACTTTCTAATTTGGCTAATATAGCCCTAAACCTTTTGACGATTTTCTAATATAGTCCATCTAGCCAATTTAGGTTGGAAATCGCTAGCATGGTGGTTTAGTTAGGGCCAGCCGTCATACGCGGTATGGTCGATGCCTAACGTGAAAGAAATGAATCAAAACGATGTTGTTTTGCAATTTAAAAAAAAAATCAGAATTTTGCTGCTTTCTTTTCATTTTCTTTTCTTTCTTTTTCCACACTACTGTTCATTTTCCTTATGTCTTCGTCAATGTTCATCGCCGAGGCCGGTGGGAGTCGTTGGCGCCTTGGCAAGGGCTTGCATGCCCTTGCTCGCCATTTCTTTGTGGGCCTACCACTTGAGGGGTCGGGCTCACATGAGTTGGTCTGGTTTGCACTAAATTACAGAATGCCATTTGCAGTACATCTTTGCCTCTGATATTTTTGGAAATCTCTTGCTTGTCCCCTACACTCCACATCTTCCCTTATGAGATTACTTTTGAATGTGTTGTCCCATGCCTGCTTCTAAAGTGCGAGTTTCCGTTGTACGCGTGTGATTGATAGCAAGGCATATTCAAATGCAATGTCTTTGGACTCAAATCAGAGTAGATAAGCTGTCAAAATTATATCTAGTGTTAAACCATTCATGATCACTGTTGATTTGATCAGGATACGAAGCAAAACACCATTTACTATCCTTTTAGACTAGAACATGTTTCAAACGAAGCAACGGATATTCTCTTATTTTGACTTAAAAATGCGAGTTTTTTATTACCAGTACAACATCAAACTTGCGACACAAATATTAAACCAGTGCAATCAGGTGTATTTTGGGTGAGCTTCTCTCATTTGGTGCAAAGAAGTGCACAAAAGCGCAGGATATCAGAGAAATTGAACAGCTAGAGTTTTTAGGGGACACTTAGCATTGTGCAGGAAGAGCAAATAAGCACACTTATCACAAGAAGAAAAGAAACAAAGGTGTAATCAAAGTGAGATACCTACCAAGAGATTTTCAATGGAATTTGCTCGTAGGACCCTCATCTTTTGCCGACTTGGCGACTATCAGTCAGCCCGCCGTAGCTCTAACGTGACCAACTTTTATTTGGAATTGTTCGCTCAAGCCAAGTTGTACCATCAATAACCAAACCAAGGTGACAAGTTCTCCCCCTTTACTAAGCTGTCGAGCATGCATGAACGGTTGGCAATGAATCGCAGCATACGTCAGCAATTCCACCCAAACTTCACTCACGATGTCCCACTTCTTGTCATGAAATTTCCGCAACTCTTTAGCGAGAATACACGCATCAAAGAGAGCAGACTGGCTTCTGTCTCCTTTCACTTCAGCTGGATTCAATTCTGTAGGAACAGAAAGTAGGTTTCGGCAGGCATTCCTCTTATCAAAGATAGTTTCATCGAAGAACCTGTCTGCCTCAGCACAAGTGTCTCGAATAGTTTCATCGAAGAACCTGTCTGCCTCAGCACAAGTGTCTCGAAACCTTATTTGGCCAATCCCAGCCACTGCAGACACCATATCAGGTTGTTTGATCATAAGATGAAGCATGTAATCTGACAAGACCTTACTGGTTTTACGGTGGTCGTTTGTACTTTCATCAGTGTTGTAACAGAGTTCGGTGGCGATGTGCCACAGTAAAAGGCTCTTTCCATAATCAACATCACAGACGAATGGAAGCAATTTTTGGCAATTTTCCACTGATTTAGTATGCTCTAGAGCCCATTTACCTCGAGAAGCACAAATCTCATTTGTGCTTCCCGAAGATGCTTTCCGTTTCAGCTCATAAAAAATCAGTTCACCTAATTTTTCACTGTATTGTTCTACTCGTCCAAACTTCCAGTCATCATAAAATTCCCCCAGATATATGAGACCAAGGAGTTTCTCAATCCATTTTGGACACTTTCTCAGCCGGGTATCTAAAAAATTGTACTGGAAGATAGAATTAGACCATCTAGCATATAGTATATGCAATGCAAATGGTGAACTTTCAGATTTGAATTTGAGGAGGTACTTGATGAAGATGCTTCCTTTAATCAAACTTCTACCATGTTTCTCCTCAGATGTAGCTATTTTTGCAATTGTCCAGTCAGAGCAAATAAGCCTAACAAAACCTACAAATTCCAGGCCAATAGCTCCAAGAAGCAAGGTGTATGTAATCTGTATATCATATTCATGAAAATCATGCTTGTCCAGGACGTAGAAACTTGCAAAAGCTGAAACAACGGAGCCAATTGAGATAGCTCGGAAAAGGTACCCTGTTGGACAGTGAATAACGGCAGCCTTGGTATAAAGAACATCATAAAAGAAGTTGAGCTCAGCTTCAATGACCCGAAAAGCATCCTTTGCGGTTCTGCTCTGGAAAAATTGCTTGCTGTCATCGCGTTCATGGAAGCTGTAGATGAGATCCACAAGGAGGCCTTTATAGGTTTTGAAGTAAAGAAACGCCCTTTTTATCACTGTTCTGTCCTCCAAATTATTTCCTTCTTCCGCTGCAACAAGTCCCCGTGCATATGGGGCCTCTGGCACCGCAAATAACGTCCCGGTGGTATGGCATTCTCTGGCAAGCTTGGCATAATTCGATCCAGCATCAGCAGGCGGGAGCAAGGAGCCCCGGAATTTACCGAAGCTGGCGAGATACAGAGCACGTGTTCGCTCTATGTATTTAATGGTTCCTCCAATAAATACGAGGATGGTTGGGACAATCAGCTTGCTACTGGGGAAGGATTGATAAAATACATAGCCTGCAGCGCCTAGCTGGAATAAGAGATTAAGCAAGTGCCTACGCCACAGCTCGTTATCCTCGAGCGCGAAAGCGGTTATGGTGTCTGGTCCTCCGAGATGCAGCAGAAGAAACGGAGCCCAAAATGCCAAAAGGTCACCATATGCATCAGCCTCCTCGTAGTCTGAAGTACCACCAATGACTTGGGCTCTGGAAATGAGTCCAAAGGTGTAGTTAGCGACCAAGTCGGCACCCAAGTAAGCTGACCAGATGAGCACCAAGATCCATCTGTTTGAACTCCTCTTTCGAATGGATGCCAAAAAAATGAGAAAGACTTGCAGACATAGGCTCGTAAGGATCGCCCCTCGGACATTGAATTTCATCCACAAATTCTTGGCTTCTGCAAGGATTTCAATATTTCCCATTTTATCGTCGCCGTCTCACCAGATCCTGGAAGGAAAATATTTTAGTCAGCATGAGTATTACAGTAAGGCAACAATTATTGAATAGATTTTAAAACTGGAGAACATAATTACAGAAAGGTGATTATTGAGGGCAGAGAGTCGATTATACCTTGAAATTTATTTATGATCAGATAGGAATGAATGTCCTGCTTTAGGCAACCGAGTGTCAAGCAATGCATAGCCATAAAGGAGTTAGAGTCCGCGTGAAACCCATGGAATGTAAAATCGAAGTACAATAGATACGCGATGGAAAGTGTAATATTTGGTAGGAGAGGTAAAAAAGAAGAAGAGGGAAGTAGATTGGTAAAGAGGGACCAACAGCAAAAATATAAAGGGAAAGGATCGTTGAATTGTGTCTCAAATTTAAGCTTTTTACAAAATATGATCTGATTATATAAATATCCAAGTTTGAGCACACAAATAAATTCAAGAAGGGCAGCTTATGTTACGGTTAAAACAAAAGGGAAAAATTTTCTGGCAAGACAAAATTAGGGGCTCACATATTCTATTTCATAAATATATATTTTATTTTTTATGCGGTAGAAAAGTCTTTGTGAGAGAAGGAAAGTAAAAAAGCAAAGGTTTTGATATTATGCTTCTAGCCGGTAGCCGCACGCAAGGGAAAAGAATTGTGGGTTTTCCTTCGGTGAAAGGAGCCGCGCAAGTGAATAGTGAATAGCCGAGAAGCAACATAGTATTTTAGAAAAAAAAAAAAAGAAAGAGAAGCAACATGGTAAGGGTGAGCCGCCGCAAGAAGAAAACGCGAAGAATGTACGACCGTTCTTGAGTCAGCCGTGCGAAGAGTTTTATTTGGGCTTGAACATTAGGTGATTTTGTGCAATGCGTTTTACATCCAATTCAGCTGTTTGGCTTAATTTAGGTGTGAAAAACATTCAAGCGTATTAGCGATTGTATCCGATTTTAGTGGATTATTTACTGTTGACTTTTTTCGTAGATATAGGTACCACCACTCGGACCGAATCACGTAAATCTCTGGTGTCCTTTATTATTCCTCGTTTATTTCTCTGATGATTTCGCTTTGACTTAAATTGCAAGATCATGTTAGTTCTGCGTTAATATTTACAACAATTGGTATAAAAAGCTTGAGGATTGGATTTTCTGGATAATGATTTGAGGCTTTTGCTTGTGTGATTATTATCTAGAAATTATGTTGCTGTAATTGTGTCTAGAGCAAAAATAGAAATTGAAAAGTTTAACAGAAAGAATAACTTTGGGTTATGGAGCATCAAGATAGAGGCGCTATTAACAACTCAAGGTTTTGTCGAAGCATTAGAGAGTTAGGATAAGTTGCCCGAAACAATGAAAAATACCGAAAAAACATGCCAATGAGGAAGGCAATGAGTATAATCATGTTGAACCTATTAGATGAGGTGTTGATAGATGTAGTCAAAGAGAAGAATGCTGCAGGGTTGTGGGCAAAACTTCAGGCACTTTATGTAACGAAGGGTTTAAACAATTGCATGTACATGTTAAAGTGGATGTTTCAATTTCAATACACTGAAGGTATGTCTATTGGATCTCACTTAGATGAGTTTAATAGACTCATGATAGATTTAAAGAACGTTGATAAGATTTTAGATGATGAAGAACATGCCGTGATGTTGTTAGCTTCTTTACTAAAGTCATGGAGAGCGCTTTATTGATTTACTATTACATGGACACACTACGATTACCTCGGAAGCATTAAAGTCCACCTTATTCTTTAAGAAGTGGCAAAAAAAGTTGCGAGATGACAATCTAGTGCAGGATATAACGCGATGACAAGTATTACTCGATCTCCATCATCTACTATAGAGTGGAAGACATCTGAGGAAGTATGGTCGAGGAAACTTGTTGATTACTCCGGACGAGTATTCAAATGTCCTATGTATGGTAAGCTTGAGCCAACAGCAAAGAAGTACATATTTTTGGGTAATGCACCTGGGGTGATGGTGCACTGATCCCAAATCACCAGATTTTCTAATTAGTAGAGATGTGATCTTCACCGAGACTACAATACATCAACAAACGAGTCCTAAGAAACAACCGGCAAAGTAGACAGATCATGGTGTCAGTAGTGAGGTGGAGCTTTAGGTGGAGACTTTAGAGACCTCGGAGGTAACACAATTAGAGACTACAAATGAGGTTGCGGTTCCCAAAGTCGGTGATCTTGAACAACCTATATAGCCATAGCACATTATAGCAACGGCAGACAAAGAAGGAAAATTAAACCACCAAAGACGCTATGGTTATATAAATATTGATTGTGCATTGACGGATGAGCATTCATCTTACTCCGAGGCGATTGCTAACAAAGTGAGTCGTCCTAGTGGATAAGGGCTATAAGCGAAGAGATGGAATTACTCTATCGAAATCAAACTGGGAGCTTGTCAAAATACCAAAGAGCCGGAAGATTGTCGAAAGCAAATGAGTCTACAAACAGAAAGAGGGCATTCCTCATGTCGAGGCAACGAGACATAATGCACGAACTTGTTGTGAAAGGGTATATACAACGGGTGGGCATTAACTACAACGATGTGTTCTAACTAATGTTAAGGCATACTTTTATTAATATGTTACTTGCCTTAGTTGCTGCATAGGATCTCGAGTTGGAGTAGCTAGATGTGAAGATGGTGTTTCTTCACGATGAGTTGGAGGAGCTAATTTACATGAAATAGCGGAGGGATTTGTTATTCAATGTTGCTTACTAAAGAAATCTTTATATGAGCTAAAACAGTCTCCTAGGTAATGGCATAAGTGTCACACCCCATACCCCATGAAGCGCGATCACCCTACGTGCCGGTCGATTATGGGGTGACATTCCTAGGTTACGTCACCGACCCAAACCCAAATCGGAGAATCACAACACATGCAGAAACGACGTACATAATATGTATATATACACCCGTACAAATAACAACATAACCACGGATAGTACAACACGAGAATCCAATATGATAAAAAAAAACATATGCATTCATTACTATTAAAAGTAGATACATTATCCATTCACGGGAGTACAACTATCAACAAATACGATCAGCAGCCACTAAAGTCAAAAAGGGTCGGTGGCTAGGGTTACTAAGTCGAGCTAAGATAGGCATCAGTCAAAAGATACAGCCCACTCTATCTATGGTCAAAGTCAGCCTAGGGGACCCGGTCCGGTCGAGAACCAGAAGATTCTCGACGAGGAAGAACTGTCGGGCAGCGCCTCATGAGAATCTAACAAGTCCGACTCGGACTCAATCCCCTGGGCTGGTCCTCGGTGTCCAACTCCTCGGGCTCGGGGTCCTCCTCCATCGGCTGCTCTAACTCGTCCTCATCTAACTCCATAACCATCGGCTCGATCTCATCAACCTCAGACACCACCAGGTACGTCATCGAGCTCATACTCTCATCATCCGAGGTGCCGAGGTCTATCACCTGTCCATCCGGACACTCAAGGGCAAAACTGGCCCACTCCTGTAAACGGAACATCGAACGTCCAAAGGGGTCCCTGCTCCACCCCGTCTGCGTCTCTAAAACACCACGCCACATACTCGTGGATCTCGTAGTGTGTCTCCCCTACATCTACCCATTCTAAAGTATAATACCTAATATACATTTCCCCATTCTCTACTGGAAACACAGCCATCGTCTTCTCAATGTGCTAGGGAATCCCAAAACGGATTGGCGCCTCTGCCATCCTCACTGTCGGGGGTCTGAAATGTTGGTTTTCCAACAACCGTGAGATGAAACTCAGCAAGTAAATAATCTCTAAACCTAAACTAGGCAAATGTGCACCTCGACGCGGAAAACAATCATCCATGATCACAAACAACAATGATTGGCCCGGGCCCTTAGGCCCAGGTTATCACATTCTTGACCTGCAGGTTAGACAATTTATATAAAATGCCCAAGGCACACACGTGCACACATTTAGTCACATGTACGCCACACGAATGTACATATTCATTAATGTTCCTGTTGGTCACCGAGTCGCATGTTCACGCACTCATTTACACACGTGCCACTAATATGCCATACCCATGACTCGGCTCAGTACCACACACTGCTAATTTCTCAATTCATTACTCGACCCGCGTAAAACGCATCAAGTCTAAATCTAATAACAAGACTTCATGGCCCGCGTGAAAGCATCCGCCCGATGTCTCTAGCCCGCGTAGAGAACGCCTCAAAGCGCAACACCGATCTCCATATACGGACCACACCCGCGTAAAATGCATCGGGTTGGCGTCTTCCAGCAATCGGGCATCGTCCGGGCGTAAATCGCATCAGGGCGTATTTTATGTGATCACACATGCACACTATTAATTATTATACGGACCTGCGTAATATGCATCAGGGGTATTTTAGTGATCACATGCTCAATCACTGCACACAGGCATGCATGGCCAAACAATTCCCACACTCGGGCAATTTATAGTACAAAATAAGTAGACAATAACACTTTGGCATATAATCACTCAATGCCCAAATCAATGTTCAAACCATGCTAAAAGTGCTTAATTTCAACCGCAATAAGTCCAATATTGCACGGTACATCATAATACATATAATTCACGCACATTGAACATATAATCAAGCACAATCAAGATCCGCCCTAATAGGACTTACTTGGCCAAATTGACATACGGCATGGCATAACTACAATTAATCAACAACCAATCACCTGAATCAATTCAATTCAACCAATCACGACATCTCCCGATCAAATTAAATTTAACCGAATAAATCCAATTTGGTTTTCCCTATGGCTGAACCTGAACAGCCCCCTCGGGGTATAAGATCACGTCCAAAACAGTATTTTAATCTCATTAGATCATCTCAAAACCAGCCAATACCATTCCGCCCATAATTAACCCCTAAATGTCCCTAATTAACACCTCCAAACCCACTAAACCTATCTAGAAAGTGCAATTAAGCCTAATTATGATTTAGGGTTATACTACTCAAACACTAATCTCGATTAGTGACAAGACGACAGGAACGAAAGGGCCAATCACCGGCGAGTGGTGAAATCGGCACCTGCTGCCTCGTGACTCCTACGGCTCGTACTATACCAACGATACGGCTCACGACCACCATGGCCGAGGGCAAGGGAGGCGCTGGTGGTGATGGACCCAAGGCCAGGGACGCCAGGATGGTGGCACGGGCTAAGGAGACAAATTGAGGCGTGCTTGAACGGGCGGCCGGTGGTGCTTGCAAACGCGGGCATTGGGTGGTGGTCTTCTCGGCCCAAGGCTGATCGGGTGGCCGAGGACTCGGGGGAAAAAGGTGAGGGTGGTCGATAACAAGGTGATGGCGTGGGCACCATGGTGGCAGCAGCTGGCTGGGCGGGCTCCGCACGGGCGACGGTGAAGCTCCGCGGTGATCCCGGCGTAATGAGGCCTAGAGAGGAAAATTTTCGGGAGAGTGAGGGAGAGGAAATGGCGGTCAAAGTGAGAATGAGGGAGAGAGAAAATAGATTAGGGATATAGATTAATAGGTTAGTGGAGTCCACATGTCAAATATCTAAGACTTTGGACAAAAATGCCCTTAATCCAAGGGATATAATTAATTCTAATCCAATAATGCAAGGGCCCTTTTGTCATTTTTCAAATCTGAATTATTGGCTGATCTTATCCATGGTTTTAATTCCCAAAATACCCTTTTTAAATTCCAAAATTCAGAACCTTCCTTTTTGGCCTATGGGTAAAATGGTAATTTTTCAATTTCAAACCAAAATTTCAATTTTGTTCATATCAACCCCAAATATCGTGGCCATTCAAAAATGATGTCGGCCACGCAAAATATTCACCCGCCCTCGAAAATCGACTTCAAAGTCTTGAGGGACAAAACCGTAATTTTTCACCTGTGGTCGAAATTCCATTTTTCATACACACACTCCAAATATGTGTGGCCATCCTAAATGACATCGGCCTCGAAAAATAGTCACATACGGCCTCAAAAATCAACTTCAAAGTCCGGAGGGTAAAACCGTAATTTTTCACTCTCGAGTCGAAATTTCATTTTTCGACTATACACACTCAAATATATGTGGTCATCCTAAAATAATACCGGCCTCGAAAAATAGTCACATACGGTCTCAAAAATCAACTTCAAGTCCGGAGGGGTAAAATCGTAATTTTCCACTTTCGGATCGAAATTCCATTTTTTTGACCGTACCCGTTCCAAACATGCATGGCCACTCTAAAATGACGTCGGCCTTGCAAAATAGTCGATATCGACCTTGAAAATCGACACCTAAGTTCGGGTCAATTTTCCGCAATCAAAATCGCTAAATTTCAAATTTTAAAGTTTCGACTAACGAGCGGTTGTTTTAGGGGTTACGGCAGATCGACCTAGGGATACTCGAGTCACGACGGCCTTGATGACCAGGAAAATATGAGAATTTATCACTAGTGCCAAAGGTCACGATTGGTCGATTTAAGTTCGGGATTTGTTCGCCACGTGTACTTTTGGTCGTGCGAGAATCACTCGCTATCCGATCGTACATCGTTGGCCAAATCATATCCGTCACTTTCCTAGGATCAGCCCACATTGGCCCAAAATATTTTCTCGCCGTTTCTCGGAATCGGTGCTTAATTTGCGATCGGGTCCCTAGTCCACGTATTTTTTCCTAATTAGCCATTTCCTTTCGGTTAGTATCTCAAGAGTGATCAATTCCGAGCTAGACTTATCAAAATGAAATGAGAAATAATATCTACTTTATTGATTCCGGAAGTGGATCGAAATTCAGGATGTTACAATAAGCGTTTTGATACTTTCATGGCTAGTTAGGACTATTCAAAAAGTCGGATAGATAGTTGTGTTTATTTTAGGAGATTGAAGGATGGGTCTTTAATATATATGTTATAATGTATAAAATGTTGATAATAGCTAAGAATATTTTTATATTGATGTGCTAAAAAGGCAATTAAGTGCTGAATTTGAGATGAAAAGTTTAGGTGTTGTAAAGAAGATATTGGGCATGGAGATCTTGCGTGACAAGACTATAGGAGTTTTACATCTATCTCAAAAGAAATATATTGAGAAGATTGTAGTATATTTGCAGTCAGCAAAATCTATGAGTATACCTTTAACGAAGCACTTTAAACTTTCTGATAAATTATCGCCACAAACTGAAGAGGAGGAAGAGGGCGTATGTCCGGTGTTCCTTTTTCTAATGCAGCGAACAGTATTATATATGTTGTGGTATGTACTAGGCTTGACATTTCACAAGCTATAAGCGTAGTTAGCCGTTATATGAAGAGTCCTGATAAAGCTCAATTGGAAAGCTATGAAGTGAATCCTCATATATTTAAAAGGGATAAACAGACGTTTGTATAGTATACCAAAGGGACGGCAATGGTAGTGAGACCTTTGGTTATGTGGATTTGGATCCCGCCGGTGACTTGGATAAGTGCAGGTTTTTAGCAAGGTACATGTTTATATTAGCAGGTGGTGCAATGAGTCGGAAGTCGTCTTTATAGGATTACATTCCCTTGTCTTCAACGAGATAGAGTACATGGCACTAACTTTTATCGTGAATGAGGCAATATGGTCATGAGGTTTGCTCTCGGACTTTGGATTAGATCAGAAAATGTTGATATACATTATGATAACCAATGTGCTATATATCGGCATATAATCCGGTTTATCACAAGCAAACAAAGTATATCGATATTAGGTACCATTTCATCCGATATGTTTTTTGCGAAAGATAAGGTTGTTGGGAAAAAGATTGTTACGACAAGAGAATCCCGTAGATATGATAACTAAGCATATTCCTATAGTAAAGCTCAAGCTTTGTGTTGAGAGTACTTGGCTAATAGGGGCATATTTGTCTATTTCCTTTATTATTTTATATATTGCTGCAATAAGGGTAATATTGTAATTTTTGGCCTTTTTGGCTTTATTATAAATAGATAGCTTGGGGTCACATAGACCTAACCAAGCATTCAGTTCAATTTTTTTCCTCTCAACATGGTATCAGAGCCGGATCTGAACTCGAAACCCTAACCCTAATCTCTCCTCTGCGCAACCTTTCTTTTTCCTCTCTTCACACCTTCACTCTCTCCCACCGCAGTTCCTTCTCATCTTCTCCTTTGCTCTCTTTCACAGTGTAGGGCAGCACTAATGAGGTGATTCTTTGAATCTAGTGTCTGCCCTAAACTTCACCTCTATGACATAACTACAACTTCTTTGTAGTCCGCGATAGGTGGTTCAACTTCTTCTGCGATTTTTTGGATCTTCTTGTCTGGAATTGTTTCTGCCTTGCCGCTGGCCTACAATTCTCTCATGTGTGAAGACCAAAGCACTGCAGTTCGTGGACCACCCTTTTTTTCAGATTCTTTGGGATAAATTAGAATTATCGATTTTTTTCAAGTTTTCAAAATCTTGAAAAAATCGATTTTTTTTCTTCCCTTGATCTGATCTTACTGATTTTTTGGAGGATATTTTTAGCCTACTACCAGTGACAATGTCTGATAGTTCAGTTGAGAACCCTCCACCTACAGGAGATGGCCGTACAGATTATATTACTTTCGCTACAATCTCTGTGAAGCTTGACGGCACAAATTATTTGATATGGTCTCGATCTGTATTCTTGACCATCGCAGGCCGTGGGCTTACAGGTCATATCAACGGCACTTCTGTGAAGCCGGAAACATCGGGTGCTACTCAAGACAAGTGGATCTCGAATGACTCTTTGGTAATGTCTTTTTTGCTTAACTCGATGCAGCCACATATTGCAAAAGGATATTTGCTTCTTGATACTGCGGCGCAAATTTGGTCAGCTGCTAGGGATACTTATGGTCAAATCGGGAATGATGCACAGGTGTATGAACTTCGAAAAAGGGTTCATGACACTTCTCAGAAGGAGATGACTATATCTCAATATTATCTTTGAGCTTGAGTTTATGGCAAGAACTAGATCATTATACCGATTATCAACCAACTAATGCTACGAGACATTGCCTACAAGAACCATGTGGACAAGATTAGAGTTTATGATTTCAAGGGATTGAATGTTGAATATGATCGACACGTGTTCAAGTCCTTAGCCGGTCTCCATTCCCCACTCTAGAACAGTCCCATGCCCTAGTTCACTCAGAAGAAAGCCGCAGGACAGCAATGCTCCAGTCCTCTACTATTGATCGATCTGCTCTACAAATTAGTGCTGGCACTATTACTAAATCTGGTTCGTTCTCTCGATTTAATGATAACCCTAAGGAAGTTGTGAAGTGTGAATATTGTCATAGGCCTTATCATACTAAGGCTACCTGCTGGAAGTTACATGGAAAACCTGCAGATTTTGAGGAAAAAAGAGCACAGAGAAAGACAAAAAACAAAGCAAACCATATTGAAACTGTTACTGCTACACATACTACCGATATTGGTTTATCCCAGGAAGAACTTCAAGCATTTCGACGTCTACTGAAAGCTTCTACTACTGCTGCTTCCTCCACAGTTGCCAATTCGTCTTCCCATTTTGCTTCAAATTTAGCCACTTCAGGTATCTTCTTTGGGGGGTTTAATACATCTGTTGTTTCTAGCCCATGGATCATCGATACAGGGGCTACAGATCATATGACAGGTTCTTCTAGTCTCTTTCATCAATACACCCCTACTTCCGGTAGAGACAAAGTTCGTAGTGGTGATGGAACCCTTTCTTCCATTTGGAAAAGGGTCTATCAATTGTTCCTCCACTCTTCCTTTGTCTTACATTTTACATATTCCATCATTCTCTACTAATCTCCTTTCTATTAGTAGTTTGACTCGAGACTTAAATTGTAAAGTAACTTTTTTCCCTTCTTACTGTATTTTCCAGGATCTCGTAACGGAGAAGGAGATTGGATATGGTAGATTGGATGGTGGTCTTTATATGCTCGAGGGTAGTGGGGTTTCTACTTCTATGACATCTACTATGCCCCATCAAGTTAATTCAGCATTGACAGATCTCCATCAGTGGCACTGCAGATTAGGTCATCCCCCTTTAGGAACTTTAGAAAAAGTTTTCCCGAGTCTCGTTTCAGCTTGTAATAAAGATGAGTTTTTTTGTGAAGCTTGTGTCTTTGCTAAACAAACTCGTTCTACATATTCATCTTCAAATAATAAAAGTCTTTTCCCTTTTCATGTGATTCATACTGATGTGTGGGGTCCTTCCCGACGTAATTCTATTTCTGGTCATCGATGGTTTGTTACTTTTATCGATTGCCATTCTCGTGCAACTTGGGTTTATTTGTTGAAGCATAAGAGTGACGTTTTTCGTTATTTTCAAATTTTTCACAAAATGATTCAAACTCAATTCAACGCCACTGTGAAAATTCTTCGCAGTGACAATGGCACTGAGTACACTGAAAGTCAGTTTCAAGGGTATCTCTTTGATCATGGCATTATTTATCAAACCAGTTGTGTTGATACCCCAGCACAAAATGGCGTTGCCGAAAGAAAGAACCGACATTTGTTAGAGGTTGACACAGGTCTCTTATGTTTGCACGTCATGTCCCCTCTCAGTATTGGAGTGATGCTATTTTAACCGCTGCCTATTTAATCAATCGGATGCCGACTAGAATTCTTGATTTTCGCACACCTATTGATGTTTTATTGGGATCATCAACTTTTATTCTTCCTCCAAAAATTTTTGGTTGTGTTTGTTATGCTCGTAACACTACCTCTAAGAGTAAGTTGGAACCCCGCGGTCTTCGCTGCATATTTCTTGGGTATTCAGCTACTCAAAAGGGTTATAAGTGTTATCATCCTCCTTCTAGGCGCAGTATTATATCTATGGATGTGATTTTTCATGAGTCTACTTCTTATTATTCCGCTCCACCTCTTCAGGGGGAGTGTCCTAGTGTAGAGGTGTTGCCAATTCTAGATGTTCCTAAGGATATTACTTACTCTTCTCCTTCTCTTCCTCCAATAGTCTCTGATCGTTCTCCTTCTCAAGGAGAGAACGATGCAAGCATAAGTAGAGAATAATGCAATACTGTGGGGAGATATCGAGGTTGGGGGAGACCACACCTGTTAAGCAAAGGATTGATATCTTTCAAAGGCCGATTGATAGTGGGGAAACATTGAAGACATATCGTCGTAGGAATTCCACTACCAACACGCAGGTTAAGACCACTAATACATTGCCTATTCAGTCATCATCTCCGGATCCGGATTCTACTACTCCTTCCCGATGAGGTTTCTCCTTCTGATCTTCCTATCGCACTCCGAAAGGGTATTAGAACTTGTACTCAACACCCTATATCCAATGTTGTTTCATATGACTCTTTGTCCAGCTCTTATAGTACTTTTGTATCTACTTTATCTTCTGTTTCTATTCCACGGAATTGGCAAGAAGCTTTTGCGAGATGAGAAGTGGAAGACAGCAATGGTAGAGGAAATGCATGCTTTGAAGAAAAATGACACTTGGGATCTTGTTGTTCTTCCTCCCGGGAAACAACCGATAGGATGTAAGTGGGTGTTTGTAGTCAAACAGAAGATGGATGGTCTTTGTGGATGAGATATAAAGCACGGTTGGTGGCGAAGGGATTTACTCGGACTTATGGGATTGACTATCAAGAAACCTTTGCTCCCTGTTGCCAAGTTGAATCTTTGTTCGAGTGTTACTTTCATGTGCTGTAAACCGGGGATGGGATCTTCTTGATTAGATGTGAAAAATGCCTTTCTTCATGGGGAGTTAGAAGAGGAGGTATATATGGAGATTCCTCCAGGTTTTTCTTGTGATAAAACTCAAGGTAAAGTGTGTAAGCTGAAACGTGCACTTTATGGTTTAAAGCAATCACCTCGAGCTTGGTTTGGTAGGTTTCAGAAAGCTATGATCTTTGTTGGGTATAAACAAAGTAATGCTGATCATACTTTGTTTGTGAAGAGATCAGATGCTAAAGTCACTATTCTTATTGTCTATGTAGACGACATTATTGTCACGGGGAATGATATTGATGAGATAAGCCGGTTGAAGAATTTTCTTGGACAAGAATTCGAAATAAAGGATCTTGGAAAGCTCCGATACTTTCTTGGGATTGAAGTTGCCAGATCTTCAAAAGGCATCTTTCTATCCCAAAGAAAGTATGTCCTTGATCTTTTAACTGAAGTTGGGTTATTAGGATGTCGTCCCTCTGATACACCTATTGAGGTCAATACTCGTCTTCGAGAAAAGGATGGTGATCCCGTAGATAAGGGTCGTTATCAACGGTTAGTGGGCAAGTTGATTTATTTATCACACACCAGACCTGATATTGCTTTTGCTGTGAGCCTAGTGAGTCAGTTTATGCATGATCCATACTCTACTCATATGGATCTTTGTTCTTGAATCCTTCGATATTTGAAGTCCGCTCCGGAAAGGGATTCTTTTATCTCCTCGTGATAGCTTGAAAGTTGAAGCCTATCAGATCTTTGATTAAATTTGGATCTCTCGACCGAAAGTCTATTTCTGGGTATTGTACTTTCTTAGGAGGGAATCTTGTGACTTGGCGTAGCAAAAAGCAGAATGTAATTGCTCGATCTAGTGCTGAAGCAGAATTTCGTGCAATGGCACATGGAGTTTGTGAACTGTTATGGCTTAAAGGATTACTTGAAGATCTTGGTGTATCTGTTCCTATTCCTATGATGCTATATTGTGATAATAAAGCCGCCATTAGTATTGCTCACAATCCTGTACAACATGACCGTACAAAACATGTGGAGATTGACAGGCACTTTATCAAAGAGAAGTTGGAGAGCGGTTTAATTTGTATGCCATTTGTTCAATCCAGTGATCAACTTGCTGATGTGTTGACTAAAGGATTGGGGAGTAAATCGTTTCATCTTGTTTTAGCCAAGTTGGGCATGTGTGATATCTATGCTCCAACTTGAGGGGGAGTGTTGAGAGTACTTGGCTAATAGGGGCATATTTGTCTATTTCCTTTATTATTTTATATATTGCTGCAATAAGGGTAATATTGTAATTTTTGGCCTTTTGGCTTTATTATAAATAGATAGCTTGGGGTCACATAGACCTAACCAAGCATTCAGTTCAGTTTTTTCCTCTCAACACTTTGCTTAAGCACAATTGATGTTTGTAGAGAGAGTGTGGCGCTGTCGGGGCATTGGAAGAGGAGCATGAATAACGAGTACTATGACTTAGCTTCAAATGTCCAACCAAGGTGAAGAATTGTTGAATTATATTTCGAATTTGAGCTATTTACAGAACCGATCCAGTTGGATAAATATCTAAATTTAACAACACAACAAAAATTCAAACAGGGTAGCTTCTGTTACGATTAAAAAAGGAAAAACTTTGTGACACTACAAGACAAAATTAGGGGCTCCATATTTTATTATACAAATATATATATATTATTTTTATGGGGTGGAAAAGTCAGTAAAAAAAGCAAGGATTTGTTTTTATTCTTCTAGCCTGCAGTAGCCGCGCACAAGGGAAAAGAATCTTGGGTTTTCCATCGGTGAAAGGAGCCGCACAAGTGAATAGGTTTTTTTTTTTGGTCGAAAACAAGATCATTTCATTTCATCAATATAAGCTTCAGTACATACAAGATTTCTAAGGATTGCGAAAGGATTAAAGACCTAATTATAGGGCAAAGATTTGCATCTTTGAGTCTTAACAATCCCAGTCTGCCACCTGATTTTTCTTCTCTATTACGGTGGGCTAAAAAAGAACATTAGGTAAATAGACTAGCAGAAGTTCGCATTTGGTAATAAGTGGAGTGGCTTCCCATGGAGAAATATCTAAGCCTAAAAGGTAATTAACCAAAATCAAGTTGTCAAATTCTAGCGGTGTACCTCATTTTGTCTTCCTCCTTCGTGCATGAAGTAGCTTCAGAGTTTCAAGGCAAGCAAGGGTTTTCACATTGAGAGCTGAACTTGCTCGCACCATTTTAGCGAATCCATCTACAATCTTCCTCGAGAAATCACGACAAATACCAACTATGGATCCTTCCATTGAACCCGGAGTGTAGGATCCGTCAATATTCCACTTGAGAGTCCCTTTCTCTGATGGTCGCCACGATTTAAGTGAGTGGCTATCCTTAGAGTTGGTGTTCTTCTCCGGTTTAGTCCATCGGCAAATATTCTGGTGCATGGCCATGGTAAGAACTCACCGGTGTTGCGGATTTGGGGATTGACTTTGAAAAATGAAGTTGTTCCTCCATTTCCATATATTCCGAGAACCGCCACTAGCAAATCAAAGGAGATTGAGGTACTTTTGAAATTTAGTAGCCACTCTTCAATCCTCGTAAGTCCTTGATTGGAGATTTGAATGTGCAGGGCGGGTTCGACCCCACCGATTTGTCCATGGACAGAGTAGGAATAAGTGCTCGATTGTCTCAACCTGTTGGTTACATGCACAGACTGCAGTAGGTTCTTAAACAATACTCCTTTTAAATGAATTTTCCTTGGTGGGCAAAAGCATTTTGGCACAGTCCCCACAAGAAAATCTTGATTTTTGTAATGGTTCTTGCCTGCCATATCCTTGTCCATAGTTTTTGAGGGGTCCGATACGAGGTGGACGCCGAAGTTGCGATCATTTTCGAATTCTCCCCTTAGTTTGTTGTACCCACTTTTAACTGTATAGGAACCCGATCTAGTGTTGTTCCAAACCAACTTATCCACCGTTAGTTGAGATCACAGCGGAATTGAGAGGATTTCATTGGAGGTTTGTTCATCAAATAGAGCATGTAGGGTCTACATGTATTCCACGTTGAATCTTGCTTTTGTATCAGATCAGCTACCTTCTCTGGCTCTTCTCTGTTTGGTGGTCCCCCCTATAATTCCTCCTGGGCAGCCATTTATCCTCTCTAATTCTTATCTTTTCCCCATTTTCAACTGACCACATAATGGAGGGAAGAATAGCATCTCGCCCATTAGGAGGCTTTGCCACCACCAAGATGGTCGTGTCCCCTTACCAGCATGTCTAAAATCACAATGAGGGAAGTAGAGTCCTTTAAGTACCTAACTCCACAAAGATGTTGGGTTACGAGTCATTCTCAGGCTTGTTTTCCCAAGATAGCCTTATTAAACGTGATGAGGTCTCTATAGCCCAATCCTCCACTATCCTTTCTAAGTTTTAGCACATTCCAGTTTCTCCAATGCAATCCTGATTTGCTTGCCCCATTGCTCCACCAAAAACCAGCAATTTTCTGCTCAATAGCACAACAAATGGAGATAGGGACTTTAATGATGGACATAGCGTCTTTTGGGAGAGCTTGAACCCTTTGCTTTGATGAGGATTTCTTTTTCCTGCTTTAGATATCAACTTTTCTTTCTAGCCTTCTAGCTTCATATTGATTCTCGCCATAATCCATGCAAACATTTGCTTCTTTGACTCACCCTAGTCGGGAGGAATTCCCAAATACTTGCAGTTTTCTCTATAATTGCTTTTCGCATCTCCGTAGCCATATACGCCTCAATCTTTGTGGGTAATCTTTACTAGCAAACAATCCAGATTTATTCAAATTAATAGCTTGACCCGAGGCATAGCAGTATTGATTCAAGATTGCGGCTACACTTTGGCACTCATTAATTGTTCCATCCAGGAAGAAGATTGAGTCATCCGCAAAGAGTAAGTGGGTCAAAGTTGGGCATGATCTATTTAATTGTATTCCTTTGATAATCCCATTCTCCAGTGCATTTTTCATCATAAAGGATAATACATTCACCACAATGATAAATAAATATGGAGAAAGTGGGTCACCTTGGCGAAGACCTCTTGAGGGATGAAAATAGGGCAATGGCTCTCCGTTCAACTTTACACTATAAGACACTGTTGTGATGCATTGCATAACCCATCTAACCCATTGAGCACTGAATCCCATTCTTAGCAAGCAAGCTTCCATAAAATCCCATTCGACTCTGTCAAATGCCTTTTTTCATATCAAGTTTAAGGACAGCCTGGAACTTCTTCTTTCTCTTTCTAATTTTGAGTTGATGTAGCACTTCCTAGACAATTAAAATGTTATCTTGAATCTGTCTGCCACTTACAAATGCACTCTGCTCTTTCAAGATGAAGTTTGGCATCCATGGTTTTAGTCTATTCGCCAAGACTTTTGAGAAGATTTTATAAGCAAAGTTACATAAGCTAATGGGGCGGTATTGTTCCAGCTTCTCTGGGTTAGGGATCTTTGGGATAAGTGATATGTGCGTTCTATTTAGCTCTGGGTTGAGAATCCCAGAGTTTAGAAAGCTTTGTACTTCTTTGAACACCCCTTGTTTTAGATCTTCCCAGTGATGATGGTAGAATTTCCCATGTAGTCCATCAGGCCCTGGTGCTTTAGTGGCACCTAGTTGATGAGCAGCTTCTGTAACTTCCTTCATTGTCAGTTCTGCAGTTAAGACTTGGTTTATCTCCTCTCCCACTAAGTTAGGAACAAATTCCATTATAGGTTCAAAATGTCAAGGGCCCTCAGAGCTGTACAAAGTTCTGAAGAAATCCATTGTCTACTGTTTTAGTTGACCTAAGTCATAGATCCAAACCCCCTTCCGAGTTTCTCAACATTGAGATCTTGTTCCGTTGCCTTCTACAGTATTGTAGTGGCATGGAAGTATTTTGTATTTTTATTCCCCACTTTAGCCAGCTAATTCTCGATCGTAAACCCTAGTACATCTCCTCTTGTATCCATATCTTCTCTATTTCCTTTTTTAGGTACCGCACTCTCTCTCCATCAATGAGGACTGTTTTGCTGTTAGTAAGTTCCTGAATTTCTTTCTTCATGGTCTTGATTCCCTTTTTTGCATTTGAGAATTTCCTCCTACTCCACTCTTGCAGAGCTTTTGAAACTATTTGTAGACGCCTGGATAGTTCCTCATTTTCTAGTTCAGAGGAATGCCAACTATTTCTAACAATCTGCTCACATTCAGCATCTTCTAGCCAAAACATCTCAAATCTGAATTCTCTTTTCCTTCTCACTGGTTTAGGAAATAAGGACAGCAATAAAGGAATATGATTTGAGCCAAGCTATTTGGGAGTGCAAATGCTTCAACATTGGGGAAGCTAACCCTCCAATCCATGGTACATGACACCCTATCAAGTTTCCCTTAATGAAAGCCTCTTCTTCCCCTGTGATTAGACCATGTGAAAGCACAACCTTTACTCTTCATATCCATCAACAAGCAAGCATGTAGGAAGTCTCGAAAAGCATTGAGTCTATAATGCTCGACCATGTGTTTCCCAACCTTCTCCCAATGATAAAGAATCTCATTGAAGTCTCCAATGCAAGCCCAGGGGAGGTGTTTCATGAGACTAATGCCATGCAATTTGTCCCATAAGAGAACTCTCTCATTAAACTGCGATGGTGCATGAACGAAGGTAAGTCGCATCTTCTGTTTACTCTCCTCGATCACACACTCTACATCTATAAAAAATTCTGAGTGTGACTCCACTTTTAAAGAAACTTGGTCGTTCCAAAAAATAGCCATACCTCCTGCAATACCCACTGGATTTACTATGAAGCAATTCTGAAACTGTAGCTATCTTTTTATTTGATGAAGCATTTGTTCCTGATTTTTAGTTTCCATCAGAAACACCAAACTAGGCCTTTCTTGAGCCACGAGGGCTCTAAGTTCTCGAACTGTTAGTGGTGTGCCCAACCCTTCACAAGTGAATAGTTGAGAAGCAACACAGTAAAGGGTTAGCCGCCACACGAAGATGTAGCAAAGAACGATGACCGTTCTTGATTACTCGTGCAAACAGTTTTGGTTTGGGCTTGAACACCTAGTGATTTTGTGCTGTGCATTTTACATCTAATTAAGTTACTTATTTGTAAACACTTTGGGTTTATGCTTAATTTAGGTGTGAAAAACACCAAAGCATGTGAACGATTGTAACTATAATTCTCTGATTATAATGGATTATTTACTGTTAACTCTCTTACGGATGTGGTTCCGCCACTCAAGTCGAACTATATAAATCTTTAGTGTCATTTATTGTTCATCGTTTATTTCTATGATGATTTTGCATTAACTTAAATTGCAAAATCGTGTTAGTTTCCTCATTAATATATATAACAAGGAAGAAGAAAAGAAAAGAAAGAAAGAGAAATAATTGCAGCAACTTGAAGAGGTCTTCAATCCCGAGCTTTTTGAGTTTGGCAATATATATATGTGCAGTTCCTTCACTTGCTTAGAGATAGAATTTTCATTAATTATGGTAAATTCAAAATAATTCAAAGCACTAAACTTATTGGTACCTTGTTTGTCAGTATTATATTGAGTCTCCAAGGCATTCCAAATGTCCGTGAGATTTGTGTAAGATCAAAAAAATTATATCGACAATCGACATAGCATTGAGAATTCTTGCTCAACATCTCCTTTCGTCATCAATTACTTCTTTCCAAAATGATGCATCTCTCAATGACATTGCCTCACTGAACATTCTCGGATTTTTATCGAAGTGAAATTACATGGGTAATTTATTCACAAGATTTTTCATATCGTCTTCTACCATGAGAGTTACAAAATCAGAATCGAAATCTTCATTTTTCTTCACTTTTGGACTTCTCCTCGGCTCACTCGGAGAATCAAACAATTTTGTTTACTTGATGAAAGTTATCTTGCATCAATTAATGTTGGTGAATTTGCTAAGGTATCACTTAAATCTTTAAGAAATTTCGTTCAAGAAATTTGATATCTCTTGATTTCACAATAATATTAGATTCAATATCTAATAATCGACAAGCTCTAGAGTTTTAAACATATCCAACAAACACGCTTTTTAATTACATTGATTCTAATTTGGTTTGCTTAGGCTCGGGAATTCTATAGTACTCAAGGCATCCCCATACTTTAAAGTATTGCATATTCAGTACCATTCCTTTTCATAATTCATATAAAGACATCTTAAATTTCTTTGAAGGAATTTGGTTGTGAACATGACATGCATCAAGAAGTGCTTCTCCCCACAAATTGATTGGCGATATGCTTGTAAGATCATGAAATTAACCATATCTACCAAAATTCAATTCTTTTTTTCTGCCAATCCATTTTGTTGCGGTATATAAGATGCACTTGCTTGATACACAGTACCATTTTCTTCACAAAATGCATAAAAATCTAATGAGAAGTATTCTCCTCTCCAATTACTTCTCAAAACTTTGATTTTTGCATCCTTTTGATTTTCAACTACAACCTTATATACCTTAAACACATCAAAAGCTTGATCTTTTGATTTCATAAAATAAACATGAGTATATCTAGAGTAATCATCAACAAATGCAATAATATAATGATTTCTACCTCTAGTTACTATACCATTTAATTTACAAATTTCATAATGCACTAGTTCAAGTACTTTAGTAGATCTTTCTATATTTGAGAACGATTTTTTAGTCTTCTTTTCTTGTAAACTTATTTCACAATCCTTCTTATCCAAATCTTCACATGATATCATACCACTATTCATATATTTCAAAGTACTATAGCCAACATATGATAATTTATTGTGCCACAAGGAAGGTAACTCAAGCATATAACCAGTTGAACAACATGCTCCTAACGGAGAATGTCGATGCAACATTAAGAAGATCTATTAGAATGAAGAAATCAGCAATTCCTAGTGATTACATTGTGCATCTACAAGAAACTAACTATAATGTTGGAGCTGAAAATGATTCTGAAACATTTTTACAAGCCATGAGTTATGATATATCAATTTGTGGTACAATGCCATGAAGGAAGAGATAAGTTCTATAGCATCTAACGATTGGTTAAGTTGCTAAATGGTGCGAAGGCCATGGGTTGTAAATGGATCTTCAAAACTAAGGACTTATTGGGCAATATATAGAGAGATATAAAGTTGGACTCGTTGCCAAAGGATTGACTCTAAAGGATGGAATCGATTACACGGAGACTTTTCTCATGAAAAATTCTCTTCGTATTCTTTGGCATTAGTTGCACATTTTGACATGGAATTACATCAAATGGATGTGAAAATGACATTCCACAATGGAGAACTAGAGAAGGAGGTTTACATGAAACAATTGTTCTCCTCTAGTAATGGTGAGCATTTGGTGTGCAAGCTTAAGAAATCTTATATGACTTGAAACAAGCATTTTCGCCAATGGTACTTAATTTCCATGATGTCTTCTTTTCATTCGGGTTTTGTAGAAAATGTCATGGATCAATGTATATACCAGAAGGCTAGTAGGAGCAAAATTTATTTTCTTGTCCTACATATGGATGACATTTTACTTGCAACTAATGATAAGGAGTTGCTACATGAAATGAAACAATGTCTCTATAAGAGTTTTGACATGAAAGATATGAGTGAGGCATCTTATGTCATTAGTATTAAGATCCATAGAGATAGACCTCGAGGCATTTTAGGACTATCTCAAAAGACCTATATCAATAAAGTCTTAAAGAGATTTCGGATGAAAGATTGTTCACCAAGTATAGCACCTATTGTGAAGGTGACAAGTTCAATATGAACCAATGCCCAAAAAACGATCTAGAAAGGGAATAAATGAAAAATATCACATATGCTTCTGCTGTTGGAAGCTTGATGTCTACTCAGGTTTGCACTCGGCCCAACATTGCTTTTGCTGTAAGAATGTTAGGAAGATATCGAAATAATCTAGGTATGGACCACTAGAGAGTTGCAAAGAAGGTGATGAGGTACCTTCAAGATACAAAAGGTTACATGCTTATGTATAGACGGACTGACAACCTAGAGGTAGTTGGCTATTCGGATTCAAACTTTGCTAGTTGCGTTAATTCTAGAAAATCAACATCTAGATACATTTTTATGTTAGCTGGCGGAGCCATGTCTTAGAGGAGTATAAAGCAGACTTTGATTGCTACTTCCACTATAAAGGCTAAGTTCGTTTCCTATTTTGAGGCCACCTCACATAATATGCGATTGAAGGATTCATATCGGGGCTTAGAGTTGTGGATTCCATTGCTAGGCCATTAAGGATGTTCTGTGATTATGTAGTTGTGGTTTTCATGGCTAAAAACAACAAAAGTGGTAGTCAAAAAGCAAACACGTCGACATCAAGTATTTAGCTATAAGGAAACATGTTAAAGAGAATAAAGTGGTCATAGAACACTTTAGCATTGAATTGATGTTAGCTATTTCTTTAACTAAAGGCATACCACCAATGAGTTAAAAGGATCATGTGGTTAGAATGGGAGTTTGTTCTATCATGTAAACATTCACTTGTAATGTTTTTCTCAAGTCTGGTGTACATATTCATTTATTTTGAGAATAACAATCATTTTTTACCTAGAATAAACATAAGGTTAATTCATTAAGTTATGTTATCACATATGGACTGATTTTTAATAGATAAGGTGCATTTTGATACATGAAAGAGAATACTCGTTCTAAGAGACTTATCGCCATAATTCATGTGTTTTCTCTTCAACATGAAGTTTTTATGGGTTTGGTTCAATATTTCGTTTGATGAAATGTTGGGATCAAGTGGGAGAATGTTATTATACCGATCGATAATGTGATCCTACATTTAGTTTATTATTGTCCACATTAATTAATTTCGTCGATATTTTATTGTTCGCATCAAGGTGCGTGATAACTATGATATTCTCCCAATTTTAAGATAACTGTCTTGATAGAAGACGTTATTTATAAGGGTGCGAATATGAATATAAATAGGTTTAAGCCAATTCCTTCAGTCTACTGAAAAGCACATCATCAACATTGAGAAGGCAATTGGCTAGAAACACCCATTCACCGATCGTTCAAGTCTCTACATATCTGGTTTTTAACCCGTTAATGGCTGAAGGCTAGTACATAATTTTTCACATTTCCACATTTAATTCTAATTATGCATGGTTTTTTCATCCATCAACAGTCGGAATCTTCAGTCTTTCGCCAAATTCTCTAACATTTATAAGGTGTGGAAACTTCAATGTCAACTCTGTTCCTTCAACATGGCACTTAATGGGATGTCCCCCAACTGAGTGCTTGCTTCATCCAACTCAAGCTCATTAAATCTGCCTCAGGACTCATGTTGTAATTATATTGTGAAATCTGCTTATTTAATTTTACAAGAAGTAACATGCCTACACAGAGTCCGATGATTCTGGAAGTTGATAAGGAGAACTCTTATTAAATGAAGTGATGAAATGTTTCTTTGGAAAAAGGGTTTGGGTTTGCTTTCCTGAGAATAACTTTGCCTCGATTTTTTCACATAGAATTGGTATTTTTATATTATTAATTGCGTGATGAAACCGAAGAATCATATGTTCACGGCTTTAAGGAAAGGATTGCTTGTTTGGTAGTCGAGCCTGCTTGAACTTGGTATAACTTCAACGAATGCATTTGTTTTCACGTTGCCTTGGTTATTCTTTGATTCTCTGTTTTCCTACTTTTCACGCTGACACTATTCCTCAGTAAATAATTACTTATATTATAGTAATTATTCGAAAGGAAGCAACTGGCTGTGCTACACATCGCAACAGGAGAACTTACATTTATGCTTGATCTATATCACTAACTTATATATGGGGTTTATCAAATGTAGGGGTGAGTAATTCTCGATCCGATCTGGTCCCACCTAAGAACCGGGAACCGGACCGAGAATACCGGCTCCCAATTTCTAGGACCGAGGACCGGACCCGGCTAATTCTGGGACTATGGATCGGACTGGACCATCGGTCTGGTTCGGTTCAATGAAACCAACTTTATTTCAACCAGAGCCCAGAATGTCTCTCTCACCTTCAAGGGCAGCTTGATCTGATACAAAGCACAGAACCAGTCAAAAACCCAAAAAAAGGGAAAGCAAACACACGCCAAGATACAACAACAGAGGCCGCGCCCTCACCTAGTTTCCGCGTCTTGTCGGCGAGAACGCCCAGGTACCGCGTGACTCGATCGAGCTTCGCGTTGGAATACTCCTGTAGCTCGCTCACCTCCTACCTCAGCTCCAAGTAATCCTGCCTCGCAAGCTGTCGCAGAAAAGTGAAGGAATCGACTCACACGAGAGCGGAAATTCCACATCTAGACCGGACTTAAAACAGGCAAATCTCCCCCACACTCAATCAGACCAGAAAACGGATGCGAGACATGGGAGCATTTCGCTACAGAGGCCCGCAGTGGCCATAGGTAAACAGATAAAAATGATTTCTATTTTTTTCATAAATTTTAGAAAAGTAAATAAATAAATATATTTTCTGAAAAAAAAAAAAATTATCGGTCCGGTCCGGTTCCCACGCTAGAACCGAGAACCGGATCGCCCGGAAACTGGTTCCACTTTTAGGAACCGGGAACCGGACGGATACTCGAGAACCAAACCAAACCAGCCGGTCCGGTCCCGGTTTAGGCGGTCCATCATGCTCACCCCTAATCAAATAACACCCTGATTTATTTAACTTATATATATTTATACTATAACAAATACTAGAAAAATGATAACTGACAACGACAGGCAAATCCAGCCCTAAAAGCAAAAATCCACGTTAAAATGGGCATAAGCGGCGGCTCTAAGTTTGAATGAATTTGGGGACAGCTTTGATGCATCTACAGTCATGCAACATTTGTCGACCCTTCTCACTCGGCATGCAACATTTGTCGAACCTTGTGCATCTCTCTTTTTCCAATTGTGAGGAGCTCGATTTATCCAAAGACCAAAGCAACAACATCTTGGATTTAAAAGGACTTGACAGTCTCCGGTCCGTGGACATCCATGGTGTTCCCAAACTAGCATCTCTCCTACAGTGGCTTCTATAGGCCAGCAATCTCAAGCATCTTTCTATTAAAAGTGCTTAAATCTGAAGGCTTTACCAGAGGAGATCGAGGACCTTCAATCACTTGGATGGCTTGAAATCATCCGGTGCCCCTTGTTGACATTTTTACCTGAAGGAATGCAAAAGCTTACATTTCTTAGTCACCTAAGAATCGCAGGTTGCCCAGATTTGGAGGAGAGGTGCAAAGAAGATGCAGGCGAGGACTGGTACAAGATTAAGCGTATCCTACACATAACTAACGAGCTCAAATACTATGAACGCAACTTATGAGTAGAAATTCTCCACTTCTCTTTCTGTCGGTATGTAGACCATTTCTTCCCAGTATTTACATAGGTAATTACTTTCGAATTACGTTTCGATACTTGATTCAATTGGCGGACATGGCAGATAAAGGTTTGGACACATCGCTGGATGCAGGTATTTACAGGGCGTGGAAACATTGACATCGGTGTGGCTGTTCCTTCAGGATAGCCCTCAAGGGGATGTCCCTAAACAAAGTGTTCGCTTTATTCCCAAAAGTGCGAGGAAAACAAAGAAAATTCACACTCCTTCTCATCCAACTCCAAGCTCATTAAATCTGGCTCGTGACTCATGCTTTGGATATAGTGTGAACTCTGCTCATTTGATTTCACAAGGAGTACAATGCCTGCACAGTTCGACGATCTGGAAGTTGACATGAAAAGTCTCACAGATGAGGTGATGAAATGTTTCTTTGGAGAATGGTTTCTGGTTTGCTTCCCTTAGAAATAACTTCATCGCAATGTGTTCACATAGAATCAATATTTTGTCATTAATTGCGTATTGAATACAGGGAATCAAATTTCTATTTCCCTGATGTTTCTGTTAAGAAAACAAAACGTGACGAAGACATATTTTGGGGCAATTTTTCCATCTAATTTTTTTTTCTTCTTCCTTCACTTTGTACATATATGCATTTATCATACAAAAAAGGAAAGAATAAGCAAGATTACAACGATTACACTCTCCTACTTTATCTCCGAATATCCTTGATTGAATCAATTCAAATCAAGGTTAAAGATAAAATCGTATCTTTCTCCAACACTCCCCTCAAGTTGGTGCATAGATATCTTGGATGCCCAACTTGTCAAGTGAACTTAGTAAAGATCCTACTCAATACAGATCTTCGTTTTTATATCGATTTTACATACGGAAAACCGAACCACTTTGGTATCCGATTTTACATACGGAATGAAATGACGATCTACCTCAATATGTTTTGTACGATCATGCTGAACAGGATTATGAGATATATCGATGGCTGCCTTGTTGTCACAAAACAACTTCATCTCGGACATAGGAGTATAACCGAGTTCTGTCATTAATCTCTTAAGCCATAGAAGTTCGCAAAGACATTTGTGCATCCCCACAAATTCGCTTCCGCACTTGATAACACTACAACATTTTGCTTCTTGCTCCTCCAAGTAACTAAGTTTCCTCCGACAAAAGTAAAATATCCTAAAGTTGACCTCCTATCAGATATACTCCCAGCCCAGTCAGCATTCCGTAAACCCCTCAATTTCAAGGTGTCCATTCTTCAAAAAACGAATTCCTCTTCCTGGAGCTCCCTTCAAGTAGCGCAGTATTCTTATCACAGCATCCATATGATCTTCACTAGGGGCATGCATGAACTGACTAACAACACTCATAGCATAAGCAATATCAGGTCAGTGGCGGGGATAAATTAATTTTCCCACCAACCTTTGATACCTTTCTTTATTAGTTGGTATCCGATCCGGATACTCCCCAAGTCTATGGTTACGCATAAGCGAGTATCTGCGGGCTTACAATCTAGCATCCCCACTTCCGCTAATAAGTCCAACACGTACTTCCTTTGTGAGAGAAATATTCCACCTTTAGATCGTGCCACTTCTATTCCTAGGAAGTACTTCAGTCCCCCTAGGTTTTTCATCTCAAATTCTGAGGACAGTCTTTCTTGGAGTTTAGAGATTTCCTCTGAATCGTCTCTGTAATAATCATATCATCAACATAGATAATCAATACAATTATTTTTTCCTGACAACGCCTTAAGAATAATGTGTGATCTGCACCACTCGAATGTACCCATATTTCTTCATCGCCGCACTAAACCGCCAAACCAAGCACGGGGTGATTGTTTCAACCCATACAAAGATCGTTCTAGCTTGCGAGACCAATCCAAGCCGTGAAGGAAAAGTGTACCCCGGTGGAATATCCATATAAATTTCTTCTTCCAGATCGCCATGAAGGAACGCATTCTTGACATCAAACTGATGCAGTGGCCAATCTAGATTCGCCGCTAAAAGACAGTAAAGACCCGAACAAAGTGTTAAGTTTTGCTACAGGTGAAAACGTCTCCTGATAGTCTACCCCATATGTATACTGCGTGTATCCCTTCGCTACTAGCCGTGCTTTGTATCTCTCGACGGAACCATCCCCTTTATACTTAACCGTGAAGACCCATTTGCAACCCACTGTCTTCTTCCCTTCAGGTAACTTCATCAACTTCCAAGTCTTATTCTTTTGCAATGCCTCCATTTCCTCCTCCATCGCTTGAACCCACTTAGGATCTTCCAAAGCCTCTTGCATGCCACTCGGGATGTGAACTGAAGATACATTCAACACAAACGCTTTTAATGGTTCTGATAGTCTCCTCGTCGAAACATAGTTTGCAATAGGGTATTTGGATTTCTTCCCCCAACATCAGGTGAGTATCGATCAGGAGGCTTGCCCCTATTATGTATGTTGTCAGGTAACTTATATCCCACAGATATATCAGAATCATCAAGCAAACAAGATGTAGTAGTGGGGAAAATTACCTCAGGGATATTCTCAGGAGATGAGTCAGATTTGGGTCTTTGAAGAGAGAGGGGGCTGTTCTTCTATATTCGGTTCTGGGGGTTGTTCTTGTATATTCGTTTCTTGTACATCCATAACTGTCGGTTGCAGAGCTTGCTCATTGTCACCATTTTCCACTAGTTGCTTTTCATTTTCTGGCGACATTCTCGCCGGTTGTTGATCATTTCCGGGTTGCACCTTTTTCGCTTCCTTTTGTTCTCCAGACATGACACCACCAACTTGCCACCAATTCACACTTTCTTCCTCTATCTCCCCCTGAAAGGAAGAATTGGTGCTCGGATAGAAAAAATCTGACTCAATAAACGTGACATCCATTGTCACATAGGTTCTTTTAGTAGCCGGATGATAGCAGCGATAACCCTTCTAATGTGTACCATATCCCAAGAAAACATATCGAACCGCACAGGGATCGAGTTTGGTTCGGTGAGTCTTTGAAATATGGACATAAGCAACACAACCGAATACTCAAGGCGAAATATGCAAGACAGATGGTAAGGTAGCATGTGTAGACAGCACTTGCAGAGGTGTCTTGAAATCTAATACCTTGGATGGCATTCGGTTTAGGAGGTGAATAGTTGTCGCAACTGCATTGTCCCAGAAACGTTTAGGAACGTGACCTTCGGTGAGAAGGGCACGAGCGGTCTTTAAAATATGTCTGTTCTTCCGCTTCGCTACTCCATTCTGCTGTGGTGTGTGAGCACATGACGTCTCATGCAGTAGACCATGTTCCTGAAAATAGTCCTTAAGTTGTGCATTAACGTACTCTCCACCATTATCACTTCTTAACATTTGTAACTTTCCACCAAACTGTGTTTGCACCATTCTATGAAATACCCGAAAAACATTAGCCACCTCATCCTTATGTTTCAAGAAATAGAGCCAAGCCATTCTTGTGCAATCATCCACAAATATAACAAACCAGCGATATCCCGAAACTGCAGTAATGGGAGAAGGCCCCCAAATATCAGAATGGACTAAGGAAAACACAACGCTACTCTTATTCAAACTGATTGGAAATGGCACACGATGGCTTTTGGCCAAAATACAAGTCTGACATTGAAAAATTGAATCTGGTAAACTGGAAAATAATTCAGGAAGTAAATGTTTCATATAGCCAAATGAAGGATGCCCCAATCGGCGATGCCATAGCCAGATTTGCTTCTCTTTGCTACTAGATAAGCCTCGTACTTGATGCACCCTCCTAGAACTAAAGTCATCCAAATAATAGAGCCCCCCCTCTTAGTACCACGCCCAACTATCTCCTTCGTGAGAATATCCTAAAAAAGACAAAATTGTGGATACATCAAGATAACACAATTCAAATCTTCAATTGCTTGCCCCACTGATATTAATTTCGTGGATAAAGATGGTACAAGTAAAGTATTCAATAGTGATATAGAAGAGGAAATAGCAACAGTTCCAGCCTCGGTCACTGGATATACAATCCCATTAGCATTTGAAATATTCTGCCGCCTAGGTTTAGTATAACTGACAAAATCATCTGTTGTAAAGGTCATATGATCTGTTGCACCTGAGTCAATAATCCATTGACTACATTTATCTCGAGAATTACTAATGAAAGCATGACCATAATTACCTTCACCTCCAGTGATTGATTCACTGTTTGATTCTACCTGTGGCATCAGTGATAGCTGAGCCTCCCCGGTAACAAGTGATGCCTTCCCTGTTTCACCATTCGTTACAATCTCTACTTGTTTGCGTGCTTTCAGCTCCTTCCACCAATCAGGATACCCAATCAATTTGAAACACGTCTCCCGGGTATGCTCCGCACTCCCACAATTAGAGCAGCCACCAACTACTGTCGAGGAAGGTTTGCTTCTCGATGCTCCACCCGGTCGACCTCCTCTTGTCAAACCACCCGGCTTTGTCATTTGTAATGCTGGTATGTCCCGAGTTCGGTCGAAGATCTGCAGTCCCGTCTTGCCTCCTTGAGACACCATAGCTGCAGACGGTGTGTGGTATCTCCGTGTGCTAGCATCACACTCTGCCGTACGTCTTCCCGTCGGACACGAGCATAGGCCTGCTCAACTGTGGGAAAAGGCTGCATTTGAAGCACGTTCGCTCGAACTTTATCCAAGCGGTCATCCAACCCGTCAAGGAAGATATAGACCCGATCTTCCCGAATAGCTGAATTATATCGCTCGATATCAACAGGGCAAACCATCGGATTCGGGCGGCGAAAATCAATTTCTCTCCACAAACCCTGCAGGTTGTTGTAGTACGCCTCAATTGATCCTCCTCCTTGTCGCATCCGAGCAACACGCCTCTTCAAGTCATAAACCTGAGAGGCATCCGTTCCGTCAAAAAAAGTCGTCGCAACTGCATCCCAGACAGATTTCGCTGTTGGGAAGCGAATGAAATTGCCAATTAACGCCGGATCCATGGAGTTGATAAGCCATCCTTTCACAGTCGAGTCCTCTATTTTCCACTTCCGAAAGCCGGATCTGTAGGCAGTGGCTGAGGAAAGTCTCCGTTGATATATCCCAGTTTGTCTTTGCCGGTGATGTACATCTCGACAACCTGAGACCACAATCCATAGTTGGATCCATCCAATTTAATCGAAATCGAGAAGAAACCGAATCATTCTCGGTGTTGGTGAAGGAAGAGGAGGGTTAAATCTGGTTACGAGTGAGAACCTCGAGTTAATTTGGCAGTCAGATTCTCCAAAAGAGCTTCCGTGGTCGAATTCCCCGGTTCTGGTGGGGAATCATTGTTCCGGTAGGGTTCTGATCCGACATGGATCCAAGTTCAATTGCGCATCAAAGATGAAGAAGATCGGGTAAGACGGACGCCGGACGGCGCAATAGAGAAAGAAAGCGAGCCCAAAAAAGCTACGGGGAGCGGGACCGCCGTAGTCGATGATTGACGTACAGTACCCCAAAGATCAAAACCTAGGGCTCTGATACCATGTTAAGAAAACAAGAACGACGAAGACATATTTTGGGGCAATTTTTCCATCTCTTTTTTTCTTCTTCCTTCACTTTGTACATATATGCATTTATCATACAAAAAAGGAAAGAATAAGCAAGATTACAGCGATTACACTCTCCTACTTTATCTCCGAATATCCTTGATTGAATCAATTCAAATCAAGGTTAAAGATAAAATCGTATCTTTCTCCAACAGTTTCGTCATTCTTTTTCGTTCATTTTCAGACCTGGAAATCGATCAAGGTCAGCTCGACATTGTTGGGCTTCGTTCTGATTGGAAGAGCCACCTTCGTTTTCCCCTATTATTCTTATCCAGCTTGGTTAGGAAGTCTAAGTACGAAAAGATCGATTTGGAGCAGCAGGTTGGAGATTATAATGCGTATGAAGTAGTCAGCATGAAGGATTTTCCTAATTTAACTCTGATATGTTCAGGTCACAATTTGGTGGGCCGAGCTTATGCATGGCGCTGTCTCCATGGCACTTGCTTATCACCAGGTAAGATGATCGGATAATGCGCATTCCGGGAGACTTTCCACAAGGAATTCCTTAAGATTCTTTCTATTCCTAGCAATACGATGAATGTGGTCGCCAGAGAAGCCTTTTTAAGAGGTTTTACTATGTTTCCTCGCCTTAATCTGACACATATAATGCTCTGAAGTTCATTTTCTGTGCGGACAGTTTACTCACTCCGACACGAAATTGAAAGGCAATGTGTTTATGATCACAAGAACCATCACGGTCTTTCTGTTTAGCCCTGTGGTAAGATGGTGTTTCATATGCCGAGTCTAATTGGTGGCATAAGATGTGCCTTATTCCTCAAGGTATCATTCTTCGACACAGGTGATGGGTCTGTACCATGCGTCTAGTGTACATCTTGCTTCCTTTGACCAAATACTTTGCCAGCACGAAACCTTCCGAGCCATCAAGTCCGAAATCCTTCACACAGCCACTGCTCAGTAACGGACACAACTTGGAGTCTCACCAGAATGGCAAAAGGATATGCCAACCGAGCAGTTTGTGCAAGCTCCTGAGCACGCCTTCTCACACGGTGCGCAATTACTGGCGAAAATGATGATGCCTTCATGAGGCCCGTGTTTGGCAGGCGAGGTTTCGTGCCTACCTTTCCATGCTCGCCCACCGATCAAGACGATCATCAGTGGCTCCTACGAAAGCCTAGGATGAGATCAAGAACTAATGATTTTGTTTGATGGTTTGTAAATAGGACACAGATACACAGGTTTATCCAATTGTGAAGCTTCCACAACTTTGGCAAAGACTGATGGCAGATACGGACAGTAGCGGTAATTTGTTAGGTGGTTTGTAAATAGCACGCCTTCTTTTATTCTTTCACTTTCATTTGCTAACTGCCGCAGTTCATTCTTCCAATTATTTGCGAACGTTTTTCTTGTCTTTCCCCCCAATTTTAAAAAATACAATTGGTCCTTATACTAATTTTTAGCAAACGACAATTGACTTGGTCCGCTAATTATGTAGAATCCTCCTACTTTCGGTCTTTTCCTTGGACATGATTCCTGTAATTCTCGTGTCAGCTAATGTTCACATCTTTTTGCCATTGGTTGCAGGCACGTTTTTGCCCCTTTGTCTTCTGTCGCCGAGATCTTCATCTCCTTTACGTTGGAATGGAAGCGTATCGAGAAGTGGGGAGTTGTCAGCAATAGGTAATTAGGAGTCTCTGTTACATTCTACATTTCCGAGGCGAGGTTGAATGACAGGAATTGAGTTTCCATCTTCCCGATATTTCGTGTTTCTTCTTTGTTCATTCTCAGTCCTGGAAAAATTGATCAAGGTCAGCTCGGTGTCATTGGGACTCTGTTTCGATTGGAAGAGCCGCCTTCGTTTTCCCTGTCATTCTTGTCCAACTTGGCTAGGAAGTCTAAGTACGAAAAGATACGTTTAAAGCAGCAGGTTATAGATTATTTTCTTGCGGATTTTCCTGCGTATGAGGTAGTCAGCATGATCGAGTTTCCGAACTAAACTCTGATATGGTCAGGTCACATTTTGGTGCGCAGGGCTTATGCGTGGTGCTGTCTCCATGGCACTCGCTTATTACCAGGTAAGGTGATCGGATAATGCCCTTTGCAGGAGACTTTTCCGTACGCAATACCATGAGATTCTTTCTATTACTAGCAAGATGAATGCGGCTGCCAGAGATGCCTATTTTAAGAGGTTTTACTATGTTTCCTCGTCTTAATTTGACTCATATGCTTGCTCTGAAGTTCATTTTCTGTGCTTGCAGTTTACTCGGTCCGGTGCAAAATTGCGAAGCAATGCGTTTATGATCATGAGTACCATCACAGTCGTTCTGTTCAGCACTGTGGTAAGACGGCATTTCATCTGCGAGTCTAATTGGTGGCATAACGTGTAGCTTGTGCCTCGAGATATCCATTCATCAACAAAGGTGTTTGGACTGTTGACGAAGCCTCTAACAAGAATCTTTGCTTCGTTCGGCCAAACACTTTGCCAGCACAACATATACCAAGCCATCGATTCCCAAATCCTTCAATCAGCCACTGCTTAGCAACGTACACGACTTGGAGCCTCACCAGAACAGCATGAGCATACTCCAACCGAGCCGTTTGCGCAAGCTCCAGAGCACGCCTTCTCACATAGTGCACCATTACTGGTAAAAATTCGATGATGTCTTCATGAGGCCCGTGTTCGGCAGGCAAAGTTTCATGACTTTCATTCCATGTTCGCCTACCAATGAAGACAATCATCAGTAGCTCTAAAGAAAGACAAGGACGATGTCAAGAACTAATGATCTTGTTAGGTGGTTTGTAAATAGGACACATTGATACACAGGGTTCTTCGAGGGTGAAGTTTCGACGACCTTGACGAGATTGATGGCGTATACGAAGAGCAGCAGCATTTCATTCAACGCAGCTACTTTGCATTTTTGTGACAGAGATCTAATTTCTTCCCTTGTTTTTCTTTTTTGTTGTTTGTTTCTTTGGTCTTGGACTTGTATTAAAGAGTGAATGGCTTTTGTAGTCTCCCCTCACTTGTTGATATCAGAATGTCTGAAATTCATCCTTCATCGGCTGCTTCTGATTTCCTTTCCAACACTATGAGCTTTTAAAGCTGTCAGTGTTTATGTGCATATCCATCCACTGGCCCGGCGTCGCGTTTAGACATCGATTTAAATGCGCACCGCGCCATTAAATAGATTTTCCATCGTTGCGGGGGCATATCGTTATTCTAGATAGTAGTTAGAGAGTGAAGGAGGGCAAATTTTGTCCAGATTTGCAATGGAACTCTCATTCCACAAGTCACATAGCTCCTGGTAATCTAACTACAACCATTCCTTTCAGCACAAAATTGCCAGCCATCGGCATTTGTGAGGCTTAGCCAATAAATGAAAGTTGGGATTTTGATCTTTAACTCCTTTTCCAAACTCGCCAAGTTCACATTTATGAAGTCACATTTAGACTTCCCTCGATTATAGTCTAAGAGAGAGACTAAAGAAGGGATATGGCTAGATTTAACCCAATTTTAAGTAGAATTGAGGCATCTCAAGTTATAGGGACCTATATTTTAAAACTAAACGTTCTCACCCCTAATCCTCTAAGAAGATGATTAAAACTAAACGTTCTCACCCCTAACTACAACCATTCCTTTCAGCACAAAATTGCTAGCCATCGGCATTTATGAGGCTTAGCCAATAAATGAAAGTTGGGATTTTGATCTTTAACTCCTTTTCCAAATTCGCCAAGTTCACATTTATGAAGTCACATTTAGACTTCTCTTAATTATAGTCTACGAGAGAGACTAAAGAAGGGATATGGCTAGACTTAACCCAATTTTAAGAAGAATTGAGGCATCTCAAGTTATAGGGACCCACATTTTAAAACTAAACGTTCTCACCCTTAACCCCTGAGAAAATGGAGGATCGAACTCCCCACCTCTCCTTTCCAAATAGAAGGGGAAAAAGCAGGGCAAAAGTTCAAGAGTTAGAGTAGCACAAACAAAAAAAAAGTTATAGTCAAGGATGTGAAAGAACAATGCAACTTCTTGTATCCTCCACGAGTTAAGGATGCATTATTTTATTTTCATACTTTCTTTGGTTTTTTTTTTTTGGCTTGAGGCCACTAGCTATGAAATAAGGATAGAGTAATTAATCCATATAGGGTAGAGATGTAATTGTAACCTTGAGCTCGTGGCAGCCATGGTTGCTCGATTTGAGCTCGCGGCCATGACCGCTCAAATTGGTGGTAGTGAGGAGGTAGGAATTTGAGCTCTAGGTTATGGCGCTCAAGCTCAAGCTTCGAGCTTGTAGCAGCAATGGATGCTCAATTTTAGGTCGCGGCGACCATGACTATTTTAACTTTATGGCTCGAAACTCAACCGGCCATGACCACCGTGAGCCCAAGCTCTTGTGACCATGCAGCCTCGAGGTTCACGACTCAAAAAGATCTCACGGCCATAATCACGAGCTCAAGTGACCGTGGCGTCCATGAGTATGAACTTGAGCAACCATGGCTGCGGCAAGTTTAGGGTTTGAGCTCCCATTATGGTGGTCGTATTGGACTCCTCACACTCTCTCTCACACACAGTTTTCTTTTTTCTTTTTTATTATCTGATGTGATACACGTGGGATGACACATTGGAACTTTGACGATATTATTACTTAGAAACTTAGTAGGGGTCAACTTTAAGTAGCGACTTAAAGTGGATACAAACAAAAATAAGTTGGAGTCAAAATTAGGACCCGAGCCAAAATTGATCATTCTAAGGAAAATAGGCCCAGTTTCCACATCCATTCGACCCCATTTCCATCTACAGTGTCCAGAAAGACAATGGAGCTTTCTACTCATTCAAATGGCTTCCATCTCGGTTACCAAACATGCTGGGGGAGCATATCCTCCTCTCTTTTCCCTTTTCATCGCCACCGAAAGAATCACCAAAGATCAAATTAATAGTGTCATAAACGCCATGAGAAATGCTTTCTAATGCTTTTTACTGTGTTGCGGGAATATCACACGATAGTTTCCTGGTAATGTGAAAGCTTTAGCTTTTATCCAATATGTAAATGATATTTGGCAATCTATTCAGATGCCGTATGTGAATTTGACTGTCATAAAAGAGCCAAAACTCAAGACAAATAAAAACAAAAGACAAAAGACAATCCAACACAAAAATAGAATGATTGATTTTGGCCCAAAAAAAGATAAAAATCTTAAAGTGATAGATTATAGTATTATTTAATTGTCTTGATTTAGATACATTAATACAAAATAAATTTCTGTAAATAAAGTTCTATTACATGTGATCCCCATTGTTATCATGGTAATTATTCATTCATGAAAAAGCAAAGAAGTAGATCTACAACATCTGAGAGTTAAAATAAAATAAAATCTGAAAATACTGATACAAACATACCATACGCAAGAAACCGGGTTCGCAATAGAAGGCCCACTGACTATAAGTTGAAAAGTAAGTATTATTAGTAAAATTGCAATAAGCTGCACTTATGGTGTGAAAAAGTTATCTGTCATTGTTGGACGAGTACCACGCGTGCTTCGAGCTATTTACGAATTACGTAATTGAATTTTTCTACGTGTCAATCATACAAATGAAACCTCTTATAAATATTATTTGGCTTCTGAAAGCAATATTATTATGTCAGAATGAATAATAGAAAGTAAAGCACTCGATCGGAAAAATACCAGTCGATGATATAAGGGAAAAGAAAGAGGGTCACTACACTAACCTTCTTTATACCAGAAAACAAGGACATTAGTTGATATGAAAGATACTTAACAGAGAATATTAATTTGAGAGCATAAGCATTTTAGCATTATGTAATGACAATTGGCAAGCTTTTTTCAGATGTCATACGTGAATTTTGACCATCATAGAAGGGCCAAAATGCAAGACAAAAATAAGGAAAAAGATTTAAAAAAGTAAGCTAACAAATAAAAGATAATGACGACAGCATAATCAACCTTGTCACCGAAATATAAAGCTCATAAATTGATAGAATATAGTATTCTGTAATTGTCCTAATTAATTAGATAAATTAATACAAAAGAATACCTATTAAACGTGATCCCATCATAAGAAACTAAGAAGAAAATTTACAATTCAGCACTTAAGCAATAACTTTTGAAAATACTAATATAAACATATCATGCACAAGAAATCGGGTTAATAAAAGAAGTTGCATTCGATTTGCAAGTTTGAAAAGTACGTAATATTAGTAAGATTTCGATCGACTCTGCTTTCATGGCGTACAAGAAATTAGTAGTCGATGTTGGAGTAGTAACATGTAAACTTAAAGCTTTTCAGTGATTGAGAAATATATTTATCCACAGGTCAATTATCCAAGGGTGACCATGCAAATAAAATCTATAACAAATATCACTTGACTTCTGAAATCAATATCAATTTGCGAAAAGAATAGCGGAAAAGGAAAAAAAAAAAACAATCTGAACCAGTACTCAGTCCACGTTAGAAGGGAATATAATAGGACATTAGTTTATTTGAAAAATGTTTAGTAGAGAATTACAAAGTGATAACATCTGTGGGAACAAAAAATACATGGTATGTAGACAATCTATTGAAAAGTAAGTTGATGTTATTAATGTTTAAGCTTTTCATCAATATATTTAGGAGAAATGACAAAATTGATCCTCATGCTATTACGCGAATTTTATTTTTGTCCATATACTATCCTTCGTGCACATAACAACATAAGTTTAGGGTTGTAACAATTTAGTTTGCTCCTCATGTGCGAAATTCTTCAAAATAATTGTTATTAGGTCACCAATTTCTGCACTACCCTACATGCCAACCTTTTGCACTTAGTCAACATTTTTTTTTTTTTGGTAAAGGTAAATATATATTACTTTTCATTAAACCAATACAACCTAAAGCCAAAAACCAGCCTCGACCCAATTAGGACATGGAGATGTCCAGATGAGGTTAAAGGTGGTTTCGCAAGGACTATACAATAAGACAGAAGCTAGAGTATCTGAGATCTAAGAGACCGTGAATGACTAAAGCCTGTGCATCCGGTTCGCTTCAAAGATTGAGGCGGAACGTCCCATTTCCTCTGTGAAACACGATTCCGGGAGTATCCTGAACTTTCCCAAAGGATACGGCCTTGTCTTTGTGACTTTGAGAAGATGCTTGCGCATACTCGGGATGTATACGCTTTTGTTCTGAATAATGCATTGTTTCTCTCTGTCCGGATAAGATGGACTAGCGCGCCAAGGAAAACCGGGAGAGGCGATGCGCAAAGGAGTCTCCACCACGTAACTTCATTGCCCATAAAATAAAGTTTTGCCAAGGTTGATTCGCCATGGAAGGTTGCACTTTGTCGCCCGAAGGATGCGGTCTACTGCAGAGGGCACTCAAAGAAGAGGTGGTTGACCGAGTCCGATCTAGAACCACGGAGAAGACACATAAGCAAAGTGTCAATCCTTCTATTTTGTAGGAGGAATACGGGTAGGTAGCGGTTGAGTGAAATAATCCATAAGAGAAAGGCATGTCTGGGAGCAATATGGTGGTCCCAGATAAATGAGTGCCAAATAACTGGATTTCCTTTTCTCCTGATATGGTTCCAGCAGACATTACCGAGAAGGATCCCGAGGGATGTGGAGTCCATACCAGCCTATCCGGGGCATCATCATCAAGGACGGGCGGGGGATCAGGCCAGCTCAATATAGTGCCAAGTGTATTGGAGTCCTGCCATGTACCATCGTAGAATTCCCGAACCGTTGTATCACGGGGGATCCGCGATTGATAAATGTGGACATTGCTGAAGATAAGATAGAGGGGGCCCATGGAGTGCCACCAATCAAACCAGAAGGAGACAGAATGGCCATTTCCAGGCTCCCATCGAAAAAGGGTTCGAGCGGAATGCCTCAAATCGAGGATTTTCTTCCATGTCCAGGAACAAAATCTCGGCTTGGATACTACCCAAAAGTTAGACTTTTTTAAGAAAACAGAGTGTATCCATTTGCTCCACATTGATTCCTTGTCTGAGAAAAGGAGCCATATGTGTTTGTGTGTCATCGCTCGATTGTAATCAAACAATCGACGAATGCCAAGTCCTCCTTCGTCTTTGGGTAAGCGGACGTTAGACCATGCGACTTTAGCGCCCCCGGTGCCGAGGTCAGGGCCTTTCCATAGAAATTGCCTCAGGATGGTCTCAATTTTGTGCAAGACAGCTTTTGGGAGGGAGAAAATGGTAGCCCAATACACTTGGATGGAGTGCAATATGATTTGATGAGTTGCAACCTTCCCCAAAGGATAGGAAACGTTGTGTCCATGAGCGGGCCCGTGTCGTTATAGAGTCAACTAGAATCTTGCAATCTTCTTTTTCGCATTCTAGGCGAGATGATAGGCACCCCTAAATAACGAAGGGAGTGTGCCTTCTTTGAAAGCCTAAGCATTGTAGTAGTTGGGCTTGCGGTGCCTCAGATCCTCCCGAAAGGAACACGTTGCTTTTATTCTTTATTCGACCTAAGGCCGGACCAATTGGCAAACAAATCAAGGGATTCCTTGATTATTTCGACCGACACGAGATGGCCTTGAGAGAATAAGAGAACATCATCCAAAAAGAGGTGAGAAATCGTGGCTTTTTGCAATGCCAGAACAAATAAAGTCCGGAGTATTCGTTTTTCTCGAAGAATTCGGATAAGACTTCCATAGTCAGGATAAAGAGATATGGCGAAAGCGGATCGCCTTGTCGAATACCTCGGCTGCTAGCAAAAAAACCATGTAATTCCCCATTGATTGAAATGGAGAATTTAGCAGTAGTGATACACGCCATTATCATCTTAATGAACAAATCGGGAAAGTTAAAGGCTTTGAGTGTCGCTCCGATGAATGTCCAATCAACGGTATCAAAGGCCTTTTGGAAATCCACTTTAATGGCGCATTTGGGGCGGTAAGCCTCATGGTGGAAGTCCACAAAAAGCTCCTGTGCAATCATGATGTTATCACTAATTCTGCGTCCTTTAACGAAAGCCGTTTGGGACGGGCTAATCGTGATGGTAGGACGTGTGCCATCCTCCTGGCCAAAACTTTTGAAATGCATTTGTAAAGAGTGTTACAACATGCAATGGGGCGAAAGTCCGACATGGCGGATGCATTAGGAGTCTTTGGCACTAGGGTCAAAATGGTGGCATTTATCTCTTTAAGCAACTGTCCAGACTGAAAGAATTCGCTAACCGCCTTGAGGATGGAGGGGCCAATGATTTCCCAGGAGGTTTTGAAGAATTCAACATTGTAGCCGTCCGGCCCAGGTGCTTTGCCTTTGGCCAACGAGAAGAGGGTAGTCTGAATTTCCTCATCGAGACCCATTTGTGATAGGTAGATCCTTTGGTTATCATCCGGGATCTTTGCCTAAGATGTCACCTATCTCACAAATAGATGCACGAGTAGAAGCGGAATTGCCATTGAGCGGTTCTTGATAGTGGTGACTATGTGATTTATGATTTGCGGGAGGGTCGGTTAATATGGCCCCATCCCTAGTGGATCTGAGAAAGGATCCGATTATGCAACCGCCTTTTGTTGACAAAGTGGTGGAAGTACTTAGTGTTGAGGTCTCCTTCTTTAAGCCAGCGAATTCTGGATTTTTGTCTGTAGAAAGATTCCTCTTGTTTTCTCAAGGAAGAGAAAGATCGTAGGTTCTCCGCTTCCCTATCATGCAAGCTTTGGTCGAAAGGGTGCAGTTCCAGAGCTGCTTGGACGTCATATAAATCTGCTCTTGCCTGTTCAGTTCTTGCAGAAATAGATGAGAAGGAAGTCCTGTTCATGTGTTTCAACTTAGCTTTAAGTAGTCTCAGTTTACTACAAACCATGAACATGTGAGTTCCTACTATATGAGAATTCAGGCTTGAGCTACGAACTCCAAGAAGTTAGGGTGGGAAGTCCAGAAGTTGAAGAATTTGAAAGGTTTCTTGGAACCTTGTGGCCGATGGATTTTAATCACCATTGGCGAGTGATCGGAGATGCCTGGCGCAAGAAAGGAGGCTTCTGAAAATGAGTAATGCTGGTGCCACAGGTTATTAGTGAGAACCCGGTCAATCTTACGGAGTTTGCGGTTATTCCCTGAAGAGTGAGACCAAGTATACCTGCATCCCACATATCGAAGGTCCTCAAGTCCAGCTTGGTTGAGGCAGTCTCCAAATTCGTCAAAAACTGGGATCCATGGGGTTGTGCTGCCTACTCTGTCCAGTGGGTCTTTAATGGCGTTGAAGTCTCCAGCAACAATCCATGGAAGGTTCTACTTAGTCAACATCTTTTGTTTGCATTTCGAAACAAAAATACGAAATTTGGCCGAAAATTAAGCATGAAGTACAGGGACCAAAATTAAGTATGGGCAATGGTACCGGGACCATTTTTAATTTTTCCTCTTCTATTGATTTCTTTTATTAATAAAAAGGAATGGAAAGCGACGACCAGCGCTAGCGATTCCTTTTGGGCCTTATCTCAATACTCGATTTGTCTTTTCCAATTCAGCACCCCAAAGATACAAAAACAAAAATGTCATGAAATGTGCCCAAAAATTTAGTTTTGGGGCCAAATCTATCACTTAATAAAGTACAGGGGCTTTAATCGAACATAAGTAATAGCATAGGGATTGCTTTTGTAATTTCCCATATAATCAGCATTTCATTCCCATGAGCCATGACAATTGACAAATACACAATGATAATTATGATATCTTGTTTTTTTTTTTTTTTTTTATTTATCTTACTTTGTTTCTCAATTCATTTTTATCTTTTTTTACCTTCTTACAGCAGGCGTGGGAGTCGAAATTTTCTTGCAGAGGCGTAGAGTTTCTAAATTCACGTCTGAAACTAAACATCCCACCTCCAACACCTTGAAAAGGTGAGAAATCGAACTCTCATTGTCATCATCACCACCATCAATTAAGATATCTTGGTTTAATACCGCTTTTTTCCCAACTTCCTCCCCACTTCACCAAACACAAACCGTGTCGGAATAACTAAAACCCGGGCGGGGACACGGAAAAATCCGAATCCAAACACTCCCAATTCGATACGAACAAGGAAGACAGGGCACAAGCCAAGTGTCTGCAGTGCGGAGCCAACGATTCTCAACAACGCACGAACAAACGCTGCCCTACAGGGGACAACCAAGCACAACACACCCTCTCTTCCTTATATAGCTCTCTCGTTTTGCATCTCTCTCTCTCTCTCTCTCTCTCTCTCTATATCTTAGCGCGATTCGGCTTTCAAGAATCTCAGATCTCTTCCTCTCGCTCTCTGGGTATATCGTTTCTTGATTCCAATTCTTGTTTTTTTCCCTCTGTGTCGTTTCTTGGTTCGAATCGATGGCGTCTGCTGCTGGAACCTCCCTTCGCATGAAGCTCGTGTCGTGCTCTTTGAAGCAGACCCAGGTATGAATTTGTCCTTATTTTTTTCTGGGTGTCAGTTGATCTGTTGTTTCGTGGCGAGATTCGCTGCTCTTTGTGCCGAAAGCTTTGATTTTTATCTGTTGCTGGGGATGAGCTCGGTTTCAGATCGATATCTTGGATTTGTGTCGCTGTTTCTTAGATTCAGTGGGTGGCGATTCTTGTTCTCTGTCTCTGATCTACGTTGTCCGTGGATATTGTTGTAGATGAGCCCGCTTGTTACGCTGTTTCAAGATTCGAAATTATTAATATGAGATTTTGGCGGCTGGAAATGTGCTGGACTTGTAATAAAGGAACAAAAAAGATTTCCTATTTCACCCAAAAATCAAGAGTTTGTCTTATGAATCGAAATGTTTGCATGGGGGATTTCTGATTATTCTTGAAGTGCTTATAAAATATTCACGATAACTGTTGTTTACTTTAGCCGTGATTAGTGGTTTATGTTCTGTTGCACTTTAGGATGACCCAGAATATTTTTAGGCATGTAGATGAAGATTAGTAGTCATATGGTCCGGAGATATTTCTTGGTACATGACATGAGAGAGGATAGATTCTATTGGATAAATAATTTCATGAGACCAAGATTGGCTTGGCACGTTGAGCTATCTATCATCTTTGGAGACTGTGCTGCATGAAACTTGTTCATCCTCTGCCCTTGGTAGCGAAATCTTCGTTTTTGTGCCAATGTCTACTAGCAACAGCTACAATTGTACGTAAGTCTAGGTGAATTCTCCAATCATGAAATGGGCTAGGAGTTTTATGTAGCTGATGCTGATGATTTGCTGTGTGCATTGGCACTTAAAAAAGAAATGGTTTTGTTCATGGAATGCAACTTTCAATTGGCAATACCATCTTAAATTTTCTATTAAATAGCTTTTGTTAGCATGGTCAGATTCTTGTTTTAAGTGCCATCCTTGACATGACATAGAGTCTAATGAACCTCAACACATTTTAGCTGACTGTTGTGACGAATCTGGGGGCTCATGCTTTAGACAAATGCTTCAGGACAAAATTTTGGTGAAGTGCTAGTCCTTACTTGTTGGTACTATATGTGTCCTGTTCTTTTTTGGTTGCCGATGATTTTAGTGGCTAACTGGAGCCAGCAAGACTTATATCTATGGCTCTATGTTAGACTTATCTTGTTGTTTGTGGATTATTCTTTTTCTTTTTTGCTAAGCGTGGATTAATCTATGCATGTGAGAGGTATGGCTTTATCTTCTATAAATTTACTTTTCTTGTCCGATGCTTTTTGTAGCCATCAAACAGCGGAATCACAAGTCTGAGATCAGTCTCAATACCCATCAGTACAAAAGGCTATCCGTCTCTTGTTTCACGCCGAGGGTCATCCCGCCTTCAGGTTTTCTGTGCGGTATGCATCATCTTCTACTGTTCATTTTCCATGTGCCTTTATTGGGGGGTTCAATATAGTCTACTTGCCATGATAATAAATCAAATCGTAATTCACTGTTCACATGCTCTAAATAAATGGAATACGTATGTCATCATTTCCTAGCCTTATGTAAGATTTTGGGTTTACCATGGATTTAGATGATCTCTTTGCTCTCTTTTATTAGTAAAAGAGAATGATATTCATTGTCACTGCAATTTGGAGGATTGTAGATATCTAATTTGTCACTGGTGTAATTTTAGCTATGTTCCAAATTTGCGAAATCTAGTAACTTTTACTTGTCAATCCTGTGTTCATGCAAATCGGTTCATTGATGTTGCAGTTAGTGAGATTTTAAAATCTCTATGTATTGTCAGGCCAAGCCCGAGACAGTGGACAAGGTCTGTGCAATAGTGAGGAAGCAGTTGGCGCTGCCGGATGACTCTGCGGTTACAGGAGAGTCTAAGTTTGCGGCACTTGGAGCTGATTCTCTCGATACGGTACCTCTCTACTAACTTCCAATATGGTTTCTTTGCTTTAATTCTGAAATAGAATTAAGCATGATCCCTTCAACCTTTTTGGTGAACATCAATGCCATTGGCACCGTTTCATCCCGACACTTGTCGTGCTCATTTGCTTGCATCACGCGGGCATTAACTTTAGCTTTCTTGCGCTCCCCTTAGAGACATGTACTTATTATTTGACAGTTAGTGAATTGGTCACTTAAATATTGAGAGACTAGAAACCCATGGCATTGGATGGCTATAAAATTGATCATTGCGTTGATTGCGGTCCATAATTGTCTCTTGGACAACTCCAATAGTTCGTTCTGTTCTTAATTAGGAAGCGTAACTTACATACTCAAGGGTCAAAATCAAATCTTAAAAAGATCATTGTCAAGCATAGGTTGTTTTCATACCTTGAAATGCTACAGTACTCTACAATGAGATTTCCTCTCGGAGAAGAAAGTTATGGTGAAAAATCCGTCCTTTACGCGTTTATATGTAATGTGTGGGCTCTATCATAATAGCTTTTCGTGGCTTACAAGTTCTTTTGGTTCAGGTGGAGATTGTGATGGGGCTTGAGGAGGAATTCGGGATCAGCGTGGAGGAAGAGAGTGCTCAGAGCATCACCACTGTCCAAGAGGCCGCTGATATGATTGAGAAGCTCATTGGGAAAGATGCTGCTTAAGAATTAGCTTTAAAGACTCCCCTAAGAACCAAGTACTCTTATGAAGATGATGTTGTTGGTGACTCTTGTGTGGCTTTGCCATGTTGAGGACTATCTACTTACTAGATATATTTGCAAGTTTTGCATGGGATTTTCATCCTAAGTTGTTATTTTTGGCCTGAAATGGAACACTGCTGCTTGTGCATTGGGTGGTCTTTTCCTTCGTCAGCATCCGTTGGCATTGTGTTCGTCAAGCATGTCATGAGCCGTAGGCCTTTGGAACTCATTTGAAACCCTTCTCATACTCTTAATGTTACAATGGTCGGCATGTTTCGAGCGGCTAGACTTGCTTGGACTCCGACCTGAGCCGACGAGACTCGAAGCACAATTTTGCCTTTGAGCATATGATGGTCAGCTTAACAAGCGGCACTAGTGCAATGAAATGCTTGCAGTTGCCCTGTCCTCTCCTCCTCTTTCGACATGCAAATACCATTGCGTGTTCCACTCACAACTGGACCTTCTATGACTGCTTGCTCACAACTCCCCTCCAAAACAAATGATATGATACGAATCGAATGCTGACTTTTGACACCCAAGGTAAGAGGAGATCGAAAGATAAAAAGCGTCCTTCTTGAATAACTGAACGAGGCATATGCCGCGACGGAGGATAAGATTCTAATCTTCTCACCATCGGTTTAGATTTGAGATGGTTTCTCCTTTAAATGGTTTGTAAATTTTTTTTAAAGAGCAAAAACATAGACTATAGTAAATCGTGTGACCTTTAAGGTTGACGCAATTAGTTAAGACATCGGATCTCGGAATTGAAGGCCACTCATTCATATCTCATCAATTGCGTACAAGCCATTCTGGGTCAGGGCCTCCTGCACGGGCCATAGGCTAGTCTTAGCTAGGCAGCCACTCGTTGATATCTCATCAATCGGGTACAAGCTGTTCCGGGCTCAAAGCCACCTACACAGGCCACAGGCTAATCGTAGCGGGTTTATTTGGCTTGCTATAGGGTACCGTGAGTATTTAGGTAATCGGATTTCCGCACCCGTGCCTTTGGAGTATCGAGAGAGATCGAGAGAGAGAACTCGGGTAATTTCGTGATCCTCTAAACCTAGGGTTACACACACACACACACACACCCGCATTGTGTTCCTACCGCTAGCTCTTTCACATGACATTTTCCATCGGCCCGTGCAATAATGCAACTAAGGCCCCTAAGTCATAGTATCCTTATTGGATCACATGACCACCACCGACTCCTTTCTAAAACCTAAAGTGTAAATATTGATAATAAAATAATCACGGTCAAATCCAGTTACCCAAACCTTGAATTATCGCTCTAATCATTGCACCAAAACCACTTTGATTAGGTAATCCCCACATGTGACCGACTGATTCCCCCTTGCTTTAGCCGGTCACCTAATTTCACCCTCGCTTTCCCCTTCCTTGCTCCCCGAAAAAAAAGACCCTCAGGAATCTTAGCAAAAATTTTACCGCGAAACGCGAATTTTTTTGCCCTCGAGAACCGCGAAATCTCGGATTCGGTTTCTTTGAGGATACAGGCGGACCTAATCGGGTGCCCGAAAAATTAGCCCCGGCGCCGCCTCGTCGCGACTAAAAATAGACTCGAAAAAGAAGTATGCGGTTCGACAAATACCGTGGAACTTTTTCGGTTCCTAAAAGAAGAGCAAATTACTGCACAAAAGAGTGAGTACATGTACGTACATGAAATCTGGATTACATTATAAAAGTAACGAATGTCATCGCTTTCGATGAACTGGTGCGCACCAACCATGCCCATATCAATTTAATTTTTCCTAGTAATTTACCCGAAAAGAGAAAAAAAAAAAAGAAGAAGCTCACATTTTCAGAAGCTGCACTGCCCAAAATACTGCCCAAACGGACAATGCCGCCACGTTCACGGCTTCAACTGGCTTCGCGGCGATTGCGAAGGAAGCCATGAACGAGCTCTCCGGCGCGACCGCGGAGTCCAGGCCGAGAGGGTCATCGTCCGGGTTCGGCGGGCTCGGGCTGGAGGGGATGGTGGGCATGGAGGGGGAGCCGCCGGAGGAGGCCGGCGCGGCGCCACCCGGGGAGGGCAGGAGCGGGGCGATGTCCGGCGAGAGCTCTTGGAAGGGCGGCACGAGCGGTTCCGATGACAGGGCGGGCGGCGTCGCCGGGGTGCCGAGGAGCCCGGAAGGCAGGGAGTGGGAGGGCAGAGCGGCGAGGGACACAATGATTGCTGACGACACGAGCCAAGGAGGCACCATGCTAATGATCAAGAAATGATGCCTTTTCTTGAACATCCCTTAAGCCGTGGAGAGCGTCGATCGTTTTCTCTTCTCTTTCTTTCTCGAGCTCGAGCTTAGGGGGTGTGCTGGTGGGGTTTTGAGCCATCATGATCAAAAGGGCGGGTGGCGCCACGTGGCGGGGATCATTGGGCTGTCGTGGGGAGGATACAGGTTGGCTAGGTTTCGAGGGAAGAGAGGGACAAGGGGAGGATGGGAGAGGGTGGTGGGGCTTTTGTTGTTGCGGTTCGGCGATTCTCTGTCTCTCTCTCTCTCTCGCGCGCGCTCTGACCACGCACGACCCGTGACGAGGGAAATGGTAGGACCATCGAGTCGAGGACAATTATTTTGAGTTCAAAATGGCGCGTTGGATCGTGGGGGGGATGTTGTCCGAGGGTGGGTTTGTCTCTTCTTTGCGTCGTCATCTCCCGAAGAGGCAATCATCCCATGTTCGAGGGGGCACAAGTGAAGCTTTGCATTGATGATGGGTTTCGTAAAGGTGAGATTGGTATAGAGGTTGCGCGTAATAATGCGAGATCCCGTTGGTACGTGTGATTAACCAATTCGAGAAAATTAGTGAGGATTTCGGTCAATCATACAATTGAGCATGGACGCAAACAAGAGTTTATGTAGTTCTAGTGTTGTTCAGTACTCTACTAATAGTAACTTTCTACTGCCGCGTCACTCTTTCTTGGGGAGAAAACCCTAAGGAGGTAACAGAGCAAGAAGGAAGCCATGGCTTCCCCTTCCTCTTTCTCACTCTTTCCCTTTTCCCGCATCTTATTCGCTCAATATAGTCGTAAGCGTCCGGCTGACCGCCAAATGTAGATGCTTCACTTGACTTGAAGCTTTCAATCCCAATGCTCTCTCCTTCCCCTTTCATCTTCTCCAATCCTCGATCCAATCGTGCTGATATTGCTAGCGAAAAGCCCGTATTTAAAAAGAGAAGATCTCTGCTCGAGGATCGTAGCCGTCAATCGCCTGTCTTAGAAAGCAATTGCGGCAATGAGATGTAATTATGGCCGACGTTAACACAATCCTTTGATTTTCCGTAACCACTCCAAACATTAATTCGAATACAACAAACAAATTTCGGCAATGTAGTACTCATCGTTACTCAATCGATGACCGGGAAGCTAATCGTTATTACTGAATGCATCAAATCAAACCATCCAAAATTAAAAATACCCAATAGATAGTCCACAACCTTTAGCAATGACCAGTCGATCCAAAAATACAAATGTCCAAGCAAGTACAAATGTCCAAACATTAATTCGTAATCAAGTTTCGATGTGCGGATCCCTAGGATGCCTTCAATAATGAAGGCGCGACTGAGAATATGTTCCACCGCGAATCACGGGTTCCAGCGAGCCAACCCATGAACAGACAAAATTCCACCCACAACTTAAAGACAATGAGTGAGAAAGAGAAATTAATTCCATTATATATGTGTATATATTTATATATTTATCAATTATCGTTCACAGAAATTAAAATTTTCAGAAAGCATTAGACCTGATAAATGGATAGACCGACCCTCATATCGGGACAATATAAATTTCGAAATGCGGAAAGAAATTTATGAATGTTTTTCGTTAGATCTATGAAATAGATTAGCCAGAAATTGCTCTGCCTAAATTGACTCATTTTTATGTAATACAACTTCGCAACCCGTACTTGACCTGACCCGACCCGACCCAAATTTTTTTTTTTCCGTGAATATGAAATGTTTTGGTATATCTATATGCTTGACTAGCTCGAGTGACCAAGTCAAGATAAATCGAAATTCTATATTCCCACATGAATTAATGTCTCGCACCAAACTTTTTTTTTTTTTGGTCGGACCTCTCGCACCAAACTTTGGAAGCAAGGATAGTGACAGTATTGATCGAGTAAAGAAGCAATTAAATTTTTGCCGTGTCCTGCATGTGCATGTGTAGTTCTATTGCTTTTGCGTACCGTCTTCACCAAATAATAAATGTCAAGCAAATATTGATAAAAAAAAAAAAAAAAGATGTTGGCACACCAGCCAAAAGGGTTGCATGAGGACGCGACATCAGTCTATACTAGAGTGACTTACGAAGATGGATCATTTGAGAAAATTGCAGATTTTTGGGTCTAGTATTATGGTTTGGGAAAAATTGTCTAAAAAGTCTCAAATCTATTGCATTTTTGTCAATTTAATCTTAAATCTTTTTAATTATATCAATTGAGTCCATAAGCCAATTTTCGCAGAAATCTCTTTACGCGGATGTCGATTCATTCTACGTGGGCTCGGCCAAATCTTGGCGTGAATAAGTTTTAATAATATCTTAATTTTTTTTTCGATTTCTTTTTTTCTTTTTCTTTTTACTTTTTTGTCCTTTTCTTTCTCTTTCTTTTTTGTTTTCCTTCCCTAGCGAGGCTGGACCTCTCCTACCAACGGCGAGGTCGGCCTTGCCAAGGGCAGGCAAGGCTCTCCCTCACTAGTGGCTGGCGGGGGCAAGCTTCGCCAGAGGCCGATGAGGTTGACCTCACCGACCTCGCCTCCGGCCTGTCGTCGAGGCCCGGCAACCGGCTAGAGGAAGAAGGGAAGATAAAAAAAAAAAAAAAAAAGAATAAATATTAAATAAATATTGAAAAAATAGTAAAATATTATTAAAAATTATCCACGTTAACACCGGCCATGCCATGTAGAATAGCCGATGTCTACGTCAACGATTTTCAATCAAAATTAGCCGGATGGACTCAATTGGCAAAACGTGAAAATGTTTAGGACTCAATTAATATAATTAAAAGGTTTAGAACTGAATTGGAAAAAGAGTAAAATGTTTAGGATTTTTTGGATAATTTTCCATTATGATTCTGGTCTTGGATATGAGAGTTCTCAATTTCGATTCTCGTGATGCTTCATGTCAGCGAAACCCTTTAATTTTGGATTGAACCACGAAAAGTTAATCAAAAGTTTATTTAGTCATCTACAAGTATAAAACATCACTAGAATAATAAGACCCGTTGGTTTAAGTACAACAGAATAATAAAACAATAAAAAAAAAGTATTAAAGTAATGGATTCGAATTGCCAAAAATGAGAGGTTCAAAATCTAAATTTCATTCAGTATATGAAGGCATTCACGAGCGACCTGTGCATGAATCGAGGCACCTATGATCGATCGATGATCAACATTTTTCAGTTAAATTTGGCTGATTTAATTTGGGATTTTCTTTTTGGTCAGAAAAAAACATATTCATTTACTAGGATAAAGTTTGTGAATACATTCCATAAGCTTCGGAACAAAATAAATCCCAAAGGTTCGAGGGGGGATAGAGGACCCAATTACTCGATAAATACTTTCTTCTTTAGGCTTTTACAACTCAATCAGCCACTCTATTATATGGGCCACTTTCGGCTTCGAAAAGGACTTCAATAGACTATGGGCTTCACTGATAAGTACATCCAACTCCCAAGTGATCTGCCCTTAGTTTGAAAGACAATTTATCATATCGACACGATCTGTTCCTACTTCCATCTCCTCTTTGGATCGAAACTTGAGGAACTTTAGGGTTTCGACCAATGCTCGTACCTTAGTGGGTAATGGGCTATTTGGATATCTATGGGTTTTGACAATCCAATCTGTTAATTTATCATACTCTTTAGGGCAATGGGCTATTTGGATATCTGAAAACTGGACCGGCAGATCTTTGCATTTTATGATGAGTAGCGGCCAAGCTCGCCCCATAGGTCGCACGAATCAGGTTAGAATTTCTTTGACTTTGTAAAATGTACAGGAAAAAAAAAAGAAATGCACAGGACCCAAATGTACTTCCTAAAAATCTTTGGGACTTTTAATGTACCTCTTTCCCCGTTCTATTCTTGTAGTACTATGAACATTGTAGAATGAAACTATGATCGGTAAGTAGAAATTACGTACAAAATGACAAATTGAGATTTTGTCTACCAATAGAAAAATGCTTATCGATACACTGGTTTTATATAACTTGGTTGTTTATAACGTCATAGTCTTATTTTTTGTGTAAAAGAGAAAGAAAGAAATGAATTTGTTATGCCAAAACATCCATAAGTCAATCACTCGATGATTTTTAGCTAGTAGAGTAGACGTGGGAACTTACTTTATTGGTCGAGAATACAATTGCAATGCCCACGTAGGAATAGAAGCGTAATTAAGTCAGAGTTGTGTCGATACAATTCTAAGCTCGAGCTCGACTTGACTTGCATCAAGTTGAGCTTGAAACTCAACTTGAGCTCGATGGATTATTACAATTTTCCATTCAAGCTTAACTCAACTAGAAAATCGAGATACTCGACTCAACTTGACTCAACTAAAATCAATTTATGAATGTACGTGAGCTCAACCTTAAAAAAGCTCGAATGATAGGGGTATGTTGTATAATTTTGTGGATAATCTTATTTACTTTTAATTATCTCTTGACAAAGATAATATAAGCTCGATTAGGCTCACGAGCCTATTGAGCTAAGAACCCGATAAAATATTAGAGTAGCTCAAACTCGAGCTTGTCTCAAAATCAAACGAGTCAATCACGAATACCCATTTAGTCAAGCCCGAACTACTCATTAGGGATGATCGATTCACGGTCAATCCGGTTCGAGGTGGAACCGAGAATCGATTACGTAGGCTTTGGTTCACATTTTACTATTTTTGTCAATGAATTTTATGTCAATGAAGTTCACTTACGGTTTAGTTCATATTTTACTAATTTTTTGAAGAAATAAAACATAAAAAAGTATATGTAGTCGATCCGATTCTCCTTTGGAATTGGAAATCGGGCCGCTTGACACCGGTTCCACTTTTAGGAATCAAGAACCGGACCCAATTGGCCGATTCAATTTGGTTAATTCGGTTCAGATTTGAGCGGTTTTTTTTGCACACCCCTACTTCTTGCAAGTACTTTGATTCAGTTTCACCCGTAATTAGGAGGGGCGAATTACTTGCTCCGGCCCCAAGCAGCCCGGTGCAGCGACCCTCTCGGGTCTAACCTTGGTTCTGAATTGCTACTTCAAGATTTTTATTATATATAATAGAATGAGTTGAAAATCTTAAAATGATTCCTTTCTTTTTTTTTTTTTATTGACACAAGCTGTTTGACGTGTCATGTAAATACCAGAACAAAAAAAAACAACAGGAGGGAAAGTTAAAAAAATTCTTCAGTGAAATAATAAGATAACATAAATAAACAAGACATGGAAAAGGAAAATGAAGGAAAAGGGGGCATTCCGAGAATTGAACTCGGGACCTCTCGCACCCTAAGCGAGAATCATACCACTAGACCAAATGCCCACTTCTGTCACGGAGAATCTCCAACTAATATATAATTAATATTTCATATACAGTTTTTACCTAGCATAATCGGTTCCTAGATGGTCGGGCTCCCACCCAAAAACCGGGAACCGGCTCACCTGGTCCTGAAACAGGAAACCGGCACAACAGGTCCTGGAACCGGACGGGACTGGACCGGTCCCTAGATGGGCCAATGGAACAGGCCGCATGCTTTTTTTTTTTTTTTTTTATGTTGTGATTTGTGGTTGTTATTATCTTTTTTCTCTTTCTGCTCTCTTTTTCCATTCAGTGTGTTCCGTACCTACTCATTTCCTTTCTGGGGTGACATTCCCTTTGTGGGTTTTCTTCCGTGAACCAACCATTAAAGTTTCCTGAAATTGCTGGACCACACGCCATGTGCTGCGCATAGTAAAGCAAGCTTAGCTTAGCACTTAAGCAGACCAAATTCGAAAGCATTTAATCTATTTTGATGCTCGAGATGCTACGTTTCAAAGAAAAAGCAGCTTGATTATGAACCCCCACCTCACCAAAAACAAATTGGAAAGCAGCTTGATACCAAGTCTTGGTAAAAAACTGAACGAATTTTCCCAATCAGGCAAAATGCATGCATATCGGTCCGGTCCCAATGGGAGGTTTCACTCAGGAAATCGAAAACCGGACTGAAAATTGAAAATTCCAAAAGATTGTGAACCAAAAGCCAAACCGGTGCACCGCTCTGAACTGGTCCGGTCCGGTCCGGTCCGGTCGGCTCCCGGTCCGGGCGGTCTTTTTGCACTTGCGAATCCGATGGTGAGGGGGTCACGGAGCATTCCCTCCAAAATCGCCTCCCACTCTCACTTTCCCTCCAACGTCCCTCCAAACCCTAGTCCCCTCTCTCTCTCTCTCTCTCTCATAGTGACCATCAACGCAGGCCATTGATTCCTCCGGTGGTTCTCGGTCGCGAGCCCAATCCGATGACGCCGGCGTGTACCTGCGGCTGAAGCGGACGAAATGACCTCGGTCGTCGGCGGCGGCGGCGGCGGCGGCGGCGATGGCGGGGAGCCCGATGCGGCGATCCCCAATTCCGATTCCGTTCCGGCTGGAACCCTGCCCACCGATCGCGAATCCTCACGCTCTCCGTCCCCTGGTAAGCCGAGAAGCCTCTTCGTTTGTGGGTTGCGGACTGTTCTGTGAAATTACTGTGAGGAGATATGAAATTTTTGCGACTTTGGGGATGATCCTTGCATTTTGAACGTGTTTCGGCAGGATTTCTCTAAATTTTGCAACCAATATCTGGGAAAAAAAGCATCTTTTTTGCGTCTTTGCGATCGTATGGAGGATCGCAATGGGTTTGGGTTTTGTTTGGCAGGGTTTTCCCTAGTTCTGGAGGAAAAGAGAGAGTTTATAAAATGAGTGGGATACGTCTGCATGTGAATGTGTTTCGGCATGGTTTGTTTCGATTGTGTTATCCGTAGTTGGTGTTGTCCGAGCTGTTCTGATATGCTGTGTTGCCGTTGACAGAATGCGGTGAGGCGATGAAAGGAGAGACCTTGGACGAGGAGCTTTATGTAGAAAGCACGATGCGGTTCGATGATACTGTCCCGTTAGATGGCGCATTCGAGACTCAGATCCTAGATACGGGTGGAGAGACCCAATTGGTCGATTTTGGCGGTGAAACTCAAGTGGTCGATTGCGAAGATGGCATCGGGAATGTTGAGACACAGATCTTATTAGATGCATATGATACTCAGGTCGTTTTTGATAGTCAGAGTGAAGATACCGGTGGAACTGAAGTCCTGGGTTCTGATGACGAGATATCAGATGGTGGTTCGCATGGGAAAGGCGGTTATTCTAGAGATGAGAAGAAGATGTCCCCCGGTCCCTTTAGCAAGGATAGCAAGACCAGGGAGCAATCCGCTGCTTTAACTGATGAACCATGCAGTTCAGGTGAGCTTGTTCAGATTCTACCTGAGCTTAATGTCTAATCATATTCGTAAGCCATACAAACGACTTATGTCCATCTTTTCTGCCTAGTCGCTTGTTGGATTTATTTTCGTTTATTGCATAGGATGGATTGTCTGTTGGTTGGGAAATCATCCCAAGAAACATATCATTGTGATGATTGACGAAACATTAGAAGCAGGGAGATCTTTTATTGGATGCTCATTCAGATATATTATCTTGTACTCACCCACTTTGAAAACATGCAAGTTCAGCAATGAATCCACTTTTTCCCTGTCTTGTGTTCTCCTGAGTTTATCATTTCCTCTCGAGTCCGACATTCTGTTGTTGCTTTGCTTTTATTTCTCTTGTACCACTATGGTATGAAGGTACCGCACCGTTGGTGGTGAACAGTATGTTTTCATTCTCATGTGGAAAACTTACATGCTATTTCCTTTCTTAAAACAAATCGCATAGTTTTTTTTTGGTAAGGAACAAATCGCATAGTTGAAATTTGTGTCTAGCAATGAATTTAACCCCTGCCAAGAATGACAATCAGGTTTTTGAGATTCTTGGCTGTCGCTTTTGAATGAATTATTCACATTGCTGCATCACTTCTTGTTATGGTGTGTCATGTCAAATATTATTCTTATTCTTTTTTGCAGGAATGTCAAATAGTATTCCTGAGACCGTAAAGATGACTGATTAACTCTCTTTGTTTAGTAGGGAATTGTATTTCCAAAATGCCAATTTCTGGCTTAGGTCCTTATAAGCATGGTTGAATACTGAATCTGTGAATGTTCTGTTGCAGCTTTTTTGTAGTAATTATTCACTTCCATGATGGTGCACCTATGTTGTTTTCTGCCATTTCAGATCTTGATCATCTGTGTCAGTGTGATACAGATTAGGAAATTAGGAAGTTAATTCTTCTTTCGAACTTAATGTTTTAGTTTGTTAATAATGGTTAATCTTATGGTATGTCAGTGCTCCTGCCTTGTAATTGTTGTACTGCTTTCTTGTTCTTTATCCTGTTCTTCTCTTGCTTAGGTTCTGTCAGAAGGGGATTTACTTCAATTCGTGCAGCATCTCTCCGAGCATCTGGTTTAGCTGCTCGCAGCATGTACCTGAATGGTGCTAGTAGTGCGTCATGTTCTCTCCAGAGCATGAGGCAGTCTTCAGAAGAACAGGCTGGTGAAGATAATGGGACATCTTTCCGAGGTGCTTCTCTTAAATCTGGTGAAGAATTTGATCAGGAATGTGATGCTCAGACTTCTATTGAGAAGACAGAGGAGATGGAACATGGGAAGAAGTGCAAAATTGGGAGTTGCACTGTTAGACGACTCTTTGCAGAGGATGTTGACAATATGCCTGATGAGACAGCTGACTCGAAGGAAGTTCCTCTTGGAAATGACAAACTTGCTGGATTAAGCTATGTAGAATCTCAAGAACCAGGAGAACTTTCACAGGCAAACGCACTTGATTTTGTTGACAGGTTTCTGATGGACAATGCCGAGCAACTTCATGAAGAGCTTGACTTTGGAAACACTGTTGGAAGAAAACCATTATCAATCTCGAGTGCAAAAGGGCCACAGAATTTGGCCAAGAGTGCAAGTAGAATAACTGTAAGAGCAGAGGTTTTTGACTGGGATGATGGACGCGAGGATGAGGGTGGTGGAGATATTTTCTGCAGGCGGAAGGAAGATTTCTTTGATGGTGGGAGCAGTAAGTGCAGATCCGTGACCTTGCCCAGGAAGCACAGAAACAGAAAACAAGATGGTCATGGAGAAAGGGACGAACCATCAAGTGCTCCCTGCAAAATAAATGGCGTACTTCATTCTGATTCAAAAGCAATTTGGAGATTGGGTGGAAAAAGTCAGATGGTGGCCAAAGCGGCTGAAATGAATCTCAAAAGGGATCTTGCAAACCAGTTGGATGAACAGTCTAAGATAGATTCTTCAAGAGACAACTCGGGGGCAACTGCTGGTGATGCTTGTGTGCCAGACATGCTCAATGTAGGCTTTGACACTCAACTGGCTGCAGAGGCTATGGAAGAATTATGCCAGGGGGAGGCCCTTGCTAGGGAGGATAATTGTGACATCAGCATTTCTACAAGAAAGTTGAGAAGCACAAAGAGAGATGATAATGAACAAAGTAAAAAGCCATCCATCTCACTGCAGAAGCGTTCTAAGGATAAGAAGAGGTGCCGCAGTCCGGGACAAAGAACTCACAAGTTGGATATGACTGGCCTTACTGCCACCAATATGAGCGAAAAGTTGAATAAATTGCCTTCCGAGAACTTACAGCATAAAAACAGGGAATCTCTCAGAAGACGCCAAGCTGGTGAGTTTGCTAAACGACATGTCACCAGAACAGCAAATGGAGTTACTTTCTCCAGCAAGCAGCAATTACTAGGCAAAGGTGGTTTCTTAACACCCATTGCTAGGCGAACCAGATCTTCCTTGGCAGTTAATCAAGTGCAAAGGACAGAAAGTTTGTTAAGTAACCACAAGAAAGCAATAGATAGTGCAGAGAATGTTGGGGTCTGTAAAAGGAAAAGAAGCACCCGAGAAGGAAGAAGTAGCAAAAAAAGTGATGATGATTCAATGGTCAAGGCTAGAGAAAATTCACCAGAGCAGGTCCTTGCAGTAGAAAGGGGCAAGAGGTCTGTTAGACAAAAACGGATGAAATCTGATGCTACTAGTAAGGGTGATCTGGAAGTACAGTTGCCAGCTCAAAATTTTGAATCAGGACTAGAGAATGCCGCTAGCGAGACCACTTCTTTCAAGTTGAATAGGGAACCGTTAGCTAAGGGTTTAAACATGACTGACGTGATTGGGCTGTCTGAAAGAAACGGAGATGTGGGCGCCACATCATCCACTGAGAATACAGAATCAAATGCCATGTTAGGTCATACTCCAAGAGAAAAATGTAATGGAAATTCAGCTCATACTACTCCTATTAACTGTTTAACGCCCTTCAATGATGCTTCACCGGTTTGTGTGGGGAATGGTTATATGTATCCTTCGTGCAAAAAGAACCTTTCAAGATCATACCTCAGGAATGAAATTAAGAGCTTAAATGCATCAGGACCACGACCTTCTTCAGCATACAAGGATATGCGGAAGAGGAGAGACATGAGTGACATTAGTGTCTTGTACAGCCACCACTTGGATGATGATATTATCAAGCAGCAGAAAAAGGTATTAGCTGTGATTTTCTGATTTTTTTTTGCAAGGAATCACATTTTGTTTAAACTGTATCTTATGGTTCTCTTCTACAGATTTTGGCTCGTCTAGGAGCTTCTGCAGTGTCTTCTATTGCTGAAGCCACACATTTCATAACAGATAAATTTGTGCGTACAAGAAATATGTTAGAAGCAATTGCTTCTGGAAAGCCGGTAGTTACCCATTTATGGCTTGAGAGTTGTGGACAAGCTAACTGCTTTCTTGATGAGAGAAATTACATACTAAGAGATGCCAAGAAGGAGAAGCAATTTGGCTTTAGTATGCCTGTTTCATTGGCACGCGCATGCCAGCAGCCACTTTTACTGGTAAGGTTTGATTCGTCTTTACCTAGGCCATCATAGGATCATTGTTATTTTGTCAGCACATTCAAAACGGTATCTCTGCAGGGTCGAAGAGTTTTGATCACCTCAAATGTAAAGCCTGGTAAAGACATAATATCAAGTCTAGTCAAAGCAGTTGGTGGCCAAGTATGTAGTACATAGCTTATCTGAAGTATTTTTTGTTAACAGCACGGTAATGTCAGTTCAAATTCTTATGTTATTCTGACTTTTGAATGACTTCAGCCAGTAGAGAGAATTGGAAGATCTGCTTTGAGAGATGATAAATTAGCAGATGATTTGTTGATTTTGTCCTGTGAGGACGACTGCGACATGTGCCTTCCTTTCCTTGAGAAAGGTCAAGAGTGATGATTTTTTTTTTTTTTTTTTGGGTACTGTCTTTATCCCTTTACACTGCAACATATAGAGACTTGATCATGTTCTGTTGTACATGCAGGTGTAACAGTATATAGTTCAGAGCTACTGCTGAACGGGATAGTTACTCAAAAGCTGGAATATGAAAGGTCAGTTTCCTCGAACTTACTACTGTGAACAAAAATGAAATGTTTGCGTGCAAGAGTTGGAGGGTGGTTTTTTCATCTGTCTTAGAATTTCTCTATCATTATTATTCTCTGGGGCCATTATCTGTCTTCTAACTTATTCTTATTTTAATCCGTTTAAAGTCGTTCTTATGCCAGAACATCAATTATCAAATTTTAGAGAGCTTGAAATGAGTATTTGAATGCTACAGCAAGTTTTCACTTTGGCGTTCCTAATATACTTGCTTTACATGATTGCAGGCACCGTCTCTTTGCAGATCATGTTAAAAGAACTCGCTCGACGATTTGGCTTAAAAAAGATGGTCACAATTTTGTTCCTGTGGCTAAACATAAATAGAAGGGGTAAGCCTCTTCTGTCCTAACGCCTGCATATGGTGGCCTTGGCTTGATGCTATAGCTATGCAGTGTTATGTACATAGTATGCTGTACCGAGTTCACACATGTTGTTCAAATGAAATTATTTATTTGTCTAGAGCACTTTATTATGCAAGAAGAAGGGGGGGGGGGTGTTGTTTAGGACTACCATTCAATTGATTCTTTCTTGTTTTGCAATGAAATGGATTCTAAAGCTGCTATCAAAATGGAGTGAATTGCAAAAGAATTCTCCAACTTTTACTGGAATTAGATTGTTATATTTTCTGCAGCTTTTACTTAAATTTTCAGCATTCCTAAAGACGAAAAGATTGCTAAGTGTAGATTTATTATGGTGTTTATTGAACTGTGGAAGATTTTATGGGCAAATTTCTTCAGCCAAGGACACCGCGTAATTGTTTATGGAATAGATTGTGCCAATCAACAGTCCATTTGGCAGGGAAGAGTTTAACCTGCCTATCCATTCTAATTAATAGGCAAGAAAGCCATTCTCACTGGACGGTACTCTTATGTGTCATTTGGATTCATTTATCTTTGTTAGAAAACTGAATGTTGTTATGTGGATCACACAAGTTGAATTCATCCCTTGTTCTTTTCCTTTTCATTCACTCAAATCTCTTCCCTTTCATCGATTTTGCGTGGATCCTTCTTTTGAAAATAGAGAAGTAGAAGGATCTTCTTTGGTGGATCCCTGTTGTTCCTATTTAGTCCTCTTCGTTTCGAAAGTTGTTTATATTTCTACATCTTTCTCTTTCTTGCTGTCCCCATTTTCTTCCATTTATGAGGCTTCTCTAAACTAAGTAAAAATGGGTGATGGTATCCTGCATGTTGTGGGAAGCGACAATGGGTAATACCCGAGCATGACACAAACTTATTGAGAGAAACTCAGAAATTGAACAGACACCAACACAAGTTAACTCGAAATTGACGCGGAGTTGACATGTTTTGATGAATTTTAATAGAAGCAGCGATTTATCGTCGTGTGGGATGAAATTTGCTGATTCTGTTTCGGTCGTGATGTGAACTGATGCAATATCTAATGACATGGCATGAATTTCGCACACCCTTTGTTTTATTTTTTTTTTTTTTGGATCGGGCCACACCCTTTGTTGTCTAGGTACGTTATTGCGCAAGCCTTTCCAGTCTGCTTATTTGATCATGAATTGAAAATTATCAGCTCTTACGGAAATATTACATGATTGAGATGAGAGGTACGACACACTTTGGCACTGTGCTGTAGTAGGTCAAATCGATTTCCTTCACGAGGCAATCTCACTTATCAGTTGTCATTCATGGATGGACTAGAAGGCTATGTAGCCGCCGTTCCTTCTCGTTCCATTTACTTCCCTCGAAATTGACCAATGGCGTTCCTCCTATTATTCTTCAGAGAATCAATTTCTTTCACTAAAATGCAGGAGCTTGGGACTTCCCATTTGCCAAATACGTGCTTCATGATGTTGATACTATGTTATGTCCGCGCTCACGTTCTCTGTTTCCATTCCAGTGAACAATCCGATAGGCATGTCTGCAAAAGAAATTGACAACGTTCTCTGTTTCCATTCCAGTGAACAATCCGATAGGCATGTCTGCAAAAGAAATTGACGACAATGTCGAAAAGTTCTTCATTAATTCGGTAGATGTGGTGTGCCTAGTAGAAGTATCGATTAAGGTGAACTTCCTTTTTCAACCTGAGGTTCCTCGTGACATTTTGAAAGTTGTTTTTGCGATTAGTCTTTTATTAATTCTGTGATCTTTTGTTAATTTATGACAAGTTGACCACAATAAGAGCAGTTTTGACGAAGTGACGCCTCCAAATTAATCAAAATTTTATATTTGAAAAGGTGTCTAACGTAGGGATGGCCACAGGCCGGTTTTGGCCCGGAACCGGCCCGGTCAAACCGGGACCGCCCGTTGACCGGGCCGGTTCCTGAACCGGAACCGCCCGTGCCCTACGGGCCTGGTTCCGTTTCGAAATATGGAACCGGCCCGAACCGCCGGTTCGGGCAATTTCCACAAAAAAAAAAAAAAAAGCGGAGCGGGAGGGCGTCGCCGGCGAGGGTCAACCTCTTGAATCGGGCGAGGGCCCGGCCTCGCCCGACGCCGGCGAGGTCGAGCCTCGCCAGATCGCGAGGGTTCGACCTCGCCGGCGTTAAGCGGCCGTACTTGGAGCCTCGCCCGGCCCGGCGGCGGCTCGCCCCGGCAGCCCGGCGGCCTCAGCAGGCAACGTCCTCGGTCGTCTATTTGTGCAGCGGCGGCTGCCGTCCTCCGCCGGCGTTGTCCTCGGCAGCGGCGGCGGAAAAAAAAAATTGCCTTTGCGGGGGGCATGCCCGCGTCTGCGAGGGCCTGCTTTGCGGGCGATGTGGCAGCGCCGGGGCCGCCTTGCGGCGGGTTGCCAAGCAGCAGGCAAAAAGCGAAAAAAAAAAAAATAACCGTTGCAAAATTGCAGCGGTTATTATCTTCTCTTTTTTTAAAAAAATTTTCTTCTCAATTTTTTTTTTATAAATACTCACACAATTCTCTCAATACTCACACAATTCTCTCAAATTCTCTCAAATTCTCTCAAATTCTCTTCTCTCAAGTCTTAAATTTTCTCAATACTCGAAATTCTCTCCAATTGCCAATTCTCTTAAATTCTTCCAATTCTCAATCCACGTAATTCTTTTCTTAATTCTCCCAATTAATCCGCTCAATTCTCTCAATCCACTCGAAAAATGGCAAGTGGAAGTCGAGGTGCCATCCGGCAAAGGTAAGAATATCGCGACGGAATCCCATCATTCTTTTGATCCTCGTGAATATGCAGATTTTCAAGATGATGAAATCAACATTTTTCCCGATATGGGCGTCCCGACTCAAGAAAGTTTTAATCCTCCCGGAGAAATATCTACAACAAAGGAAGCGGAATCGAAATTTACATCTGACATTTGGAATCACTTCACGAAAACGGAAAGGTTTGATATTGGTGAAAAAATGTATGATATAATTTGTAAATATTGTGGGAAAATATATAAATATACAGGTGGACAAGGATATGGAACATTTAAACGACATCTTAGAAGCAAACATCCAACCGAAACGGGAATCGATATCGGGCAACAACAAATTTCCGGGTACGTCAATCCTAACACTTCCCCTTTATTTCGTTTTAATGACAAAACTTATAAGGAAGAATTAGGCAAATTTATTTCCGTTGAGCATTTAGCATTTAATTTTGGAGAAAGATTTGGTTTTAATGAATTTGTACAAAATGCATGTGCTCCACAAGCAAAACGTGTTTCTAGAAATTCAGTTAAACGATCAATTAAAAATCTTTACAAAAAAGGAAAAAACGATTTACAAAACTTTTTTATGCAATTTAATGGATGCGTGCATATAGGTAGTGACATTTGGAGTGATCTTTGGCAAAGTCATTCTTACATGGGCATAACATGTCATTGGATAGATGACGAGTGGAGTATTCAAAAAAGAGTCATTGCATTTAGAGTTTTCGATGATAATCATACGGCAAATAATATTTATAGATTAATTAGGCAAATTTTAGAAGAATATTATTTGCTTAACAAAAATTTTTTCAATTGGTTTTGATAATGCTGCAGCAAATACCGCTTCAATTGTCGAAGTTAGAAAATATTTATAAACCCCTTTTGGCGGAAAATTTTTTCACGTTAGATGTGCTTGTCATGTTTTAAATTTATGTGTACAAGATGGTTTGAAAACTCTCGATATTTTTCTTCAACCAATAAAAATGGCGATTCAATTTTTATGGAAACATCCCAAAAAAAATGAGAGAATGGGGTAAATTTTGTAGAAAATGGCAGAAGCCAAAAAGATTTTCAAAAGATGTTCCAACTCGTTGGAATTCTACTTTCCATTTGCTTACTGAATCTTTAGCATATAAAGATTTATTATGTGCATTCATTTCTGATAATGTACCTCAGATTAATTTATACCCACAAGAGTGGGATATTTGCCAAAAAAAATTTTAGATGTTTTAAAGGTTTTTAATGATGCAACTTATACTTTGTCTGGTGTTTATTATCCTACTACACATTTATTTTTAGTAGAGTGTACTAATATTGTAGGAATTTTTGATGAATGTGAAAATGATGTTTAATTACAACATACTATACTTGCAATGAAAAGCAAGTGGTTAAATTATTATAGGGAAATTCCCATTATTTATTTAGTTGCTTGTGTTTTTGATCCGCGTTGCAAATTGGATGGCTTAAATGATTTTTTGCGTGTGTATTATCAATGTTTATATTGTGATGAGATAAATGTTACAACTTTAGTACGTAATATTAAAAACATAGTAATAGAATTATATAATGAATTTTATACTAAATATAATTTAGGTGATACATTGGATCTTCTCAATCTATGGAGATACAAAATGACGGTACAGGTAAAATTAGTAGAGGGTACCAACTTTTATTACATAGACAAAAAAAAAACAAAAGGGAGTAATAGGAAATATTTCTGAATTAGAGAGTTATCTAAGCGTTTCATTTGAGATTACTGAATGTGGTACAGATTTTTTAATTTTGGATTGGTGGAAGGGGCACGCAAGCCGATACCCAATCCTTTCTCTTATTGCAAAACAGATTTTTTCAACCCCTTGTTCCACAGTTGCGGTCGAACAAGCATTTAGTGTCGGAGGTAATATTTTGGATGAACATCGTTCAAGATTAGATCCAGAATCAGTGCAGATGCAAGCTTGTGTTGCTGATTGGACGAAGGCTCAATACCGGCAACAAGAGATAGATCGCAATACTGAATCCGAATTCTTTAACGATGGAGATACTACCACTACCGGTACTGGAACGGGTAGTGACGATTGAGGGTAAAAGAACTATTGGAGTTGGCAAATATTTGGGAACCCTTGTTTCTCATATCGGATGCGCCCGACATGAGCTTAGGGAAACCCAAATATAATCCGACGACATGTGACCTCTGATCCCCTATGCAGTGTGCACGGAATGTTTAGGTTTTGAGATCATTTTAGGGCATATATATTGTGCTCCTTTTTTTTTATAGATCGTTGTAACGAATTGTAATGTGCTTAATGATAATTTATTAAGTTCAAGTCATGTCTTTTTATCCCCAAATTTAATTACAATTTACATTTTAATTACAATTTATATTTAATTTTTTTTTCTTTTCTTTTTTTTTTTTTTTTTTTTTTTTTTTTCTTTTTTTTTTTTTTTGTTGTCTTCCTCATTTGGCGCTCGGCTAGGGCGGCGGAGGTCGCCGGCTTAGGCGAGCCTCGCCCGGCGTCGGCCGACTAGGGCGAGGCTCACCACGCCCGCCATCGCCGCCCAGCGAGGGCGAGCCTCGCCCGGCGTCGGGTGAGGCTCGCCCGAGGGTGGCGAGCGGGGTGAGCCTCGCCCGACGCCGGGCGAGGCTCGCCGGCGAGGGGGCGGCTGGCGAGGCTCGCCCACCCTAGGCGCGGGTGAGCCCCGGCGTCAGCGGCCTCGCCTCGCTCGCCCACCTCGAGCCGAAGCCTCGCCCGGCGCCGCCGAGGCTCGCCCCGCCGGGCGAGCCTCGCTCGCCCGGCCCGAGGCTCGCCCTAAATCTGGCGAGGGCCAGCCGGTTCGAACCGGTTCTGAACGGAGGCCGGAACCGCCTCTAGTTGTTCCGGTTCGGTTCATTCTTAACCCACGAACGGAACCGCGGTTCGAATCCGAACGGTCGGTTCCGAACCGTGGCCATTTCTAGTCTAACGTCCTCTCAGTTGTGTATTCATAACTTCAATACGTTGTCTACATAAATTCTACGCACCTTCTACGAGGATATCCGGGAACGTGCTACTTTTTAACGGAGCAAAGGATGTTCGCTTCGTCGTGGCCTATCCTATGATGGAGAGATTGAAAGCATTAGGGTCGTAGCGTGAATGTGAAATTCCCTTCCTTCTCTTTCTTTCTTTCTGACCAAGTCTAGGAGCGAAAGTAGCTCGTCCTAATTCATAAAGTAAGGAGAGGGATGAAAGTCAGAATGGGTATGCTAAGCCTAATTCATAAGGCAAGGAGAGGGACTTTAGTATGGTCTAATATTCTCACACATGACCTAGCATCGGACGTGGATGTTGCACTTACATGTCGCTGCTTGCTTTATTGTCGTCTCAGTATATCTTATGAGCTTAGATTGCAAAGTAAAGGTGGGGTTTTACTTTTATTAATTACCCGTGTCTTTGCCAAATCGAAGATTTTTGTTATTTTTCCCTTTGCTTTTCTACCGAGCGCGACGCCGAATGGTGAAACCCCACCCTGGGCAGACATTGCTTGTTCAAATGAAAATGTGCCCGATCTATATGATAATGCACGATGAGAGAGCTATATGGTCTCCACATTTTGGTACACATATACCATGATACACTTTTTTTCTTTATAATTGTATACCGGTCAAGTCGTATACGACCCTAAACTTATATATGATTTGTATGACAGACTCGGTGTTCTTAAAGAAAGCTATCGTACTAGAAACCACTTAGAGACCTCGCAGATAATGTCGACTTTGACTTGCCAACCCTCGGCTTCTGGTGGGTCATTTATCCTGATACTGCACTGCCGTTGTTATCCAGGCAAGAGAAGTCCGGCGGATGCAACTAATACGTGTGATAATGACGGGGAACAAAAAGAATGGGGGATTTTCTCATCATTTCAGTGCTGATCATATTCAACCTTGTTAGGAGGGGATTTGGTATTCACAGTTGGCACCAACTAGAAGATCCATTAGGTCATATATGTCATCGAAGAATATGAAGCCATGCATGTCACCACGAGCTTTTTATGGGCGACTTGCAGATTTTAAAAGGACGAAACGTTGAAATGCTTGCGTCTTTGAACAGGAAGATGGATTTTTCTTCACCTGCTACAAGGAATTCCAATCCCCGGCTAGTCGTTTTCCAGAAGCCCTAGTAGCATAGTCCCACTATGCATAGTCGCTATCGCCATTTTTCACGGACTTTCGCACCGCCAGTTTTTCAAACCAGCCATCGTAGTTTAGGTCACCCTGTAACCAAATACACTTCGTATCTCCACGGACTTGGAGCAACACGACAAGTCAAATTAAAGCTCTTTTGACCATGATCGGGCTTTGCTTGCTTTGTGATCTCACCTTGCTTCCCCACCTTTTTAGCAGATAACAATGATGTAATCAGTGAACCCTGCGAAAAATGGAAACCCTGCTGCTTTGTTTTGCCTTTGGGTCCCCTATATAAAGGATGAAAGTATGCATGAACGTGCATGCCTTACTAGTTGATTGAGAGAGAGAGAGAGAGAGAGAGAGAGAGAGAGAGAGAGAGAGAGAGAGAGAGAGAGAGGATGAATACAATGAGCTTAGCGTTGGCGATCACTGTAGTTGTCTTCTTTGGGCACATAGGAGATTCAGAAGGAGGGGATTTAAGGAAGAATTTCTACAAGAGCGCATGCCCTCTCGCTGAGGAGATAGTGCAGAATATCACGTGGAAGCATGTCGCTAGCAACTCGGCTTTGCCCGCCAAGTTCTTGAGGATGCACTTCCACGATTGCTTCGTCAGGGTACGTTTGTATATACACACTATCATCCATGCATAGATTAATCCCGACGCCGCACCTATGCTGGGACTCTCTCACTAGGCAGTCGGCAATCTCTCCATCTAAAAAGAAGATGATATTGAAATTATATGCACTTGACTTGCGTGAGTGAAACTAGTTATACGAGGCTATAGTATGACCCGATGAAAGTCACCTTCATTCGAGGATGCATGCGAGCGCGACAGGCCGGCGAACTTGCCTTGTGCATGAATTACCATCTTTTGATCTACTGCCCTACACGGTCATCCAGAGCACATATATTTGTTCATGAAATACTCAAGTTTTGTGCATACACGAGTCTCGTGCTATGTCTAGATTGCACCGAGAACGGATATTTTTTTTAGAAGAATCATTTCATTGTTCCATATCATCGCGCAAGGCAAAACATGTATGCTTACATGCATGGTTGCAGAAGGAGAATTTCAAGTGGTAATATTTCATGTGTGTTTGATTGCATCGCTTCATCTGTGTAGGGCTGCGACGGCTCGGTTTTGCTGGACTCGACGGCAAACAACAAGGCGGAGAAGGCGGCCGTTCCGAACCAGTCGCTAATGGGGTTCGACGTGATAGACGAGATCAAGGAGAAGCTGGAGGAAACATGTCCCGGCGTCGTCTCCTGTGCCGACATCGTCGCCTTAGCTGCTAGAGACTCTGTCTCTTTCCAAGTAAGACTTTCGGGGCGATGAAAACTTGAGTTTGTATCAACACTTAATACTTTTCAATGTGAGTTAGTAGAACTTTGATAACCTCATCAACACTCCTTTCGCACGTGCCCTTGAACAAAAACTATTGTGGAAAAAGCTTTTGGACCATCCAATGGCGACACCAGACAATCTAACTAAATTTTTTTTTTTTGGTAAGGGACAATCTAGCTAAAGTTCATCTGTCTTTTTTGATACTATTTTCGACCCCACACGTACATCTGCCCTAACCATTTTTCGATTCACGATCAATCCATAGGTAGATAATAAAAAATATATAGACATTCTAACTTTATCGTTATCCAATTGAACGCATTTTTCTTTTACAAAAAGTATTAGAATCCATAGGTAGATAATAAAAAATATATAGACATCCTAACTTTATCGTTATCCAATTGAACGCATTTTTCTTTTACAAAAAGTATTAGAACACGGTACCATGAAAAAGTTCAATAAGGTCGATCAATTTGAGAAACTAACGTACCTCTTTTCTTTTGAAATTATAAGATTCTCTTTTCCAAAATTAAAGTTTTCTCTTGCTTCTGGCTGTTTAAAACTCCCACTAATAGTGGATTTATATCACGATTTACATTAATTTGACATTTTGTTGGATCTCACATTAGTGCACCAATCAATTGTGATTTTGCAGTTCCGAAAGTCGATGTGGGAGGTGTTGACAGGAAGAAGAGATGGGAGAATCTCCCGCCAATCAGAAGCACTTTCCAATATTCCTTCTCCATTTTTCAACTTCACATCTCTCAAGCAATCTTTTGCCAGCAAGAGCCTCACTCTCCAAGACCTTGTTGTCTTATCAGGTACATTATTAAACAAACGAATCACGTTTCATATGGTCAAAATTAGCCATGTTATCTTGGGTAGGTAATAATGTCTAGTAAGTCAATATTCTGCTCTAGGATACCTATCTTTTTGTAAACAAAATTTATGTAAAAATACACAATAATTGTACTAGGTTTTATCTCTAAAAAATATAAAATGGAAACCCCCCTTTTTTTTTGTCAAAACAAAAAAAAATATTTTAGCATTGAAGTCCGCGGCAAAATTATTCGAATTTTTTTGTTAAGGTGTAACGGAGGATCATTACAAACAATTCTTTTATTTGGTTGCTTAGCATATGCCGTTGCTGTTAATTTGTAACGGTGTAAGTTGGACCACACATTCTATTTTATATAGAATGGGCAACGGGAGCACGATATTCGTGGGCGAAGATTAGTTTCAAAATTTCATATTTATGTAGATTTTGGTTTCTTTCAAGTGAAGGAAAAACACACCATGGAAAACACCCAAGCTTTTCTCGATATGAACAAGACACAGACTTGGACATTCACTTGACATTACACGAGGACAAAGTAATCACTAATCAAAATTAGAAGAGAAGATGAATTGATTAGTTAATTAATGAAGTATGCTGGATATCTGGGTCATCAGGTGGGCACACAATTGGGGTCGGGCACTGCAACTTCTTCAGCAACAGGCTCTACAACTTCACCGGCAAAGGAGACCAAGACCCTTCCCTCAACCCAACCTACGCCTCCCAACTGAAGGCCCAGTGCAAGACGCTCTCCGACACCACCACCACCGTCGCGATGGACCCCGGGAGCTTCCTCTCCTTCGACAGCCACTACTACAAGGCCTTGAACAAAACAAGGGCCTCTTCCAATCCGACGCGGCACTCCTGACCAACGAGGAGTCGAGCAAGATCGTCGACGAGTTGGTAGACCAGGACTCCTTCTTCACTGAGTTCGGCCAGTCGATGAAGCGGATGGGCGCCGTTGAGGTGCTCACGGGGAGCGATGGCGAGATCCGGAAGAAATGTAATGTGATTAATTAGAAGTCTCGTGGAAAAATGTGGGTTTTAATTTGGTGTGAGCTTTTATAGTTTCTTTTTCGGTTATGTATGTGTTTTGAGAGCAAAAGGTTAATAAGAAGTAGGTGGAGGATCATTTGCCTCTGGCAATAGGTTTTTTGTGCAAGATTTATATTGGGAGAGTGTGATTTATGCAAGAGTTTTTTTTTATGTGGGCTACATTAATTAATTGTAATTTACCGTTTTACGGGAATGGTCTAATAAGCTAAGATATAAAAGTTTTTAATTAATCTAATATAAGCCTTTTTATGTGAACCATGTTGAGCCCGACCCGTGATGAGAGGGCCTGGCTAGAAACTTTATAAATAAAGCTGAAATCCCTCCTCTAACCCTAATGGACAAAACAAACTCACATAAGGAGCAGTTACATAATTGCTGGCGTAAGGGGCAATCTCATCGAGCCAGTGATTCAAAGGGTAACAGAGGAAAAGCACTTGAGTTTTGGATCATTACCATTTCGCATCAAGAACGATGAATTCTAAATTAGATGCACAAATCACCTTTAATCCATTACTGTATTTCTAGTTTCTAGCTATAGTGTTCTCGAGATGCCCTCATTTTTTTTTTGAACCGACGGGATGCCGTTTACGGTGGCCAACAATTCACTATTGCAATTGCGTGGCATTTTCTCCCTATGGAAGGGGTGTTGATTATGTATGACAGAGTTGAGCAGCTCTATGCGCGTGTGTAGAATCGAACAAATATATAAAAACATAAAAAAAAAAAATAGATTGAGAGTTGCCTTAAGAGAATAGTTATTGCTTTTAGTGGAAGAATGAGTGAGGACAAAACCCAATTTTCCATCAAACAAGCCATAATCTTTTATCGAGCGCCGTTAGGCTAACAGTCACCGTCGTTCTTGATAATTACGGAGGAGGACGTCCAGCCACAATTTTTGAATTTAGAGATGGGGCCAACCGAGAGTTCAAAGCGTGGTCCTTTTTTGTCTTATTTCAGCCAGTCTTTTCTGCTCACAATAATTTAGCTTAGGTTAGGTACTTTAAACCAATAAAAAATGTTCAGAGACATCTCACATAGAATGTGAAACAGACATCACGTGCTTGTTCTATGTCAATGAATTTTTTGTAATTATGTAAATCTAATATATAGATGTAATGATATGCAAATCTTTATGGAAACATATATAAGGAAGGAAGGTAATCCAGGGCTTTATATGGAAAGCTACTGGAGTCAATTAATCGACTTTCTACTCAAGTTCTTCTTCTCCAAAATCGTCGGATCGAATCAGGACTTTGTGTTTTTGCCACACTACCCCGGACTTCATTAATCACCTTTTTTTTAATAATCCGCTACCATCAGCCGGGCTTCTTTCCGGCAGCCTAATTGTAATCTTCAAACGCAATTGTCGAGCTTATTTTGTGGGCCAACAAAGTTTTGGAGGCCCTTCCTTTGCCCATAGAATTTCGTTTCTCCTTTAAACTCTTTTCATATTTGAAACAATTGAACAAGAGTATATTCATGGAAATACCAATTTTCAAACAGGTGAAGGATAAAGCTTTATCCTTGGGATTTAATTGCAGACACACCTACAAATAGAAAATTACAAAGGAGCTGGGACCTTTCACCTTCTATCTTTTCTTAATTTGGTAGTGTAGTTCCTTCTCCTGTATAGGCCCTTGCTGGTTTGGTGTTTTTGCTTAGCCTTGTAAAGTGGCTTCTTCCCCTCTTGGATTTTTTTTTTTCCTTTGGGGACTAGGGCCGTCTCTTGTGTTTCTTGTACATGGTGATTTTGAAAAGTAATACAAATTCTTACCTTTACCCAAATATATATATATATATTTATATATATTTATATATAGATTGATATGCAAATCTTTATGTGAGAAGTAATGAGCTTTTCTTTTTAAGTTTCCTTTTACTACACTTTGCCAATTCTTCTTTTCAATTTTGCTAATTGATTTCGAACATTTTCATGATTTGTCAATTAAATCCATTCAATCAATTTTAGTCGGAATCGCCGATTTGGACGGCTGGCCCCACGTGACTAGCCATCCTATGTGGCAAGGCCAGCGTTGATGTGAATAATTTATAATAATATTTTTTCAAATTTTATTTTTTATATTTTTTTCTTTTATTTTTATTTTTTTTCCTTTTATTTTCTTTGTTCTTCCTCTTCTAGCCGGTCACCAAGGCCCGGTGACCGGCCAAAGGCAAGGCCGGCCGTTGGCAAAGCTTGCCCTCGCTGGGCCATCGGTGAGGCTCGACCTGCCCAAGAAGAAGAAGAAAAAAAGAAGAGAAGAAAAAAATAGATAAATAAATTCAAAAAATATTAAAATATCATTAAAAATTATCCACGTCAACGCTGGTTGCGGCACGACCAACATCTACATCAGCGATTTTCGATCAAAATTGGCCAAAAGGACTCAACTAGCAAAAAGTGAAAGGTTTAGTACTCATTGGCCAAATTAAAAGTTTGAAGACTGAATTGGCAAAAATGCAATGTGTTTAGAATTTTTTGTACAATTTTCCTAGCAATTCTTGTTCATGTTAGGTTAAATTCACCATTAAATAGGCCAATTAAAGCATGCCTACCGAAATGAATCATGTCGGAATAATCAATCAGAGCAGAACACTTTTATTATTTTAGTAAATAATGCGGCACACGGAATTTCTTATCTTAAATCATACATGCGGGTCACTCCAACTAGCGAGTGATAGGTTTCTAACATGTTCGAGATAATATTCAATTTGTAAAAATTCTCCAAACACAAAAGTCAGATGATTCATTGGAATACCACATAAAATTCCATAGAGTCAGATCAGTGGGTGAAAAACGAATATGCTTGCATTAGACGCGCGTCGCAAAAATTTTGTGGGTTTTCTTCAGAAATATCAAAAAAAAGGAACTAGTTTTCAGAATTTTATAACAAATGAAAGGATGAAAATATCACTCACAAATCGTTTGCACCAATCGCTACATAACAAGCTTGGAGATAGTCTTCAAGGGATAACACGAATAAAAGAATTTTTTAGAGAGATTACTACCAAAAGAAAAGGTTTATAGCACCAAAAACGAGCATATAAAAGAAAGGCGCAGCTGGAGCTGGAGCTGGATATTAGGGCTTCAATCTTCCTCAACACTTTGTCCCTCAAGCAAATCGAGCTCTTACTGTTTCTGGGGACATTGGACAGTCACTTCATCATTTCCCTTTTTCATAACACATACTTTTGGGGTCAAATCTGCGATCAGTTATTTTCGACACAAGCAACCTAGAGCATGCGCTGGAGCATGAGCAGCGGGCGAAGTTGTCTCGAGGCGAGATCTCATGTATAATCGAGGTAAACCGGGATTGTAAACCATATACGCGAAGACAATCCTTGTCCGTTTAGTCGTAGACTCTCCGAGTCATCCGCCGCCATTGTTCACCTTAATTTCCATAACTTGCTCAACCGGTTGCCTACAAATCGAGCATCTATTCGTCTGAAACTCGAGGACCTTGGCACAGCCGCTGCACATACACTGCACCAAGAGACGAAGGAGAACAAGTATAATTGGCAAGCGGGCAAATGTGCTACAGAATCTAGTCTCCAACAATGGTATAAAGGGGAGCTGTCATAAGCGTATGATTTCAAATTACAATGAACAAAAGTACAAGCTAGTCAATTCCCTATGACTGCAGAACGGGCCAGAGAGTGTGGATTACGGAATTTGATCACCAAAAGCGGTTTAGATAAAGCTCAAATCATCACCATTTAATGGAAAGAGCTCAAGAGGCGCAAGGACGGATCGAGACTATGATTAATTTCTTTGGCTCCGCTTAATCGGTCGCTAGTAGTAGTCGTGTAGTCGTGCAATGCCCTGGAAAGAGTCGCTAAATTCATCAGAAACCAACGAGATACACACCAATTTGTCGAGAACACAAACACCGCATGCTAATTATAAAAGGCTTAACTCCAAAATCCACACCAACATCGAAAATTTCGATAACAAAATTAGCTAATTACTTCTGAAAGCTAATCTTACAGAACAAGAAATGATTGAAGGATAGGGTGATTTAACTTCAATTGTTGTTTTTCCCTCTTTCTTCAATCAAATGGAGAATGCTCCACAAATTCATGAACAAACTCTTGTCTCTACACCAACTTTTACATTGACAATAATAGTCCTTGGCTATGCAATGGTCTCTTTGTAAACATATGGGAAGAGTGAGATTTAGATAATAGCTGTACTCCGAGAACTTGAAGGTGTAGCGACAACTTTTATATGGACATGCCATATTCGTGTTGTGCATTTCATTTGGTTTTTCAGCCACCAAATAAATCAAATCGAATCATAGATCGAAATAAAAAGAAATATCTAATGACAACAGTTTTCAAGAATCCAAGATGAATTTTAAAAAACACAAGTTATAAATAATTCGAGAAGTATAATTAAAAGGCCAAAAATTACGTATCTTTTGTGAAATGTGAAGTGCTTCCCTCATAATAAAGTTATTAACATCCTTGAAGGACTAATTTCAAAACGCATATTGAAATACCTTCTTTATATTAAGGAAAAATAGGAGTTCGTCTCACTTTCCAATTTTCCATGAATATACCTACATAAGTGCAGTAAGAGAAAGGCCAGTTCTATTGCCACGGCCAAAAAATGGCTGAAGCCCCGGCCAAAGTGGAAGTCGAAAAGAGTTTGGTGAAACATTGGCAAGCGCCGCCTTCGGGTTGAACAGGACAAGCGTGAGAAGTTTCACCGGCATGAAGTCAAGGAGACGAATGCATACGCGTTGAGATTGCTTGTTGCGAAGGTAAATGTTGTTCGCATTGCTGATCCATCTTTTGAAGTTGTTCAAGATATTAGATGCAATCAAGGGTACATATACGGGTATTTGCGTCTTCTTTGAATCCGAAATGTTCAAAACTTCTATCTTCTACTCTTGGATTGAGTTTGAAGCACTAGATTCTGGTCAAGGGCTATTTATTCTGCTCCAAATGGTTTGAATGTGGTCTTCTTTTCTGTCTCTTTTGTTTTCGACAGCCAGAGCATCAACAACTCGATAGTTTGAAGAGGCACAGGGCAGGCTCTATAGTTCACAGTCTGTGAATGGTCTCGTTATAAGAGCAGCCGAGGCTATTTCAAATCTTGCTCTAGGGAATAGCAGCGCCAGCATCCTTGCGAGGAATCTTTGGCTCCGCAACATTTAGATAGAGGCAGCTTGTACGACAATTCTATACCCGGGAGGGCTGGCACCGGGGCTTCGCCGTGGATATCCTTCGACTCTTGTTAACCGGAATTAGCTCAATAGTTGTGAGCTCTCTCTCTCTCTCTCCCTCCTCTGTGCCCAAGTCACACAGCCAAGCAAAAAAATCGTGGGTTTAAAGCTTGTCCTGCTTTAATGTACCGCCCAAAACTGGCTGGTTTAGTCCGGTTCAAGGGTCCTTCATGCTTACCCTTAGCTCTAACAGCCCGTGCTCACAAGTTTTTCATTCCTCGATTATCGACAAGAAATATAGAACATAGGGTTTACTAAGATATATTAAATGTGGATGGTTTTATAGAAAGTAAAAGAAAAAGTTTAGAGTAGACTTAGATATTTATGGGACAAAAGAAAGTTTTGGGTAGAATTTAGACTTGAGTTAAAATTAGATATTTTCTTTTGGGTTAATATCACAAAAATACTACAAACTTGTACACTTATAGCAAATTTACTTTAAATTAATTTTTTGATCATGAAAAATCCAAACCGGTACACATGTGATAATTTTACCTTCTGTCCTATCAAATTTTTGAGTTGAATAATACGTAACAGTTGGCGAGTGTCATTAGTTTGGAATTTTATCTTTCGTCTGTTATAGAAAGTATCATTTCATAATTTTTCGTGATATTAATTTAATTTAATAAAAATAAATTTATTATAAATATATTAATTTAAAATTATCATTTTGAGATTTTTGATAGGTATATGCATTTCAGCATTTGGGATTTTTCGGTGGTAGGCTAGGATGCACCGACACGCTATTTGAGCCGCCCGGCTACCGCTCGGCTGTGTGTCGCGCGGTTCGACACACGATCGACACTTCGGACATGCGGTCAACGCGGTCAAGATCCAACATGTGGTCAATGATCGGACACGCCGGGCGGACACGCGTGTCTAGCGCCGAGGGTCGTGGGTCACGGAGGAGTTAGAGAGAGGAGTTGCAAGAAGGAGGTGAGGACGGAGGCGGGGCCAACGAGCGGGTCTCTTCGCCTGTGTGAAGGCCGACGCGCCGCCTGGACTGCGGGGAGTCGCCGCCATGTGGATGTTGTGGAGGGTGCCGCCCGGGGTCCCGAGAGCGGCAGCGGGACTTGCGTAGTGGCGGGCTGGGAGAGGTGTTGGTGGAGTCGCAGGTTGTGGCGAGGCGGGATGCCTCGCCTGGCGGCGGCAGCAGAGGCGAATGGTGCTGGCTGGCTCCTCCCCTGGCAAAGCAACGGAGACCTAAAATATTGGGCCGGCGTGACGCTTGTGTGTGTCCGAAGGCATGTCTTCTCGGTTCTCCTTGGCATGGGCGTTGAGAAGCGTGCGGACAAAAAGAGTGTTAAAAGCGAAGGCTTTGGAGGAGGGAGAGAGAGAACGTGGTGGAGAGTCTGGAGAAGTGAAGGAAAAGTATAGAAGGCAGCATTTGTACTTTCCTTTTTTTTTAATTTTGATTATTTATTTTTAGTTTCTTAATTAATATATTTATTTATACATAATTATTTTTAAAAACTTATGTGTATAATTTTTTAGGGTAAATTCATTCTAGGATTTTTATTATTATTTATTTACTTATTTGAATTAAATTTAAAAATAATAGTTTATTATATATATAAAAATATATATTTAATATGCAACATATCCTAAGCGAAAGGGGAGAGAGGCAGTGAAGTCGGAAGGTGGGCCCGGATTGCTAAATGTCGATTTTTGAATGGTGTGCTGCATAAATGGCGTGGATTATTAAACTCACCTAATATTTTCTCGACATGTGAAATATTGTGAAAGCAAACAAGTTTTCACTGGCCCTTTTTTTTTCCTCTCTCGCTTGTAGAGTTTCTCTCTATCTTTTGGATAGCTTTGCCCTAACCCCAATCTTCCTTCAAAACCTAAGAATCCTTCTCCCTTATCACAGTATCTGCTCTCAAGTTCGCCCAAAGCTTACATCAACCCCAAATCACGGTTTTAAGCTATGTTCCAAAAGTCAAAGAAACCGAGTTGAAGATCGGCACCACCGCAGCTAAACGCCCAAAATCTGACGCCAGATTTCGTGGATGGAAGACTCGACTCCTCCTATTGTGAAATACCATTCCAGATGTGCAAGGTGACAGTCTTTCTCCCCTTTGTAGGTCAACAACAGCAACTTACATAGCTAAAGGAAAATCATGTCCGTAACAAAAGATCGTACAGCAAGTTCCAACAGCTGTTTCTGGTAGGCCCCCTTGTCCCCTTGGCATCGCAATACTGAGGAGTACCTACGTAGGAAGCATTCATGTAAGAAAAAAACCTTTTTTACAAGTTAGGTTTTCTTAACCATAAAAGTTCAAACAATATGGAAGACAACAGAGAACGGGAACTCAGGATGGCAGCTTTGTGTAGAAGGCTAGGACATCTTTGGAATGGCAGGAAAGTTGCTGTGTTAGACAATGTTGTGACGGAAGCAAAATTACAAGAGTGTGAACGTACAGTGTTTGGTAAACTTCATGGAAGTCCTTCAGTCAACTTCCAAGCCTTTCAAGCCACTATGAAGAAGGCTTGGAAATCGAATTCCGTAATCTGCAAGCACCTTCAACCTGGGTTGTTTTCTTTTGAGTTTGAGTCTGTCCAAGAAAGAAATCAAATACTGAATTCTGGCCCATGGTCTTTCTCAAGTCACTTGCTGGTGATCAAGCTATGGGAACCAAGTATGCCTCCACAGTGTATTATTTTTGACTCGTGCAACTTTTGGGTTCAAATTCATGGCTTACCAATTGAAGGAACTACTGAAGAAGCAATAAGAGAAATTGCTGAAAACATGGGGGAGGTTTCAGAAGTGCGCATAGAAACTAAAGGATATGCAGCATTAGTGGTGGGGAGAGCAAGAGTCCTGCTAAGTTTGTCAACTCCCCTGTCATCGGGCATGCTATCTAGCTTTAGGGGCAAAGAACATTGGCTGGATTTTAAATATGAAAGACTTCCCCATTTCTGCTATTCATGTGGGAAAATAGGGCATTATGCAAAAAATTGTGAAAGTGTGCCGTATGATGAAGAATTAACAGCTACAGATGACAAAATGTTTTATGGGCCCTGGTTGAAAGCGGAAGAGAGCTCCAGTAGCCCCTTTTGGAATGCCTTTTATGGGAAGATCTCGGAGACGGAAGAAGGGCAAGAATGGGAACAAGAAATGGTGCAGGAAACCCCTCAAAATTATGGACAAATTACCTTAGTTCAGAACAATACAAGCAGCTCACAAACCAGATTGAATAATGTGCCAGAAGACAGGGGAAAGAGGAAACTAACTGATAAGGATCTTATCGCCTTAGAGAGCAATCAGGAAATTGAAGTAGATACTGATCCTCAATTAGTCACTCCATTGCAGATTGACCAATCTTCAGCACAGATAGTAAGTGATAGACAGCAAAGCAAAAACAGAAAGCTGAAGGCAAGGAACTATAAGAAGGGAAGAAGGTACGAACCATATGATCAGAAAAGTTGCGAAGGACATTTGTTGGATGAAGCACAACTCTTAGACACTCCGGTGCTAATTGCAAAAGAACCCGAACAATGGGCTTTGGTGGCTAGCCCTAATAAGCCACCGGGTTACAAATGAAGCTTTTGTGTTGGAACTGTCAAGGGTTGGGCACACCTTTGACAGTTCAAGCCTTAAGGGCTATTATGGCCCAAGAAAGGCCCGACGTGGGTATTTCTTATGGAAACTAAGAATCAAGATCACCTAGTGCGACGACTAAGCAGATCTTTAAATTTCCAGAACTGCTATACTGTTAATCCCATAGGGATAGGGGGAGGTTTAGCGCTGCTGTGGAAGGAGGGGATTTCTTTAACTGTTAATTTAACTGCGAGCGAGTTCATTGATATCACTCTTCACGACGAAGACATGGACAAACAATTCAGGGCCACATTTGTTCATGCTCCAACTATTTTTCAAGAAAAGCTGAAAGTATGGGAAGAGCTAAAAAGACTGAGTTTACAGAACAACTTGCCTTGGGTGTGTATTGGGGACTTTAACGAAATCTTGAACTATTGGGAAAAGAAGGGGAAGAGGCCTCCACAACTCTATAGAATGAACGCATTTAGAGATTTCCTCAATGCATGTGGATTCATGGATTTAGAAAGTAAAGTTTGTGCATTCACTTGGGCTAACAATCGAGAAGGGCAGGATTATGTCCAAGAAAGACTGGACAGGGCTGTTTGCGACTTTGATTGGAGAATACTGTTCCCTCAAGCTGAGGTCTTTGCTTTACCGGCCATCGGATCAGACCATAGCCCTATTTTACTAGTCTTATCAGCTGAACCAGCTAGGACAAATAAAATGTTCAAATTTGAAGCATTTTGGCTGGAAAATGAGGATTGTGGAAGGTTGATAAGGAAAATATGGAATCAAGATAGGTTGCAAGAATCTAACCTAATGCAGAGAATACAAGCATTCTCAATCGCATTGGCGAGATGGAGCAGGGATAAATTCCAGAACAGCCACAAGCAAATCAATGCATTAAAGCAAGAACTGATGGCCTTGACAAATGATCAGAATGTGCTCGGGAACCAAAATAGAAAAAGAGCCATAACTGAACAAATTGAAACATTGTGGAGACAGGAGGAAATGTATTGGGGAATAAGGTCTAGAATTAACTGGCTGAAATGGGGAGATAAGAACACAAAATACTTCCATACCACAACAATTCAGAGAAGGCAGAGGAACAGAATCTCTATGCTTAAAAATGCTGACAATGTATGGATTCGAGACCCCCAAGCGCTCAAAGAGATGACAGTGGCGTTTTTTCAACAGCTTTATCATTCAGAGGGTCCCCGAGATTTTAATCCTATTTTGCTACAATGTCCTTCTATGGTCACAGCTAAGATGAACGAAGAACTAACAACTCAAGTCACAATGGAGGAGCTCCATACAGCAGTATTTCAATTGGGTGCTTTGAAGTCACTAGGACCCGATAGTTTGAATGGCCAATTTTATCAAAGAAACTGGGATGTTGTCAAAAACGGGGTTTTTGATGAAGTGAAGAAGTTTTTCCAAACTGGAAATCTTAATCCATTGCTAAACACAACCCATATCACCTTAATACCGAAAGTTCCCAATCCAGAGGATCTAGCCCAGTTCAGACCAATCAGCCTATGCAACTATGCATACAAGATTATCTCGAAAATCCTGGCAAATAGACTGAAAAGTGGCTGCCGGTAATAATAGGAGCTGAACAGAGTGCTTTTGTAGGCGGTAGACAAATCCAAGACAATATTCTGATTGTTCAAGAAGTACTACACCAAATGAGAATCAGAAAAAGGAAAAGAAAATTTCAAGCGGTGTTGAAACTGGATATGAAGAAAGCCTATGATAGGGTAGAGTGGGACTTCCTCGAAGCTAGTATGTTGAAAATGGGCTTCAGTGACTGGTGGGTACAGAGGGTAACACAATGTGTAACTACTGTCTCTTTGAGTGTCAAACTGAATGGGGAACCATTGCCCTACTTCAAGCCAACACGAGGGATCAGGCAAGGGGACCCAATATCCCCCCCTATTTGTTTATATTGATATCAAACACACTCTCGATCTTGATGAGAAAGGCAGTACAAGATGGCACAATTTCCGGAATAAAATTAAACAGGTATTGTCCGGTTCTATCTCACCTCCTGTTTGCTGATGATTCCATCTTCTTCTTAGATGGTAAGCTTATTGAATGCCAGAATCTTGCATTGATCCTCAGTCAATACTGTTTTGCATCTGGCCAAGAAATCAACCTAAACAAATCAGGTATTTTCTTTAGTTCATGTTGTCCACTGAACTTAAGAAATAATATGGCTGCTCAACTTAGAGTCCCAGAGATGAAGAAGACCGGCAAATACCTAGGGATTCCTACGGATTGGGGTGAATCAAAAAAACAAATGTTTGGTTGGATATTAACAAGAGTTAATATGAAACTGGAGGGGTGGAAGGAAAGACTTGTTTCAAAAGCAGGAAAAGAAACGCTGATTAAGACTGTGGTTCAAGCTCTTCCTCAATATGCGATGTCAATATTTAGAATTCCAGTTTCAATTTGTCGATCCATAGAAAGAAGGGTTGCAGCATTCTGGTGGAAAAATTCTGAATCGAAGTCAGGTCTTCACTGGAAGCGGTGGGAAGTTCTAAAAACAAGAAAAGATAAAGGGGGTTTGGGATTTAGAGACCTCATATCTTTCAATTTAGCTTTGCTGGGAAAACAAGCATGGAGGCTATCCCAAAACAAATCATCATTATGGACCCAAATTCTCAAAGGGATATATTTCCCTACAACATCATTCTGGCAAGCTAGAAGAGGGTCTCGGCCCTCTTGGGGATGGCAGAGCATTCTATATGGAAGGGAGAAGATATCAAATTCAGTCATATGGTCGGTTGGCAAAGGGGACCAAATCAGCATTCGGGAAGACAAGTGGCTAAAAAAGAGGAGTTTTGGGAGGACCAGCAACTTTTCAAGAACCGGCAAAAGTCTTGGACCTAATCAAACATGAGGACAGAACATGGGATGTAGATATGCTAACAAGACTCTTTGAAGACCAGATTGTTCATGAGGTGTTAGCCATACCTCTTTGCAGCAGAGTAACAGAAGATAAACTAGTTTGGGCAGCCACAAAGTCCGGAGAATTTTCAGTGAAAAGTGCCTATAATAAGATTCGCGATGAAGAACTTCCACCGAAAAAGCAGGCATCATCTTCTTTCCAACCTCCCACTAAACTGTGGTGCCGAATCTGGAAATTAAATACCCCTCCCAAGGTAAGACTATTCCTATGGAGCATGTGCTAAAACGCGCTCCCGACGACAGAAAACCTCTACAGGAGGAAGATCTTACCTCGTCCAACTTGCCCTTTCTGTGATCAAGAGGCTGAAACCGTGGAGCACCTCTTTCTACTCTGCCCCTGGACCGAAGCAATTTGGACAGCACCTTCAATTCAGATCAGAATCGCACGTAAGGAAATAACACGAATTGAGGTATGGATTCAAAACTATCAGCTACAGCCACATAAACTGCTTACACTAGATGAGATTGCCATTATCTTTTGGTTGATCTGGAAAGCTAGAAATGAATTTGTTTTTCGGAAAAAACCCCCACAAATCCGAGAACCTTAATTGAGTCGGCAAGGATGATGTCTCAAAACTACCGCAAGTGGAATCACCAGACCTCTAATCTGCAGTCTGAAAAGAGCCCATTACCTCTGAACTGGAACCCACCGACGACGAACTCCTTCAAAATCAACATCGATGGAGCCTTCCATGAACCTGCAACAGAAGGAGCAGTAGCGGCAATTCTCAGAGACGCGTCTGGAACCTTGCTAGATGGCTTCGCTAGCATGGGCCCCGACGACGCCACCGCTGCATTACCGTAGTTACAAGCGTTGTTGCAAGCGCTTCAATTCTTCGCAGACTGGAGGAACGAGCGAATAGTTCTGGAAACAGACTGCCTCCGGATGGTAATTATGCTGAAGGACCAGAGTAAAGTTGGCTGGGAAGAGGAAGCTATAGTTCATGAAGCCCTGCTTCGTATGGCCCAATTCAGTGAATTAACCGTGGCCCATTGTAACAGATCCGCGAACCAAGCTGCTGATTGGATCGCCAAAGCGCATCACAGAAATTCTCTGAATTTATTTTGGCTCGCCCGTCGCCCCCAACCGTTATGGGAGTTGTTATGTTTTGATGCCCCTCTGTTGGGTTGTAGTTTCAAGAACTCTTAAGTTTTAATCTATTTCTATTTCGTGCAAAAAAAAAAAAAAAATATTGTGAAAGCCTGTTGGATTTGACATTTACTATTCGCCGATCAATTGGAAAACGACCAAAAAGGAGAGGGTGATTCGCAAATCTTCTCCTCCGGCTCTCCTGGCAGGGTAATAATAGCTGATTTTGGGGGGGAAGCTGGAGGGAGGTTGATTCGCAAGTCTCTCCCGTCTATCTGAAATGGCTGTTTTCCGCATCTCTCCTCTTCCTCACTCCCACCTTAAATCCTGCAACTTCAACTGCAGCCGCAACTTCTATGGAGGTTTCACACTGCAGGCTGTGAGGTAGCGAGCGAGGGGTGGGCATGGCGAAGAGAGAAGAAGAAGAAGAAGAGGAGGAGGAGTGGAAAGCACGAGCTTAGCTTGTCTGAAATGACCCAGATGAAAGCTCTCTCTTCATGTACTGCCGTGTATCCCCGAGCTCGTCCTCGGGTCCTTGAGCTTGAACCGGCTCGGCCAACTCCTCAGCCTCCAGGACAAGCTCCATCTTCCGGCGATGTCCCCGACCACTCCGGCCTCGTCGACTTCTAGTCCCTCTACCTAAACGGCAATGCCTTTTCTCCGGTGGCTTCCCCCACCGCCTCCCTCGTGCTCGCCGGGACCGCATCTCCGGCGAGATACTCGGCAGTCGATGACACCGTGAAAGAACCAACTACCCTTTCATGAGTTTATTCTAGCTTCGTGTCCACATGGCCCTGTCGGGCGCTCCCAATGCTGAAGGGCAAAGACCATCGAGGAGACCCACCAGAAGAAATTCTCTGCTCCGCCCTGACACCCACATCGGCTCCGGTCGAGAAGCACCGCCAGACGCTCTGGTTGTACGAGAACGACGAGATGGTGCGCCGTGCCATCACGTACGTCCCCGGAGATCCTCGTCAACGCCGCCGGCCATGAGCGGTGCGAGGCGAGGACGGACTCCATGAAGGCGACTGTCGACGCGGAGAAGAATCTGATCAGCTGTGTACAACAACGGGGAGGGCGTGCCGGAATTGATTTTCGGGCATTTGCTGACCGGTGGCGATAATGGCCCAAAAATCAATTCCAGCAAGCCATCCCCGTTGTTGGGTTTGGTGGGTTGACAGTTCGTCTCCAATAGCAAGGGTTTTAGGCAGCGACGTGCTTCGTTAGCAGCTGCTGTCGTTTGGCTCTTTAAGCTGCCTTCTTCTTTATTGGAGTTCAGCTGCCCTTGTTTAGTCAGGATGGTGCTGTTTTCTTTAGAAGGTCATGTAGTAGCTTCTGCTCAAGTTTTTTGCCACTCTTTTAGGATGGCAAAAGCACCCATTTTGGTTTTTAGTGGAATGTTCTCGCCATTTTCATTGAGTTAGCGGGATTGATTTGGTTGAACTCCCATACTGATCTGTTCCACTGATTTAAAGGTTTTTCTCAGCAAAACCTGAGATTGAAAGGTCCACCCGATATTAAGGCATGCGAGGAGGCGGGGCAAAAACCGGATCAAGGTCTCCATTAAATCAGACTTGGCAAAGTTTAACATGACCCGCCCTGAAGATGATGTGATTGCTTCGATGAAAAAGCTGTGTAATTGACTTGGCTGGGTGGGTGTCTCGGAAAGACAGCAAAGATCAAGCTGTACAGGAAAAGGGTTCGTGTTAAAACATTCGCTTAGGCTTAGACAGACTTCCCACCTCTCGTTTGCGAAAACATTCACTGAGCCTGTCGACCTCTATCTAAAATATGCCTATGAAAACGGACAAGAACGCTCCCTCCTCCCAAGGTTCTTTCCATTCTTTTTTCAAGAGTTGTGAATATTTTCGCAAACGAGAGATGGGAAGTCTGTCTAAGCCTAAGCGAAAACTAGTTTCAACAGGTACTTTGAATACTTCCTTGTGGTAACAGGCAATTATAGAGCTAGAGTACTGCCAAACGAATTTAACATTGTGAATTCTAAAACAGGTCAGCTTTGTGAATGGAATAGCTACTATTAAGGGAGGGACACAAGTGGATTATGAGACCAATCAGATAGCCAACCATGTTTTGAGTGTTGTGATAAGTGTGAGAATGCCAATTTTAAAGCCCAACGAGAGTCATTTATGGGCTTTTGTCAACGCCCTCATTGACAATCCTGCATTTGACTCTCAAACCTAGGAAACTTTGACACTTCCTCTTAGCAGCTTCGGATTGGAGTGTGACAAGTTCCTACAAAAAGGTTGGACACTCTTTAGTGAATTTAATGAAATTGATCGATTGATTTTTAGGGGACTTTTGTTTATGCTTGCTATAATGCAGTGGTAGAGTCTGTAATTGTTCAGTCACTCCTCTCACCGGAAAATTTTGAGCAGAGCAAAGACCTAAAGATAGGTTATGGGTCGAAGTGAGGGAACCTCTATGGGATTCCCAAGCTTGAGGATGCTTTTGAGGCTGGAGGTAGAAACTCTCATAAGTGCAAACTGATGTTGACAGAAGGGGATTCAGCAAAGGCCCTTGCAGTAAGTGCTGGTACCTTTTGGATGTGTGACATGGAAAGCTTCTTAAATTCGTGGCTGAACATTCTCAAAGAGTTGACTAACCAAACTGAGTTGATGCAGATGGCTGGGCTTTCTTTTGTCAGTTGAGATCATTATGGTGTGTTTCCTTTGAGACGTAAATTACTCAATGTGAGGGAAGCCCACCCTAATCAGATTTATGAAAAACAGAGAAATACAATGCATAATGAAGATTCTTGGGTCGGAGCAAAATGAGGATTATGGCAGTGTCAAATCTTTAAGATATGGTCATTTGATGATAATGATGGACCAGGTTTCGCACTTCTATAGCGTTTGTTTTTTATCATTTCTTTGTCAAGCATGTGCCACTACTGTTGACGCTCCTCAAAGTATTGTAAATAAGCATATATTGCTTTCTGAATGTGCATTTGCAGGATCATGATGGCTCCCCCATTACAGGCCTTTTAATTGACGTCATTGATTTTTTCTGGCCATGTAATGCAGGTACGCTTTCGCAATAGGACCAACTTGTTATTCATTTTACCCAATGCGGAAGTGTTAACTAATACTGGTCATGTAATGCAGGTACATGCCTGTCTTACCTCTGGTTCTCGAAGGAATTGAAACTGGATGGAGTTCTTACATCTGCAACCGCAATTCAAGAGATATTATTGCCAACTTGAGACGTTTGTCGAATGGTGAAATGATAGAGCCCATGGATCCTTGGTATCGCGCATTTAGCGGGGCCATCCAGAAAACAAGTGTCAGCTACCCTGTTTATGGCATGATCGAGGAAGTCGATGATACCATGCTGAGGATCACAGAGCTTCCAATACGTTGATGGACTCATCAGGTATACAGGGAGTTTTTCGAATCATTATTAACTGGAGAGAGATAAAACAAAGGATCCTTTTGTCAAGGTCATGAGCTCTCAAGCAACCCAACCTTGTATATCACATCTTGTCTTTGAACATTGTTGCTAAAAGGTAATTGCCAATTGCAGGAATGTGTGCAGTACAATAACGATGTAACTGTACAATTTGAAGTTAGGTTGTTAGAGGAGAACATGATGATAGCAAAGCAAGAGGGTTTGCTGAAGAAATTTAAGCTGACCTCAACAATTAGCATGAGTAACATACACCCGTTCGACTCAAATGGAGTGATTAAGAAATATGACTGCCCTGAACAAAGTATGCTAATTTTGATGCTTAGCTCACGATCAACTGTATTTTAGTGGGATTATCACTCATACGTGGAATTCTAGTCCATGTCTCATTTTAAATTTATCATCTCTCTTTCTGCAGTTCTAGTGGAGTTTTTCTGCTGAAGGCTCGAGTATTATGAGAAAAGAAAGGTAATCTCAGTGAAAGCGAGGAAATGGTTTCAGTTATCTGCTTGTGTTGCTAGGCTTTTCATACGTGACTCGGTTGCAAATGGCATATTATGAGTACTTATCTGTTTCTCGCTTGCAGAAATTTTGCTGGAAAACTGAGCATTAATCCTTCGAATATTGGAGAATAAGGTCAGATTTATTCACGGCTTTATCCGTGGGGAGTTCATTGTGAGCAATGGAAAGGCTTTTTCTTTGCCAGATGTATTCCAAGAGCTGCAAGCGAAAGGCTTTTTGCTCCCTTTAGGAAGGAGATAAATAATTGAAACAGCGGCGGCTGGGTCAACATATGATTCAGAAGAAAAAGAAGAGAACAAAGAGGCCACTGATTGCGAGTATTTGTCTCCATGACAATTGATACATTGGCGCTCGAGAAACTCGGAAATTCTGTGCTGATACACATAAGCTTGCTAAGGAGGTCGCAGCCTTGAAAAAGAATTTGTATTTCAACCACAAAGAATGTGTGTTTGAAAGATCTTGCTGCTCTAGAGCTGCCTCTAGAGCAGCAAGTAGAGCTTTCTCGAGTGTCAATGTATCAATTGTCACAGAGATTCCTAGAATTTTTTTTGCAACTCAGAAGTCTACTATTCTCATCTTCTTTCTATTATATTGTGTTTGTGGCCATGGCCAAGGTCGGGTTAGGTTGTTTTTTTTTTTCGGTGTCGAGTCTGTTCAGATCATGGTTGAAAGAAAAAATAAGATGAACCAATCGAATCAGATTATCAAAATGTCCCGTTTTGTCAAACATTTGACGGACATTCATGAATTACGAGCTTCATATTATATTGCAGCACGTAAAAGCATGAATAAGAACCATGAAACTCCAAACGATGGAAAAGAACCGAGAACCAGAGTCAATCGGTAGAATGCTACAAAAATGAGTCCAGATTGGCCGCGAAGCGGGGAGGGAAACGTGATAAGAAACAATGGTTCTTCACCATACAACGATGGTTACTTGCGGTATCGGGAACGGTTCATGTTGGATTCCTGGGACAGTTTGATTCGGGGAAAGAGAAAGCAACGAGCAATCGCAGCTTGATCGTTCTAGACCTCGACCTCAAATTCCAAGATCAAAGTTCCGTCTCCTTTGACGGCGGTTGCACTCAAGTTTCCGGTTCGCCGAACTCCAAACGACAATTGACTGGCAAGCCCGGCATTTCTCCGGCTCTTGCAATTTCAGCGCGAGTACACTCAGTTGAAACTTCAATTTATTAATACATAAGAACACAACTTAAGAATTGAGATACAAGAAGTTCCTAAGCGAACCGGTCGAATTAAGTCGCAATGCACACAATATAATCACGAGTTTTCCCTTGGTTCCTGATACATCAAACTATAAAACACTAACCAGGGATTAACTCTGACACAATACCTCTGAACTCGTCTCTCGTAAATAGGAACGCTCGTGTATGTGAAATTACGAGAGTGCCCCTTTAAAACCTGACTTTGGATTCTCGGGACAAGTCAGTTGACAAAAAAACGTAAGGCTGGAAAAAAAAACGATTTAATTTTAGGACTACTAATACTATAAAAAATTCCAACATGGTACACAATCAAATTTGGGCTATATGTGGCACGATTGGATGTACTAGTTTAGGATTTTTTGTGTTACGAAAATTAGTTCGGGCTAAATGTATCACGAGTATACCGAGTTGGATTTTTTTCACGACACGACAATTAATTTGGGAAATATATGTTATAAATATACCAGTTTAGTATTTTTCTTTTTTCATGGTATTAACCATTAATATCATCTTGAAACTCACTAATAATAAATTTCTCGAGAAAGTAAATTGAAAATCTAATTTGTGAAAATATCAATATATATATATACAAATAATTTTCGAAAACATGCATTTCATTTTGTAAAAAAGAAGTATTCTACAAGAATTACTTTCACTAAATATTCATTGGCTTAAAAAGTAAAAAAAAATATTAATACCACGAAAAACCCCAAATTAGTATATTTGTGACAAATTTACCGCTTGCACTCTCTCGAGATCTTCCCTGCTGGGGAAGAAGAAAGCCCAACAACAAATTGGATATCGACCTGGAATGGCGACGTCGTTGGATGCCACCGGAGGCCCGATCCGGACGTAGCCTTCCTTAAGTTCAAGCAGAAGGACCCGAACCCTGAGAGGTGCCTCGAGAAAGGCTAGCAAGTCACCCGTTGCGTGCTTCAATCTGTGAGCCATGCTTCTTCTTCTTTCTTGCTTGCCTCTCGATTCAGTCACCCTTTGCCTTTAATATGGTTGTTGTTGTTGTTGCTGCTGTTGTTGCCGCTGCATCGTCTGTCCAGTTGTTTATGTTGCGACCTTTATGTTTCTCTCAGGCTAATGGAATATTAGGACTAAGCTTAACTCGAGCCCTCCCAAGCCCTACCAATTCGCAACTTAGGGTTTAAGTTCTTAACGTGTAAATGTTTTCATGCTTGGAGTCGCCACTAATCTATTTGTAGTAGGTCGATTAGAAACCTAAATAAAACATAGGGAGATATGTTTTATTCCTACGAACCAGATATTCTAAGCTCGGGGACTTGGTTACGCTAGATCTGGTCTAATGCCATTTTGGTACCTTTTCTTTAAAAAAAAAAACATTTATGCATGCAGTCTGGATTCATTTTATTATCCAATTACTAACATGTGAGGTGTTCATGCGGGTGCGCAAACCACCAAAGTAACACCCAATAATCAAAACGTTAAATAAATTGTAAGATTGGGGGAATTACTTACCTTGAAACAACGTAAGCATCTGTATTGTTAGCTAGAAAATCAATCAACAATCCTAATATGATTTCTAATTAACAAGCAGTTCATTCGATTTTTTTTAGGATTTTCACTTATTTAAATGAAAGCTAACCTATATGTAATGACGTGCAAAAATTAACATGCAATTAATGTAGCCTAACATGCAAACTATATGTCATGCGACGACGTGACCTAATTATAATGACGGACAAATGATTGATTTTTGGTATTTTCAAATGAAATTCGGAATTAAATATTGCTCAAATTAACATGCAATCTGTTCTAGAGAAAATGATTTGATCTATCCTGAAGTGATTCTTTTTTGGGATTTTTATTAGAATTCGAAATTATTAAATATCCTAAATAATCCACTAAGATTAAAACAATCTCTAATTTAAACTAGGAAATATGCTACCCTAAATCCCAATTTAAATCAAATAATTATCTTATTCTTTTGGATATACTTAAGATTCCCTAAGCATGCAAAATTTCTAATTTAAATCCTAACTAACATATTTTTTGGTTTTCTTTATTTAAAAAGGAAGACAATTAAACAAAGATAACAACCACATTCAAACAATCCACGCAATCCGCAAGATTCTTCGAATTCAGATAAGGCAAAGAAATCAAACTAACGGTCATATCTATAGGGTTATAGATATTGACGGAAAGTTGATTGGTCAAATTTGGAAAGCAAATAAAATCTATTATCGTGTCCAAGTGATTATGGACAAGATAATGATTTTCCGTATCGCCGCGTATCGTACCTTAGGGATAAGGTCGGATAGTCATCTAGATACGTTGCTAAATTAGGCAAAATTCCTAATTTTAAGTATTTCAAATATTGCGGATATCACAAATATTATCCTAAGGCATCTAATCAATCACGCAATATTCACGGAATATTCAAAATATTCAAACTAAGAATTTAAATATTTTGAAAATATACCGGATAGAGATTTTTACCTGATTTGCGGATTACTTTCCAAATTTGAATTCGTGGCGGATCGGGATCGCGGCGAGTAGACCGGCAACGGATGACCGATAACGGCGATGGGCTGGCTCGCGACCACAAGGTTGGCCACGAGAGTGACGCAACAGCAGGGGCGCGACTCGGCAGTGGGCTCTCGGTCAACTCAAAAGCAGCAAATTCATCGACGTCCTTAAGCTTTTGGCGAATTTGGCTGGTCTTGTAATGGTCTCCTTTTGATTATCAAATTTTGACTAATTAAAGCCACACAATCAAGCTTTCCACTTGTTTGTCTTCAACGCCTATTGGCAAGGGAAGGAAATTGGTGACGTCGTGAGCGTTGAACTTGGAGCAGTAAGCGACGCTCGATGGCCTCGTCGTCAGAGGACTGTTTAGCATCGTTGTGTGAGGACTTCTCGCTAGTGCAGGCTTGAACGAGGCACGAGCAGCAAAGGTGACGTGGGGACAGAACAGCAACCGAGCTCGGCGAGTGTTGGTCGGACTCGGTGGCAAAACAGTGGCATCAACTCACGGCCACAGGTCTGGCCGTGAGCAGAAGGCGCGTCGTGAGGTGGCACGAGCTTGAACGGGACACGGGCACTCGTGACAACGATTGATGCGGCAACGGTGTGGCTAGAGAGCAGCAGCTTTGTGGCGGTGGAAGCAGCGGCTTGCGTCGGTGCTCGAGCAAGATGCGGACGGAAAGTGGTTCCCTCCCGCCAGTCCTCACTCAATTGTGTTTTTTTATTCGCGTGTGACCAGGTCCTCCCAAAAGACCAAGCCCCCCTCTCTTCTTCTGTGTAAAATACCTCAATTTATAATCTCTGCTCACCGACTCCTTGCTGGATATTTTCCTTCAATCAAATATTCTCGTTGATATTAACCGATTCTTCCCTAGTCCACTTTCCTCAAGATCCACCGCTTCTTTATTCTTTTCCTTTGTTTCTTTCGATATTTCCTCTTTGTTGGCCGAAGTGTATACACCAATATATGCTCATGATCAGAATAATATTCCCATCTCCCGCCCACAAGCTTGGTGATTGCTCAAGCTTCCAAAGTTTTGGTAACTTAGTAACTTAGTTGATTTTTCTAAATTGAGCACTGCACGTGTATTTTACACGTGTAATTTGGCCAACATGTGCGAAGCGCGAGGCAATTTTCAGCCATGGGCTTGGTTCAATTAATTCAATTAAGCTCGAAACCATTCGCGCGAGTCCATCTGCCGTCGGTCCGATAGATATGCGAACTATATGGGCCTAATTAACTATTAATGAAATGCTCTTAATATCTATATGCAATGCCATTTAATTATATTTTTTGTTTAGGGATTAAAAAATCAATCCCTAATTTTCTATGCACTTGTTAACTAAGTCGCCAAAATTTAGGTGTCAACAGTCTAAAATGCGAGCAAGTGTAGAGAGCGTTTGCTTGGGTCGTTTGCTTGGCGTGTGTGATTTGGGGAATGTTTGCTGAGAAAACTTCGAAAGGGTACAGCCTTGGAGTTTCTTAGTTACCTCTGAATATTGTCAAAATGGGCAATGGGAATCATTAGCAACTGAGGATGGTAGTGGAAAGGTTTTGGTGTAACATAGTTTGCATATAGGGTATACGAGATTGTTGTCAAAATGGGCAATTGGAATCATCAGCAACTGAGGATAGTAGTGGGAAAGGTTTTTGATGGGTTTTGTGAATAAATGGGCTGTCCATGATGGGCTAACGCAGCCCATGAAAGAAAATAATTGCAAATGGCAGTTATTTTATGGGAACAAAAGTGAGAAGAATAAAACATTCGTGAGCTTTTGTAAGTGCTGGTTCACTATTAGAAACACTTACTCTCACTTGAAAACAAAAGAAAAAAAGTGACTTTGCTTGACAATCGAAGGATCGCTTTCTCTCTCGAGGCTGTAATAGGTGCACTTAATCTGTGGCAAAGAGGTATGTTCGTTTACGTAATATGTTTTGTTCGATCGGTGATTCAAGTATAGGATGGGCACGTTTTTCGCGTTTTTTGCATTATGTTTGGCAAAGGCATTGACTACCGTTGACCGGCGTTGACCACAAAAAAAAACTGAAGGGGGGCAGAATGTGTTTCTTGCAAGTATCATGAATTAAAAAAAATAATCATTTGATTTTTTCTGCATATGTTGCAGGAAAGATGGTACGAAGATTTCGAAATCCCATTATGGCTAGGACGCCTGAAAAAAAGGCAAGACTTGCAGCGTTGAGAGCTAAATTAGATGCTTATCGATGGGAAAATAGAGATTTGGAGAATCATGTGGTCAAGGTCAATAAGATGATACAGAAAATTATCTGAAATGGTTACTGTATGCCAGACTTTGAGAAATTGAATGCTTTGATCAACACTCTTCCATCTGAATGGAAAAAGGTGTTGCATCGCCTATGGGAGGTCAACGTGGTCCCAGCCTACAAAAAACTTGCAATGGATTTTGTAAGAGAATATTATAGGATTGAGGCAACAAAGACTTGATCCTAGGGATGAATACAACTTGGCGGAGAATGAATGCGCCATGGAGAAAGCTTAAGGGATACCCAACAGTCTTTTCTTGGTTGCGAAAGAAGAAATTTGGATATTCTAAGAAATTTAATAAATCTTTCCCTGTGTATAGAAAATTGATAAACCGTTGATTTTTTTTTTAATTTTAGTTTGGTTTTAGATATCCTAGGTGGATATTGCTATTTGTGTTGGTGTTCATGTTTCTTGCCTATGATGGATTTGTTCATCATGTAAATAGTTTTTTTTAATGAATAGATGTTGATAGATATTTTCTGTTATGAATAGTTTATGGTGCTATTATATTATAATATCTGTCTTATTAATATCATGTGGTTGAGTGGGAGTTCTAAAAGTTTTAGTAACTTTAAAGAATGTAATTTTACCTTAATGATTATATTAACGATAATTTCACATTAGGATTTTAGATGATGAATGGGAACATAGTGAACTTTCTAATCTAAAAACTGAGTGAAGTTACTCATTAATATAATCAATTTGTGTAAAATTGATGCATAAATGAGTGGCATTAACAATTCGTGCTATATGTCTGAAATATTCAGATACCGTGGTTTCAGCAACTAAGAATATAGTGGCAGAATTTAACAGAGGAGAGAAATTGAATGGTGAAAATTATGAAATATGGAACATGAAAATTCAATATGTGCTAGAAGAATAAGAAGCACTAGAAGCTTTTAACCAACTTATGGAAGAACCTGAGGATGGGAACACTGCACAGCATAAGAGAGACAGAGATGCATTTGTTGCATGGAAGAAGAAGAACTCGATTGCTTGCATCACGTTGCTGAGTAGGATGGAGAATGATATCATGCAAGAGTTTAGACAGTTTGAGAATGCCAAGGAAATGTGGGAAGCATTAGCAGCAAGATTTGATCATACGTCACTATAAGGTTTGACTTGTATAAGAAATCTCATGGTCAGTCCATGAAACAACACCTGAGAAAGATATCGAACATGATCATTGAGCTGAAAGATGCTGGACACATTTTGACTGATGAATAGCAAGTGCAAGTAGTGATATATTCGTTGCCTCAAAACTGGGAGCACATGAAGGTGCACCTGACCCATAATGAAAATATCAAGACCTTTGAAGATGCCATGCGCCATCTTGAGTTAGAAGAGGATCGCCTCATGGCGACGAAACAAGAAACCAATATCTATTATGCTGGTTCTAGCTCACATGGGGCTTCGGGCTCCAAGCGCAAGCGTCGAAAGGTTCATGAAGTGGAAAGGTAAAGGAGCAAGTTTTTCGGGTAAGAAACCAAAATTTAATCAACAAGACAAAGAAAAGCGTTCTTTTGTTAAGAAGTTGTCGAGGGTGAAATGTTACAATTGTAGTAAGAAAGGTCACTTTGCTTATGATTGTGGCGAGCCAAAGAAGGTAAATTCCCCTTACATTTTTGAGAACTCTGTCTATGTGTCAAGTTCTGTATTTTTAACTGAGTCTAATCCTTTGTGGACTGTAGATTTGGGAGCAACAGACCATGTAGCGAAGGACAGAGATGCTTTCGTGGAGTTCTGACGGGTTCCGACCGGGATAAAATGGATCTATGTAGGGAACAACTCCAAAGCTGAAGTTAAAGAGATTGGCACCTGCCAGTTGATGATGCGTGGTGGACGCACATTGTATTCTTCATCTGATCTTGGTTTAAAACCTTTTAAATATCTGCAAAGAGGTGAACTAAACAGGTTGCAAACTCCAAAGGGGCCACATATTCCATAAATTTCACAAGGGTTAATTGGTGCCGGTGCCTTCCAGTATGGTGACCAGCCATTGGCCCAATAAACCGCCTTTAAAGATCCATCAAATGAGATGAAATTATATGCAAAGATGGAGTTGTAATTATCGAGGGAATAATATGATGTTCCCTGGTCATTATCTTGCCGGAGATCATAGCCGTGCCCGCCCATGGTCGGTATTCCGATGAACTTGGTTTTATCCCACTGTCCACTTCTCCAGTAAGGACTTGATCCATTCCAAGTGAAAACCTGAGGCGGTGTCTCTGGTGTCAATCCTACGACAAAGCTTCCAAACGAGGGATCATCTCCGCCTTTCCAAGAAATCAAGTTTCGTTTCTTTCCTGTTTTCACATTTACTCCGATCCTCATATATGGTAGGAGAGTGTCGGTTGGCTCATCAAAGCTTTCCCACATTATAATCGCATTCTTGTCTTGAATAACAAGGTTTCCAAAGTCTGAAAGCACTGCTGCAGAATAATTCAACTTTGCCATGACATTAGTAGACCACACAGTGTTTTGTTGCCCATCAAGAAGCTTCAGATTTCCATCTTCGCCAATTATTAAACTCGCAGATTGATCTGGGTGCCCAATTGGCTTGTCCCTGTTGGCTACCCAGACAACTTTGGAGGGAGCCATGCTCTTGTACCATATTCCTACGTACTGATTTGCTGATCCATTAGGCGTGAAGAACCCGAGCTCAAAGATTTGACTACTAGAGACGAGGGTTTGGTTCTGAACTAGTGGCCTTGATGCAGTTATGCTGTCAATTGTGCCGCTTTGAAGTGCTTGAAGCAGGGAGAAGACGAGCAAAGAACACAAGTGCAGAGTCATTCGACTAATGTGGAACAGACTCAACAAGTACTTGTGAAAAATTGCTTTGCGAAACTTCACCTCTTATAAGTAGATCAAAGTAGATAAACATGGCATCATGAAAATGACATGAACAGTGCCATGACTTTTGTTTCATGCTGACTCTAGTATTGTAAATTTTAATTCGATCACTTGAGTACCATTACTTTAATAGACATCAAGTTTATTTGAGTATTACCAGAACATCCGACGTGACTTTAATTTAATATAAAACCATCTGATGTGGCGCACTGGGGAAATGATGTCATCTAAGCGTTAGGCATTTCCTTGACCTAAATTGACGAATTAAGGCTAAATCCAACTCAAACCCTAATCCCAAATTAGGTCCAATGGTGGCAAGTCTTTATCCTGTGGGTGCCGCAAAAGGATGCCATGCAGTGAAGGCGCTGGATGTGGCGCTGCTGCTGATTCTCAAGGGCGGCCACTGGAATTTTGGATGTGATATCGGAGATTTTCCCTTTGAGGCCAGTAGCACTCAGGGCCATGGGTAATAGGGTGTGCAGCATGCTCGTGGCGATGTCCTTCTTGTTTTCCGAGCAACCACATTGGACATCAATTTGGGGCAAGGAAAGGCTAAACCACGTTTCTACAAGCTTTTAATGATATCATTTTTCCGATGACCCACAATGAATGATTTATATTAATTAATACTACGCCAAAGTTTTTGGTAAAAGAAATCATTGACGTCATTCAAGTGAACGTTTTCTATAGACATATGATAATCAAGTGATGGATTAAAAAGTAATTGCACCAAAGTGAGCGATGTACGAAAGTAATGGCATTTGTAATATCCTTTTCTCCACAAGATTACTACAAAGCAGGGCTTGTGAACTAACCTTATTGTGTGTCGATTCTCTTTGAGTTTGCTTCAAATAGGTTCATTTTATAGAATAAATTAGTTTCCAGTTGGGCATCACAGAATGCCGACATTCCATTGTGATATAGATTTTTAATGATCAGAAATGTTTCGTTTGGCAATAGTAAAATGGTTTCGCAGGTAATATTTGGATCCTCCTAACCAATAGAAGCATTTGCGGCTTTTTTCCCCCTTTTTTCCTTATAGAAAATGTGGATATCAAGACACTAAGAAGTTAGGAAATTGAAGTCATCTGCTGAAATTCAATGTGTCCACTGTGACATCCTAAAAATCGGTCCGTTTGGGATTTATAAAATACTGAGTTTTATGAATGTGCTCACAGTTAGTTCTCACCGGGACTAATCATCCCTGGGATACTAACCATTGGGGAAAGGCTAACAAGGGAATTAAATTGTACAATTGAGAGAAAATTCGATCGTGAATTTAATTTCGACCATGAAATCATTGAGGTGACATTTTGAGCCACTGTTGGCCGATCCAAGGATAGTCAGGGGTTAGTTCGCCACTGTCATAGTAGTGGATCGTGGGTGATTTCGCTGGACCACGAAATAAATTGACGAATTATCCTAAAACTATACCGAACGATCGTACCCCACGGATCAAGTGATTGATCCTTGTGATTTTAATGACAACCGAAATTGTCATGAACCGAACGGACTTGCACGTGACTTGATATATTATCAGTCACGAGTCCAATATGCAAATTTCCCAAACAAGCCGCCCGTTAGTTTGAGAAACGCTCGAGTTGCGTTTAATAGAATTTAATTATTTAATTTAGCCTAAATCGGACACCGGAAAATTTGGAAGTCACAACGGGACGTTAGGACGACGTTGCGGTTGTAACGTGCAATTTTTGTTGTGCCCGAATCCTTCAGAAAAACTTGATTTTGATGAGAAACAGAGAATCGGACCATTTTACCCTTGAGAATTATTAAAGGGTAAGTTCAATGGACAAAGGGCATTTTGGTCATTTTCCCCTAACTTTTTGATTGGACAATTTTGCCCTTGGACTTTTTGAGAAATTACAAGTATATCCTTGGATATTTTTGGTAAGATTCGATCTGGGCCGTCGATTTCGAGATAAAATCGAATCGGGACTGTCGGATAAAAAATGTGAGAGAAGGGTATTTTGGTAAATTGCCAAAAAGGGATCAAATTTCACTATTTAGGTCTAGATTGACCTTTCTCTCTCCTCCATTTCATCTCTCTCTCACGTGAAATCACCCCCCTTTTTTTTTTGCCGTGAAACCCCCCTTCGGCCATCTCTTCCTCCCGCCGTTGCCATTGCACGATCGCCGCCGTCCATACGCCCGCCGGACCGCCGCCGCGTTACCGCTGAGCCTCACGTCCCCATCCCGCCATCCATTTCTCTCTCTCTCTCCCCCTCTTTTCCTCGTGTGGCTGTGAGCTTTGCCAGCCATGCCCAAGCCGCGCCGTCGCTGCCTAAGCCGATCGCCGCCCGCCGGGAGCCGTTCACCGTCGCTGCCGCTGCCGATTGAGTGCCGCTGTTTTCCGTTCTAGCCGAGAAAGTCTAGAACGTGGTAAGTCGCACTCTAAATCCGACTTAGGGTATTGGGTATTGACGGATGATTTTTGGATGAAACCGCGAATAGATTAGGTGCGGAATTGCGTGATTTTAAGAGTGGAATTAAGTGGCGGGCCTTAGGATTTAATTCGGACAATTTTTATTGGAAATTTAAGGATGACAGTGGGCTGTGAATTATTGTTCATGGGGCTGTGATGGGCCGATCGGGACGCAAGTTGGATTTTTAGAACTGAAAATTAATGGTGAGAAAGTCCCATGAAGGATCGGATTCGATTCGACGTTGTTTGGTGGGAGAAAAATAGCAATTTCCGTGTTTTTCGTGCGTTGAAATTAATTGAGTTGGGATGGTGAAATTAAATGTGTGATTGTGCAATTAGTTGATTTAATTATGTCTGTTGAGTGCACGCGTAGGCCATATTATTTTAATTATTATTATTGGCCACGTCAAATGCTGAGTGTGCATGGATTTTGTGTGATTAATGCGTGCATCGGCCACATGTAAAGGACCAATTGTGTGTGGCAAATACTTGTTGAGCATGTGCATAAGTAAGAAAGTGATTATGAGATGGCATGTGTGATCGTGGAATTCATGCCGTCCTGAGGCGTGTACTTCAATGCGGGACGATGCCCGATTTTACCGGAAGACTGCCAGCCTGAGGCGTGTACTTTAACGCGGGTTGCGCAGTAGGTGGTAGGTGTTGAGCCTGAGGTGTGTACGTTTACGCGGACAAGAAACATGGCCTGAGGCGTGTACGGGTACGCGGGCCTGGAGTGTTGCGATGAGATAGTCGTAGTGGACCTGAGGCGTGTATGGTTACGCGGGTCACTGGCGAGAGTGTGAAAAAGGATGAGGTTGGATCGGAATGAGTACGCGAGAATGAAAATTGAACATGCATGTGATTGCATATAATGCGAGTGTGACTAACGTGCAGGGCACTAGCAGGATAGGCTCAGGTAAATTAATTAATGTGCATGATATGTGATGATTTGGCGCGCGCGTGTGTGACTGTGATGTGTGCAATTGTTCGGAGGTACGTGATAGTCTAGGTGGGCTTTAGGGGTGTACTTACTGAGAAATGTTCTCATGGTTACTTCAACCAAACCATTTCAGAGCCTCCGCTGGAACCATGATCATATTGAGGCCGACTCGGAGCCGTCGGGTGAACAGATAGCTGAGGAGGATTCATGTGGTGATGCCAAGGACAGTGAGTAAGAGTGGATGCCTCCGAGAGGGCGTAGGGACTAGTTCTGGGAGTGAGGCAATAAATTGAGAGTGCCCCATTTTTGGATAATGCTGATCTAGGATGTTGATCCTTTTTGTATTATGGAAGTTAATAGTTACTGGTTTGGTGTGCTTGTAATAATAATGGATATTGTAAATATTATGGTGTAAGTTTGGCAATGAGAACGAATATGTTCATTCTCTCTTATTGATTCCCAAGTTTTAATTTGTCCGGGATTAATTGTTAGTATCTGCTGTGGTTGTAAATCTCTAATGGTGATTTGAGGTCAGCGACATTCCTAGGACGTCGCACTAACGACCAGGCAAGGATGTCGCGGGTTCGATGGGGTTCGGGGTGTGACATCCACTCTTACTGTTGTATACAAGAATAGGGTGATGACTGGCTATATGGCCCTTAATATTTGTCCTGAGCTGGCAAAGCTAAAACCCCATGATATTATGTTGTATGTATATATAGATAAGTTTGTGATATTGTAGATTTGGCTATATAAAGTTGCTAAGGACTTACAGAAAGGAAAACAATCATCTGTATTATTCAAGTTTTTTTATTCTCCTTGAATTGGTTCTTCCATATTCAAAATACTTAGATTTAGGATGGGGTTGATACTTCACAAATTTTGCTAATTGTGTTTGGCTCAAAGTAAGCTTATTGCGGAAATATATTTTCATTTTAGTTACTTTGACAGCTACCTTCTTTCTTTCTTTCTATCGTTTAACTTGAAAATGAATTGTTGACTGTCGCAGCTCATCTCAACAAGAGGCATCATTTGAAATAGGAAAAATAATATTATAAGTGTCATAACTTTTTAATCGATCATTTTTCTTGTCATAAAGATGTTCGTTTAAGTGATTATGGTAATTTCTCTTATTATCGGAGAATTTGACGTGACATTAATTTAATATAAAATCATTCGACATGGCTCGCTGGGTAAGTAATATCATCATAAGTGTGTAGAAAGGACGCTGTTTGACCCTTTCATTGCACCAAATTGACAAGCAACTGATTGCTCAAGAAATTAAGATGAAAGACATCGCCACAAGCCCTCCGCACACCATATTCCGCACAACCCTGAGAACTGCTACTCGAGATCGCAGCCTCAAAGGGAAAATCTCCAATGTTAATACACATAATACCATTATATCCCACAAAGAGAAAGCTATGTTAACACAAATCAAAAGGATTTCCATCGTGGCGAGCCTTGAGGACCACCAGCCACGCCTTCACCCCAAGGGTGTCCTTTGGCGGCACTTGTAGGACAAAGACTATCCGCCGTTGGACCTAATTTAGGGATGGGGTTAGGGTTTGAGTTGGTCTTAGCCCAAATTCGTCAATTTGTGGTAACATCATTTCCCTGACGAGCCATATTGGACAGTTTTATATTAAATTATTGACATGTCATAAGATTTTTCACCCAATGAAATCATTGACATTACTCAAGTGAATGTTCTTTCAAAGTTTTGATACTTAAGTCATAAGTTAAACATATACGGCACCCTGTACAAGAATTATGGCACTTATGATGTTTTCTTTCTTTTTTTTTTTTTAAGAAGTTCACTCCAGTTTTTTAAACTATAAATTAGGATAAGTAGTTCACCGGAAAAAAATATTGGACAGATCTTTCTGTTACAGCGGAAGACGAATAACAAAAACAAACACGTACCTTTGCGTCTGGTCACGGAAGCAAGAGGAGATGGAAGGTCGGACAGCGGAGGCACTAGGGCCGCCACGGCGGAGGTATTATAAAATGGGTACAGCTTGAACCTCATGCTGCAGCTGGGAGTGAACGTCCTCCCACCTTGCTTCCCCCGAGGGAGGCCTGCGATTGCCGCCCGGAGGCACGTGTTGCACTTCGACATCATCAAGTCTGGAGTGCACTGCACGAGCATGTACAGCTTCTGCAAGCTTGTGAAGTACGCCTCCGCGACTGCGACTTTCTTCCCCGATTTGCGTACCGAAGCACTCCCGGTGATGTCATCCATGGTCTCACCGAGGACTTGCATGAACCGGGTTGGATTGGTGATGTTCCCGGTGTGGTACATCGTGAGAGAAGGCACTTGTTCCATGACCGAGGAGATGGATCCGTCGGAGTACCTCAACATACATTCATCGTACCAGATCACAGAGACTCGCTGGTTGGGGCATCTTTCGAGTATATCCTGTTTTCCAGTAGCCACACAGTCATTGCACATGGCGGTGTCGACATCGCCACGGCAGAGGAAGAGCCCGTAGACCTGGCTGGGAGGGTTTTGGCCACCAGTGGCATTGGCAAAGCCATCGGTGCTGTTGGTGGCGGCGGAGGAGAGGGAAGAGAGGAGGGTGTTGGGGTTGGATTCGTAGGTGGAGTTGGGAGTGAAGAGGGTGGTGTTTGGGCAGTAGTGCCATAGAAACGTGGGTGCTGATTCAGTACCTACAAAACTTATGAAGAAGAACAGGAGAGAGAGGGAGATAGTGAAGCAAGAACTCATCTTTACGTTGATGAATCCCCTGGTCTTGCTGCACGGGCACGGAATCATGGGAAGAAGAAGAGCCATGGTCTCCTCTCCTATATATTTTTGTCGTGGGAACTATTCCAAAAATTTGTTACTTGTTTTTAATGGAATCTAACACTGACCGCCAAATCTGGTTAATAATTGCGAAAAAAAAAATTGTGATAGTGAAAGCGATCTAAAATATGGGGTTAGCCTATTATATCCTTAATAATTATACCCGTTGGATTGCCAATATTTTTCTTTGTCAGATGTTCAATTGGTGGTAATCCAACGGCTACAATTGCAAGCAAGGTCCTGCTTAGTGGAATCACAGTAGTAATCTAATGAATTGGAAATTGACAGATAACAAATTCTGTTCATCAGAGTGCATTGCTAATAATATCGAAGAGAAATATTGGAATATAGACTTATTCTATTAAAGGCAGGTGGCAAGTATTTGTTTTGGGACCCGCTGTTCTTACTGTTTCTTAATGTAGGATTGATATAACCTATTAGATTAAGCCTACGCGATAACTTGTTGTGCACCGTGTAGTCTACACGATGATATGTAAATGATGGATGACATAAAATAATGACTAGACTAGGGGCACCAAAGTGAAATCTGAGCAATTTTATGGTCACTTATTATAGGAAAAATGCAATCAAAATTAGCTTCAGCTGCACAACTGAAAGCTTGGAAGGTGAAATCGAAATTCCGGGGTCGAGTTTTGAAATGTCGTAAAAATAATGCGGAAACCAACGAATCATGTAATTTAAGTCAAAAGTGAGAAAACAAAATTATCAAAGAAATTAACGAGAAATGGTAATGACACCGGATATACACATGATTCAATCCAGTGTCAATATCTATTCTACAGGAGGGCTTGCCAAAAAAAAATCCACTAAGAATTTGAGTACAGAGCTTATAATCACTTGATAGCTAAAGTATTTCTCAACCCCCAATTACACTCAAATCAAATGTACAAGTGTTAGTGCACACTCTCTTACAAAGAAATCACACAAAAAAATTTGAGACATAAAATCTTAACAATCTTCTTATTTACTCTAATGTTTTTTTTTTGGTAAGTAAAGGAAAAATCTTATTTACTCTAATGTTATGTCCACCGAGTAGAATTACATCTTTTATATATACATGATTTATATCCAAAAGAAGAAACTCCTGATAGGAAACATTGTCAAACTAGGAAATCACTCAAACTAAGTGTGACATTCTCAAATTTCGACCCATTCAGGATGTAATGAAATGATTATATTCATCGATGCATTGTTAGTCGAATCTCGCTCTGAATTGATCACTTATAAGATGACCAATCAATAGGGAAAGGTTATTATGGAATTAAGTACATACAACCTGAGAACTCGATCATGGATTGACAATTCGACCATAAGGATTGATGAGGGGCAATTTTGAGCTATTATAGACTGATCAAGGAATGGTTATAGAATGATTCGCTAATAGTATACAATCTAATCGCGAGTGATTCCGCCTTACCATTATATGGATTGCGAACGACTCTACACCAGTTCCTAATAATCGTGTAATTCGAAACTAGTGATTGACTCCTCGCAATTACATGACAACTGAGGTCACCCATGACTTTAGAAAGTTTAAACGTGGATTGATATCAAATTAACTATGGGTCGAATATGCGTAACTCCTAAAAATCACCCATTAGTATGAGATATACTAAAATTGCAATTGATCAATTTTGATCGTGAATTAGAATCCGAATGCGAGTATCAAATTTTTAAGGACTTCAAGACTAAACTATTGGACGTTGCCTCATTAAACCACTTGTTTAGTGGTATGCATGAAATTTTCGGAAAAGGGTCAACGGGCTGAGAATTGGAGCCCATGAAGGAGTGGGCTGGATGAAGGCCCAATGGGCCTCAAGCCCATTGAGGTTCGGCCACCTTGGGCCCAACCAAGCCTAAGTGGGCCCAATCAAGACCATGAGCCATTCTAGCCCATTCTCTATCCTTTTAAGCCCAAACTTGATTTATACAAGCTTGTACAAAATTCTAGCCCATGTACGCGTATAGTATTTTATACCGTACTTTGTGAAAAGACCATTTTGCCCTTCTTGCATTAGATGAGAAGTGACAAAAGAGGAGTGAAAAGTCTTGGATATTAATGAGGAGAAATGATGAATTTTGGGGACTTGAACTTGGCTTGAAGGAGGAGCCCTTCTAGAGAGAAATATCTCTCATTTTCTCTCACTCACTCTCTCTCCTTACCCCCTTCTTGCACTGCCCCCTCCTCTCTTCATTCTCTCTCTCATTTTCTCTCTTGTTCTTCATATTTTCCTCTTGATTTTTCATCGTTGCCGCTCCCTTACCGCTGTGCATCACCACCACCTCCCGCCGCTGCCGCCACTTTGAGCCATCCTCACCACCGTCCGTGTGCCATCCACCGCCTATGCCGCCCGTCCAAGCCACCACTGCCAACCTCCTCACTCCTCGCCATGAGCTGCCACACCCTTGCCGTTTCCAAGCGGAGTTGCTCGTTGCTCATGCCGCCACCGTCGTTCTCACACAACCGGCATCGTTAACAAGTGAGTTAACGCTCTAATCCCTTAATTAGTACATTAAACTTGCTTAGGGTTAGATTAGACTAAGTTAATTATGCTTAATGCTAATTAATGAGGGATTAGTTGATAGGCTATCATGATAGTTGATAGGCTATCATGATAAGTGATAGGCGGAAGTGATAAGATATAGCGATAGGTGATAAGTGGACTTGATGAGCTGTCGAGGAAATGACGATAAGCTATCGACAAAAGGTTAATAAGATATTGTCAAATGGACGATAAGCTATCGGTATTTGAGTGATAAGCTATCAATTAATTTAATGAAAAGCTATTACCAAGGGGCGATAAGCTATCATTAATTGGATGATAAGTATTGGATGATAAGTTATCGCAATTAGGGCAATAAGTGGATATTATATGGGTGTTTTTTGCTTGAGTTAAGTGTGAATTATGCCGTTTCATGCTGTTTAATGCCTGCTTTACCCTGAAAAATAATTGCTTATGTGAAACCTTGTTAGTTATTTTTTTAAAAGGGTTTTTGTGGACATATAAATAGTAAACCCCAAGGTATTGGATTCATATGTCAAGTTTTATAAGTTAAATAGGGCAAGGATATTTAAAAAGGGAAGCATGCAAAGGTTGACGATTTAATTATGTGTATGTGATCACGTGTGAATTTATTACTGCATTTTTTGACATGAAAGTTGCAGTATTTTACCACCCACCTGGGTGGTGCTGCTGGAGCTCCACTCTTCCTCTTGCAAAAGGTTGAGTGTTCAAATTTCGGGCACCGCAGGGTGACTTAACCGGTGGTACGTGTGTGGTGGCTAGCACGTGTCGCCCCCAGAATTTACTCCCCGGCTATCGACCGTGCGGGGGTTCCCTAGGTTACCAAAAAAAAAAAGTTACAGTATTTTGATCTGTGAGCACAACCATGTCTACATTGGCTAATCGTTGAGAAATAAAATGGGCTTGAGTGGTAGTTGTGCTCATATGGTCACATAAAGGAACTCGTCACCCAACGGGAGTTTGGGGATGATGCTCGATTTTTCCTTTTATCAGATGCCCGACGGGGGTTTGGATGCCGAGTTGCAGTTGAGGCCGGATCGATGCTCCTTTATGGAATGCCATCTGTGGTGGAGGTCCTAGACATTGTCATGCCCAATGGGGCGGGACAATACTCGGTCATGCCGAAAGACTACTAACCCCTGGATGTCGAGTTGCAGTTGAGGCCGGATCGATGCTCCTTTATGGAATGCCATCTGTGGTGGAGGTCCTAGACGTTGTCATGCCCAATGGGGCGGGACAATACTCAGTCATGCCGAAAGACTACTAACCCTTGGGTTGTCCTGTAACCCTGAGTGGTCGTAATAATTAGAACACACATGAGTGTATTGTGTATGTGGAAGCTTGTTAAGTGTTCTGATTATGTTATATGCTTATTGCATTGTTTGTGGCATGTGATGGCTTATGTCGTGTAGGGTGTGTGCCAAGGCAAGGTAGATATGCTTCCTATTATTCGATGGGTTATTTGTTTATGTTGGATTGAATTGCCTACTCCTGTATATAGTTAAGGCAAAGTGAGGGTCGCTTTGTTATTAATCTACCATCAATTTATTGTTGCATATTTTAGGTACACTTGAGGCGAGTTTATTTCCTAAATGAGGCTTAGGTCGTTAACTTATCGAGATTTATATCTCATTCGTTATTGTTAACTATTTTCCAGGGCCTTAGAATGGCGAACCACCTGAGGTGGTTTGGGATGCCGCAAGATATGGATAGTATTATTACTACTCATCGTTTTCCTGGCAAGCCGCATATTTTTTAGCTCCACCTATATACTGTGTGGATGGATAAGGGTCTAGCTATGTGGATTCCTCATCAATTCCAGGCATGGTTCATCTGTGAGGGCGAGAATCTATTCGGCCCTTTGAGGGCTTTGATGGTCCTCTAGATAGGGGCGCTGGACAGGAGGTTTGGGACCCTATGGACATTGAGCCACTTGACAGGTCAGTGGAGCGTCCTGAGACCAACCCTAATCCTGATTACCTGTCGGATGACGACTCGTTAAAGCATGATCCCGACTCACCCTATTTTGACTAGTAGTCTTGCGATTTTGATAGTACTTGAGGGACATGCCTTGGACCTGTTCTTTTTGGGTGACCCACTTTTGGATGGAGTAGATGAACCCCCAGCCCAATATCTTTTTGGTAGGCTTGTGAGGAAAGGTGCCCTACTTGAAGGGTTTGTCAATGTGTTTCCTTGGGGTTAATCAAGTGAATAAATAAAATGGAGCTTTGGCATGACTGATGTTGATTGTTATTACTATCTGTCCTGTTTATTGTTATGATTAGGCGATTGTTGTCGCTTCCACATGCGTATATGAAAGATAAAATGAAAGGTTGGCGATGAGTCTTGGGACATCGCATTCTATTTACCTAAGTGAAATAAGGGTTGCTGCATGCTCGAGGGTCGGGGCGTGACACTAAGAAACCTACCCAAATTAAAAAATTTACTTGAATCGGTTCCTTGAGTAACTCATAACATATGCTGACAAATCTCCATCTTGGCTCAATGATTGTAGCCAAGTCGTACTGATTATCATCCATGTTTGGCTCTCCTAATGCTCTGACGGGTGCTCATTTTCTTTGAGCCCTAATTGAGCTCTAGCAAAGCTTGATTCTCCACAATTGCGATCTTCTTTGAAATTTAGTTGAATTGTCATTATGTTTGTTTGTTCCTTCACTGTTGCGATCTTCTTCATAACAATCTTGTCCTTTCCCATGAAATCCTGGATGAAACGGTACTTGATGTTGATATGCTTTATTTGCTCGAGATAAATCAGATTCAAGGCCAGATATCCCACCTTGGTTATCATAGTGTATAGCAACACTTTTATGCTCCAACCCAATGTTCAATAACAAACCCCCAATCATGACGCCCCTTTTGCTATAAAGGTTGGTGCATATGCTTTGTGGTAGTCGAAGATAGACCAACATTATCTTGTAAGGATGCCTTCCAACTCATTGCACCACCTATCAGCGCATACATGTACTCCATTGAAGACCTTCTCATCCAAGTCATGAACGTAATCCAAATTCCCATAACCCCTGGTCACACTGTCATTGCCGTCCTTCCAATACACTATACCAACATCTGTTTTCCCCTTTAAACAATCGAGGATCCACTTCACAATTTCATAATGAGTCTTAACACAATGCTTCATCTAACAACTAACAATGCTCACAACTTGTAAAATATCATGTGTAGTGCATATCATGGTGTAGATAATACTATTCACTGCACTAGAGTAACGGACATAGGAACATATGCTCCTCTTGGTCCATATTATGTGGTGATAACTTATTAGACAATTTAAAGTGCATGGTTAAAGGTGCACTCACAAATTTTGCTGACTGCATGCTAAAACGCACCGCGATCTTTTTAATATATTTCTTTTGAGATAGGAACAAACCCCTATAGCCCTATCTCGTGAAATCTCCATGCCCAATATCATCTTGCAGCACCTAAATCTTTCATCTCAAACTTAGCACTCAATTGTCACTTTGACACATCAATATCTGATGTATGTTTAGCTTCTATCAACAGATGATCAACATAAAATAATAGATAAAACAAAGACTAAATCCTATAATTTCCTAAAGTAAACACAACTATCCAATTGACTTTTCAAATAGTCCTAATTATATATGAAAGCATCAAAATACTTATATCACCGCCTTACAGACTCTTTCAGTCCATACATATTTTTTTAATAAATAAACATGGTCTTCCTTATCCTGAATAGCATACCCCTTTGACTGGCTTGTGTAAATCCACTTCTCCATCTCACTGTAAAGAAACGTTGTTTTTACATTGACTTATTGTTTAACAACTAAAGCAAGTAACACTCAAATAAAAATATGCCTTACCATAGGATAGAACATCTTTTTATGATAAATGCTCTACCACTAAGTATATCCCTTTGCAACAAGTCTTACCTTATATCTCACTACTTTGACACTGGGAATGCTCTACTTTTGTTGATAGACTTATTTGCACCCAACAATTTTATGGCTATTGGATGCTTTGATCAACTCTTGTGTCTGATTTTGATGGAGTGATTCCATCTCCTAGTCACTGCGATGACTCGGCACTTGCAATCACCTCATAGAAAGACGATTGTTCATCCATTTCTATCTTGTCACCACAGTCATTACATAAGCAATATATCAGCAATATTGATATAACTATAATGTGCTGGTAGATGTGCCTTTCCAATCTGCTAGTGGCTATACTATGTTGTGGTTTTGCTAATTATTTTATATCATTGACTTCATGAATTGTGGCCTCAATTACAGTCTCAATCACTGTAAAAGCCTCTACTTGAAGCTCCATCTCATTATTGACACCATGATCCGTTTGCTCCATTGGTAGTGTCTCAATATTCATCTAACAAAGCATAGCAGTCTTGTAGAGATCACATCTTTGCTGACTAGAAAAGTAGTAATCGAGGATCAATGTACAATAGTTGGTAACCTTTCGCTTCATATGCATAACCTAGAAATATACACTCCTTCGTCCTCGACACAAGCTTACCGTTACTAGCATGAGCATATGCAAGACATTTGTATAGTCATGATGTGGAGTAATCTATAGATTTTCCTAACCATACTTCCTCAGGAGTTTCCACTCAATAGTCATTTTCATTACTTCAGCCCAAAATACCTTGCCTAGTCTTGCATATGAATGCATGCACCAGGCTTGCCAAAGTATAGTTTTACTTCTACGTCTTGCGATGGCATTCTGCTGTGGTGTCTTAGGTATGTTGAGGTGTCTCACAATTCCTTCTTTTGGCAGGATGCAGTAAAAATCATTATCACTTAAACTTCTTGAATTGATCGAACAACTGGGATTTGTGCTTCAGAACATATACTCAGATGTTTCTTGAATAATCATCGATGAATGTCAGCATATATCGAGCTCCTTCTTTCGAAGACGCCGAAGATGGCCCTAGCAATTGAACTAATGTAATCAATTGGTTGGTTCATCTAATGCACATCTATACTGTGACTTTGCACTACTTCCCAAATGTGTCATGCTCACATATGTCTAGCTTTCATGTTTTTTGACCTTTCGACAACCCCCTGTCACTCAGTGCCATCATAGTTGCCTCAATCATGTGCCCCGACCACATATATCATAACTAAGTCAATTTTGAGTCTGACTCACCTAATAAAACTATAGCAAATCTTGTCATGATTTCTCCTAGTAGTTGATAGAGAGAACTCACCTTTTTCCCCTTCATTATTGTCATGGCACACCGACAAATCATCAGCACTTCACCTTTAGTAATGTTACTTATACCCGATATCATCAATAGTCTATAGAGAAATAAGGTTCTTCTTGAGTTCAAGTGTATGCCTTATGTTTGTAGTATACGGTCTACCCATCATGAATCCGATTTTGAGTTGTTATTATACCCACAACCTTATAGGCTGTGTTATTTACCATCAGAACTCTACTGTTAGTCTCAATCCAGCTAGTAGTGAACTAGTTCTCATGAGGAGTCATATGATAAGGACACCCTAAATCTAGCACCAATTGGTCTCTTGCAAGCTAGTATCACACACAAGATAGTCTTCACATCGTTAGTGCTTTCCTTGGCAATATTTGCCACACTGCTTGTGTCATTTTACATAGCATCCATGTTTCTCAACTATGGACAATCACTTCACGTGACCCTTGTTCATTCTATGGCACAACTTTTCGACCTAGTTTTACCTCTACTACTAGACTTCCAATGTTCATCTCTACCTCGAATCTTGAGTCCCTGTGCTACATCTTGCCCCATATCATGATCTCGCAACTTCTTCAACTACTGCTTGCAAAACAAGGCTGATTTTACCTCTTCTGAGGTAATCACAGTATGCCCTTGTAACATTGAATTGTAAAGTGCTCCCACGATTTTAGTAAAGACACTAACAACATTATGCCTTATTTTTCATTAATTAGGGTTTCATCGACGTTCTTCAAATTCATCATGATGTTAAGCTTATCTATATTGGTTTGGATGGAAGCACCTTTAGCAAATCGAATCTGAAACAAACCTCTTTAGCATATATAGATGATTATTTCAACCCTTCGTTACACAAAGGGCATGAATTTTTGCCTACAAAGCTGTATCATTCTTCTTCTCGTTACTTCTATTAACACCTCATCTGATTGATTCAATAGGATTATACTCTTTGATTTCTCCGTCATCTCTACCTTATAACGTCTTTAATAATTTATGACAATTCATCTTTGCCATTCAACGTTTTCGCTAAACCTTGGGATGTTAATAGCGCACGAATCTTAACCAAAGTTGTTCTTGCCGTTAAACTTCTCAACTTCTACTTTCTCTCAAGAGATAATTGCAAAAACAAAATTTCTAAACAATGATTAGACAAGCAAAAACCCCAAATCAAATATAGAAATCCTAGTCTTGGCTATGATACAATTGTCGTAAAAATAACACAAAAGCTACCAGATCTTTGTAATTTAAGTCAAATGTGAGAGAGCGAAATTACTAGAGAAATCAATGGGAAATGATAATGACACGAGATTTCCTTGATTTGGTCCAAGTGTAGGTACCCACTTTATGAGGAGAACCAACTGCCAAAGAAATCCATGATGAATATGAAGAGCACAAAGTTTACTATTGCTCAATATCTCAAGTGTTCCCAACCTCTAATTACACCCAAAACAAACCCACAAGTATTTCTCACAATCTCTTATAGAAAACTTACAAATAAAAATTCTAAGATTCTTCTTGTTTGCTCTAGTTTGTGTACATTGAGTAGAATTCTATTTCCTATATATACATGGTATTTGCATTCAACATAGAAAACTCCTTTTAATAATCTACTCAAACTAGAAACCTTACTCGAATAAGGAAACTTAATTGAATCCGGTTTCCTTTACAAACTCAAGACCTATTCTACCATGAACATTTAAAATATGATTTTTTTTCCATGGGACATTTTTAAAAGTCATAAAATTTATTAATAGTGTTAAATTATGTGTCGAGTTTGATTCGTATACGATACTCATACTCGTTGGAAGATTTTGACTTGCTCAAAATTTAGTGTTGCCTTTTACATATAATTATCTTGGATTATAATGGATATATATATATATATAATCTCAAGATCCAGCAGAAGAGATACGGTGGTGTGATCTTCCATCCAAGTTTGATCGGTTGACTGAGATTTGGGCATCTTCAACAATTAGGGGTGATCGGTTTCAAAGTGGGTTGGGTCCGGATCTAGAACTTGAAACCAACCCTGTTATAACTGGTTCCTAATTTTTGGAACCTGAAACCAACCCTGTTTTTTCTAGACCCTGTTTTGGAACTAACCCTGTTTTTCCGGTCCGGTTTCAGGGTCTACCCGAGAACCTATTTTTTTTTTTGGTTCCTTTTTTCAATTTCATTTTTTTTCTAGCAAAATAATATAGGTGACAATGAAACAATTTAAAATAAAAGATGAATAACAAAAATCACTATCCGCCAAAAATAACAATCCCCAAAATGAGCAATTGAAATTACAATATATCAAAATCAACAATCCAAAAGCACTATGTGGCAAGACATAGTCCAATCGTATAAATCTTTAAGAGTCACATTTTCAGGGAATTTATTCAACATGTTTAGCTCTTTATTTTGCGCCATGATGAGATAACTCCTCACTTCTATTTCCGAATGAAATATCTTGAAAGAAAAATCAAGAGACTTAACGGTAAAGCATATGCTCTTACTAGAAAAATGTCTATATATTTCATATGAATTACACAATATTTAGATGACTTTAAGGGCCATGCTGTTTCACTTATATCTGTGAAACATATTCCAATATTAAATTGGAAATCGGTTTTAAAACCGGTGAAGTAGGGTAACATGATATAGGTTTTTTACTTTTTTGTACATTATCTCAAATCGGTTCTAAAACAGGTTTGGGTTGGTTTTTACTTGGAACCGGAAACCAGACCGGTTCTAACCGGTTCCCAAAAAATGAAACCGGTACCCGAACCGGTTCTTGTTAGAATCGGTTCCCGAACCTGTTTTTCGGGTGGGTTGGTCCGGTTTCCGGGTAAACCCGGTCCGGTTGCACACCCCTATCAACAATCACGTACGGTGTGTTTCTTTTTCCCGATAAGCCGCACGGTGAAAAAAAGTGCCGCATAGTGCCTTGTCGTCGTGGGATTCCTTCAAGCAAAGTGAGCAAGCTGCCGCACGGAGAAAGACGAGGGACGAACGGACATTTATTGTTCAGCCATACGGGAAAGTTTTTGCTTTGGCTTGAACACACGGTGATTTGTACCGTTAGTTTTATATTTGTAAAAACTTTGAATTTGTGCTTAATTTAGGTGTGAGAAATGCTCGAGTGTGTGACTGATTGAAGCTTTGATTATGATAGATTATTTGTTGTTGGCTCTCCTCGTAGTTATAGGTACCGATATTCAAATTGAATCACGTGAATCTTTGGTGTTTTCTATTATTTCTAATTTATTTCTTAGGTGATTTTACATTGACTTAAATTGCAAAATCTGATATTTTGGGCGTTAATATTACAATAGATAGTTTAAATCATGCAAAGCCATTAGATAGTTTTTATTTCTTCGGGAAGGTCAGAAGAGATCTTTACAAGTCAACGCAAACCGGCGTGAGATTTTCCTTAGAGTTAAGGAACCCTAAAGTCCATTAAATAACGTTAAATCGACAGGAGTTAGGGTTAGTTGGGCCATCAGTATCCAGCAAAGACGAGCAAGATGGACGGTTAGGATGGAAAGTAGCATTTGCCCTCGTACGATGTTGATTAACCAAGGTCAATTGCGGAAGTTGCACTCTTCCTTGACTCCAGCGCGGGGAGGCTGGAAGAAGAAAAGTCAACATATATATCCCGGGGATGTTGTTGTAGGGAGAGACAGAGAGAGATGGGGATGCAAGTAATTTTGGTGACGCTTATAGCTTTGAATTTTCCATCAAATTATGGCAAAGGGAGGAATACTTCTGATAGATTCAATTTGAATCATACGTTTTTCTGCAACATGGCCTAAGGAAGGACCACACCCCTCCGAAAATGTTTCACTCGAGTTACTCTTTTTTATTGTAAAAGAAAATGAAATTGATTTTTTTTTTTTTTCTAGGTCGTTATGACACTCTCTAATCTAATTCACTCGAGATATTACTCACTTTAATCCATCTTATACTGACCCCATGGTTTTATCTCTAGGAGACCACCCATCTTTATTTTTTTTTCATTAGACACGTTTAACATTGGATTTCCAATGCTAAATTGTATCATTCTATCAAGAAGTGCCTCTTATGAGTTAGTTCCAAATTCACACGTAGTTCAAAAGTCGCTTCTATATTGAGTTTTCATCTTATGCATAATCTAAAACGTTCTTCTCATGAAAATTCTCTGGCCTTGCTTAAAAAATGGGCATTCGATGAAAAGGAAAATCAATCATGTCCTGATCTCCTTGAGATTTGAAATGACATTGTCAAAAAATCTCAAGGAGTTCGTCTCCTTGTGTAAACTTTGGGAATCTACTCTACACAAAGGACGAAGAAGGGTATTGAGCATGTGTAAGAGACAGCGAAACATGGAAGTTAGTTGATTCGTAAAAGAACATTATGCTGCTATTTAAGCTTAGCGATGACCACTTATCATCCCATATAAAATGTTTTTATGCTACATTCACTTTTTATCAAGGACATGTAATCTCTAGCTCTAATATAGCTAGGTTATGGAGCTTTAGCACTCATTAGTTCAACAAAGGAAAAACTAGCATTGGAAGATGGTGTTGAGTATGGCAAAAGTTGTGGAAGAGATCTTTGATCCAGAGGTTGAGGAGTCTGAATCGGTGTTATTAATTAAAGTGCACGATTTGGTCCATTCTCTTGCTACCATTGTGGTACAAAATGATTGTTCTATTGTTGGCTTTGATACTGTAGAGATTTCATAAGGAATTCGGTGCATTTTATTCTCTATCACTTCATCAAAGGATATCTCAAGTTTTGCGTGCAACTAGATTTCACATTAAAATTGATGATGGAATTATTACTAAAGAGTTTGCTAGAATATGCATCTCCAAGGGTTATAACTTATTATTTGGGTTTGATATATGGTAGTTTTGAGGAGCTACCAAGTTCCAGCGTTAGTTGTGGCGCTGGTGTGCTGGTGCCAATGCTTTGTAGATGACAGTCTCATGATAGCATTTGTAAAGTGCAAGACTTGCCATTTTGCCTTATCGCTTGGAAGATTACCGATAGCCACTTGCAATCCATAACCATCAAGTTTGCCATCCGCTATATGGACGTGTATAACCGCTTCGACCTTGTGATGTCGACATTATTGACTTGTAATCTGCCGCCATCAAGTCTGCTAGACCCATCAATCGCCATTCTCTTGGCTAATGCATTGGTCGTGTCCTTTGGTTTTGGGATGTTGACCACATTCATGAATAAGGAAAAAGTTATAAACCTATTGTACTTGTGTCAATTTAGTCTTGAACCTTTCAATTTGGGCAATTTTGTCTTAAAAATTTAAGCAATTTGCCAATTAAGCCATTTTGACCAATTTTGATCGGAAATTGATGAGTAGACGTCGGCCATCCTTCGTAGCACAACTAGCCCTGATATGGACAAAAAAATTGAAAATTTTTATTCTTTATTCCTTTTTTTTAATTTCATTTTGGCACACAAAGGTTGCTAGTGACCCTCACTAGCCACTGGGCAAGGGCCAACAAGCCCTTGCTGACTGCTGGCAAGGGTCGCGACCCTTGCCCAAATCTAGCAAAGGCCTTCATGCCCACCCTTGTAGGCAATGAGGCATTGATGGCCTTGCCCGGGGCTTTCGCAGCCCCACTAGTAGCAGGTGAGGTAACCCTCACCTCAGCAAGGTCTTTGCGGTTGGTTAGGGCCCTCACCCATTGTTGCCAACCACAAAGAAAAAAAGAAAAGAAAAGGAAAAAAAATTTAAAAATACAAAAAAATTAAAAATTAAAAAATTATCTATGTTAGCACGGGTCATGTCATGTAAAACGATTAACGTCAACGTCAGTAATTTCTGGCCAAATTTGGCCGGAAGGACTTAGTTGGCAAATTGCTAAAAGGTTTAGGACTAAATTGGTCAAATTGAAAGGTTTATGATTGAATTGACACAAGTGTAACAGGTTTGAGACTTTTTTTTTTTTTTTTTTTGGTAATTTTCCCTTCATGATACGAAGGCAAGGCTTTTCTTGTTCAACGGAGAAAATTGATTAGTTCAAGTAATGCAACATGCACTCATCTTACCAAGAGATGGAGTCTTCCTCATTAGGGCATGCGCGGAGTATTTCCTTGCTCGCATTCGCTATGTAGTCGTCATAGGTGGTGGCGTCGACGTCACCATTGCAGAGGAATAGCCCATAGGTGCAATCAAGTGGCTTTTTGCTGGTGGTGGTATTGGTGAAGTTGTCGACACTAGTGGCCGCAGCGGAGGAGGGGGAATAAAGGAGGGTGTTGAGATTTGTTTAGTAGGTGAAGTTGGGAGTGAAGAGGGTGGTGTTTGGGCAGTAATTGTAATATCCTCAATTTCAGTCTCTGGAAAATGGCTATGGTTTAAGTTTGGTAGTTTTTCAATTGGAACCAATTTTTACTCTTGTTCTAGAAAACCCAATTTCGAATCTTTTGTAACCGTTCGCTTTGTTATTTTTATGGAGACTTTTGTGATCCGGATTTCCAAACACTTTATTCTTGAAAGTTGTTCCAAACAGCATGAAGTTTTACATACTTTAATTTCAAAATTTTTGGACTTGATATGAGTAGTACGACAGCCTAATTTTTGGACCGTGCAAAATTACCCAGAATAGGTATTTCGGTGATGTTCACCTTTTCTTTATTTTCTACAAGCTTTTCTAGGACGATTTTGGAAAAGTTTCCTTCACAAAAGTTGTTGAGAACTTCTTTTTTTATAGCAAATATTAATTTAGGAATTTTTCGAGATGATTTGGATCATGGAAAGAGGTTACTTTGAGAAATAAGAATTCTTCCCAGTGAACTATTTTTAGTCTGTCTTTGAGATACTAAAAATGGTATTTACAGAAAGATTCCGATTTTGTGTTCCTAATGAGAAATGTTTGTTAAGGTCTTGTTTATGACAGATTCAAATTTGAGAATTTTCGGAGTCCATTTACTATGTTTTTAAGTCCGATTTTGTGAACAGTGTAAAGCTATCCGGTTTTGTAAAATTTCAAAGATTTGTCAATTTCTATATGAGAACGTTGGAATTTCAACTTGATGTCTTTTGGTGATATTTGAGGACATTCTCGTGCCGAATCTCGGATTGAATGGGATTATTAAGATTGTTTTGTTGCGGAAAACCCTCGGAAAAATAGGGGAAACAAGTATGATGCGGGGTTGCGATTTTGGCATCGATTAGTCAATCTTGTACACCTCGGTTGATCCGAGTTAATTATAGGTGGAACTAGCATTTTCTGAGGACTTAGATTGTAACAGCCTGAATTTCGATGAAATTCTAGGATCAATAAAATTGACAATATTTCGCATTTTATTTTAGTAAGTCTTGCCCAGAATTGATCACTCTAGGGATACTAACCAAAAGGGTATGGCTAACTAGGAAAATGGTACGTGGACCAAGGACTGATCGCGAATCGGGCACTGACCTCAAGATGAGGGAATATTTGGGCCAACGTGGGCCGATCTTAGGAAAAGTATCGGATTTGGTTTGGCCAAGGCCAATGATGTACAATCGGATCGCGAGTGAGTTCGCAAGTCCAAGAGTGCACGTGGCCGACCAGTCCCGAACTTGAACCGAATAATCGCAACCTTTGGAACTAGCGATAATTTCTCTCATTCTCTGAGTGATCGAGACTGTCATGACTCGGATAACCCTAGGTCGATACGCGTAAATCCTAAACAGCCGGCCGTTAGTGAGAGTTCTTAAAACTTGAAATCTAGTGAGTTTTGGTCACGAAATTGGACCTGGACTTTGGTGTCGACTTTCGCGGGCTTAAAGGACTATTTCATGATTCTGACGCCATATTATGCTGGCCACACACGTTTGGGGTAAGTACGGTCGAAAAATGAAATTTTGACCGGAAGTCAAAATTTACGATTTTGCCCTTCTAGACTCCGATGTTTATTTTAAGGCCGTATGAGATTATTTTTCGTGGCTGATGTCATTTTAGGGTGGCCATGCACATTTAGAGAAGTTACGGTCAAAAATTGGAATTTTAGCTCGGAAGTGAAAAATAATATTATTTTAATCCCCAAAATTTTGCAATCGATTTTCGAGGGCTTAAAAGGTTATTTTCGCGATTCCGATGCCATATTATGTTAGCTATACCCATTTAGGGTTGATATAGACAAAAATTAGAATTTCACCCCGGGATCGGAAAAATGACCATTTTGCCCTTGGGCTATTTATGGGTTTCAAATTTTGGAAATTGTTTGGGATAATTATTAAGGATTTCTAGCTGAATGATTAGTGGAAGTTTTTAAGTGGCCTTGTGGTTTTTCCCACATTGAATTTTCCACGTAAAATTTTTAGGTGTTGCTTTCTACTTCGTCTTTAATTTTTAGCACTATATTTACTTGTTTGGGATTGATATTATTGGAATATTGTAACTAGTTGCAGTTGAGGTTGATTTGATATTGGTTGGTTGAGTTTTGGGAAAGATATTGATCCTGGACTAGTTTAAGTTCTTAGTGAATTGTTGTTGTCTTTCCCCAACAAAGTGGTATCAAAGGTAGCGTTGATGGAGGAAACCAGCAGCACCATGTTTAAGTTAAATGCCTCAACTTATTCTATTTGGAAGCCTTGGATTGAAGACATATTGTATTGTAAAAATTTGTGTGAACAATGGGGATAAAGCTAAATGAGATAGGGAAGATAAAGAATGGGAGCGAATTAATCGGAAAATGGTTGGCTTTATTTGACAATGGATTGATGATAATGTCTTATATGATGTTGCTCAAGAAACAAATGCTGAAATATTGTGGAAGAAATCACAAGATCTTTGTGAGAGGAGGATCACACAAAATAAAGCATTTTTAATTAAGAAACTTGCAAATTTGAGATACAAGAAAAGGAGTAGCATGTTTGAGCACTTGAGTCAATTTTAAGATATTGTAAATCAATTGAAAAATCTGGAAATTGATCTTGGTGATGAGAGTTGGAGGCATGCTTATTGCTTGGTACTTTCCCCAACAGTTGGAATACACTGGTCGTGGAATTAAACAACTATGCTCCTTACATTGTGCTTTCTATTACATGCTTAAAGAAAGTTTGTTCAACAAAGAAACAAGGAAAAAGTTATGGCACTCAACTCTGCTCCTTATGATATGCTTGTTTTAGGATCATAACTTTTTTTTCGATCATTTGAATGTTAAAACTTTTAAAAACATTCACTTGAGTATTATTACTTTTTTAAAAGGGTTAATTCAAAAAAAAAGCATCAACTTTAGGTCGAGGGACAATTCTGGCTCGAACTTTTTTTGTCCCATAAAAAAGTACCAACTTTAGGTCAAGGAACAATTCTAGCCCGAATTTTTTTTGTCCTGTAAAAAAGCACCAACTTTAATACGAGTGACAATTCTGGCCTCAACTTTTTGTCATCTTGTAAAAAAGCACAGACTTTCATTAAAATCCCAAATCTAGTCCACATTGACTTAAAATCATTGATTATCCAACTTAATTATTCCACCTTAGCAATAAATTTACGTGACATGTTGATTGGATTTGAAGCACTATTCATTATCTTATTCTCTAAGCCATAGCTTAAAGAATAATGGTGAAATTGTTCGTCTCTTTTACTTCACCAACAAGTAAAAAATATCTCCAAATTGAATCTCTCTAGCCAGACTTCTTCCTTTTGTCATAATCTAAAGCTGTAGACCATCGTCCGTCGACAGATGCCATGGATGAGATTCACCAAGCTCACCACCATAACCTTTTTTCTCAAACAAGGGTGATTTCATATAGAAAGTCAACGGGAGGTCAAATTTGGGATCACGGTAAAAGTTTGTGATTTTTTATAAGACAAAAAAAAGTTAAGGCCAAAATTGTCACTCGACTTAAAGTTGGTGTTTTTTTACGGAACAAAACAAAGTTCAGGTCAAAATTGTCCCTCAACCTAAAGTTGGTGCTTTTTACAGGACAAAAAAAAGTTCATGCCAGAATTATCTCTAAACCTAAAGTTGGTGTTTTTTCTTTGGAATTAAGCCTTTTTTAAAAACTTTCGTATAACTTTCAATCGATAACTTAAGTGCCGTAACATTTATAAAACATTCACCACAAGTACCGTGCAAAGTCGGATTTTCGACACTTATGGTGAAACATTTTTTTAAAAGTTATGGTATTTAAGTGAATATTGTTTAGATATCATGGCACTCAAATGATCGAAAAAAAGTTAGGACACACAAGTTAACATTTTTTAAGAAGTCATGATACCTTTTATGTGAAAAAAAAATTATGGCATTCAAGTGAGTACCGTATAAAAATTATTGCGATTGTAATGTCATTTTCTCTTTTTCTTGCTTTCATAAGGATTGTCTATTAAATAATGGATTGTCGAAAAGAAAATGATGACCCCAAAATTAAGGCAATGCTATGCAAATGTTAATATCACCAATCCACGTGCAAGCTCACGGATTATAAAGAAAAGAAGGGGGAGCCGTGGCCAAGGACCTATTTTTAAGAGAGAAACCATGCTTTTTGTTTGGAACTTTGTCAAATCTTCACGAATTTTTTTCTAGTTAAAGGTAATGAAGACGGTGAACCAGATGAAAATGTTGCTCATGGAATATTCTTGCACTTGAGGTGAATTTCGTAAGCTCTTAGTGTAAATTTTTTAGCCATTTTCGGAATTCAGAGGTACTAAAGGTTGTCCTCTAAAACCACCCGCCTGGGTGGCGCTGCTGGAGCGCGCACTCTTCCTCTCGCAAAAGGTTGAGTGTTCGAATCCCGAGCGCCGCGGGGTGACTTAACCGGTGACACGTGTGTGGTGGCTAGCACGTATCGCCTCCAGGGTTTACTCCCCGGCTATCGGCCGTGCGGGGGTTCCCTGGGTTACCAAAAAAAAAAAAAAGGTTGTCCTCTAAATCTTTACCAAAAAAAAAAAGGTTGTCCTCTAAAATTGTGGCGAAACTTGAAGCCCAGCTGAATGGAACTTGCTTTTGGAGCGCCCATTACTTCCTGGTTGAGGGTGGGACATTTAAGACAAGTCCTAAGTGTTGCCTAAGCCAAAGACTCAATTGGACTAATGGAAATGGTGGAATTAGGGCTTTTGAAGGTGTTGCATGTGGGCGTTCGTTTCTGGATGAATTTTGAAGGCTGAATTATCTTGGAGGCTAGAAACCTGGTGGTAAGCTCCTTTCAAGGTTCTGAGATTGTTTTAGGTTGGGTTGGTAGCTTGAATCAAGCTTAGTTGGTCTAATTTAATGATAATTTTTTACTTGGGCGGTGCAAATTGGGGGTTAGCATGCTGTCCTTGGTGTTTACAGCTTGTGCTCGGAAGTTTGGTAAGTGAAATTCTTGGTTTAACGTTTGATTAATCACCTCAATAACCAAGGTAATCAAATTGGCTAAGAATATATTGTTGTGGAATGGTCTAAAATGTGAAAATTTGACGTTCAAAGTTATGATAAATGACTGTATAAGTGAGATATCAAATCTGCCAAATTTGATGTTTGGTTGATTTTATAATTAAATGAAAAGCATATGCCTGACGATACACCTAATGAGGTGGCTTTAGTTACCGGCCCTAGTTCTCCCAAAGCCAGCCAATTGCAATTTGGTTTCCTTAGTTAATTATGTAAAGTTATTTTTAATTTAAGAGCCGAAACTAATCTATTGAAGGTTAGTTAGAGGACAAGTAAAACATGGGAGAGCATTTTACTTTTGCGAATCATAGACTCAGGCCTAGGGACTTGATATGACTAGATGTCTATCTAACAGCTAATTTAGTACATTTTTCTCTTTCTTTGAAAACGTTTAATCATGCCATCTTTTCAACTTTTAAAATCCTAAGCATGCACATCTAGATGACCAAACATGATCAAAGTCATGTAACATAATACAAGTACATTAACCATGAAAATTACATCATACCAAGTAAAGTACGATGAAATCAAAAGCAATTGAAGTGCGATAAGAAATCCCGATACAAGTTGGGTAAGAAATATTCATCGTCTTATTATTGAGCCTTGGGATAGGACCGTCATAAGTTGTATTAATAATTAAATTCACAAATGCCCTAAATTAATGAATGCAAGTCTCCTAAAGCTAAATGATGATAATGACGTATCAAACGAAATAACATACAATGAAAAATTAATTGAACCTATCCCTAAAATACAATTACTAACTAAATGCACGTTCAATTTATTTTTTCACCATCTCATTTATCATTTCTTTTGTCATTCTCATCTCTATTTATGATGAAATTATTAGATATCTAAGCTATACTAAAAACGTGTCAATAAATTAAAAATCAACAACCATGATGAAAATTCAATAAATATGACGCGAACATGCGAATATGACTCAGGAATGATGCAATTAATGCAATGGGACCACCCCGGGACCGCACGGGACTCTTAAAGAAGCCGAATGCGAACTCAAAACCCACTGTCCAGCCCATTAGGTATGCTGGACAGTGAGCTAAATGTGCTCATTTGCCCTCCAAACAGTCCCAAACAAACATGGAATCTTGATGACCAGTGAATGAGAATGTGTGATTACACTCAAGCGAGAGATTACAAGAAAATTCCGACCAAAAAAAAAAAGATTACAAGAAAATGAGTCTAACATTCTAGGCACCTTTGCCAAAGCATGGACCGAGATACATATGCAAGGTTTCAAGACAAAACATCAAGGGAAACAGCTAGACGACCCGGCCAAGGGAGGAGGAAATGGACCGGTTCACCAACAGACTTACGTTCAACATAACCCAAAAAGGTTAAATCATATATACTAGATGCCACAACCGTGCCGATTGGCCGGTAGACCAAGGTAGCGGATTCACAACGGTCATGAGGGCTATGCGACCCGCTATACCTCGGTTTTTGACTACAATCCCAAGGTCGTTATCCTCAATGAACGAGTTCGCACACCTAGCCCCTCAATTGGAGAGAGTTTTTCTTCCCTCTCTCCAGAGAATACCCTCGAGTTTTATGTTCCAGAGTTCAAACGAAATAGTTGAAGGACATATTCATGTCCAACAACTTAAAATGATAGAGGGACGACAGTGTTTTACGTTGAATACGTGAAGCAAGGTGGCCTAGGTTCTCACTCAACTCACGACACTTAGCAAAACCAACACCAATTTGCTCGAGTTTCCTCAACCTTCACTCGTTACTCACGATTTTGGGCCCCTCAGCTCACGGTTTTTATGGCTTTTCATGGCTAGAGAGAGTTGAGGGATATGAAGACTAGAGAATAAGCTTGAAAATAACGATGGAAATGAGATATATGAGTTTAGAGAGGGAAAAATTTATCTTGAATCCCTTTATATAAAGGCTGGCCAAGCTGGTCGTTGCCCAATGGTTTTAGCCAATATTCACTGGTTCAAATTTGGCCCATATTAGTAGTAGTCATGGCCACGGTTCGAATCGGCGGTTCCGTTCGTAATAAGAGGAACTGAACCGCCGGTTCTCGTTCCGGCTGTGTTCGGAACTGGTTTCAGGCCGTTCATAATTTTTCTTTTCTGTTTTTTTTCTTTTCCTTTTCCTTTTCTTTTTTTTTTCTTCCTCCGCCGGCCATAGCCGGGGTTGGCGGAGGTCGCTGGCCTCAGGAGAGGCCGCCCTTGCCAGCCGGGCGGGCGGGCCGTCGCCAAAGATCGGGCGAGGGCCGCCCTCACCTGGGCTGGGCGAGGCCAGCCTTGCCAGATCGAGCGAGGGCTCGACCTTGCCGGCGTTGGGCGAAAAAGGCCTCCCTTGAGGCCGGCGAGGTCGAACCTCGCCAGATCCGGGCGAGGCTCGATGGCCATGACTAATCAATAGAGAAGCAAATAGAGTAGTTGATTGGGTTGCTAAAGTCCAAAGGAGAAATAGCCTACTGAGTAATTGGGTTCTTTATCCTCCTCCGGGCCTTTAGGATTTACTATGTTTTAAAACCCATGGAATGTATCCTTCAGTTTATTATAATTAAATAAATATACTAGTTTATGACCCAAAAAAAAAAAAATCCCCGGTGTCCATTGGTCTTTGTCCAACATTTCAAGCCTTTATCCATTGAGTCTTTGTTTGACCCTTGTCAGTCAAGTTATAACGTCAATCAAGCTTCATCAAGTCTCATCAAAGACAATCGGAAAGCATATGACTGGCCCTTAAGTTGGGGATCCTGTTAGCCACTAAAATCAGTCAACTTGGGTCCTGGGTCAGGCTTGGGCAAATTGCCTAGTGGCACCGAAATGGCCAGTACACAATTGTCATTCGTCCATCTTGACTAAAATCTGGAGTGGAGTAGACATAGGTTGTGTAAAATTTTCAGGCCAAACGAATATCGGGAAGTCCCACTTTGATGGCCTTAAATCACTAGTTTTTGGACTGCTCGCCTGGTGAAGGGATTAGCCGACACCTTGGTTTAATGCGAATTTGGGAAACTACACCTTCTTGGAATTAGCCACGAGCCATAAACCATTAGAAAAAATAGACTCAAAGATGCTCATTGTGATACCTAATTTGCAATTTCCAAGTTTGTTTGGGCGTTGCATCCAGCAAGAGAAGCTAAGCCAAACTTACAGATAAAAAGGTTGAGTCCAACAGTGGGTTCGAAGGGTTCGTGAACTCTGGCACCTTTGTTGATCAATGTTCTTGCAGAGTTTGATACCCTAAAATTAGAATGTCTTTAGTTTCTACGTGCAAAAGAAATACAATGAGAAATGTAAATGCATGATGATGTAATATTGATATTTTTGGTTAGGGATTGAATTTCGTTGTTATCGGCTAATTCAATTCCTAATCTTTGTGAAATGCATTTGTGATCCACAACTCTTGCCATAGGGTCCAAGATACTAAGACCATAATGTCCCTTGTTTCTAGTTGCAAAGATGTGCAAATAGAAATGTGAATGCAAGATGGTGCTGGATCGTTGTTTTTGGGGATAAAAACACCACAAGTGTCTTAATTTTTCGTACAGCAGCCACTTGAGTGCCATTACCTTTTTCCCGACCATTTAAATGCCATAACTTTCAATCGATTACTTAAATGCCAAATTTTGTTTAAAACATTCACCTAAGTGTCGCAAATCCGACTTGTGAACATTATTAGAGAATTATGGCACTTAAGTGATCAGTTGAAAAGTTATATAATACTCAAGTGATCGGAAAAAAAGTTATAGCACTCCAGTGAGCACCTTACATAAGTTACGACACTTAAGTGATAAAAAAAAAGTTATGACACTCTGGTAAGCAGAGTATGAAAATTATAGCACTTATGGGATCATTTTCCTTTGTTTTTGCATAGGGGTCAAATTATGTCGTTTGAAAGAGGATTTGATCCTTAAAAATTTCAAATGCATAAATGATCTTTTAATTGAATATTTAACTATCAATAGTTAGCCTCTTTGATGGAACCACAAGTGGCACGAAATTCCACAAAAAGACTGTAACATCCTCAATTTTAGTCTCTGGAGAATGGCTATAGCTTAAGTTTGGTCATTTTTTAGTCAGAGCCAATTCTACTTTTATTCTGGAAAACTCAAATTCGGATCCTCTGTACCTCTTTTATTTTGTTATTTTTATAGAGACTTTTGTGATCCGAATTTCCAAACACTTCCTTCTTAAAAGTTTCTCCAAAAATCTTGAAGTTTTGCATACTCTAATTTCATAAATTTTAAACTTGATATGAGTAGTACGATAGCCTAATTTTGGACCATGTAAAACTGCCCAAAATGGGTATTTCTAGGATGTTCACACTTTTTCGATTTTCTACAAACTTTTCTGGGTTGATTTTAAATAAAATTCCTTCACAAGATTTGTTGAGAACTTCTTTTTTTATAACATATATAAATTTGGAAATTTTTGGAGATGATTTGGATTTTGAAAAGAGCTTACTTTGAGAAGAAAAGATTATGTTCTGGCAAACTGATTTTAGTCTGTCTTTGAGCTACTAAAATCTATGTTTATAGAAAGATTCAGATTTTATGTTCTCCATGAAAAATGTTTGTTAAGGTTTCTTTTATGACAATTAAAATTTGGGAATTTTCTGAGTCCATTTACTATGTTTTTAGGCCCGATTTCTAAAACAGTGCAAAAACTGCCGATTTTATCAGATTTCAAAGATTCATCATTTTCTATATGAGAACGTTAGAATCTCGACTTGATGTCTTCTAGTGATTTAATGTTCACATTCTGATCTTTCAAACGAGATATGTTACACTTTTATTGGAGGTCATATGAAGGGCGGAATGAGGCTTTATATGTGATGGCAGAAGCCAAAATGTGTTCTTCTGGAAGGTTTTTATAATTGAGTCTTGAGGACCATGACCATCATTCACACCTTGCAAGATGGCTCACGGCCAAAGAGAGAGAGAAAGAGAGATCATCATGATTTATTTAGGCCTTGAATGAATAGGGTAAAATTACCCTAAGGTAGAAACTTGGAGGTCAAGTTGGAAATGAATGGTCTCAAATTGAAGGCTTGCACAATAAGCTTAATTATAAAGCTTAGACTTTAGGGCCAATTGCAACTTGAGGACCAAGTTTTAGGATCTTAATTGCTCTTATAGGTCATCATGAACTTCAGATTGAAATTTAGAGCCCAAGCTAAGATTATGTGGCTAGAATTAAATCTTGTTCAAGAAGCCAAATTAATGGCTAAGACTTTCAAGACTATTTCATTATGGTCTTTTGGCTCTTCTTTATTAATAATCAAGATTTTTTAGATCATAGTCATGATGTCACTTGACTTTAGGGGCTATTTCATTAATGTCACTTAGCTTTTCTTCATGATTAAGCTTGGGGAACAAGTTGGCTTGCCTATAAATAGGCTTAGTCCCCCCTGTCACACCACTTCCTCTCCTCTCTCTCATCTCTCACCTTCACGCCAAACACTTCTCTCTCTCTCGCCATTGGTCGCCGCCGACCGCCGTAGACGTAGACGTTTCTTGAGTTTATAAGTAAGTGAATTCCCTAACACTCAGATAGGGTAGGGTGTTACGTGGTTGGAACACGGTATGTAAGTGGATTCCCTAATCTCGAGATAGGAAGATATGATGCGTTGTTGGTTTGAGTTCTCACCCGAGCCTTTGTTGAGACTTGCGTGTTGTTGTTTGTCTTGATGTTGTATGCATCGCTTGTTACCATGCTTGATGTTCTCATCCATACTTGTTGATTTACAGAAAGATAGGATGTGTTGTTACAAGTTTGGCTCGAGTAGTGACAGTGTCTGTGATGCTCGATGTTTGCATGAATGATTCTTATTTTGCTTCATAATCATAAGTGAAGGCACGTATGAGTCACAAAATGGAGTATCGTATGGTCTCATACTCATGTTGTGGCGTCATGGGACGAGTTCGGCTTAATGTGGGTTTACATTGGGAGTTGTAGATCCAGGCTAAGTTCAGCTCTGAGTCAACGCTCGGCATGGCCGACCAAACAATGAGCCCTCGATCGCGACCCGCATGTTTGACAAATGTTCTAGGGATCATGATTACACAAGCATGGCACGCCTTTGGGCTTGATTGCATTGACTAATGAAATTAAGATAATAAACCGGCTTGTGTGACCCATGATGTGTGATCACTAAATAAAAAAAGAAGACCATCGTCACGTAGTATTGGTGGTAATGCCTAAGTAAACTAGCGTTGGGATGCCTTAGTTGAGCTAAGATGCCTAGATAGAGCCCGGATGCCTTGGTAAACTAGTGTCGGAATGTCCTAGTTGAGCTAGAATGCCTTGATTGAGCCCAGATGCCTCGAGTGAGCTAGCCCCGGGATGCCTTGGTTGAGCCAAGATGCCTAGCATGAAGTTGGATACCTCGGTTGAGTAGGGATGCCCTGGTTGAGCTAGGATGATGTTACATGAATCTTATATGTGTGCCGGTATGTGATAAATGAATTCTATATGTGTGCCCGGTATGTGCATTTGAATTTATGTGATCGGATAAAGATGAGCTTCCAAGTGAACATAGCAAGGGCAAGGTCAAAGTCTTTACTATTGATTTGCTATCGACATAAAGTGGGAAAAATATTTGTAAGCGTTAGTACAATGACGAGGCATCATCCTGCACGAGTATTAATGAATTTACACATTGAGCCTTCCCGATTCATCCCTCGTTGTTTTCTTTTTTAGGTCCGTAAGATGGAGGATGACATAGAGGAGCTAGGATTAACCTCGACCTTTGCTTGTGATATGATTTGTACGTGGAATGGCCCGTGAAAAAAAAAGGCCTGTAAAGTATGTTTAAGTAAAATGGTAATAACATATCTTGCCTGTTATGCTTTCCCTGATTTTCCAACTACTATGCTGTTTGGGAATTTGTTTACACATTTTCGCATGTGCTTATTAATAAGATGAAAGAAACAAGATGGCAACAAGCCTGCAATGTTAGATGAATAACCCCGACAGTAAGATAAGGATGTTACATATTAATACAAGGTTTGTTCATGATGCTTGTCATAACCCTGTTGTTTGTTCTTATTGTGATTGCCCCGAATTAATTGCTTCCGCTTGTGCTTAGTCAAAGATAATAACGAACGGGACATCGCACTAATAATCCCGAGGTAAGGACGTTACAATGACTATTATGGATGCAACTGGGAATGTTGAGATGGAAAACACTTTCATATGCAAGAAGGGTAGATATAATCCCCATGCATATAGACGTTCAGAACTTTTGTGCGTCCATGCACATGTAAAACTATCCTACTAGAGAGCTAGCAACTCAGATTCCCTCACAATCTCTATATTTATGTCATTATTACACATAAAAGTGCAACAAAATATTGCATATGCATATGAGAATTTTATCTTCCTTCGACTGTAGTAATAGTGATGGTATTCATGGACCAGATGCTTCCTTCTTGTGATTGAACTTCGTGAACCGGCGAGCTTGGAAATATAAATGCTGGTTGCTTCGGCTGTGGAAGATGGGACTCCCCATTCAGCATCAGAACCACGGCCGACATGTTGGGTCTATCTATAGCATGGTCTTGTGTACAGAGAAGCCCTACCTGAATGCATCTCATTACTTCTGACGTCGAAAATGCGTCAGCAATGGCTGTATCCATCAGGTCCAATCCTCTGCCTTTGCACCACAAGTGCCAAGCCTGTAACAAATGGTCGATTGTTAGATTATTTCAAGGACTACCCATGGCTGGAAACTGAAATGGAGGTATAATAGTTTGAAGTTAGATCTCGCACTTACATAAGCGAGGAGATTGAGATGCTGCCTAGGATAATCTAAACTTGTGTTTTTCTTGCTGCTGATAATCTCCAATAGTAGTACTCCAAAGCTATAAACATCAGATTTCTCAGAAAATGTCCCACCCATGGCGTACTCGGGAGACATGTAGCCGCTGCACAAAATATCATAAGTTGATGGTTCCCTAAGTACAGTTCAAACAAAAAATGATAGACTAAAGGATGATAACATGAATGTTGAGAAAATTGGAGGGTGATAAACTTCCAACTTGGCGCGTACTGTATTTCTCATATCGTTTAACATTTGCAAGCAGTGCTGGTCTATAATTACCTCCGAGCGAACTGACATATTGGAACCATTGGATGTACATGGAAGAGGTTTCTTGGTAATAGTAAAGCAATAGTAGGAACATGTAAGAAGGGAAAGGTGAGCGCATTATATTGCTAATAAGCTTTCAAGGTGATGTATCGCCTCATGAGTAAGAAAGCTTACAGTGTCCCCACAACTTTGTGAGTATTTACCAAAACTTGAGTGCCTTCAAACATCCGCGCCAGCCCAAAATCAGAAATCTTGGGATTCATATTTTCATCCAAGAGAATGTTGCTCACTTTCAAATCTCGATGTATGACCCTGAGGCAAGAATCACGGTGGAGGTAGAGCAGCCCTCTTGCGACCCCCTGGATAATGCGGAAGCGTATGCTCCAGCTAAGTTTTTTCTTCTCTTTTGAATCTAAAAAAGGTTGCAAATAGAAGAAATGTCTAGTTTTAGTACCAGATTTTGTTGAAAGCAGAAACAAGTTCTTCAAAGAGTGAGACAAACCAAAAAGGAAGGCATCCAAGCTCTTGTTCGGCAAGTACTCATACACAAGAATCTTTTCTTCTCCTTCAGTGCAGCAACCGAGGAGTCTCACCAGATTTCGGTGTTGAAGTTTGGATATTAGAAGGATCTCATTCTTGAACTCCGCTATGCCTTGGCCTGAGTTGCTCGAAAGTCTCTTCGCTGCTATCTCCTTACCATCATTCAGTTTTCCCTGTTTCAAAACAAATAGCACTATCATATCTTGGATGACCTCTTTATTTTCCTAGGAGATGGCTTTTCTTTTACCTTATAAACTGGGCCAAACCCTCCCTGCCCGAGTTTGCTTTTCACATCAAAGTTGTCTGTCGCGAGGCGTATGCTATCAAAATCATAAACCACCAATTTCGATGCATCATCTTCCTTCATTTGCTCTTTCCATGTAGTTTCCCTTGGCAGTTCTTCTGATCTGATGGCTTCAGCCATTGACCTAAAGAGCTTTGAGATTGTCATTTTCCTAAACTTCCCTGCATTTTAAAGAAAGAACGAAATCAACTCAAGATAAGCATGAGAACATTAGAAGTAGAGCAGTGTTTCTATAGTAGTAACTACTTAGCTTCTAAAGCCATGGTTTTACCATTAATTCAAGTTTCTTATATTGCAGTTAGTGCAAAATCACCCTTAAGATAGCAACAAACCGTACATCTTTTATTACCTCTCCACTTTGAAAGACAACAGACTGAAATACCAGCTCCAAATAAGATGATGGCAGAAAGAGTACTTAGGCTGATGATAAGTTTTGTCCGCGTAGGTACACCTGAACCTGGGAGAATATATTATAAGAACCACAGGCAGTGCAAAACCAATGGCATATTAATTCAAACTTTTCAACCTGTATCCACACTTGCACTTGCACCCGCACCCGCATCCACAAGTCGAATAAATAGATCTTCGCCACCCGTGGTGGAGAATTGTTGAGTATCTAGCAGGTCTTTACTCCAAGCCATACATCCTATAGCATTCACATAAGAAAAGGCCAAGCACGAGCAATTTGCTAGGCACCGACTTTGACATCCTTCCGCATCATTTATCAATAAATAATCAGCAGAATCAGGCAATTTAATTTGTTCCATTTTCCAGAACATATCTTTTTCGACAGCCGTTGAAGCTACTGTGCTTGCGGGTTTTTGACAATTCAATTCCATTTCCCTAAGGCACCCTCTGGTCCAGTTTCCTTTGTTCCATTCTTCATCTGATCTTGGCTTAAAACCTTTTAAGCATCTGCAAATAGGTGAACTAGACGACTTGCAAACTCCAAAGGGACCACATATTCCATAAATTTCACATGGGTTAGTAGGTTTCGTTGAATTAAAGTATGTAAACCACTGGCCTTTGCTCCAAAGAACTGCCTTTAGACATCCTTCAGATGAGATGAAAGTATATCCAAAGATAAGATTGTTGTGATTATTGAGGGAATAATATGATGTTCCCTGGACTTTATCTTGCTGGACATTGAAGTATGTGTTGTCCATTTGCGGTATTCCGATGAACTTGGTTTTATCCCACTGTCCGCTTCTCCAGTAAGGACTTGATCCATTCCAAGTGAAAAGCTGAGGCGGTGTCTCCGGTGTCAATCCTAGGACAAAGCTTCCGAATGAGGGATCATCTTCACCTTTCCAGGAAATCAAGTTTCGTTTTGTTCCTGTTTTCACGTTTACACCGATCTTCATGTTTGGCAGGAGAGTGTCGGTTGGCTCATCAAAGCTTTCCCACATTATGGTCGCATTCCTGTCTTGAAGAACAAGGTTTCCAAAGTCTGAAAGCACTGCTGCAGAGTAATTCGACTTTACCGTGACATTAGTAGACCACACAGTGTTTTGTTGCCCATCAAGAAGCTTCAGATTTCCATCTTCGCCAATTATTAAACTCGCAGATTGATCTGTGTGTCCTAGTGGCTTGCCCCTGTTGGCCACCCAGACAACTTTGGAGGGAGTCATGCTCTTGTACCATATTCCTACGTACTGCTTTGCTGATCCCTTAGGTTTGAAGAACCCGAGCTCAAATATTTGACTACTAGAAACAAGGGTTTGGTTCTGAACCATTGGCCTTGATGCAGTAATGCTGTAAATTGTGCCGCTTTGAAGTGCTTGAAGCAGGGAGAAGACGAGCAAAGAACGAAAGTGCAAGAGTCATTGGACTAATGTGGAGCAGATTCAAGAAGTATTTGTGAAAAAATGCCTTGCAAAACTTCACCTCTTATAGGTAGATCAAAAAGGATAAACAAGGAATTGCCAAAATGACACGACCAATGCTAAAACTTTTGTACGATGCTTACTTTGGTATTGTAAATTTTAAGTCGATTATTTGAGTGTCATTACTTTTAAAAATGTTAAGTTTGTTTAAGTATTGCCGGAATGTCCGTTGTGACATTAATTTAATATAAAACTGTAAGACGTGACTCACTATGGAAATGATGTCATCTAAAGCGTTAAGAAAGAACATCGTTTAGCCATTTCCTTGACCCAAATTGACGAATTAAGGCTAAATCCAACCCAAATCGTTACCCTAAATTAGGTCCAATGGTGGAGAATCTTTATCTTGTAGGTGCCGCCAAAGGATGCCCTTGAAGCGAAGGCGCTAGAGGCAGCTTTGCTGCTGATTCTAAAGGCTCGCCACAATGGTGATCCTTTGGATTTGTGGTATCGTAGCTATCTTCCCGTGGGCATTGGACCAGAATTTTGTATTTGATATCGGAGATTTTCCATTTGAGGCGAATAGCACTTGGGGCCACGGGCAATAGGATGTGCAGCGGGCTAGTTGAGATGTCCTTCTCTCGTTTTCCAAGCAACCGCATTGGCCGTTAATTTGGGCAAAGAAAGGCTAAATGACATCGTTTCTATAGGCTTTTTGATGGTATCACTTTCCCAACAACCCACGGTAGATAATTTATATTAATTAATACCACATCGGATTCTTCGGTAAGGAAAATCATAGGAGTCACTCAAGTAAACTTTTTTAAAATAAAAATATGAAAATTAAGTGATGGATTAAAAAGTTATGACACCAAAGTGTACTCTATATGAAAATAATGGCACTTGTATTGTCCTTTTTCCCACAGAATTATTGCGAAGCAAGGCCTGTGAATCAAAATTAAAGCATGTAGATTCTCTTTGAGTCTGCTTCAAATAGGTTCATTTTATAGAATAAATTAGTTTTCAGTTGGGCCAAGACACATAGTGGCTTCCCCAGTTCAAGTGCATCACATAATGCCAACATTCCATTGCGATATAGATTTTTAATGACCAAAGTGCTTTGTTTGGCAATAGTAAAATGGTTTCAGTCGGGACTATGGCTCTCTACATCAATCGTTTTCGAAAGTATTGTAGCCTCTATGACCAGCTAAGGCCGGGCTTTTTTACTCCATTGTTCGATGTTGACCCAGTTTTGGCAGGTAATATACGGATCCTCCTAATTGGAGTATTTGCTGCGTTTTCCCTTTTCCTTATGCATTATGAGGATACCGAGACATTCAGGAGTTAGAATATTGAAGTCATCTACCTAACTTGAACGTGTCCACTGTTCCTGTTGTATTAAAGAATTGGGTGATGTCTTGCTACATGGTCCTTATTATTCGTCCTAAGTTGACAAAGGTAAACCCATGATATTCTGCTGTAAATTACTATATACTAGTTTGTGATATTGTGGATTTGGCTAAATAAAGTTGCTAAGGACTTACAGAGACGAAAACAATCATCTGTATTGATTCAAAATTTTCATTCTCCTTGAATTGGTTCTTCCATATTTGAACTGCTTAGTTTTGGGTTTAGGTTGATCATTCACAAATTTTGCGCTGACTGTGTTTGATTTAAGTAAGGTTATTTCGGAGTTAAATTTTCGTTCAAATTACTCCAACAACTGCCCTTCTTTCTTTTGTATTGCCGTTTAACTTGAAAATGACTTGTTGATTGTCACAAGCTTACTTCAAATAAGGAAAATGACACTACAAGAGGCATAACTTTAATAGAGCATTCATTTCGGTGCAATAAGTTTTCAATCAATTACTTGAGTATTATAATTTTAAAAAAAAATTGTTCAATTGAGTGACTATAGTGATTTTTCTTGTCGAAAAATTTGATGTGATATTAATTTAATATAAAATTATTCAACGAGGGTCGCTGGGCAAATGATATCATTAAAGCACGCATAAATGACATCGTGTAGCCTTTTCTAGCCCCAAATTGACAGCCAAGTGATTGTTCGGGAAACTGAGAGGAAAGACATCGCAATGAGCCCATTGGTATGGGCACACCCTATTATGCATGGTCCTAAGAGCTGCCACTTGAGCACGTAGCCTCAAAGGGAAAATCTCCAACGTTCAATACCAGTCAATTTCACGAAAAGAAAAGCTATGTTATCACAAATAAGAAGGATTTTCACTGTGGCGAAGCCTCGAGGACCACCTGTGGCGCCCTCGTGCCAAAGGCATCCTTTGGCAAAACCAGCAACATAAAGACTGGCCGCTGTTGGACCTAATTTAGGGTCAAGGTTAGGGTTGAGTTGGACTCAGCCCTAATTCGTCAATTTGGGGTAGAAAAGTCAAAACGACTCATTTTTGCACACTTTTGATGACATCATTTTCCTGAAAAATCATATTGAATGATTTTATATTAAATTAATAATAACTTGGACGTCACTCAAGTAAACGTTTTTTTAAAAGTCATGATACTCAAATAATCGATTAAAAATTTATGATACCTTGTACGAGAATTATATGATACTTGTGATGTTTTTTTCCCTTAAAAAATTCAATGCAAGAATTTAAACTATATAGGATAAGCGGTTTACCAAAATTAAATTAAATTGGATAGATCTTCCTGTTATAGCGGAAGACAAATAACAAAAACAAGTACGTACCTTTACGTCTGGTCACAGGAGCAGGAGGAGATGGAAGGTCGGACGGCAGAGGCACCAGGGCCGCCACGGCCGAGGCATTGTAAAATGGGTACAGCTCGAACCTCATTGTGCAGCTCGGAGTGAACGTCCTCCCACCTTGCTTCCCCTGGGGGAGGCCTGCGATTGCCGCCCGGAGGCACGTGGTGCACTTCGACACCGTCAAGTCTGGCGTGCACTGCACGAGCATGTACAGCTTCTGCAAGCTCGTGAAATTCACCTCTGCAACTGCGACTTTCTTCCCCGGCTTGCGGACCGAAGCCCTCGCGGTGATGTCGTCCATGGTCTCTCCCAGGATTTGCATGAACCGGGTTGGATTGGTGATGTTCCCGGTGTGGTACATCGTGAGAGAAGGCACTTGTTCCATGACCGAGTAGATGGATCCATCGGAGTACCTCAACATACATTCATCGTACCAGATCACAGAGACTCGCCGGTTGGGGCATCTTTTGAGTATATCCTGTTTTCCAGTGGCCATGCAGTCTTTGCACGTGGCAGTGTCAACGTCACCGCGGCAGAGGAAGAGCCCGTAGACCAGGTCGGGAGGGTTTTGGCCAGCAGTGGCATTAGCAAAGCCGTCGGTGCTGTTGGTGGCGGCGGAGGAGAGGGAAGAGAGGAGGGTGTTGAGGTTGGATTGGTAGGTGGAGTTGGGAGTGAAGAGGGTGGTGTTTGGGCAGTAGTGCCGTAGAAACGTAGGTGCTGGTTCAGTACCTACAAAACTGATGAAGAAGAAGAGGAGAGAGAAGGAGATGGTGAAGCAGGAACTCATCTTTCTGTTGATGAATGATGAATCCCTTTGGTCTCGCTGCACGGGCACGGAATCATAGGAAGAAGAAGAAGAGCCTTGGTCTCCTCTCCTATATATTTTTGTCGCGGAAACTATTCGAAAAATTTATTACTTGTATTTAATAAAATCTAACCCGGACCGCCAAATCTGGTAAATAATTGCAAAAGAAAAAATTTATTGATAGTGAAAGCGACCAAAAATATGGGGTTAGGCTATTATATCCTTAATAATTGCAGCCGTTGGATTGCCAATATTTGTCTTTGTCAGATGTTCAATTGGTGGCAATCCAACGGCTACAATTGCAAGAAAGGTCCTGCTTAGGCGAGAAAATATTGGGCGGTCCCGGACCGCCAAGCCAATGTGATCTCTGATCAATCACGAGGCGCCACGTGGCGCGGATGGGACCGGTGGGCCGGGACCCTTTTTTTCCACAAGAAAATTAATTTTCTTTCTCTTTAGTCCTGCGCCCCTCCTCTGCACGTTAAGGACCTACAGTGCAAGGGTATAGCATTAAGATTCTGAGAAACTATTCTTTACAAGTTTAAGAGCTTTCTTTTTGGAGGGCCTGGACTTCCATGTCAAGCATTCTAATAGGCAAACCAGAGACCTGCTAATGTGATATTTGCCACTATTCATACAGAAGTTTACAGAATGAAGACGGAACCACTTTAATATTTTTACTCTGGTTTTGAAATAGTAAACATAAATTTTGTTCTGAGGTATTCTACTTTGATTAGTCAAAAAACAGCAATTGCTCTCCCATCCTGAATCTATTGAAGACTGATAGTGTTCCTGCACCGTGCAGTCTGTATGCCATAAAATGCTATTGTCTTTTTCCCCCTTATTTCAGTAGTAATCTTAAAACTAGCATCTATTCACCACGCCTGTTCTGCCGATGCTTGAAATGTCTGGTGGTTGGTTCTGCGTATTTAAGTATTTTAGCTCTTCTCGCCGCAAGAAGTTGCTCATTTTTACCATAATTATGTCAAGATTTACATTACCAGAAGTCTTTCTAATTTTGGACTCAAGTAAGATCATGAAGTTTGGTAACGGCAGAAGTTGAGCTTGTCATATCAACATTAATGTGAATTAGTATGTATTGTGCCCTTTCAGCTTGCTAATCATCTGATCATGCTCTCTGGCATGTCTAAGTTTGTGGCAAAGGATTTGGTTGAATGTATTTTGCCAATCGGACCGAATTTGGTTTCTGTATTTTGGAACCACCACAACTGTAACTCTCTGTATCAAGTTATTGGTTTGGTGAAACACTCTACAATTACTTGAAAAATAAGTTTCATAATCTGGCTTGGTCATTTCATTGGAAGAATGGAAAGTGGAAGGATTTGTGGATTGTAGCTCCACAAATTTGTTGCAACTCGTAGTGTAATTAAAGGATGACGGTGGGCGCAAGTGAAATAGGAACCTCTAGGTTGCAAGGGTCTAGCATTAAGATTCTAAGAAACTAGTCATTACAAGTTTACGAGCTCTCTTTTTGGAGGGCCTGGACGTCAATGTCAAGCATTTTAATAGGCAAACCAGAGAAAGAGTATGAAGCTCAAGGATGATGACAACAGAGTAGAATATTGCATCCTCTTAGACATAGGGGATCTTAAAAATTCATGATTTCCTATTGCTCTTTTGGGATGTAGAACTGTGACTTATGAGAGAAGGAAGAGGAGCTAAAAAAACTGACCAGGAATAGGAATCTGTTGTTTCTGCTCTATTTGACTGTTCTTTTTGTTTCTGACATATTTTTCGGTGTGATCTTATAGATTCTTAACTCGATTGATTTTTCTCTCTACAGTGGCATGCCAGAGTGCAAGCTTGGCCTAAATGATAGAGTATTATTGGAGGCCCAAGGTCGGACAACAATGGGAAAGGCAATTGATTTGGATGACATAAAGTTCCATCAGTAAGTTGTCTAACTCCATTAGCTCATATGTTGGCTGAACTGCTTGTTAAGATGATTCTCCTTTCCTTTTTCTTTTGTCCATCTCAGTTTGATCTGTGATTTTTTATTGAAATCTGTGTTGAATTAGGTGTGTACGCTTGGCCCGCTTCGAAAATGATAGGACAATCTCCTTTATACCACCTGATGGATCTTTTGACCTTATGACATACAGACTCAGTACTCAGGTTTGCTTCGAACTTTGATTTTAGTTATTTTCCTATCATTGCATTTGTAGTCTTCTGAAAGATGCATTTATTTTTTCTACTTCAGGTAAAGCGACTTATCTGGGTGGAAGCCCAAGTTGAAAGGCATTCAAGAAGTTGTATTGAGATCATGGTAAAAGCTAGGAGCCAGTTCAAGGAGCGCAGGTGATTGTTCTTATAATGATTATATAATTGCTTTTTTTGTTAATGATTTATCATAATTCTAAGTTTGATTTGAAAAACTGTACTGCTACAAACGTTGAAATTGAGTTGCCAGTTCCTGCTGATTCTACGAATTTGAATGTTCGAACTTCAATGGGTTCTGCGTCATATGCATCAGAAAATGATGCACTTGTCTGGAAACTAAAATCCTGTCCTGGTGACAAGCTATGGCAGGAGTATATGTTGAGAGTTGAATTCAGTATACCCAGTATAACAGTCGAAGAAGCAACTCCTGAGAGGAAGGCCCCCATACGAGTGAAGTTTTAGATACCATATTTCACTGTCTCTAGCATACAGGTGCCTCTCTATAAGGCATATTTTATTGCACAAATCTTCCAATATATTCATGGTATTGGTCTAGTTTGACTTAACTGTTGGAGAAAGAATGATGTAAGGAGAAGGGTAAGATTTACTAGTAAAAAATGGTTGCCATGGACATATCAAATCTTAGATGATGTCTGTTCACGACTATTTTAGTAAGAATCAGAAGGTTTGCCATGAGAAGATGTACGGATCTTTTTTTTTTTTTTGGTAAGAAGATGTACGGATCTTTGAATGCCAAAATATCCAAGCATTACATTGTTCAAAATTATTTTATATACTATTAGTTTCTTGGATTGCTGGACATATCTGCAGTGAAGCCTTTATTTCAACAAGCAAAGCAGAATATTCATTCCGTTTTATTTTTTATCCTTGATGCTGTTTTAGGTGTGGTACCTGAAGATTATTGAGAAGACCGGCTACCAGGCTCTTCCCTGGGTGAGATACATTACAATGGCAGGTGAGTATGAACTGAGGCTTATTTGAGGTAGATTTACCAGACATGCCAAGACTAATGGACAATGACAGAAGCTTTAGAAAATGCAAGCTTTTCGAAGAGTGGTTTGATGCGGATAATATCGGTTTTCTTGTTTTTCGACACTGTATAATTATTCTTTTGGTTCGGCTTAATTGTTGGTGGTTCCCCAAATATGTAGTACTCACATACTTTTGATAGATTTACCATTTTGATAATGTGAATGAATGTGTTGTCGAGATCTCCAATTCATATTAACTCTGTGGAGTAGGTCTGCAAAATACGCTTTGATCTTTGTCTTCGGTGTAATCCCACGATCTGGTTCTTCGGTTTCATATTGTTGATCTGTTCAGTATTCAGACTTGGTGACGTTGGTTGCAGCCTGTCTTTGAGTGCTGTAATGAACATTTGGTTGGAAAGATCTTAGCCACTGAATTGTATTCAGAAGAATCCAGCATGGCATTATCCATGCTTTACCAATCATGTTATGTAGATTCCTGCTAGAATTTGTTTCTATTTTTGTTAAGCATCTGCCTTCGGTGTTGCTGTGCTCGATTTAGAGGAAGATGATGGAATAAGTTTGGTATCTAGTGGCTACCCAAGATGTCCTGAGTTTGTCTTATATCACAGATGATACAGTAATCAGTAAGCTTAGAGAGAGAGAGAGAGAGAGAGAGAGAGAGAGAGAGAGAGAGAGAGAGAGAGAGAGAGAGAGAGAGAGAGAGAGTAAATGGCTGTAAAGATGCAGAAAGGATTTCTGTAGACTAAATGCCAGAAAATCTGCTTGTTTCAAATAATTTCACAAACTTAATTCTAAGCCTTCGTATAGCTTTTGTTTTCCCTAACAGTGCTAAGATCAAAATGATGTGCCAAAATCGGCATTGACTCAACAGAAGGACATGGAGTCAGAGAAACGTTGTAAATACCTAGCCTAGAGAAAATGTGTGTGAAAAAGAAGAAAAAAAAAATCTAAGCTAAGATAATGCTTCAAAGGGTCGACTTCACGCAACTCGCATCACAGTCTCAATTTGGTCCTCCACATGTCTCTAATGACCATCTTAGGTTGCAGATTATCTCGCCCTCGATCCCGCTGCCCCGATGTAAAGTACAGCCAGCCGTACCAAAAGTTTGTGATTGTGGTTTTGATGCGATAAGGAAGCTTCCCAATCACCGTCCATTTATGCCACAAAGCATCACAATCCACAAATGTATCACCATACAAGTGCAAAAGTAATAGAACATTAAGTACTGCATTAGAATATACTTCAAATGGCGAATCTTTTTCTGCTTTTCGTCGAACTTTAGATAGGAAAAGGTTTTTCACTTGCCTGCATCATCAATCTTTCATATTCAACGAGATAGAAGAAATTGTACTAGTGAGTCCAAATCAAACCGGAAGACCTCCCCCACTAGTATCATCCTTTTGTTTATTGGATGCTTCTTAGTGGTACCTCCCGAGATGATAATGGAATTGTTTACAATCACCCAAGAAAATTCTATGTGGGAGTTGGGTTTTGGCATAAGAGGCAGTACTTTCCACTTCATTCCAGCATCAAGCATATAGACATTGCTGTAACCTACCTAAAATAAGAAAGATCCCAATTTAAAGAATCAGCTCAAATGGAACATCATATGACACAAGCATGCATCTTTTGATAAAGCTAATAGAATCAATGACTAGATGATGAGTAGCATGATCTGCAAAGAATGTATCTAAACATGTGAATGCCCCATTCTACTTGGTTCTCTAAGTAACATGCGAATGCTCCCTACTCGAACTAATTATCTCATATCTCAGCTCAAATATATCAAAAGATTAACGCAAAATGCTCAAGCTGCCTCAGGAAACCACTGGTCCCAACAAATTGCTGATAAAGATAACAAGGTTGATCAAACTATCATATCTTACCCTTCAGCTTTGACTTATGGAATCCGTGTAAAAATTTTACAAGTTGGAAGAAATACTTAAGGAATCAGCCTAAAAATGTTAATGCTTTGCGGAGTCTACATTGGGACTTATGGTTGCCATTACCTGCAATAGATTAGCTGCATCATGGCGACTTCATCAACTTAGAGACCTCCTACTTGTGATAAAAAGCACCGTTTTTCTATTCTACAAGTTAGCCGATGCATGAAATATAGTGAAGATATCTGTGGATCAAACTATGACCATGCACCAGTTATAAAGAGTTAGAAGCTTTTAAAAGTACTTGTGTTGAAGTTGAACCTAAAGATAATTGCGAGGAATCTGAATTTGTTTATATTGAGAAAAAACATAAAATAAGATTATAGAGGCATATATAAGTGTTACGATTGAGATCCTGGAGATGTGCTAAATACAACATATATTTCGTTTCATTTGAATCAGCACTCCTATGCATAAGATTATAGAGGCATTTCCAACTTGCTTCTCAACCAAGTAAAGAAAAGTAACCATGAAAGTGGTGATCCAATTTCAAAGAAACATATTTACTACCTGATATAGATGCCAAGAAGCAAATGCATTGGTGGCAGCATAAAGTAGTTGTTCTTCTGATAAAAAAATAGCCTCTCAATTTCCACACCTAATTTTCTTAAATTTCTACGGCTGCAAAGATGTAAAAACTTTGATTAATGCTGGCTCAAATCTTCCATGGAAATCATTTTCACTAATTTTAGAAGGCTAGCTTTGATGGAGAAGCAGTCTACAGCATGTAGTCTTACGCCAGATCCACATTTGATCCCCATTTGTCCTTTTCATTCAACCATCACATCAATAAGCTCATACAACATCTTGTAAACTAACCAAGATAGAAGCTATCTTTCAACCTTTTTCACAGCTTATTCATCATATTTGTTGATGCATAGTATGCATCCATTGACATGGACAACAACGCAAAATACAACTTAATCTCTTCGCATTAACATATAAGTCAACACCGCAGAAGTTCTTTTGGCTCGAATTCAATCATAAAATTGACAGAATCTTCTAGAGAAGCTCTACGAGGAGAATTTAAGCGCCACTAGAAGGATGTAATTTTTTTCCTGAAAATTTCCCAACCTTTTTTCCTGAGCATAAACGGGCTTCGATTGTGCAGTACAATTAATTAACTGAATATATGACCATGCCTTTGGTATGCCTTAGTAATATTGGGCGGAGGTCGGGACTGGTGGGCGAGTGGGTTGCTCTTGGGTGGGTAGAGGTGATGGTGGTCAGAGCTCGGACCCAGCTGCCCTTGGGCGAGCGGAGGCGACGGGGGAGGTCGGAGGCAACACCGGTCAGAGCTCGGGACCCAGCTGCTCTTGGGTGGGCGAAGGAGACGACAGAGGTTGGAGGCGACGACAGTCAGAGCTCGGGACCCAGCTGCTCTTAGGCGGGCGAAGGCAACGGCTGAGGTTGGAGGCAATGGCGATTAAAGCTCGGGACGCAGCTGCTCTTGGGCAGGCGGAGGCAGCTGCTCTTGGGCAGGCGGAGGCGACGGCGGAGGTCGGGACCGACGGGTGAGTGGCTTGCTCTCGAGCTGGAGCAATTTTTGAAAAAATAGAGAGAGAATGTGGGCTTCGTGCGTGAGAAGAGAGGGGAGAGACTGTTGATGAAGGGGGGGGGTGTAGGTCCTTAACGTGCAAAGGTGTGGTGCAGGACTATAGGGAAAGAAAATTTATTTTTTGTGAAATGGGTCCCGGCCCACCGGCCCCACCTGCGCCATGTAGACCATGTGGCGACTCGTGAGTGGTCAGGGACCACACTGACTTGGCGATTTGGGACCGCCCAATATTTTCTCCCTGCTTAGAGGAATCACAGTAGTAATCTAATGAATTGGAAATTGACAGATAACAAACTCTGTAGGTCTGTAACATGCTTATGATATTGTAGAGAAATATTGGGATATAGACTTATTCTATCAGAGGTAGGTGGCAAGTATTTGTTTTGAGACCTGCTGTTCTTAGTATTTCTTAATGTAGGATTGATATAGCCTATTAGATTAAGCCTAGGCGATAACTTGTGTACCATGTAGTCTACACAATGATATGTAAATCATGGATGACATATAATAATGACTATACTGGAGGCACCAAAGTGAAATCTGAGCAATTTTATGCTCCCTTTCTATTGGAAAAATGCAATCAAAATTAGGTTCAACTGCACAACTGAAAGCTTGGGAAGTGAAATATGACCATTTTGAAAATTTAATACGAAGCACATCATTGCAAATCGAAATTCGATGGTCAAGTTTTGAACAGTTGTAAAAATGATGCCAAAACTAACTAATTTTGTAATTTAAGTCAAAAGTGAGAACAAAATTATTGATGAAATTAACGAGGAATAGTAATGACATTGGATATTTTCATGGTTTCGTCAAGTGTCAATATCTATTCCATGGGAAAGCTCTCCCAAAAAAAAGAATCCACTATGAATTCAGAGAGTATAGAGCTTACAATCACTCGCTAACTCAAGTATTTCTTACTCCCCAATAACATCCAAAGCAAGTACAAGAGTTATCTCACAATTTCTTACAAAGAAATAACTCAGAAAACTTTCAAGCATGAAATCTCAACAATCTTCTTATTTACTCTAACGTTTCTGTCTGCCAAGTAAAATTACATCTTTATATATTCATCATTTTTATCCAAAAGAAGGCACTCCTTTTAAGAAACCTACTCAAACTATGAATCCCGCCCAGATTAGGAAATTTGCTTGAATTGGGTTCCTTGAGTAACTCAAAACATATTCTAACAAATCTTCACCATGGCTTGATGTTTGTAGCTAAATCATACTATCCATCATCCATGTCTACTCCCCCAATGAACCGACGAGCACTCATTTTCCTTGAACCCTAATTGAGCTTTGGCAAAGCTCAAGCTTTGCCAAAGGAATAAGCTTTGTCATCATGTTTGTTTAGTTCTCCACTACCATGATCTTCTTCACTACAACCTTGCCCTTTGCCATGAAATCTTGGATGAAATGGTACTTGATGTTGATATGCTTAGTTTGCTCGTGATAAATCGGATTCAGTGCTAGAAATATCCCACATTGCTTGTCATAGTGTATACAAACACTTTTATGCCCCAATCCATTGTTTAAGAGCAAATCCTCAGTCATATCACCCCATTGTCTATGAAAGTTAGTGCCATGTACTTTGTGGCAATAGAAGATATGCCTACATTATTATCCTACAAGGACGCTTTCCAACTTACTACACCACTGCCAGTGCATACATGTACTCACTAAAGACCTTTGCCCATCCAAGTCACCGACATGATCCGAATCCACATAACCCCTAGCCACACTGTCATTGCCATTCTTCCAATACACTATATCAACGTCTGCTGTCCCCTTTAAACAAATAAGGATCCACTTCACAATTTCATAATGAGTCTTACCACAATGCTTCATCTAACAAACCACACTCACAACTTGTAAATGTCGAGTGTAGTGCACACCATGGCATACATAATACTACTCATTGCACTAGAATAATGGATATAGAACATATGCTCCTCCTACCCCTTAGTCTACATGTAACGTCCTTACCTCGGGGTTATTAGTGCGACGTCCCATTCGTTATTATCTTTGACTAAGTACAAGCGAAAGCAATTAATTCGGGCTAATCACAATCAGAACAAATAACAGGGTTATGACAAGCATCATGAGCAAATTTTGTATTAATATGTGACATCCTTATCTTATGCTCGGAAACCAGTGAAAACATAACAGGCAAGACACATTATTGCCATTTTACTTAAACATATTTTACAAGCCCTTTTTCCACGGGCCGTGCACGTACAAATCATATCACAAGTGAAGGTCGAGGTTAATCCTAGCTCCTCTATGTCATCCTCCATCTTACGGACCTGAAAAGAGAACAAACAATGGGGAGTGAGTCGGGGAGACTCAATGAGTAAATTCACTAATATTCATGTAGGATGATGCCTTGCCCTTGTACTAACGCATACAAATACTTTCCTCGCCTTATGTCGATGGCAAATCAATAGAAAAGATTTTGATCTTGCCCTTACTATGTTTATGTGAAAACTCACCTTTATTTGGTCACATAAATTCGGCTTATCAATAAACACACATACCAGCACACATATAGACTTCATTTATCACATATTGGCATACATATAAGATTCATGTATTGTCATCTTGGCTCAACCAGAGCATCCCGGCTCAACCGAGGCATCCAGCTTCATGCTAGGCATCCTGGCTCAACCAAGGCATTCCGGGACTAGCTCACTCGAGACATGTAGGCTCAACCCATGCATCCTAACTCAACTAAGGCATCCTAGCGCTAGTTTACCGAGGCATCGCTGCCAACACTATGTGACGATGGTTTTCTTCTTTCATTTAGTGATCACACATCATGGTTCACATAAGCCGATTTATTATCTTGATTCATTAGTCCATGCAATCAAACCCAAAGGCATACCATGCTTGTGTAATCATGATTTCTAGAACATTCGCCTAACATGTGGGTCAGCTGTCAAGGGCACGTGGTTCGGTTCGCCATGCCGAGCGCCTATTCGAAGCCGAACTTGGCATGGATCTACATATCCCAATGTAAACCCGCACCAAGCTGAACTCATCCCATGATGCCACACAGGAGTACAAGACCATACGACACCTTGTCATACGTGCCTTGACTTACGATTATGATGCAAAACAATAAGCACTCATCCAAACATCGAGCATTACAGACACGGTCACTACTTGAGCCAAACTCGTAACACCACGTCATATCCTCTTATAACTCAACAAGCATGGATGAGAACATCAAGCATGGTAACAAGTGGTACGTGCAACATCGAGACAAACAACAACACACAAGTCTCAACAAAGGCTCGGGTGAGAACTTAAGCCAACAACGCATCATAACTTCCGATCCCGAGATTAGGAAATCAAATTACATGCCATGTTCCAATCACGTAACACACCGACCCTATCCAAGTGTTAGGGAATTCACTCACCTATAATCACCTATGATCACAATAAAACGTCTGCGGCGCAGTTGGTGGCAGCAAATAGTGAGAGAGAGAAAGAGAGGTGATCGGCGTGAGAATGAGGGAGAGAGAGAGAGGCGTGAGAATGAGAGAAGAGAGAGGAAGAGGAAGTGGAGTGTGGTAACTGAGGGGAGAACCAAGCTTATTTATAGGCAAGCCAACTTGCTCCCCAAGTTCTTTCTCCCCAAGCTTTAACCACTTGCTCACCAAGCTTTGCCAACTTGTTCACCATGCTTTGACTTTCTAGAACCCTCTTTTTTGTCTCTCGGCTCCTTCTCGGTTTCCCCCTTTGTGTGATCTCTAATCAAAGCTTAGAATATCTCATTTGAAAGCTTAGAATGAGCACATTAAATCACCATAAGACATCATGTCGAGATTCAAATGTTCTCATATAGAAAATGATGAACATTTGAAATCTGACAAAACCAGCAGTTTTTGTACTATTCTAGAAATCGGACTTAAAAACATAGTAAATGAACTCCGAAAATTCTCAAATTTGAATATGTCATAAAAAATACCTTAACAAACATTTTCTATGAAGAGCATGAAATCTGAATCTTTTTGTAAACATAACTTTTAGTAGCTCAAGCACAGACTAAAAATAGTTCGCTGGAATAGAACCCTTGCTTCTCAAATCAAGCTCTTTCCAGAATCCAAATCATCTCTAAAAATTCCAAAATTTATATATGTTATAGAAGAAGTTCTTAACAACTTTTGTGGAGGAAGTTTGTTCAAAATGGGCCTAGAAAAGTTTGTCTAAAATCGAGAAAGTGTAAACATCACCGAAATGCCCATTATGGGAAGTTTTATACGGTTCGAAAATAAGGTGATTGTCCAACCCAAATCAAGTCAAAAAATTCTGAAATTAAAATATGTTAAACTTGAAGATATTTGGAACAACTTTGAAGAAGAAAATTTTTGAAAATTCGGTTCACAAAATTTTTCACAAAAATAACAAAATGAGGTGGTACCAGAGACTCGAAACTAGGTTTTCCAGAACAAGAGTAAAAATTGATTCCAATTGGGAAAACCACCAAATTTAATCCATGGCCATTTTCCCAAGGACTGAAATTGAGAATGTTACGCTACAACTATAAATAACTTATCCAAACAGTTTAAAGTGCACGGTTAAAGGTGAACTCATAGATTTCATTAACTGCATGCTAAAATGCACCACAATCTTTTTAATATATTTCTTTTGAGATAGGTACAAAACCCTTGTAGCCTTATCACATGAAATCTTCATGCCCAATATCTTCTTTGCAGCACCTAAATTTTTCATCTCAAATTTAGCACTCAATTGTCACTTCGACACATCAATATAAGACATGTGTAGCTGCTATGAACATATCATCAACATAAAATAATGGATAAAACAAAGACTAAATCCTTCAATTTTCCAAAGTAAACACAGCTATGCAATTGACTTTTCAAATGGTCCTAATAATATATGAAAGCAGCAAAACACTTAAACCACTGCATAGGAGACTTTTTCAGTCTATACAAAGATTTATTTAATAAACAAACATGGACTTCTTTCCCTGAATAGCATATCCCTCTAACAGCCTCGTGTAAATCTGTTTCTCCATCTTGCTATAAAGAAACATTATTTTCACATCAAGTTATTGTTTGGTAGCTAAAGCAAGTAACACGTATGCCTTACCATAAGATAGAACATCTCATTATAGTAAATGCTCTAACATTGAGTATATCGTTTGCCTTGTACCTCATTACCTTGACAATGGGAATGCTCTTCTTCCGATGATCAACCTATTTGCACCCAACAATCTTCTGGCTATTGGATACTTTGACTAGCTCCTATGTCTGATTCTGATGAAGAAATACCGTCTCTTAGCTCATAGTCGCTAGCCACTGTGATGACTCAACGCTTATGATAGCCTCAAAGTGAGACAATTGGTCATCCATCTCTATCTCGTCACCACAATCAATGCATAAGCAATACCAATATAATCATAATGTGTTTGTGGTTTGATGTGCCTTTTCTATTTGCTAGTGGCTATACTGTGTTGCGGCTTTGCAAGTTATTTTATAACATCGATTTCATGAATTGCGGCCTCACTTATAGTCTCAATCACTATTGCCTGTAAGGTCTCAAAATCCTCACCCTGAAGCTTCACCTTACTATTGACACCGTGATCCATTTGTTCTGCTAGTAGTGTCTTAGGATTCATTTATCGGAAGCATGGCAGTCTTATAGAAGACCACATTTCTACTAACTAGAAAATTGGGTGACCTAGGATTAATGTACTATAGCCGGTAGCCTTACCCATGTGCATAACCTGGAAATATATAGTTCTTCATCTTCGGCACAAGCTTATCGTTTCTAGCATGAGCATATGCATGACATTCGAATAGTCATAATCTGGAGTAATCAACAGATTTCCCTAACCATACTTCCTGAGGAGTTTCCACTCCATAGCCATTGCTTTGGCCCAAAATACCTTGGTCAGTCTTACATGTGAAAGAATGCATCGAGCTCGCTCAAGTATAGATTTGTTTCTTTGTCCTGTGACACCATTCTGCTATGGTGTCCTAGGCATTGTGAGCTATCTCATAATTCCATCTTTTTGGTAGAAATCAGTCAAATTGTTGCCACTTAAACTTCTTGAATTGACCTGACACATTGGATTTGTGCTTTAGAAATATACCCAGATGTTCCTTGAATGATCGTTGATGAATGTTAGCATATATTGGGCACCTTCTTTCAAAAAAACAAGAGGCGGTCCCAACAATTGAACAAATGCAATTAACCGGTATCGAATGCACAACTCTATTGTGACTTAACACTACTTCCTAAAGGTGTCGTGCTCACATTGGTCAAATTTCCCTGTCTTTTAGCCCTTCAACGAGCCCCTCTCACTCAGTATTGTCTTACATGCCTCACTTATGTGCCCCAATCGCACATATTTTAACTAAGTCAAGTTTGAGTTTGACTCACCTAATAAAAATATAGCAAATTTTCTCACGGTTTCACTCGATAGATGATGGAGAGAACTCACCTTTTCCCCCTTCATTATTGTCATGGCACACCAACAAATCTTTAGTACTCCACCTTTAGTAATGTTACTTATACCTAATAGCATCAATTGACCGTAGAAAAATAAGGTTCTTCTTGAGTTCTAGTATATGCCTTACATATGTCAGTATGCAATCTACCCATCATGCATCCAAGTCTAAATTATTATTATACCCACAACCTTACATGCTACATTATTCACCATTAGAACTCTAAGATTATCTTCAATCTGGTGTGTAGTGAACTAGTTCTTATGTGGCGTCATATGATAAGAACACCCTAAATCTGGCATCCATTCGTCTCCTGACGAGCTAGTAGTCCTACACAAGACAATCTTCGCGTCATTAGTGATCTCCTTGGCAATATTTGCCACACTGCTTGTGCATTCTACATGCCGCCTATTTTTCTCAACTTTGGACGATCTCTTCGCATGACCCTTGTTCTTTCCTATGGTGTGACTTCGAACTAGTTTCACCTCTACTACTAGACTCTTGATGTTCATTTTTACCTCAAATCTCGAGTCCCCATGGTAAATCTTGCCTTAGATCATGAGCTTGCAACTTCTTAGCCACTGCTTACAGAACAAGGCTAATTTTATCTCTTCTAAGGTAATCACAGTATGCCCTTGTGATGGTGAATTCTAAAGTGCTCACTTGACTTTGGTAGACACACCAACAATAGCATGCCTTTTTTTTTCATCAACCAGGGCTTCATCAATGTTCTTAAAATCCATCATGAGTTTGGTAAACTCATCTAAGTGGGCTCAAATGGAAGTACCTTTAGCAAATCGAAACTGAAACATGCCTCTTCAACATGTATAGGTGATTATTTAAACCCTTTGTTACATCAAGGGCATGAATTTTTGTCCACAAAGCTAAGCCATTATGACATCCTGAAATTTGCCCATTTGGGATTTATGAAATACTTGGTTTTATGAACGTACTCGTAGTTAGTTCTCGCCCGAACTGATCATTCCTAGGATACTAACCATTAGGAAAAGGCTAATTAGGGATTTAAATTCGTATAACTAAAAGAAAATTCGATTGTGAATTGATTTTCGACCATAAAATCGCCAAGGTGACATTTTGAGCTACTGTAGGTCGATCTAAGGATAGCTAGGGGTCAGTTCGCCACTATCATAGTAGTGGATTGCGGGTGATTCCGCTGGACCACAAAATGAATTGACGAATGATCATGAACCTATACCGAACGATCGTGCCTCTCGGATGTAGCGATCGATCCTTGCCATTTTAATGACCACCGAAGTCGTCACAAACCGAATGAACTTGCACGTGACTTGATTTATTATCAGTAACTGGTCGAATATGCGAATTTCTCCAAAAAACCGCCTGTTAGTTTGAGAAACGCTTGAGTTACGTTTAATAAAATGTAATTATTAATTAGAGCCCAAATTGGACATCGAAAAATTGGGAAGTCACAACGGAACGTTAGGACGACGCTGTGGTTGGAACGTACACTGCTTTGGATTTTCCCGAATCTTCAGAAAAATTCAATTTCGCAAGAAAATGAAAAGGTGACCGTTTTTACCCCTAGAAATTTGTTAAGGGCAAGTTTTAAGAAGGAAGGGCATTTTGGTCATTTTGCCCTAACTTTTTGGTTGGACACTTTTGCCCTTGGAATTTTATGAAATTCCCAAATTGCCCTTGGATATTTTTGGAAAAGATTCGATCCGGGCCGTTGATCTCAAGATAAGATCGAATCTCAACCGTTGAATTGATTTGTGAGACAAGGGCAAGATGGTTAATTGCCTCTTAATTATTGCTTTGGATTATTTAAAGTCCAAGACCTCTCTCACTCTCCTCATTCTCTCACTCTCTCTCTCGGCTCCATCTCTCTCTCCCCATTCCCTCACCAAACCGGCTGCCCCCTCCCCTCGCCGAGCCGCCGCATGTCAGTCACTGCTCGACCGGATTGCCGCCGTTCCGCCACCGCGCCGTGCCCCCACCCTTACGCCGTGCCACCGCCGTCCCCCTCTCCCTCTCCCATGAGTGAGCCGCGGCAAGGAGGCCACCGCCACCGCTCGCCACCGTCATCGCCGCCACTCACCGCCGAGCCGCGCCGCCACTTGCCGCCGTCCACCGCCGATCGCCGCCCGTTTTCCATTCTAGCTGAGTTAGTCTAAAGTTTGGTAAGTCGCGCCCTAAACTTTATTTAGGATGTCGGGTATTGACGGACAAATTTGAGGTGTAATTGGGTTTATTTAGTCACGGATTAGTATAGTTTGATAGGCGAATTTGATTAACGGGCCTTAGAAATGAATTTGGGAGGTTTTAGTGGAAAATTAGAGGCCAAAGGCGGGCTGTGAAGGGCTGATACGCGTGCTGTGATGTGCGGTTTGGTAAGTAAATTGAGTATTTGGATTCGGCGATTGATTGTGGAAAAATATCGTGAAGAGCTGAAACTGATTTGCCATGGTTTTGATATAGAAAAATGACAATTTGTATGTTGGTTGTGAGTTCGAACTGTGGCTGAATTGTGATGTTATAGTTGGGTGCATTAAGGTGCAATTGATTGATTGAAATATGCTCTGTTATGTGCACGCTCGGGTCGGATTGAATTAACTGTCAGTTGGCCGTGTCGAAAGCTTTTTGAGCATGAGAAATGAGTATGAATTGATGCGTACACGGGCCACGTGTGATCGGCCAACTTATTGGCATGTGAATGAGCATGAAATTGTGTGTATTGCAGCATGTGTAATCGTGGAAATCCCTGAGGCGGTACCACTACGCAGGGATATTTATGTCCTGAGGTAGTATGACCACGCGGGACGATGCCCGGTATTACCGGAGGACGGCCAACCTGAGGCGGTACCATTACACGGGTTGTGTCGTAGGTGGCGGGTGTTGAGCCTGAGGCAGTACCACTATGCGGGCAAGATACACGGACTTGAGGCGGTACCATTACGCGAGCCTTGAAGTGTTGTTATAAGTTAGTCGTAGTGAGCCTGAGATGGTACCATTACGCGGGCCACTGGCGAGGCAAGTGTGAGATGGATGCAGTGTACATGAGGCGATTTCATTATGCGGGTCACTGGCAAGTGTGTGAAAATGATGTGATGAGATGGGAATGAATGCATGAAATAAAAATTTAACGTGCATGTGATTGGATATGGTGCTATTGTGACTAACGTGCAGGTTGCACACTAGAAAGGCCCAGGTAAGTGTAAATGATATGCCTGCTATATGATTGTTGGGTGCTGTAATGTTTGTGATTGTTTGGAGGTACGTGATAGACTAGGTGGGGTTTAGGGTATGTGCTTACCGAGATGTATTCTCATGGTTGTTTTAACCAAAAATTTTGAGCCCTAGCCTGAGCAATGAATCCTCCGCCACCGCCTGAGCGTTTTGGAGTACCAATGCACACCAACCACAGTATTGTAGAGTATCCAATAGATGAGAATATGACCTGGATTAAGCACACGACGATAGTATGGGTAGACATAAGATGACCCGCCTGGCAGCCCCATACCTACACTGCGTGGTTCTTTCGAGACGGGATAGACGAGTTTGGTCCCGTCCGAGAATTTGACGTCCCCTTTGATGGAGTCGAGGACTGGGACCCGTTTACTATACCTCCTCCCAACGGTGAGTTGACTAGTGTGGAGACTAGTCTGGCACAATTTGGATTGCAACAAGCGCCTGCAGCACCTGAACCTTCAGAGGCCGAGCATGAGCCAAAACCTGATGAGTTGCAGGCGAGGTACAATCCAATAGACGTGGACCTCGAACCGATTCCAGAGGAAGAACCGGAAGAGGAAGGGCTCGAGGCGAACCCGAGAGTGAACCTGTTGAGCCTGAGGATGAGCCAAAAGAAGAACAGGTGTACATTCCCCTATATGAGCAATGGGTTGACCCCAATTTTTGCCGAGTATGGGTCTGATGAGGAGACCAACTCGGAGAAGCAGGGTGAGGTTCCAACGAAGTCGGGTGACATCAATAACCCGATCAAGATTAAGGCCCAACCAATATCCTTAGAGGAGCAGATGGTTCAGGGAGATCTAGATTCGGAGGATGAGGAGTCGAACTCAGAATGGACGCCGTCTCGTGGGCGTAGGGGGCTAGCATGGGGGGTTGAGAATAGGCTTTTGAGATGTACCATGTTTAAGGATAGGATGCCTAGGTCATTGATCTTTTCGATATCCATGGTTTATAGCACGGTGTGCATATGTATATGGCGGTTTGTAAATTGTGAATATTATATAAGTTTGAATGAGGAATGAGTATGTTTATTCTCCTTAAGTGCCCCATTTCTTATTGTCCGGGTATCTGTGGTTTCCGCTGATCGTTTTAAATCTCTGATAATCATAAGTGAGGTTGGCGATACCCTGGGATGTCGCATTAGTCGACCAAAGAAGTGAGTCACGAGCTCGACGGGGCTCGAGGCATGACAACACGGTTTGGTTTGGTATCAGAGCGAGGACAGCTCGATCTAAACTGGTCAAAGTTTGGAGTGATATGGAGTAGAGACCTTAGGGTAGAAATTTAGGGAGACTTCAGCGAAGTAAAGGTCGGAATAAGCTACACGTGCCTCCAGATTGGTTGATGTAATTGATTGGATGAATTGATTATTGCTATTATTGAAATGCAGGTGTGTCTGGACCTAAGGTAGGTGTTCAGACCCTATTGATTATGGCTTTGTGCTTGTAGTGATGGATTGCCTACTGAGTGAATTATTGCGTTAATTCACTGCCTAGGACTAGACTGATCTAGTTGGCCTAGGTTACTAATTCCTGAGTGGAATTATAGCAGGTAGGAGAGTGGTAGAATTGTGACGATGAGTAGCGAATGAAAAGGTGTAGGAAGAGTCCCAAGAAGGGGCGCAGGAAGGGGAACAAGAGGTAGAGGTCGTGCTCGAGCTAGAGCTGTAGAGGACCTCGGACTAGGTGCTAGAGTGGTAGAAAACCCTGGAGTTGATGCTGGAGCTGCAGTGGATCCTAGAGTTCATGTTAAACCTGCAAAGAATCCTAAAATGGAAGCGGTCATGAGGACTCTAGAATAGATCAGTAATCTGATAGGACTGCAGACTCAAGAACGAGCTACTACGATTGCCCAAGCTACCGAGGTTGCTATGGCCGTTGCCGCCAATAATAATAATAATAATAATAATAATGGGAATCAAGGGCAGGGCCAAGTGAATGTGAATAGATAAATGCACCAATTGGTCGAGCAGTTTATGAAGTTGAAACCACCTAAATTCTCTGGAAACCCTGAGGCTGCCTCTCGATGGGTAGAGGAACTTGAGAAAGCCTTCGAGGTATTAGGGTATACTAAGAATGAGAAAGTAACCTTAGCTATATATCAGTTGCAAGATAATGCGAATGATTGGTGGGAGGCCACCAAGGATAGAATGTTTCCAGAAGGTACCGCCCGGACTTGAATTGCTTTTACCAAGAGTTTTTATGAAAAGTATTTCTCGGCAAGCGCTAGGGAAAGAAAGTTAGCAGAGTTTATGAGACTCCGCCAAGGCCAGATGACGGTGGATCAGTATGAGGTGAAATTTACTAGACTATCTAAATTTGCACCTAGGATGGTAGAACATCTCGAGGACAAAGCGCGAGGATTTCGAGATGGATTGAAAGCTGATATTCGCAGCTAGTTGATACTGGTGAATCTGAGGACTTATGAGGAAATATTTGATAGGGTTCAGGTTCTTGAGCGGGATCAGGTAGATAGGGCCGCAACTTCTGGATCGAGGTTTGCCTAGGGTAGGGACAACCGTCACTTAGGGAAGAGGCCAATAACAAGTAATCAACGTTTTGTCCGCCCTTGCTAGAAGGAATATAGGGAAGCCGGCATGTAATCAGAATAGTCCATGTCGGTTATGTGGGGAAAGACATGGAACTGGACCTTGTCCAACTAGGGGCGGAGCTTGTTTTGGATGTGGTGGATTTGGTCACCACATAAGATTTTGCCCCAATCTCAGGCAGAATAGGTTGCTTGCGTTATCGCCACCCCGGAATGGGAACTAGACTGGAGCGCCCAGACAGCAAATCAGAATAGGCCACTGGTGCAAGGACGAGTGTATGCCATGACCAAAAGAGAAGTTGAGAACGCCGGGGGTTGTCACAGGTACGGTTTTTCTGTGCAACCATACTGCGTGTACTTTATTTGACCCTAGGGCATCACATTTTTTCATATCTGAGCAATTTGTTGAGCTAATTGGAATAGAACGGCAACTGCTTGATGTTATGTTATGCGTGACGACTCTCTTGAATGATGAGTTGCTAGTTTCCTTGTGATGTCCAAATTATAAGATTGTGATTGGAGATAGAGAGAAAATGATTGATTTAGCGCTTCTAGCTATGTATGATTTCGATGTGATAGTGGGTATGGATTGGCTATCTCAGCATAGGGCTGTAATGAATTGTAATAGCAGGGTGATCCAATTTAATCCTGTTAAACATTTGGAATTCAAGTTTGTGGGAACCATGGATTTCGTCGCTAGAAATGACAAAGTTGTTGAGTGAAGGGTGTCAAGGATTTCTAGCGGCTGTAGTCGATTTAACGACTAAGGAGCCGAGGCTAGAGGATATAGCCGTGGTGTGCGAATATCCCGATATTTTTCCTCAAGAATTATCGAGACTACCACCAGAAAGAGAAGTAGAATTTATGATCGAGTTGGCATCTGGAACTGAGCCAATCTCAAGGCACTTTATAGAATGTCGCTATCGGAATTAAAAGAATTAAAGGTGCAAATGCAAGAATTGTTAGACAAGGGATTTATTCGTCCTAGTGCGTCTCTGTGGGGAGCGCCAGTTTTATTTGTGAGAAAGAAAGATGGATCATTGAGGTTATGTATTAACTATAGGCAGCTAAATCAGGTGACGATAAAAAATAAGTATCTCTTGCCGAGGATTGATGATTTGTTTGATCAATTACAAGGGGTTTCGGTGTTCTCTAAAATAGATTTGAGAACAGAATATCATCAGTTGAGGATTAGGAATGAGAATATACTAAAGACGGCATTTAGGACAAGATATGGGCATTATGAATTTACAGTAATGCCGTTTGAATTAACGAACGCCCATGTTGCCTTTATAGATCTAATGAATAGGGTGTTTAAGGAGTTCTTAAATCAATTCGTGATTGTTTTTATAGATGACATATTGGTGTACTCGAAGAGCCTAAAGGAGCATGAATTTCACTTGAGTAGAGTGTTATAGACTTTAAGAAAGAACGCACTGTATGCTAAGTTTAACAAGTGCAAATTCTGGCTCAATCGAGTAGCATTTCTCAAACATGTGATCTTTGGGGAAGGAATCTCAGTGGATCCAATGAAAATTGAGGCAGTAATAAAATGGCTGAGATCGACGACTATAACAGAAGTTCGAAGCTTTCTAGGTTTGGCAGGGTATTATCGTCGTTTCGTGAAAGGATTTTCGGCAATAGCAACACCGTTGACACATTTGTTGAAAAAGAAAATGAGGTTTGAATGGACCGACAAATGTGAAAGGAGTTTTCAGGAATTGAAGCATAGATTAACAACAGCACCGTTGTTGACTATTCCATTAGGACCCAGAGGGTACGAAATTTATAGCGATGCATCGTTGAAAGGATTAGGATGTGTACTCATGCAAAATGGACAAGTAGTGGCCTACACGTCTAGGTAGTTAAGACCGCATGAGTTAAATTATTCGACACACGATTTGTAATTAGCCGCAATAGTATTCGCCTTGAAGATTTGGCGACACTATTTATACGGAGAGAAATTTCAGATTTATACCGACCATAAGAGCCTTAAATATTTATTTTCCCAAAAGGAGTTAAACATGAGGCAACGTCGGTGGATGGAGTTGTTAAGGGATTATGACTGCGATATACTATATCATCCTCGAAAGGCCAACCGGGTAGCCGATACATTGAGCCGGAAGTCGAGTATCGCACATTTGATGGTCAAGGAATGGACTTTGTTAGAAAAAGTGTGAGACTTGAAGTTTAGATTTGAAGTAAGTCGAGTCTCGAGTCTGCTAGCTACGCTTAGGATTGAACCGGAGATTCAGGCTAAGATTAAGGCCTTGCATTCTACGAATCAAGAAATCCAAAGGATTCTAGAGATGGATGAGACCAAGAGAAAGCTGGACTTCCAAATATCTGAAGACGGGATACTGAATTTTCGTGAGCGATTATGTGTGCCTGATAATGCAAAACTTAAGGAAGAGATTCTATCGGAGGTGTATCGTAGTAGTTATAGTATCCACTCAGGTAGTACCAAAATGTATCAAAACTTGAGGCAGTACTACTGGTGGAATGGTATGAAGGTAGACATAGCTAGACATATGGCCAAATGTCTAACGTGACAACAAGTGAAGGCACAACATTGTAAGCCTGAAGGATTATTGCGACCTTTGGAAATTCTAGAATGGAAATAGAAGCATACAACTATGGATTTTGTATTGGGATTACCTAGGAACCAAAGAGGCCATGATACTATTTGAGTGATTGTCGATAGACTGACAAAGTCAGCCCACTTTTTGGCTGTGCGAAAGGACTTCGCATTAGATCGATGTGCTGAGCTATATGTGCAATAGATAATTCGTTTGCATGGGGTGTTGGTGACGATTACCTCATATCGTGATCCTAGGTTTACCGCCAATTTTTGGAAAAGTCTGTATATGACATTAGGATCAAAGCTGCAATTCAGTACAGCTTATCATCCGCAAACGGATGGCCAGTCTGAAAGGACAATTCAGATTTTAGAGGATATGCTTCGGGCATGTGCGTTGGACTTTCAGGGTAAGTGGGAAGAGCAATTACCCTTAGCAGAGTTTGCTTATAATAACAGTTTTCAGCAAAGCAATGGAATGGTACCTTTTGAAGCGCTATATGGTAGGGCTTGTAGGACGCCCGTGTGCTGGGATGAAGTAGGAGAAAGAAGTATAACTGGGCCAGAGTTAGTTCAACAGTCAATTGAAGCTGTTAAAGTGATTCGTGAAAGGTTGAAAATAGCTCAAAGGCATCAAAAGAGTTATGCAGACATAAGGCGAAGATCTTTAGAGTTTCAAGTAGGGGATCACGTACTCCTTAAGGTATCACCCATGAGGGGATTGTCCAGATTCGGTAAGAAAGGCAAGTTGAGTCCGAGGTACGTGGGACCTTTTAAGGTTCTAGAAAGGATTGGGGATTTAGCGTATCGCCTTGCACTTCCACCGAATTTATTGCAAGTGCATAACGTATTCCACGTATCGATGTTGAGGAAATATGAACCGGATCCAACTCATGTGTTAAATTATGAGAAGATAGAAGTCGACGACAAGGTGTCCAGTAAGGATTGAAGATCGGAAAGAACGGGTTCTAAGGAACAAGACGATCCCGATGGTCAAGGTTATTTGGGAACACCACGGGACATAAGGCATAATTTGGGAAAGTGAAGAGATAATGCAACGTCAGTACCCTCGTTTTTGTAAGGGGGAAGAGTTGTGACATCCTGAAATTTGCCCATTTGGGATTTGTGAAATACTTGGTTTTATGAACGTACTTGTAGTTAGTTCTCGCCCGGAACTGATCATTCCTAGGATACTAACCATTAGGAAAAGGTTAATTAGGGATTTAAATTCATACGACTAAAAGAAAATTCGATCAAGAATTGATTTTCGACCACAAAATCGCCGAGGTGACATTTTGAGCCACTGTAAGTCGATCCAAGGATAGCTAGGGGTCAGTTCGCCACTATCATAGTAGTAGATTTCGAGTGATTCTACTAGACCACGAAATGAATTGACGAATGATCCTGAACTTATACCAAACGATCATGCCTCTCAGATGTAGCGATCGATCCTTGCCATTTTAATGACCACCGAAGTCGTCACGAACCGAATGAACTTGCACGTGACTTGATTTATTATCAGCAACTAGTCGAATATGCGAATTTCCCCAAAAACCGCCTGTTAGTTTAAGAAACGCTTGAGTTACGTTTAATAAAATTTAATTATTAATTAGAGCCCAAATTGGATATCGGAAAATTGGGAAGTCACAACGGGACGTTAGAACGACGCTGTGGTTGGAACGTATAGCTTTAGATTTTCTCGAATCCTTCAGAAAAATTCAATTTCGGCCAAAAAATGAAAAGGTAACCGTTTTACCCCTAGAAATTTGTTAAGGGCAAGTTTTAAGAGGGAAAGGTATTTTGGTCATTTTGCCCTAACTTTTTGGTTGGACACTTTTGCCCTTGGAATTTTATGAAATTCCCAAATTGCCCTTGAATATTTTTGGGAAAGATTCGATCCGGACCGTCGATCTCAAGATAAGATTGAATCTTGACCGTTGAATTGATTTGTGAGACAAGGGCAAGATGGTTAATTGCCCCTTAATTGTTGGTTTGGATTATTTAAAGTCCAAGACCTCTTTGACTCTCCTCATTCTCTCACTCTCTCTCTCTCGGCCCCATCTCTCTCTCCCCCTTCCCTCACCGAACCGGCTGCCCCCTTCCCTCGCCAATCCGCCACACACCAGTCATCACCCGATCGGATCGCCGCCGTTCCGCCACCACGCCGTGCCCCCACCCTCACGCCGTGCCACCGCCGTCCCCCTCTCCCTCCCCTCTCCCATGAGTGAGCCTCGGCAAGGAGGCCACCGCCGTCGCCACCACTCACCGCCGAGCAGCGTCACCGCTCGCCACCGTCCACCGTCGATCGCCACCCGTTTTCCACTCTAGCCGAGTTAGTCTAGAGTTTGGCAAGTCGCGCCCTAAACTTTATTTAGGACATCGGGTATTGATGGACAAATTTTAGGTGTAATTGGGTTTATTTAGTCGCGGATTAATATAGTTTGATAGGCGAACTTGATTAACGGGCCTTAGAAAAAATTTGGGAGGTTTTGGTGGAAAATTAGAGGCCAAAGGCGGGCTGTGAAGGGCTGATACGCATGCTGTGATGTGCTGTCTTATACGTAAATTGGGTATTTGGATTCGGCGATTGATTGTGGAAAAATATCGTGAAGAGCCGAAACTGATTTGCTGTGGTTTTGATATAGAAAAATGACAATTTGTATGTTGATTGTGAGTTCGAACTGTGGCTGAATTATGATGTTATAATTGGGTGCATTAAGGTGCAATTGATTGATTGAAATATGCTCTGTTATGTGCATGCTCGGGTCGAATTGAATTAACAGTCAGTTGGCCTTGTCGAAAGCTTTTTGAGCATGAGAAATGGGTATGAATTGATGCATACACGGGCCACGTGTGATTGGCCAACTTATTGGCATGTGAATGAGCATGAAATTGTGTGTATTGCGGCATGTGTGATCGTGGAAATCCCTGAGGCGGTACCACTACACGGTGATATTTCTGTCCTGAGGCGGTACGATTACGCGGGACGATACCCGGTAATACCGGAGGACGGCCAACCTAAGGCAGTACCATTATGCGGGTTGTGTCATAGGTGGCGGGTATTGAGCCTGAGGCGGTACCACTATGCGGGCAAGATACACGGCCCGAGACGGTACCATTACGCTGGCCATGAAGTGTTGTTATAAGTTAGTCGCAGTGAGCCTGAGCGGTACCATTACGCGGGCCACTGGTGACGCAAGTGTGAGATGGACGCAGTGTAACTGAGGTGGTTTCATTACGCAGGTCATTGGCGAGTGTGTGAAAATGATGTGATGAGATGGGAATGAATGCATGAAATAAAAATTTAACGTGCATGTGATTGGATATGGTGCTATTGTGGCTAACGTGCAGGTTGCACACTGGAAAGGCCCAGGTAAGTGTAAATGATGTGCCTGCCATATGATTGTTGGGTGCTGTAATGTTTGTGATTGTTTGGAGGTATGTGATAGCCTAGGTGGAGTTTAGGGTGTGTGCTTACTAAGATGTATTCTTATGGTTATTTCAACCAAAAATTTCAGAGCCCTGGCTTGAGCAATGAATCCTCCGCCGCCGCCCTGAGCGTTTTGGAGTACCAATGCACACTGACCACAGTATTGTAGAGTATCCAATAGATGAGAATATGACTTGGGTTAAGCACACGACGACAGTATGGGTAGACATAGGACTACCCCCCTGGAAGCCCCATACTTACACTGCGTGGTTCTTCCGAGACGGTATAGACGAGTTTGATCCTGTCCGAGGATTTGACGTCCCCTTTGATGGAGTTGGGGACTGGGACCCGTCTACTATACCTTCTCCTGACGGTGAGTTGACTAGTGTGGAGACTAGTCTAGCGCAATTTGGATTGCAACAAGCGCCTGCAACACCTGAGCCTTCGGAGGCTGAGCATAAGCTAGAACCTAATGAGTTGCAGGCGGGGTACGATCCAATGGATGTGGACCTCAAGCTGATTCCAGAGGAAGAACCGGAAGAGGAAGGGCCCGAGGCCAAATCCGAGAATGAACATGTTGAGCCTGAGGATAAGCCAGAAGAAGAACAGGTGTACATTCCCCCATATAAGCAGTGGGTTGACCCCGATTTTGTGCCAGAGTACGGGTCTGATGAGGAGACCAACTCAGAGGAGCAGGGTGAGGTTCCAGGGTAGTTGAGTGACATTAATAACCCGATCGAGATTGAGGCCGAGCCAAAATCCTCAGAGGAGCAGACGACTCAGGGAGATCCAGATTCGGAGGATGAGGAGTCGGACTTAGAATGGACGTCGTCTCGTGGGCATAGGGGCTAGCATAGGGGTTGAGAATAGGCTTTTGAGATGTACCATTTTTGAGGATAAGATGCCCAGGTCATCGATCTTTTCCATATCGGTGATTTATAGTACGGTGTGCATATGTATATGGCAGTTTGTAAATTGTGAATATTATATAAGTTTGAATGATGAATGAGTATGTTTATTCTCCTTAAGTGCCCCATTTCTTATTGTCCGGGTATTTGTGGTTTCCGCTGATCGTTTTAAATCTCTGATAATCATAAGTGAGGTCAACAATACCCTGGGATGTCGTATTAGTGGACCAGAGAAGTGAGTCACAAGCTCGACGAGGCTCGGGGTGTGACAACCATTCTTATGCTCGGCCACTTCTTTTAACACCTCATCCCATTGATTTAACAAGATTATACTCTTCACTTTCTCTATGTAATGGTTTTTAACAATTCAATTTTGCCATTTAGTGGCTTCACTAAACCTTGGGTTGTTAATAGTGCATGCATTTTAATGCTCCACAATCCAAAGCTATTCCTACCATTAAACTTCTCAATTTCTACTTTTGCTCAAGATATAATTACATCAACAAAATTTCTAGATAATGATTAGACAAGTAAAAGCCCAAGTCAAAATATAAAATCCTAGTCTTAGCTCTAGTACAAATTGTTGTAAAAATAATAGAGAAGCTAATAGATATTGTAATTTAAGTCCAATGCGAGAGAGCGAAATTACTAGAGAAATCAACTAGAAACAATAAGGAAACAAGAGATTTCCTTGATTTGGTCCAAATGTAGGTACTTCATGGGGAGAACTAAGTGCCAAAAAATCTATTATGAATATGAAGAGTACAAAGTTTACTATCGCTTGATATTCAAGTGTTCCCAACACCCTATTAAACCTAAAACAAACACACAAGTATTATCTCACAATTTCTTATGGAGAACTCACCAACAAAAATCCTAACACTCTTCTTTTTTGCTCTAGGTTGTGTCCATTGAGTTGAATTCTATCTCCTATATACATGGTATTTGCATCCAACATAAAAAAAAACTCCTTTAAAAGAATCTACTCAAACCAGAAAACTTAATCAAATTAAGAAATTTACTTGAATCCGGTTTCCTATACAAACTTGAATCCTTTTAAAATTTGAAATTCCACAAGACATTTAAAAGTCATAAAACATATTGAAAGTTTAAATCATGCAAAGTTATTACATAGTTTTTGTTTCAAAGGGTAGGTCAGAAGATATTTTTACAAGTCAAGACAAACGGATGTGAGATTTTCCTTAAAGTTAAAGAACACTATCAGTCCCACAGACCAAAAAAAAAAAAAAAAAAAAAAAAGAACACTAAAGTCCATTACATAAGAGGAAAAAATAGTCCAGTTACATAACGTTGAAGCGACCGGCGTTGGGGTTAGTTGGGCTATCAATATCCAGGTGGACAGACGAGTAAGATGGACGGTGAGTTTTTAATACAGCATTTGCCCTCGTACGATGTTCATTGACCAAAGTCAATTGCATGAGTTGCAATCTTCCTTTGGCTCCAACGCGGAGACTAGAAAAAGAAAAGTCAACGTACGTGTCCCAGTGATGTTGTTTTAGAGAGAGAGATGGGGAGGAAAGTGATTTTGGTGACGCTTACCGCTTTGAATTTTCCATCAAATTACGGCAACAGAGTAATACTTCTGATAGATTCAATTTGATTCATACGATTTGACGCTACATGGCCAAAAGAAGGATTAGACCCCTCTGAAAACGTTTCACCTGAGTTACACTTTTTTATTGGAAAATAAAATGAAATTGTTTTTTTTTTATCTAGTTTGTGTCTAGGAGGCCACCCATCTTGATAGGGTTTTTATTAGACATGTGTAACATTGGATTTCCAACACTAAACCGTATCATTCTACAAGATGCGCCTTGTATGAGTTAGTTTCAGATACACATGCAGTTTAGAAGTCGCTTCTATAATGAGTTTTCATTTGATGCATAATCTAAAAGGTCATTCCCCTAAAAATTCTATAGCCTTGTTTAATAAATGGGCATTCGAAGAAAAGGAACAGCAACCACGTTCTGATCTCCTTGAGATTTGAAATGACAATGTCAAAAAATCTGAAGAAGTTCCTCTCATTGTGTAAACTTTGGAATCTACTTTACACAAAGGACAAAGAATGGTATTGAGCACATGTAAGAAACAGCATAACATGGAAGTTAGTGGAATCATAAAGGAACATTCTGCCAGTACTTAAGCTTAGCTATGACCATTTATTATCCCATTTAAAAAATTTTATGCCACATTCACTTTTTTCCCAAAGGATATGTAATCACTTGCTCAAATATAGCTAGGTTATGGATGGCTTTAGGACTTTTTAGTTCAACATGGGAAAAACTAGCATTGGAAGATGGTGTTGAGTATGGCAAAGAGTTGTGTAAGAGATCTTTGATCCAAGAGGTTGCAGAGTCTGAATCGATGTAATTAAGTAAAGTGCACGGTCTAGTCCATTCTTTTGCTACCATCATGGTACAAAATGATTGTTCTATTGCTGGCTTTGATACTGTGGAGATTTCATAAGGAATGCGGTGTGTTTTGTTCTCTAACACTTCATAAGAGGAAATCTCATATTTCTAGTGCAACTAGGTTTCACTTTAAAACTGATGATGGAGTTATTATTAAAGAGTTTGTTATAGCGTGCATCTCCAAGTGTAACCACTTAGTATTTGGGTTTGATATATGTTAGTTTTGAGGAGCTGCCAAGTTCCAACAACAGTCGGGGCATTGGTGCCAGTGCTCTGTAGACAACGGTCTCGTTATAAAACTTGCAAAACGCAAGACTCTTCTTCCTACCTTATCGCTTGGAAGAGTACCACTGGCCACTTGCAATTATGCCTTGCAATCTGCCACCATCAAGTCGGCATGCACTATGTGAATGTGTATAACTGCTTCAACCTTGTGATGTTGACGTCTTGGATGGCAAACCTCTAGTCGGACCCATCGGTCGCCATCCTCTTGGTCGTGTCCTTTGGTTTTGGGATGTTGACCACATTCATGAATAGGGAAAATTACTAAAATTTTTTTAACATATTATAATTTTGTCAATTCAGTCTTGAACCTTCAATTTTGATCAATTTAGTCTTAAACGTTTAAGCAATTTCCCAAATGAGTCCTTCCGATCAATTTTGATAAAAAATCACTGATATGGATGCTAGCCATTTTACATGACACGGCGAGCACTAACATGAATAATTTTGGCAATTTAAAAAAAAACTGAAAATTTTAATTATTTTTTCTTGTTTTCTTTCATTTTGGCACGAGAGGGTTGCCGGTGACCCTCACTGGCCACTGGGCAAGAGCCAACAAGCCCTCATTAATTGTTGGCAAGGGTCACCGCCCTCGACCAAATCTGGCGAAGGCCTTTGCACCCACCCCATAGCCAACGAGGCTGCGAAGGGCTTGCCTAGGGCCTTCGTAGCCTCGCCGGCCTTAGGCGTGGCAGTCCTCGCCCGGGTAAGTTCTTTGCAACCTGTGAGGACCCTTACTCAGTGTTGCTAGCCACAACAAAAAAAAAAAAAAGAAAGAAAAAAAATAAAAAATGTAAAAAAATTTAAATTATAAAAATATAAATATAAATTTTAAATTTTAAAATATTACAAAATTGTTCACGTTCACACGAAGCACATCATGTAGGAGGACCGGCGTCTACATTAGTAATTTTTGGTCAAATTTGACCGAAAGGACTCAATTGGCAAATTGTCAAAAGGTTTATAACTAAATTTATCAAATTAAAAGGTTTATAACTAAATTGATACAAACGCAATAGGTTTGAGACTTTTTTGATAATTTTCCTTTCATGATATGAGGGCGGGGTTTTTCCTGCTTGACTGAGAAAATTTATAGGTTCGAGTAATGCAACATGTACTTGTCTTACCAAGCCATGGAGTCTTCGCTCATTAGGGCATGCACGGAGCATTTCCTTGCTTGCACTCGCTACGTAGTTGCCACAAGTGGTGGCGTGGACGTCTCCATGGAAGAGGAATAGCCCACAGGTGCATTCAAGTGCTTTCAAGTGGACGTCTCCATGGTGTCCAAGGCAAACAGCCTGTAGAAATAAGCCTTACAGCCTTGGGGAGTTTTTGAATGTGGTAGGGTTCTCATGAATAATATTCTTAATTCTTCCTCGATCAGTTCGGGACAACTCCATTCAGATAATTCCAAATAAAACAGTTATAAAGGGGGAAAATAAACAAAATATACCAAGTGACAGAAAAATTTTCATCCACAAGTTCCGAAAATGTTTCACTTGAGTTACTCTTTTTTATTGGATACGAAAATGATTTTTTTTTTCTAGTTTGGCTGTAGGAGGCCACATTTTGATAGGGCTTTCATTAGACACGTGTAACATTGGATTTCCATTGCTAAACCGTATCATTCTATCAAGATGTGCCTTATGAGTTAGTTTCAGATTCACACACTGTTTGGAAGTCGTTTCTATAACGAGTTTACATCTGGCGAATAATCTAAAAGGTCACTCTCCTAAAAATTCTATAGCCTTGTTTAATAAATGGGCATTCGAAGAAAAGGAAAAGCAACCATGTCCTGATCTCCTTGAGATTCGAAATGACATTGTCAAAAAAATCTCAAGAAGTTCCTCTCCTTGTGTAAACTTTGGAGTCTACTTTACACAAGGGACAAAGAATGGTATTGAGCACATGTAAGAGACAACATAACATGGAAGTTAGTGGAATCATAAAAGCACATTCTGCCGGCTCTTAAGCTTAGCTATGACCATTTATTATCCCATTTAAAAAAATGTTATGCCGCATTCACTTTTTTCCCAAAGGATATGTAATCACTTGCTCTAATATAGCTAGGTTATGGATGGCTTTAGGACTCATTAGTTCAACATGGGAAAAACTAGCATTGGAAGATGGTGTTGAGTATGGCAAAGAGTTGTGTAAGAGATCTTTGATCCAAGAGGTTGAGGAGTCCAAATCGGTGTAATTAAGTAAAGTGCACAGTCTGGTCCGTTCTCTTGCTACCATTGTGGTACGAAATGATTATTCTATTGTTGGCTCTGATACTGTGGAGATTTCATAAGGGATTCGGTGTGTTTTGTTCTCTAGCACTTCATAAGAGGAAATCTCAAATTTCTAGTGCAACTAGATTTCACTTTAAAATTGATGATGGAATTATTACTTAAGAGTTTGTTATAGCATGCATCTCCAAGTGTAACCACTTAGTATTTGGTTTTGATACATGTTAGTTTTGAGGAGCTGCCAAGTGCCAGCATTAGTTGCAGCGTTGGTATCAGTGCTTTGTAGACGATAGTCTTTTTATAAAACTTGTAAAACGCAAGATTCTCTGACCTACCTTACCACTTGGGAGATTACCACCACTTGCAATTATGCCTTGCAATCTACCGCCGTCAAGTTCGGTGTGCACAGTGTGAATGTGTATAACCACTTCAACCTCGTGATGTCAACGTCTTGGACAGCAAACCTCTAGCCGGACCCGTGGGTTGCCATCCTCTTGGCCAATTCATTGGTCGTGTCCTTTGGTTTTGGATGTTGACCATGTTCATGAATAGGGTAAATTGCTTAAAAAGTTTTAAACCTATTAAACTTGCATCAATTTAGTCTTGAATCTTCTAAATTGACCAATTTAATCCTAAACGTTTAAGCAATTTGGTAAATGAGTTCTTCCGACCAATTTTGATCCGAAAATCACTGTCATGCCCCGAGCCCGGCATGCACGCAACATCCCGCTTAGGTCAATAATAGTGTAACGTCCCAGGACTCATTGCCGACCCAGAGAAACACTAATGATCATGCACAAGCAGAAACGAATTCAAACACCCCATACAACAATTCACAAAGACGGGATAGTAGTGATCTCACTTGATCACATAATAACAAACATATTCATACACTTGGCATGCTTACAACATTTAATTACAAAACCTTACACTAGACCACTAACATTGAACCACGTTCATCAAAAAGGGGCGATGGTTGATTAGCCTAGCTTCTCTACCACAATGGGTACTCCAAAGACGGGATCGCTAAGTCTACTAATCATCCCCATGGTACCCTAGCAGCATCCTCGATCTTCCACATCATCATAAGGCTTGGGGTTCTGAAATGTTTGTAATTCAACAATGAGAACGAGTCTCAATAAGCGAACAACCTAAGCCTCGCATAGGCCAACACGTACTTCCGGACAAGTCTAAGCACGAGATTCAAACTATGAACATGCCGTAACAAACACAAACATCCCTACCTCATCTCGAAATATGCACAAGCCCTGTATGTTAGTCAAATCGCAATAATGCAGCAATAACTCACGGACACGTACAATCCCTGATATGACTTACACATGCACGTGTACTAGCAATAATCTAAACATGATCACATCTTAGTCTCGATATACTGCATACACCAATGCATAACATGCACCCGCTTTTCCATTCAGATTATTCATGACTCGCATGACACGCATCAGGCCCGTGGCACAACCTGCATAAAACGCATCTAGGCTGGCGATCTTCTAGCTTAACTGGGCATCGTCCCGCGTAACACGCCTCAGGACGGGTTCAATCCTTGCTTAAAGATGCATTAAGGCTTAAGTGATCACATGTACACTCTTTCACATAATTTATTATCTTGGTCCCCACGTAGAGACACATCAGGGCACTTAGGCGATCACACACGCCACATGATCTATTCAATTCCGTGTCATTCACGCGCTCGAACATCACTCAAATATGCTCAATCACCAGAGATGCAAATCAGTTTACACGTCCACCAAATTAGCCACGGTTCCACCAATAAAGCCATGAACACACATTCACAATCAATCACTCCCTCACGTGCAACAACCACATCTAAAGGGTCCCAAGAGAGAGAAACCAAATTTGTGTAGAATCGGGCTTAAAATTTGCAATTGCACAGTAATCGAAACTCTTTTGAAATAAATAGTAATTCAGATCCAAAAATTATGAATTTTGGATATGTCGTTGAAAACATCTTGATAAACATTTTTCATGAAGGACATGAAATCCAATTCAGGCTAAAAATAGCTCTTTTTGTCACCCAAATTTGGATCGAAAATTAGCTAACCAAGGCAAACTATTTAGCCTTAGAAATCCTTATCAATCAGTACCCAAATTTCCTTGGAAAACCTTGAAATTTTTATATGTCATAGAAACAAGTGTCATTGACAACTTTCATGAAGGAAGCTTGTTGAAAAGAGATCTAGAAAATTTTATCAAAATTCAGAAAGACAAGCCAGTCGGGATGAACAGTAATTATGGTAGAGTGGTAATGGTCCGAAAATGGACTCCCGAATACAACAAAATGATTTCCAAAAATTCTAGATTTAATATGCAAAATACTTCAAGATGTTAGGGTGAACTTTCATAAGGAATACTTCCTCAAATTTGGCCCACAAAAATCTCCACAAAAATAGAAAAACACATATGCATAGCAGCAACAAATTCGAGAATCAACCAACATGAACCATTCAACAATTCAAGCTTATCTAACCACTAAACCAACTATTCACTACCATGAATCAACCCCTAACATGTCCATTAGTAATCCCTTAACCTAGTCAAGGGTTAGGAAGCCACTTATCTTGAGTCTAGACAAGAATGACTTAGGGGAAAGGGGCAGCAACAAGATCGGCAGAACAGCAACAACGGAGCAAATCAAAAGTAGAAGTAGAAATGGAAGCAACAACAGTGAAGCATAAGCAGAAGCAGGAGCAGGAGCAAAAACAGAAGAAGCAGAAGACACAAAGTAGGAGCAAAAGAAGAAGAAGAGGAGAGAGATAGAGAGAGAATGAATGAGAGAGAGAAGACTTGATCAGATTTTTCTCTACTAACCCCACTAAAAACCCCATCACTTGACCCCACTCGCACATCCAAGGGCTCACATTCCATCTCCTTCTCCAAGTCAAGATCTAAGGGTTCACATAATTTCTCACATCATTTTCCCAAAATTCCTAAATGGCACACAAAATAAATAAGCAAGATGGAGAGGAGCATACTTGTCCATGAATTTCGGCCAAAGGAGGGAAAGTCCAAAAGTCCAAATTGCCCTTCAACCTTTCAAATGAATTCAAATAATCCCAGGAGCAAAATGGTTATTTTTCACTCTAGATCCAAATTTCACTTTTCCGACAAATCTGAGTGGCCCTAAGGTTGGCCACGCCAAATGTGACGTTGTCTAATGAATTACTCATGGCTTTCGAGAAATTCAATTCCCAAGCCCGGATTCCAAGTAATGGTCAAATTCGATTAAATGCAACTTTAGTGTCTTAAACTAACGGACGGCTTTTAGGAGTTATGCATATCGACTCGTGGCTGATTCAACATCAGGCCACATCTAAGTTTACTCAAGCCATGGTGATCTCGGTTGTCATGTAATTGCGAGGGTTAATCACTAGTTTCAATTGATGCAATCATTCGGATTAGGTTTAGAATCGCTCGAAATTCATACAATGATCAAACAGATTCAGCCGTGATCCAATTATACAACATTTGCGAATCATTCCATAACCATCCTTGAATTGGTTTGTAACGGGCCAAAATATCTTCTCGTCAATCCTTATGGTCGAAGTGTCGATTTATGGTCAAGTTCTTAGGTCCACGTCCTTAATTCCTAGCTAGCCATTCCCTAATGGTTGGTCTTCTCGAGAGTGATCAATTCTAAGTGAGATTTAACTAAAGTACATCGATGATACAATCATTTCATAAATCCCGAAAATGGGTCAAATTTTAGAATATCACAATCACTGATGTAGATGTCAACCGTTCTACATGATACGGCCAACACAGACATGTATAAGTTTTGCAATTTAAAAAAATTGAAATTTTTTAATTATTTTCTTTCAATTTGGCACAGGAGGGTTGCCAGCAACCTTCACTAGCCATTAGGCCAAGGCCGACAAGCCCTTACTATTGTTGGCAAGGGTGGTGGCCCTCGACCAAATCTAGCGAAGACCTCTGTATCCCCACCGGCCTTAGGCATGATAGCCCTCGCCCGGTTGAGGTCTTTGTAGTCGGTGAGGGCCCTCACCCAGTGTTGCAATGTAATAACTTGAATTTCGATGTAATTCCGGGATCAATAAAACTGACAATATTTCGTATTTCATTTTAGCAAGTCTCACCCAGAACTGATCACTCTTGGGATACTAACTAAAAGGGTATGGCTAATTAGGAAAATGGTACGTGGACCAAGGACCCGATCACGAATTGGATACCGATCTCGAGAAATGATGAGGGAATATTTTGGGCCAACGTGGGTCAATCTTAGGAAAAGTGACGGATTTGGTTTGGCCAAGACCAACGATGTACGATCGGATCGCTGGTGATTCCGCAACTCCAAGAGAGCACGTGGCCAACCAGTCCCGAACTTGAGCTGAACGATCGTGACCTCTAGAACTAGTGATAATCCCTCCCATTCTCTTAGTGATCGAGACCATTTCGACTCGAGTACTCCTAGGTCGATACGCGTAAATCCTAAACAGCCGTTGCTGTTAGTCAGAGGCTTTAAATTTTGAAATTTAGTGAGTTTTGATCACGAAATTGGACCCGGACTTCGGTGTCGACTTTCGCAAGCTTAAAGGACCATTTTCATGATTCTAACGTCATATTACGCTGGCCACATATGTTTGAGGTAAGTACAGTCGAAAAATGGAATTTCGACCGAAGTCAAAAATTATGATTTTGCCCCTGTGAGCACCGATGTTGGAATTTAAGGCCGTTTGAGGTTATTTTTCGAGGCCGATATCATTTTAGGGTGGCCATGCGCATTTGGAGTGGTTATGGCCAAAAATTGGAATTTTGGCTCGGAAGCGAAAAATAATATTATTTTATTCCCGAAACTTTGCAGCCGATTTCCGAGGGCTTAAGAGGCTAATTTTGCGATTCCGACGCCATATTATGTTGGCCACACTCATTTGGGGTTGATTGAAACAAAATTTGGAATTTCGTCCCAGGATCGGAAAAATGACCATTTTGCCTCTGAGCTATTTTTGGTCCAAATTTTTTGGAAATTATTTGGGATAATTATGGATAGTTAATAGCTGCATTATTTGACCTAAAGATCATTTTTGCGCATCAATTATTGGGCTAGAACGAACGTCGGCCGTCGGATTAGGAGTGTTTTGGTCAAATGGCCCAGATCGACGACACATGGCGCCCCTAGCCCCCAATATTTGACCAGCTAAACTCTCTCTCTCCTCCCAGCCCCATTCGGCTAGACCCCCACCAGCAGCTCCTCTCCCGATTTTCCTCCTCCTCCACGGTTTGCCTCACCATCCGTACACCGGCCACCGTTCACCGTCGCGCCACCGGCCGCCATCCAGCTGCTGCTCCACTTGACCTCAGCCTCAGCCTCACCCCATTCTCTCTCTCTCTCTCTCTCTCTCTCTCTCTCTCTCTCTCTCTCTCTCTCTCTCTCTCTCTCTTTTTTACATTCCAAAAGGACCCATGGGAGCTTCGCCCGAGCTCAAATGGCCCGAACTCTTTTGCCACCGTGATCTCTAGCCCGTCCATACGTTGCCATACGTCGCCGGTCATATAGTGTTCCGTACGGTCCGTACTGTAGTAGTCCGTATGCTACTATCCGAACAGCCGCCGCGCCAACCACCATTCCCCCCGTCCATACAATTCCATTAGGGGGGGTGTCCGTACAGACGTACGGTGCCGTACGTCCGTATGCCACCGTGTCCGTACGCTGCCGAACGCCATCCATACCGTCGTGAATAGTTGCCGCCGCCGCCTCCGAAACGCCGCCGCTGATTTCGCTGTTTACCGGCAATCGGCCGCTCGTTTTGCGTCGTCGTGATCCAAAAATTAAGTGAGTGCATTTCCTAAACCCGGATTAGGATTGATAGTGCATTTTCTGGACTAACTTAGGTATTATTGGTATATACTTAGGACAGGATTGAGGACCGGTGGGTAGAAATAAATCCAAGGAATTTAGTGGGATTATTGGAGATAATTATTGGACTAGCATGGATTAGTTGGGAATTATGTGATTGGACTGTTGGGTATGCCCAGGCTGAATGACTCATTGATTGCTGTGCCCAATTATTGGGAAATTGAATAATGCCATGTTGTGTGACTGAGTGGCCGACTAATGCGGAGTGTGATTGGTCAATTGATGGCATGAATTTGATTGGATGCCTAAATTATGTTGTTGCTAATAGTGTGTTGTACTGCATTACATGGCCACACATTGTGAATGCCGAGAATGAGGTGTGTGATGAAATTGTGCAAGAATATGTGCCTGCCATGAGCATGTAATCAGTTAATTATGCCCTGATGCATTTTACATGGGATTCAGATAATAACTGATTGTGTGTATGTGTGATCTCGATTCGCCCTGATGTGTGTTACGCGGGGTATACCATCTTGATGCGTTTTACGCAGGATGATGCCCAGTTCGTTCGGAAGACGACCAACCTGATGCATTTTACGTGGGCTCTGGTTCGTGAGGAGATCGGTGTTGCGCCTGAGGCTTTTTACGCGGGCTAGAGACACCGGGCCATGAGCGCTATGGCATGGGCCATGAAGTGTTGTGGCCTTCGGGTTGATTGATAATATTTATAAAAATGAAAATGAGCATTGTGCCAGCGTGCATCGTTTGAGCTTATTCATAAGCGTGGCAAATGTGTGCTAGTGTATGTGGGTTGAGGTGCGTGCTCGTGATTTGTGCGTGAGACAGACATTGATGAGTATAAGCATGCGTATGGCGTACGTATGATTGAGTATGATCGCGCCTGTGCCTTGGTTATTATGGTGGTATATAATGCCTAACCTGTAGGGTCAAGGTGATGAGCGATCTAGGCCCGAGGGCCTAGATCATTGGTTGTGTATTGTATTGTCTGTCGGTCAGGAGATTGCATGTTAGCCTAACCTAGGTTTAAGGGGTTATAGTCGCTGAAATTCGTCTCACGGTTGTATCAACCCACATTTTCAAACCCCCAGTCGTAGGATGCCGAGGAGAGCGCCTCTTTTTGGGATACCGCAATTCATCCAGCGATCATCTAGTGTACACCCTTGTGGAAACGGAGCAGCTTACATAAGATACTACTCGGTTCTTTTTGTGAGTGTGGGAGAGACGTACCACCACACCCAGGAATATGTGGCTTGGTGTTACAGGGGAGCTGATGGCATGATTGGACCCCCGCTCAGAACCTTTGACGTCCCGGTGGATGTGAATGACGTCATGATCCTGCAAATGGTAAGCGGTGAGACCTTAGATCCTCCAACTTCGCCTGATTGGAGTAGCCAAGGCGAGACCGTGGACGGACCTGCTGCCATGGTCGAGGAAGCTAAGGAGCCCGAAGTGCAGTATGCCGATCAAGGAACCCTTGGACCATCAGGACGAGAAAGAGCCGGAAGCTATAGAGGTAGATCAAGAGCAGGACGGAGAGGTTGCGGAGCTGGGATCCGATCAAGAAATAGGAGCTGAGGAGTCCGGGTCTCGAGAGAGCTCATCGAAAGAATCATCAGAGTCCGACCCAGACTGGGCTCCTTAGGTTGGCCTTAGTCTTAGATAGAGCGAGTTGCACCTTTTTGACTGAAACCCGTCTTAGCCAACCTGTAACATTAGCCACTGACCCCTTTTTGACCGAGAGGCTGCTGAGTGTGTGTTTTCCACTATCTTTGTATAATCAAATATTGTGAAAAGTTTTCTATGGGAATACCAGTGTACATGTTTTCAGAAGCCTTTTATTGCTGGTTGTTCTACCTTGGTCTCATGTGTTTTATCATACGGGTATATATATATAATTATATACGTTGCTTTCGCTTGTGTATTGATCTCTGTGTGTTGAGTCGGCAACGCATCCTAGGAGCGTTGCACCATAAAAGACCGTTGATAGGATGTTGCGTTCCGGTGGGGTACGGGACATGACATGCAAACCACAATGAAGAAAAGGAAAAGAAAAAATAAAAGAAAAATAAAAAAAGCAAAGAATTTTGAAATATAAAAAAAAATTACAAAACTATCCACGTTAACGTGGAGCGTGTCATATAGGACGACCAGCGTCCACGTCAGCAGTTTCTGACCAAATTTGACTAGAAGGACTTAATTGGCAAATTATCAAAATATTTATGACTAAATTGATCAAATTGAAAGGTTTGTGACTGAATTGGCATAAGTGCAATAGGTTTACGACTATTTTGATAAATTTTCCTTCATGATATGAAGGCAGGGCTTTTCTTGCTCAACAGAGAAAATTGATCGGTTTGAGTAATGCAACATGTACTCGTCTTACCAAGCGATGGAGTCTTCGCTCATTAGAGCATGCACGGAGTATTTCCTTGCTCGCATTTGCTACGTAATCGCCACAAGTGGTGGCGTGGATGTCTCCATGGCAGAGGAATAGCCCATGGGAGCACTCAAGTGGGTTTTTGCTGATGGTGGCATTGGTGAAGCCGTCGACATCAGTGGCCATGGCGGAGGAGAGGGAAGTGAGGAGGGTGTTGAGATTTGTTTGGTAGGTGGAGTTGGAAGTGAAGATGGTGGTGTTTGGGCAGTAATGCCAAAAATAAGTCGGTGTAATTTTAGTAGTGGGAGTGCAAATGCGGAGAAAATTGAAGAAGAAGAAGAGAAACAGAGGTAAATGGTGAAACAAGAATTCATGTTTTGATGATTAGATGGCTAAGAAGAGACATTCAGAAGATGATTTTATATAGGGTAATGCCAAATTAGAACTTTTGGCAATGGATAGACCTCAAGTCTACACGCAAATCAACTAAATGTACATGATGCAGTTATTATTGGAGGAACGCGGAAAATTAACAAGCCTGATAAAATCAATGGTATATCAAGAAATGGTAAGACTATGCAAGATTTTGATTATACAAGCCATTTACGTTGCGTGTACCATAAGTTAGTCAAGTCAACTGAGTTGCAGTTTCCCTTCTTTGTTCCGCAAGCGAAGACTTGCAAAGAAAATTAAAGTCATGGACACGTTGGATCTCATTTAACGAGTGCAGGGTGATGAGCTAGGTCCGCCTCATGGGGCCCAGTATCTTTAAAAAGAAAAAAGAAGAAAAGTCAAAAAGGGAAAGAAAGAAGAGGGCTAAACTTTTACAGAAATAGAGAAGCGAGATTAGGCAACTTTCTCTTACTGAAAAAGGAAGAAAGAGGCAGAGCGCGCGCGCAGCTTTCTGAGAGGAGCAGATATGGTGATGTACTTTCGGTACGTTGATCTATTTTGTTCGATGAAATCATTCTTCAAATAGTCTCTCAATTCTCCGACTGAAGTTACAATTTTCTTACTCTCTTTTTAATTCATGCTTGTAGTGTAACAGCCTGAATTTCGATGTAATTCCGGGATCAATGAAATTGACAATATTTCGTATTTCATTTTAGTAAGTCTCGCTTAGAGCTGATCACTCTAGGGATACTAATCAAAAGGGTATGACTAAGGGACCAGGGACCCGATCGCGAGCCGGACACCGATCTTGAGAAATGACGAGGGAATATTTTGGGCCAATGTAAGCCAATCTTAGGAAAAGTGACGGATTTGGTCTGGCCAAGGCCAACGATGTATAATCGGATCGTGAGTGACTCCGCAAGTCTGAAAGTGCACGTAGCCGACCAGTCCCGAACTTGAACCGAACAATCTCGACCTCTGGTGTAACGCCCCGACCTCGGGGCCATTAACGTGACGTCCCGTTCATTATTATCTTATTAAACACAAGCGGAAGCATACCCGGGACGATCACAACAAAAGAACAACCAGCGGAAATAAGACAAGCAGCATCATGAGCAAACCTTATGTTTATAATTCATGCAAACATGTTTTACAAGCCCTTCAGGCTATGGCAAACAACACCTATTTCATTGCCGACTATAATTAGCAAATTTTGATTTGGGTTGTCCTATACCCACTACGACTTCTCGCTCCTCGCTTCTTCACCTCCACCCCGGTCCCGTCCGCCTGGCCATCTCACATCCCACCCGTGGCTCTATCCCGAAGCCGGCCCGCCCTGAGGCACCAAGTCCGTTAGGTCCTCATTATCAGCGTCGTCTCGGTTTCACGGGAATGCCAACACGGGCTGGGGGAGATGCCATCCTACGGACCTAAAAAAGGGGAAACAACGGGAGATGAGTCGGGGAGACTCAGTAAGTGAAAACACTAATATCAAGTGAGGACGAGACAATCATCGTTCACACAAGTCAATTCTTACCGTACTGGCATCAATGGCATTTCAAATAGCAAAGTCATGCTACGAAACCAACAAAATAAACATCAAATGTGAGTATCACACGTAAACATCATTAAATGCAAAAGAACGAACAACCATGAAACCAAGAAACGGGCCAACCAACCCATGTTACAACGTATCGTAACTTCCTTTCCTGATATTAGGGAATTCACTTACTCAACGACAAACAAAACCAGAGAACGGGGGTCGAGACGGGTGAGCTTAGGAAGTTCCGATCTTTTTCCTCGCTTCCTTCTTGTTTGGCCGAGCAAACTTAGGCCTATGAAGGTCAAACCGTGGTCTCTTGGGTAGGAATGAGAAGAGACACGGGCCGGTTCGGGATTTATTTTGGGCATGGACTTCTCAGCTAAAGTGAGAAAAACAAGATCAAAGGAAGAAGAAGAAGATGTTGGCGTGAGATGAGGGAGAAAAGGGGGGGGGGGGGGGGAGAATTCACGTGAAGCTTCTTGCTTCTTTATAGCCAAATAGGCTTGGAGAAGAAGCCAAGCATTAATGTGCATTAATGCACAATAGTCAAAAGTCATGATAGCCTTGCTTGAGTCATGGCATATGTCATCCAAGCATGAGGTCATGGCTTAGGTAACAAAAGATAAGACCATTTATGAGCATTTATGGGTTAAATGATGAAGGCTATTGGTTCTCTCTCTCTCTCTTCCTTCCCTCTCTCTTCCTTCCTCACGGCCAAATGGCCTTCACGTTGGTTTCCTTGGCTTGGCCTTGCCTTGGTTCCATAATGATAGGACCTCCAAAGTCTAATGTAATTAATGCTTGTCATCATGAAATATGGCTTCTAATTCAAGGCCATTTAATGGCATTAATGAAACTTAATGATGGAAGCTTGAAGGAGAAGCTTTGACCAATAAATGTAACTTCCACAAGAAGATTTAAGCCTAGACTTGGTTAATTTCGTTTTCCCCTGAGATGACCTCCAATCAAAGCATAAAATATCTCATTTGAAATCTCGGAACGTGTACTTTAAGTCACCAAAAGACACCCAGTCGAAATTCTCACATTCTCATGTAGAAAATGCTAAATCTTTGAAATCTGATCAAAACCGGACAGTTTTGCACTGTTTAGGAAATTGGTCTTGAAAATATAGTAAATGGACTCCGAAAATTCTCAAATTCGGATATATCATAAACAAGCCCTTAATAAACATTTTTCATGAAGAACACAAAATCTAATTCTCTTTGCAAATGCCATTTTCAGTAACTCCAAGTCAGACTGAAAATAGTTCGCTGGAACATAATTCTTGTTTCTCAAATTAAGCTCTGTCCAATATGCAAATCATCTCAAAAAAATTCTCAAATTTGTACACATTATAAAAAAGGACGTTCTCAACAACTTTTGTGAAGGAAACATTTCCAAAATCGACCCAGAAAAGCTCGTAGAAAATAAAGACTGTGTAAACATCATTGAAATACCCATTCTGGGCAGTTTCATACAGTTTGAAAATCAGACTATCGTACCACTCATATCAACTTCAAAAATTCTGAAATTAAATCATGTAAAATTTCAAGATATTTGGAACAACTTTCCAGAAGAAAGCGTTTGGAATTTCAGATCACAAAAGTCTCCCCAAAAATAACAAAACGAAGGGGTACGAAGGATCCGAAATACGATTTTCCAAAACAAGAGTAGAAATTTTTGTTCCGATTGGAAAACTATCAAGCTTAAACCATAGACATTTCCCAAGGACTGAAATTGAGGATGTGACATCTGGAACTAGTGATAATTCCTCTCATTCTCTGAGTGATTGGGACCGTCATGATTCGGATAACTCTAGGTCGATACGCGTAAACCCTAAACAGCCGCCCATTAGTGAGAGACCTTAAAATTTGAAATCTAGCGAGTTTTGATCACGAAATTGGACCTGGACTTCGGTGTCGATCTTCGAGGGCTTAAAGGATTATTTTCACGATTCTGACGTTGTTTTGTGCTAGCCACACACATTTGGGGTAAGTACGGTCGAAAAATGGAATTTCGACTCGGAAGTCAAAATTTACGATTTTGCGCCTGAGGGCGCCAATGTTGGATTTTAAGGCCGTTTGAAATTATTTTTCGAGGCCGAGGACATTTTGGGGTGGCCACGCACATTTAAAGTTGTTTCGGTCAAAAATTGGAATTTTGGCTCAGAAGTAAAAAATAATATTATTTTATTTCTAGAACTTTGCAGTCGATTTCCGAGGGCTTAAGAGGCTATTTTCACGAATTCGATATCATATTATGTTGGCCACACATATTTAGAGTTTTTTTTTTTTTGGTAACCCAGGGAACCCCCGCACGGCCGACAGCCGGGAAGTAAACCCTAGGGGCGACACGTGCTAGCCACCACACACGTGCCACCGGTTAAGTCACCCTGCGGCGCCTGGGATTCGAACACTCAACCTTTTTGCGAGAGGAAGAGTGCGCGCTCCAGCAGCGCCACCCAGGTGGGTGGTCACATATTTAGAGTTGATTTGTACAAAAATTGAAATTTTGCCCCAGGACCGGAAAAATGATCGTTTTACTCATGGGCTATTTTTAGGTCTGAATTTTTGGGAAATGATTTGGGATAATTATGGATAATTACCAGCTGCATTATTGGGGCCAAAGACTATATTACCCCTCAATTATTTGATCATATCTCTTTAGAACCGTTGGATCACGGGCATTTTGGTCAAATCGCCTAGGATCGCGACATGTGGCGCCCCTTAGCCCCTATATTTGACTATTTTGACCCTCTCTCTCTCTCCTCCTCTTCCCAGTAAGTATATTTCCTAAACCCGGATTAGGACTGATAGTGCATTTTTGGATTGACTTAGGTATTATCGGTGTATACTTAGGACAGGATTGAGGACCGGTGGGTGGAAATAAATCCAAGAAATTTGGTGGGATTATTGAAGATAATTATTGGATTAGTACGGATTAGTTGGGGATTATGTGATTGGACTGTCGGGTATGCCCGGGCTAAATGACTGGTTGATTTTTGTACTTAATTGTTGGGAAATTGAATAATGTCATGTCGTGTGACTGTGTGGCCAACTCGTGCGGAATGTAATTGACCATGTGATGGCTTGAATGGATTACTGAATTATACATTGTGGAATTGGGCCGCACAGTATTAACTGGCCAAGTGAGTAATTGTTATGGCGCGAATTTAACTGGATATTTGAGTTGTATTTGATGCTCATGTTACATTATGTTGCATTTCATGGCACGCATTGTGAATGCCGAGAATGATTGTGTGATGAAATTGTGCGAGAATGCGTGCCTGCCATGAGCATGTGATTACCTAATTATGCCCTGATGCGTTTTACATGAGGTTCAGATAATAACTGATTGTGTGTATGTGTGATCACAATTTCACCCTAATGCGTGTTACGCAGGGTATGCCATCCTGAGGCGTTTTACGCGGGACGATGCTCGGTACATCCAGAAGACGACCAACCTGATGCGTTTTAGGCGGGCTCTGGTTCGTGAGGAGATCGGTGTTGCGCCTGATGCGTTCTGACGCGAGCTAGAGACACTGGGCCAGTTGATGCGTTTAACGCGGGCCACGGAGTGTTGTGATTAAATGAAGAGACCTGATGCATTTTACGCGGGTCGTAATAAATAATAAATTGAACAAGTGCCAGGGTGCTAGTGTGGGCTAGTGAGCCGTGGCATGAGTGTGTCGTGACGATAGCATTGCATGCATAAGAATGCATGGGCCGATATGCAAGTGTGTGGAACTCTGTGATTGGCACGTGTTATTACCACTATTGAGTATGGGCATGCGTATGGCGCACGTGTGAATTGAGTATGATTGCGCCGGTGCCATGATTATTATGATTATATAAATGACTAACCTGCAGGGTCAATGTGATGCACGGTCTGGGCCCGAGGGCCTAGATCATTGGTTGTGTGTGATGTTGTTTGTTAGTCAGGAGATTGCATGTTAGCCTAGCCTAGATTTAGGGGGTTATACTCGCTAAGATTCGTCTCACGGTTGTAATAACCCACATTTTCAGACCCCCAGTCGTAGGATGCCGAGGACACCATCTCTTTTTGGGATACCGCATCATATTCAACAGTCATCAAGTGTACATCCCTGTGGAGACGGAGCAGCTTATATAAGATACTACTCAATTTTATTTGTGAACGTGGGAGAGACATACTACCATACCTAAGAGTATGTGGCTTGGTGCTACAGAGGAGCCGACGGAGTAATTGGACTCCCGTTTAGAACCTTTGACGTTCCAGTAGATGTGCATGATGTTATGATCCCGCAAATGGCAAGTGGTGAGATTTCAGATCCTCCAACCCCCCTGATTGGAGTAGCCAGGGCGAGACCGTGAATGGACCTGCTACCATGGTCGAAGAGGATGACGAGCCGGAAGTAGTGTACGCTGACCCGGAACCCTTGGACCATCAGGACGAGGAAGAGCCGATAGCCATGGAAGTAGATCAGGGGCTTGATGGAGAGGTTGCGGAGCTGGGATCTGATCAAGAAATAGGAACTGAGGAGTCCGAATCTCAGGAGAGCTCGTCAGAAGAATCATCAGAATCCGATCCGGACTAGACTCCTTAGGTTGGCCTTAGTCTTAGGTAGAGCGGGTTGCACCTTTTTGACTGAAGCCCGTTTAGCCCCGTCTTAGTCAATTTAGTTTTCCCTAGCCACTCGCCCTTTTTGATCTCGTGGCTGCTAACCGTCTTCTGCGTTGTCTTTTTGGTTTTATGTAAAGAATATATTGTAAAAAGGTTTTTATGTTGATAATGTATATTCTTGAGTGTTTGGATGTGCTATCTTTGGCATTTATATACGTGGTTTCCACATGTGCTTTAACTCTGTTTGGGGGTTAGGTCGGTGACGCTTCCCAAGACGTCGCACCATAAAAGACCGAAGGTGGGATGTTCGCGCTTCGTAGGATTCAGGGCGTGACATGTGGTGATAATATATTGCTATATTGTTAATATGTTGAGCCTCCAACAGTTGGCTTGAGATGAACTTTTATGAATCCTACTATATTGGATAATTAGTAGACGTTTTGGAGTGGCCTCGTGGTTTTTCCCGCATTGGGTTTTCAGCATAAAATTTATGGGTGTTGTTTTTCTACTTCATCTTTAATTTTCAGCACTAAATTTACTGGTTTGGGGTTGATATTGCTGGAATATTGTAACTGGTTGCTGTTTGTTAGAGTAATTAAATATTAAACCACGCATTCATATAATAGCTTAAGTTTTTAGAATAGTTGACAGTGATCCTACCAAAATCTCACATAGTATCAGAGTATGAGGTCTTGAGTTCAAATCTTTTGGGTCCAATTTGTGTCCCCAATTAAATATGTCCATGCTTAGTACTAGGTAAAAAGACAAGACAACGCTTTCATCTAACAACTTAAGCTTTTAGAATAATTGACAGTAGTCCTACCAAAATCTCACACTGTTGTATTGATTTGATATTTAGTTGGTTGAGTTTTGGGGAAGATATTGATCTCAAACAAGTTTAAGTTATTAGTGAATTGTTGTCTTTTTTCCCCCAACAAGGTGGTATCAGAGCCAGCATTCATGGAGGAAACCGAACGTCACCAGGTTTAAGTTAAATGCCTCAACTTATTCTATTTGGAAGCCTTAGATTGAAGACATATTGTACTGTAAAAATTTGAATGACCCATCAATAGGGATAAGGCTAAAGTAGACAAGGAAGACAAAGAATGGGAGTGAATAAATAAGAAAATGGTTGACTTTATTCGACAATGGATTGATGATAGTGTTTTATATCATGTTGCTCAAGAAACAAATGCTAAAATTATGCGAAAGAAATTACAAGATTTTTGTGAGAGGAGGACCTCACAAAATAAGGCATTTTTAGTTAACAGACTTGTAAAAATGAGATATAAGGAAGGGGCTAGCATGTCTGAGCACTTTAGTCAATTTCAAGATGTTGTAAATCGGTTGACAAATATGTAAATTGGTCTCGGTGATGAGTTGTGGGTGTGTTTATTGCTTAATACTCTCCTCGACAGTTATGATACATAGGTCATGGTGTTAAACAACTTTGCTCCTTACGATTTGCTTTTTATGAGCATGGTTAAAGAAAGTTTGGGGGTGAATGTGACATGGGTGTACCTGTTTTAAAGTTTTTGTGACACAAAAATTAGTTTTGGGTAAATGTAACACAGATGTACTAATTTAGGGTTTTTAATAGCATTAGCCCTTAGATAAATAGACTCAAAGACACTCATTGTGATACTTAGCTTGCAAATTTCCAATATCGTTTGGGCCTTGAACTAAGCAAGAGAAGTCAGGCCAAATTTATCGAGAAAAAAAGTTGAGTCCAGCTGGGTTCGTCCGGCCCGTGAACTCTAGCACCTTTGTTGATCAAAATTCTCACTGCTGAGTCTAATATCCTAAAATTAGAATGTCTCTATTTACTACGTGCAAAAGAAATGCAATGAGAAATGTAAATGGATGATGACGCAATGTCAGCATTTCTGAATAGGGGTTGAATATCGCCGTTATCAGGGAATTCGGTCCATAACCTTTGCGAAATGCATCTGTGATACCTAACTCTTCACATAGGGTCCAAGATACTAAGACTACAATGTCCCTAGTTTCTAATTGTAGAGATGCGCCGATAGAAATGTCAATGCAAGATGGTGCAGGATCGCTGTCTTTGCATAGGGGTCAAATTCTGTCATTTTCATAGAGAATTCGATCCCTAAATATTTCAAATGCATGAATGATCTTTTAGCCGAAAATTTAACTATCAAAAGCTATCCCTCTTTAAGGCAACCTCTTCAAAGACAAGTGACACTTAAATTCAATTAAAAGACGGTGCAATGGATGCAACTGGAAATGTTGAGAGGGAAAACACTTTTATATGCAGAAAGGGTAGAAATCCCCATGCATACAGACGTTCTGAACTTTTGTACGACCCTCTGACCTAAAAATAAAACTTTTACACAACCGCGCACACCTAAAACTATCCTACCATAGAGCTAGCAACTCAGAGTCTCAGATTGCCTCAGTCTCTATGTTTACATCATATATCCACATAAAAGTGCAACAAAAGATTGCATATTCGAGCCATTTAATTTGATGAACACTGAATCCTTGGAAAGATGAATTGATAGTGAAAATGCATTTGAGAATTTTATCTTCCTTCGACCATAGTAATGGTGATGGTATTCTTGGACTGGCTGCTTCTTTCTTGTGATTGGACCTCTTGAGTGGGCGAGCTTTGAAATGTAAATGCCGGTTGCTTCGGCTGTGGAAGATTGGACTCCCCATTCAGCATCAGAACCACGGCCAACATGTCGGGTCTATCTGTGGCGCGGTCCTGCGTACAAAGAAGCCCTACCTGAATGCATCTCATCACTTCTGACTTCGAAAATTGGTCAGCAATGGCTTCATCCATCAGGTCCAATCCTCTGCCTTCACACCACAAGTGCCAAGCCTATAACAACTAGTCGATTGTTAGATTATTTCAAGGACTACCCACGGTGGAAACTAAAATGGAGGTATAATACTTCCAAGTTAGATCTTGCACTTACGTAAGCGACGAGATTGAGATGCTGCCCGGGGTAATTTAAACTTGTGCTCTTCTTGCTGCTAATAATCTCCAATAGCAGTACTCCAAAACTATAAACATCAGATTTCTCAGAAAATGTCCCACCCATGGCATACTCGGGAGACAAGTAACCGCTGCAGACAAAACATCAGAAGTGGTGGGTTCCTGAAGTATAGTTTAAACAAAAAATCATAGACTAAAGAACAATTACATGAGAGGTGAGAGAAATTTGGAGGGTGATTAACTTCCAACTCGACGTGTACAGTATTTCTCTTATCTTTTAGCATTTGCACTACGGCGCTGGTCTATATTTACCTTGGAGCAAACTGACATATTGGAACCATTGGATGTACGCGGTAGAGTTTTCTCGGTAATAGTAAAGCAACAGTAGGAACATGTACGAAGGGAAATGTGAGTGCTTTATACTGCTCATATGCTTTAAAGGTGATGCATTGCCTCATGAGTAAGAAAGCTTACAGTGTCCCCGCAACTTTGTGAGTTTTTTCCAAAATTTGAGTGTCTTCAAACAAACGCGCCAGCCCAAAATCAGAAATCTTGGGATTCATCTTTTCATCCAAGAGAATGTTGCTCACTTTCAAATCTCGATGTATGACCTTGAGGCAAGAATCGCAGTGGAGGTAGAGCAGCCCTCTTGCGACCCCTTGGATAATGCGGAAGCGTATGCTCCAGCTAAGCTTTCCCTTCTCTTTTGAATCTAAAAAATGTTCCAAATAGGAGAAATATCTTGTTTCAGTACCGGATTTTGTGGAAAGCAAAAATAAGTTCTTCGAAGAGTGAGACAAACCAAAAAGGAAGGCGTCTAAGCTCTTGTTCGGCAAGTACTCATACACAAGAATCATTTCTTCTCCTTCGGTGCAGCAACCGAGGAGTCTCACCAGATTTCGGTGTTGGAGTTTGGATATTAGAAGGATCTCATTCTTGAACTCCGCTATGCCTTGGCCTGAGCTGCTCAAAAGTCTCTTCGCTGCTATCTCCTTACCATCGTTCAATTTTCCCTGTTTTGAAATGAACAACACTATCAGATCTTGGATGATCTCTTTATTTCCCTCGGAGAATGTTTTTATTTACCTTATAAACCGGGCCAAACCCTCCCTGCCCGAGTTTGTTTTTCGCGTCGAAGTTGTCTGTCGCGAGGAGTATGCTATCAAAATCATAAACCATCAATTTCAATGCATCATCTTCCTTCATTTGCTCTTTCCATGCAGTTTCCCTTCGCAATTCTTTTGATCTGATGTCTGCTGCCACTGACCTAAAGAGCCTTGGGATTGTCATTTTCCTAAACTTCCCTGCATTTTATAGATAGAATGAAATCAACTCAAGATAAGAATGAGAACATCAGAAGCAGAGCAATGTTTCTATAGTAGTAATTGCTTAGCTTCTGAAGCCATGGTTTTACCAGTAATTCAAGATTCTTATATATCGGTTAACGCAAAATCACCCTTATGACAGCAATAAACCATACATCTTTTATTACCTCTCCACTTCGAAAGAACACAGACTGAAATACTAGCTCCAAATAAGATGATGCCAGAAATAACACTTATGCTGATAATAAGTTTTGTCCGTGTAGGTAGACCTGAACCTGGAAAAATATATTATAAGAACCACAGGCAGTGCAAAACAAAATGCATATTAATTCAACCTTTTCAACCTGTAGCCACACCAGCACCCGCACTCGCACCCGCAAATCGAATAAATAGATCTTCGCCACCCGTGGAGAATTGCTGAGTATCTAGGAGGGCTTTACTCCAAGCCATACATCCTATAGTATTCACATAAGAAAAGGCCAAGCACGAGCAGTTTTCTAGGCACCAACTTTGGCATCCTTCTGCATCGTCTATCAATAAAAAATCAGCGGAATCAGGCAATTTCATTTGTTCCATTTTGCTGAACATATCTTTTTCGATAGTCGTTGAAGTAGCTCTGCTTGCGGATTCTTGACAATTCAATTCCGTTTCCCTATGACACCCTCTGGTCCAGTTTCCTCTGTTCCATTCTTCATCTGATGTTGGTATAAAACCTTTTAAACATCCGCAAATAGGTGAACTGAACGGGTTGCAAACTCCAAATGGGCCACATATTCCATACATTTCACAAGGGTTAATTGGTGCCGGTGCCTCCCAGTATGGTGACCAGCCATTGGCCCAATAAACCGCCTTTAAAGATCCATCAAATGAGATGAAATTATATGCAAAGATGGAGTTGTTGTAATTATCAAGGGAATAATATGATGTTCCCTGGTCATTATCTTGCTGGAGATGATAGCCGCGCCCGCCCATGGTTGGTATTCCGATGAACTTGGTTTTATCCCACTGTCCGCTTCTCCAGTAAGGACTTGATCCATTCCAAGTGAAAAGCTGAGGCGGTGTCTCCGGTGTCAATCCTACAACAAAGCTTCCAAATGAGGGATCATCTTCGCCTTTCCAGGAAATCAAGTTTCGTTTCTTTCCTGTTTTCACGTTTACTCCGATCTTCATGTATGGCAGGAGAGTGTCGGTTGGCTCATCAAAGCTTTGCCACATTATAATCGCATTCCTGTCTTGAAGAACAAGGTTTCCAAAGTCTGAAAGCACTACTGCAGAATAATTCGACTTTGCCGTGACATTAGTAGACCACACAGTGTTTTGTTGTCCATCAAGAAGCTTCAGATTTCCATCTTCGCCAATTATTAAACTCACAGATTGATCTGTGTGTCCAATTGGCTTGTCCCTGTTGGCTACCCAGACAACTTTGGAGGGCGCCAAGCTCTTGTACCATATTCCCACGTACTGATTTGCTGATCCATTAGGCGTGAAAACCCGAGCTCAAAGATTTGACTACTAGAGACAAGGGTTTGGTTCTGAACCAGTGGACTTGATGCAGTTATGCTGTAAATTGTGCCGCTTTGAAGTGCTTGAAGCAGGGAGAAGACGGGCAAAGAACACAAGTGCAGAGTCATTGGACTAATGTGGAACAGATTCAAGTATTTGTGAAAAAATGCCTTGCGAAACTTCACCTCTTGTAAGTAGATCAAAATAGATAAACACAGCGTCATGAAAATGACATGAACAGTGCCATAACTTTTGTTTCATGCTCACTCTAGTGTTGTAAATTTTAATTTGATCATTTGAGTGCCATTACCTTAAAAGACGTTAAGTTTATTTGAGTATTGCCAAAATATCCGACATGACTTTAATTTAATATAAAACCATCTAACGTGATGCATTGAGGAAATGATGTCATCTAAGTGTTTAGCCATTTCCTTGACCTAAATAGACGAATTAAGGCTAAATCCAACTCAAACCCTAATCCCAAATTAGGTCCAATTGTGGCGAGTCTTTATCCTGTGGGTGCCACAAAAGGATGCCATGCAGCGAAGGCGCTGGATGTGGCGCTGCTGCTGATTCTCAAGGGTCGCCACAATGGCAATCCTTCCAATTTGTGGTAATGTAGCTTTCTTTCCATGGGCAATGGACTGGAATTTTGGATGTGATATCGGAGATTTTCCCTTTGAGGCCAGTACCACTCAGAGCCGTGGGTAATAGGGTGTGCAGCAGGCTCGTGGCGATGTCCTTCCTCTTGTTTTCCAAGCAACCACGTTGGACATCAATTTGCGGGGAGGAAAGGCTAAACCACATTTCTACAAGCTTTTAATTATATCATTTTTCCGATGACCCACAATGAACAATTTACATTAATTAATACAACGTCAAATTTTTGGTAAAAGAAATCATTGGAGTCATTCAAGTGAACGATTCCTATAGACATATGATAATCAAGTGACGGATTAAAAAGTTATTGCATCAAAGTGAGTAGTGTACAAAAGTAATGGCATTTGCAATGTACTTTTCTCTGTAGAATTACTACAAAGCAAGGCCTATGAACCAACCTTATAGTGATTCGATTCTCTTTGAGTTTGCTTCGAATAGGTTCATTTTATAGGCTAAATTAGTTTCCAGTTGGGCATCCCAGAATGCCGACATTCCATTGGGATGTGGATTTTTTATGACCAGAAGTGTTTCGTTTGGCAATAGTAAAATGGTTTCACAGGTAATATTTGGATCCTCCTAACCAATAGAAGCATTTGCGGCTTTTTTTTCCCTTTTTCTTATAGAAAATGCGTATATCAAGACACTAAGGAGTTAGGAAATTGAAGTCATCTGCTGAAATTCAATGTGTCCACTCTTACTGTTGTATACAAGAATAGGGGATGACTGGCTATATGGCCCTTAATATTCGTCCTGAGCTGGCAAAGCTAAAACCCCATGATATTATGTTGTAACTATATATAGACAAGTTTGTGATATTGTAGATTTGGCTATATAAAGTTGCTAAGGACTTACAGAAAGGAAAACAATCATCTGTATCAATCAAGTTTTTTATTCTCCTTGAATTGGTTCTTCGATATTCAAAATGCTTAGATTTGGGATGGATTGAGACTTCACAAATTTTGCTGATTGTGGGTTACTCTGAAATAGGAAAAATAATATTTTAAGTGCCATAACTTTTCAATCGATCATTTTCCTTGTCATGATATTTTAAAAGATGTTCGTTTAAGTGACTATGGTAATTTCTCTTGTCGGAAAATCTGACACAGCATTAATTTAATATAAAATCATCCAACGGGGCTTGCTGGGTAAGTAATATCATCAAAAGCATGTAGAAAGAATGCCATTTTTCATTACACCAAATTGACAAGCAACTAATTGCTCAAGAAATTGAGATGAAAGACATCGCCACAAGCCCACCGCACACCACACACCGTATTCCACACGACCCTGAGTGTTGCTACTCGAGATCGCAGCCTCAAAGGGAAAATCTCCACTGTCAATACGCATAATTCCAGTATATGCCACAAAGAGAAAGCTATGTTACCACAAATCAAAAGGATTTCCATCGTGGCGAGCCTTGAGGACCAGCAACGACACCTTCACCCCAAGGATGTCCTTTGGCAGCACTTGTAGGACAAAGACTGGCCGCTGTTGGACCTAATTTAGGGATAGGTTAGGGTTTGAGTTCGTCTTAGCCCCAATTCGTCAATTTGGGGTAAGAAAGGGCTAAATGACTCGTTTTTGCATGCTTTTGATAACATCATTTCCCTGGCGAGCAATATCGGACAGTTTTATATTAAATTATTGACATGTCATATGTTTTGTTGGCCCATGAAATCGTTGACATTACTTAAGTGAATGTTCTTTCAAAGTTATCATACCTAAGTGATCAGTTAAACATAAATGGGTACAAGAATTATAGCACTTGCGATGTTTCCTTCCTAATTTTTTTTAAGAAAAGAAGTTCGCTCCACTTTTTTTAAACTATAAATTAGCACAAGTAGTTCACCGAAAAAAAATTGGACAGATCTTTCTGTTATAGCAGAAGACAAACAACAAAAACAAACACGTACCTTTACGTCTGGTCACGGGAGCAGGAGGAGATGGAAGGTAGTTCGGCGGAGGCACCAGGGCCGCCGTGGCCGATGCATTATAAAATGGGTACAGCTCGAACCTCATGCTGCAGCTCGGAGTGAACAACCTCCCACCTTGCTTCGCCTGTGGGAGGCCTGCGACTGCTGTCCGGAGGCATGTGTTGCACTCCGACACCGTCAAGTCCGGCGTGCACTGTGCGAGCGTGTACAGCTTCTGCAAGCTCGTAAAGTTTGCCTCTGCAACTGCGACTTTCTTCCCTGACTTTTGGACTGAAGCCCTCACGGTGATGGTTTCCATGGTCTCTCCCAGGACTTGCGTGAACCGGGTTGGATAGGTGATGTTCCCGGTGTGGTACATCGTGAAAGAAGGCACTTGTTCCATGACCGAGTAGACGGACTCATCGGAGTACCTCAACATACACTCGTCATACCAGATCATGGAGACTCGCCGGTTGGGGCATCTCTGGAGGATATCCTGTTTTCCAGTGGCCACACAGTTGCTGCACGTGGCTGCGTCGACATCGCCACGGCAGAGGAAGATCCCGTAGACCTGGTCGGGAGGGTTTTGGCCAGCAATGGCATTGGCAAAGCCGTCAGCGTTGTCAGCGGTGGCGGAGGAGAGGGAAGAGAGGAGGGCGTTGAGGTTGGATTTGTAGGTGGAGTTGGGAGTGAAGAGGGCGGTGTTGGGGCAGTAATACCGTAGAAACGTGGGTGCTGATTCAGTACCAAGAAAATTTATGAAGAAGAAGAGGAGGGAGAGGTAGATGGTGACGCAAGAACTCATCTTTATGTTGATGAATCCCTTGGTCTTGCTGCAATTATGGGAAGAAGAAGAAGAAGAGCCATGGTCTCCTCTCCCCATATAGGTTTTTGTCGTGGGAACTATATTCGGAAAATTTATTGCGTGTATTAAAAGGAACCTAACCCTCCTATGAGAAAATTGAAGAAGAAGAGGACGAAGAAGGTGCGAGGGAGAGGACAATGGGGAAGCAAGAATTCATGTCTTGACGATTAGATGGCGAAGAAGAGACGTTCAGAAGATAGTTTATATCAGATAAACTTTGTCTATGCGTGGACCACAATGCTAACGCAAAATCAACTAAATATTACAAGATGCAGTTATATTATTGGAGGAACGGGGAAAATTAAACAAGCCGGATAAAATCAATGGTATGTCGCCATGTGGTGAGATTTTACAAGACTTTGATTATAGGAGCTATTTAGGTTGCTCGTGACTTGTTTGACCAATAGATTATGTTGAGCGAAAATTAAATCTCAAGTGTCACGGCCCGTTTGTCTCAACCTCTCAAAAGCAAAGGAAAACGAAAAAAGAAAATACTTTTCGATCAATATTTAAAATATTTGGGCAAATTTCATAGAACTATAAAAAAAATTTATATGAATGTATTCCTTAACACCTATATATTATGAAAATTTCATATGCTTAAAATTAATTAAAAAAACTCGAAAATATGTGTTTGTCGTAATATTGGAAAAAAAAATAAAACATTGAAAAAGTAAAATTGCCTTCAAACACAAAAGCTCATAGTGATTAGACAAGGAAAAAGCCCTAAATTAAATCTAAAAATCCAAATCTTAGCTTTGATGCCAATTGTTGCAAAAATAATGTGGAAGCTAACGGAACTTGTAACTAAAGCCAAACGCGAGAGAGTGAAATTACTAGAGAAATCAACAAGAAATGGTAAGAACACTAGAGATTTCTGTGATTTGGTTCAAGTATAGCAAGCAAATCACTATAGATCCGGAGAATACATAGTTTACAATCGCTCAATTGTTCATTTGTTCCCAACCCCCCCAACCACACTCAAAGAAAATCTACAAGTATTATGTCACAATCTCTTACGAAGAACTCATACAGAAAACTCACAAACATAAAATGCTAACATTCTTCTTATTTGCTCTAGTTTGTGTCCAATGATATTTGAATCGGACATAATAAAACTCCTCTTAGAAAATCTACTCAAACCAAAAACCTACTCAAACTGGGAAACTTATTTGAATCGGGTTTTTTTGTCCAAACTCAAGACATATTCTAACATGAACATTTAAAACTTGAAATTGGACATATTTAAAAGTTACAAAACGTATGAAAAAATGATAGTTTAAATCACGAAAAGCTATTAGATAGCTCTTGTTTCTTACGGGAAGGTCAGAAGAGATTTTTCCAAGTCGAGACGAACCGGGGTGAGATCATCCCTAAAGACAAAAACATCGAGGTCCATTGCTTGACATTTTAAATCGAGAGGAGTTGTGGCTAGTTACGCAACCAATATTCAGGGGACAGGCGAACAAGATGGACGGTCAGGATGGAAGATAGGATTGGCCCTCGTATGAGTTCATTGACAAGTCAATTGCTTGAGTTGCGTTCTTCTTTGGTTTCAACGCCAAGACTGGAAGAAGAAGAAAAGTCAAGATATGTATGTATGCCAGTGATGTTGTAGAGAGAGAGAGAGAGAGAGATGGGGATGCAAGAGAGAGAGAGAGAGAGAGAGAGAGAGAGATGACGCTTATAGCTTTGAATTTTCCATCAACAGAGTAATACTTTTCAGAGATTGAATTTTATTCGTACGATTTGAGACACCGCAGCTTAAGGGAGGATCAGACCCCTCTGTAAACGTTCGACTCAAGTTACTCTTTTTTATTTGGGAAAGAAAATAACATTGATGTTTTTTTTCTAGGCCACCGTGCGACTTTTTGGCCTAATTCACTCAAGGTATTACCCACTTTAATCCATCATATACCGACTCCATGATTTTGTCTCTAGAAAACCACCAATCTTGTTAGATTTCTCAATTAGACATTTTGAACATTGGATTTCCAACTCTAAAGTCTATCGTTCTATCAAAATGTACCTCTTATAAGTTAGTTCCAAATTAAGGCACAGTTCAAAAGCCACTTTTATAATGAGTTTTCATCCGGCCCTTAATATAAAAGGTCCTTATGAAAACTCTATGGCCTTGCTTAAAAAATGGGCAATCGTTGAAAAGGAAAAGCAACCACAATCTGATCTCCTTGATCTCCAATCTCAAGGAGTTCCTCTCTTTGTGAAAGGACATTATGCCGGTACTTAAGCTTAGCTATGACTACCTACCATTCCCAATTTAGAATATTTTTTTGCCACATTCACATTCACTTTTTCCCAAAGGATATGTAATTGCTGGCTCTCATATGGCTTGGTTATGGAAGGCTATAGGACTCATTAGTTCAACAAGGGAAAAACTAGAATTGGAAGATGATGTCGAGTATGTCAAAGAGTTGTGGAAGAGAACTTTGACCCAAGAGGTTGAGGAGTCTGAATCGATGTTATTAATTAAAGTGCATGGTATGGTCCATGCTCTTGCCATGATTGTGGTACAAAATGATCGCTCTATTATTGGCTTAGATAATGTAGAGATTTCATAAGGAATTTGGTGTGTTTTGTTCTCTAGCACCTCATTAGAGAGAATCTCAAATTTTGGTGGAGCCCCACCTTTTCTGAGAAAGCCAACTTTAAACAGATTGCGTGCAATTAGATTTCACTTCAAAGTTACTGACAGAGTTATTTACTAGAGAGTTTGCTAGAAACATGCATCTCAAAGTGTAATCACTTAGTATCTGGGTTTGATATATGGTAGTTTTAAGGAGCTGCTTAATTCCAGCGTCAGTGTTGGCGCTGGTAGTGCTTTGTAGAAGACAGTCCATTATACAACTTGCGAAATGCAAACCTAACATTGCAGCCCTGGGCCAAGACTCTCACTCCAGCCTTATCGTGATCTCCTCTTGTCGGACCCGTCACTCGCCATCATCCCAGCCAATTCATTTGTCGTGTCCTTCAGCAACTGGTTGAAGCTGCTAGATTTTGGGATGTTGACCACGTTCATGTATACGAAGGTGGGGGTTTTCTTGCTCGACGCAAAAAATTGATTGGTTCGAGTAACGCAACATACACTCGTCGTACCAAGTGATGGAGTCTTTCTCATCAGCGCATGTGCGAGTGTTTCCTTGCTCATGTTTGCCACGCAATCATCGCAAGTGGCAGTGCTGACGTCGCCACGGCAGAGGAATAGCCCGTAGGTGAGGTCAAGTGGGTTTTTGCTGGCAGTGGCATTGGCGAAGCCGTCGGCATTGGCGGCCGCGGCGGAGGAGATAGAGGAGAGGAGGGTGTTGAGATTTGTTTGGTAGGTGGAGTTGGGAGTGAAGAGGGTGGTGATTGTGCTCTAATGCCATAAATAAGTTGGTGCAGCTTCGATAATGTGAGTGCAAATGCTGAGAAAATTGAAGAAGAGGAAGACGAAGATGAGAGAGAGGAGAATGGTGAAGCAAGAATTCATGTTTTGACGATTAGATGGCGAAGAAGAGACGTTCGGAAGATATGTTCTATAGGGTAGTATCAGATCAGAAGTTTGGCTATGTATGAACCACAATTCTACAAGCAAATCAAGTAAATACTACAAGATGCAGTTATTATTGGAGGTAACGGGGAAAATTAACAAGCCGGATAAAAATCAACGGTATATCAAGATATGGTGAGACTTCACAAGACTTTGATTGTACAAGCTATTTAGGTTGCTCGTGACTTGTTTGACCAAGAGGTTATGTCGAACGAAAATTAAACCTCGACTGTTACAGCCCGTTTGTCTTGACAAGAAAGAAAATACTTTTCGGTCAATATTTTAAATATTTATGCAAATTTCATGAAACTGTTAAAAATTGTATATTAGTGTATGCCTTAACACCTACATATTATGAAAATTTTGGATGCTTAAGATTTAAAAAAACAAAACTCAAAAATATGTGTTTGTCGTTAAGGTTTGAAAAAAACGGAGGGATAAGTGAATTGTAAGTCCTCCAACTTATTATGAAAATGCAATTGAGTTCTAAAACTTTCAAAAAGTGCAATTGAGTCATAAAACTTATTATGAAAGTGCAATTAAGTCCCAAAATTTCAAAAGGTGCAAACAAGCTAAAACTATCCTACCATAGAGCTAGCAACTCAGATTCTATTACAATCTCTATGTTTACATAATATATCCACATAAAAGTGCAACTAAAGATTTCATATTCGAGCCATTTAATTTGATGAACACTGAATCCCTAGAAAGATGAATTGGTAATGAAAATGCATTTGAGAATTTTATCTTCCTTCAACTGTAGTAATGGATATGGTATTCATGGACCGGATGCTTCCTTCTCGTGATTAAACTTCGTGAGCTGGCAAGCTTTGAAATGTAAATGTAGGTTGCTTCGGCTGTGAAAGATCTTGTCACGCCCCAAACCCCAACGGGCACGCGACGCCCCTTACCTGGTCGATGAGTGCGACGTCCCAAGAATGTCGCCGACCTCAAATAACCATCAGAGATTTAATATAGCATACGGAAAACATAAAACACCCGGACAAAAATTTTAACTGGGGAAACATGGGGAGAATATACATATATATGTCTCATTTCCAAACTTATACTAAAATATTTACAATTACAAGGCCACCCCAACACTTACAAGCCACCATAAATACAAGTACACGCCACACTACTTCGGTCAGTAACAAAAGGGCTTATGACCTGATCTTCTTTCCATCCAAAAATGGTACTCGCAAAAAGCCCATTCCATATCCAGATATTACCCCCTACGCCCCTTACTAGGCATCCATTTTGAATCCGATTCCTCATGCTCTAAGTCGGAATCCCCTTGTATCGTCCCATCTACCGAGGGCTCCGAAACGTTCTGGCGGCGGCGGCAGAATATTCATCGCTCAAGCGGGGGATCTGAAATGGTTTGGTTTATACAACCATAAAACACTTCTCAATAAGTTGTAACCTAAACCCTACCTAGGCTATCACGTTATTCCAGACATAGATAAACACACGACCAAACAAACCACCACAGAACACGCGAATACACGTACTTGGACTCTCGACACACGCAGTCTGCACCTTAGTCCACTTATAAAAATTTTATTTTGAAAACACATGACACACATACGAACTTTTCATAAATCACTCACCCAACAAACATACCACATTTCCAATCTGCTCAACATACACATATTCCACCTCCACTTCCTCATTCTTTCCATTCTCAATTCCTCTTTCTCACATCACTCGCCAGTGACCCGCGTAAACGTACACGCCTCAGGTACACTGCGACCACTCATCACTTCCCACATCACTCGCCAGTGACCCGCGTAGACGTGCACGCCTCAGGTACACTGCGATCAACACTCAGCCCGCACCAAATGCGACAGGCCTACATGATCGGAACCCGAGCTTATAATGCCTCGGTCCAATCCCGGTCTCACCCGAGCTGATCGTGCCTCGGACCGAACTCAATCATGCTCTTTCGAGCCTCAGACTGTGCCAAATGCAACAGACCTACGTGATCGCTGCCCGAGTTTATGATACTTGGCCCGATCCCACCTCACTTTCTCATGCCATTGCCTCAAATTCTGTGCACACTTGCACCCCACACTTTACCACATCACCATTCCTTCTTTCTCAAGTACATGTTCAATATGCATTTACCACAATCCACTGGCCCATTACACGCGGCCCGCACACGCACCATTTAACACACAATTCATGCTCATTCAGCATTGGACATGGCATTATCAATAATTAATTTAAATCTGACTCACATGTGCATCCAACAAGCATATACAATCACCCAATTGCACAACAACATGCTCACTTTGATCACCACAATTTATTTATAATTAAATATGCATCCAACACAATAATTCCCATTCTTCTCCGACTAAATGGCGTCGAATTAATTCCGAGCCTTCACGGAACTTTCTCGCCATAATTTCTAGGTTCCAAAAATTCAACTCGCGTCTCAATCGGACCCTCGTAGCCCCGTAAACAGTAAACTACAGCTGATGAACAGCATTTTGAGGCATATGAACAGTGTTTCCAGGCATATGAACAGTAAATTCGCAGCCCCTATTTTCTGAATTTCTAAAAATATTGTCCGAATTAATTCCTGATGCCCGCCATAAGATTTCCACTCCCTATTCATGCCATTCCGCACCTAATTGCATACTGATTTTGCCCAAAATCACTCGTCGATACCCGAAGTCCTAATTTGGGTTTAGACGCGACTTACCCGCGTCGGCTAACTCAGCATATCACATGGTCAATTGAACAATCATTTCAATTGAACCCAAACGTGCATGAATCAAACATATTTACACCAGCCCATTACACAAATGAACACACAATTCTACCACCTCAACTCAATTATAATTGAAACACCCGTAAAACACATAAATTTCTATTTTTCTCCCACCAAACGACGCCAAACTGATTCCGGTCCTTCACGAGATTTTCATAAAATTTCAAGACGGACCTAACGGCACCAATCACGGGTCAAACGACCCACCACAGAACAGTGAACAGTACCCCCACAGCTCGTGAACAGTAATTTCTGCACTCCAAAACACAAAATCACACTTCCGACTCTTCACGACACTTACATAAAACTCCGAGCCGGACTCAATGGTACCATTCTCAAACCCAACAGCACACCACAGCACACTAAGCCCCAATTCACAGCATTGATCGGCCCCTAATTTTCCACCAAAATACTTGAAATTCAAACCTAGGACCCATAATTCAACTTAGTCCGCAAAATCGCAACAACCCGCGTCTATCTAAACCCAAAACAACCCAATCTACTAGGCGAGGGTTTAGATCACAACTTACCGAGTCCTAGACTTTCTCGGCTAGAACAAAAGCGGCGATAAATCTTGAAATCCAACGAAGGCTTGTGGCGGCGGCTACAATCGGCGACGATCGGCGAGCGGCGGCTTGTGGCGAGTGTCCACGGCGGTGGGTAAGGCTCACGGCCACTTGAGAGAGAGAGAGAGAGAGAGAGAGAGAGAGAGTGTATGGTGGGGGAAGGGAAACCCACGGCCAAAAAGAAAGAAAAAAGGGGGGGGGGAGGTTCACGAAGGAGAGAGGAAGTGGGGGAGAGAGAGAGTGTCTTGACCTAAATAGTAAAATTTAGACCAAATCTTAAAATGACCAAAATACCCCTCTCTCACAATTTTAATCCAACGGTCCAGATTTAATCTTATCTTGATCCAACGGCCGAGATCGATTCTTGCACAAAAATATCCAAGGGTAATCTTGTAATTTCCAAAATATCCAAGGGTAAAATTGTCCGATCAAAATTTTAGGGCAAAATTACCAAAATGCCCTTTACTCTTAAAACATACCCTTTAATAATTCTCAAGGATAAAATAGTCCAATTCTCCGTTTCTTGTCCAAATCGAATTTTTCCGAAGGAATTGAGCACACCAAAAATTGACATGTATCACATGCAACGTCGTCTTAATGTTCCGGCGTGATTTCCTAATTTTCCGGTATCCAATTTGGGCAAAAATTCCATAATTAAATTCTATTAAACGCGACTCGAGCGTTTCTCGAGCTAACGGGTGGCTTGCTGGGGAAATTCGTGAAATCGATTCATGAGTGATACTAAATCGAGTCACGTGCAAGTCCGTTCGGTGCGTGACGACCTCGGTTGTCATTAAAATCGCGAAGATCAATCACTTGATCCGAGGGGTACGATCGTTCGGTATAATTTCGGAATCATTCGTCAAGTCGTTTCGTGGTCCAACGGAATCACCCGCAATCCACTATTACGACAATGGCGAATTGACCTCTAACTATCCTTGAATCGGCCAACAGTGGCTCAAAATATCACTTACACGATTTAATGGTCGAAATCCATTCACGATCGAATTTCCTTTAGTCGCGCGAATTTAATTCCCCTATTAGCCTTTCCCTAATGGTTAGCATTCCTATGAATGATCAGTTCCGGGCGAGAAATTTACCACGAGCACACCTCATATAATTCAATTATTTAATAATTCCAATTGACGGAAATTTCGGAATGTCACAGATAGGACTCCCCATTTAGCATTAGAACCACGGCCGACATGTTGGGTCTGTCTGTGGCATGATCCTGCGTATAGCAAAGCCCTAACTAAATGCATCTCATTACTTCTGACATCGAAAATGCATCAGTAATGGCTTCATCCATTAGGTCCAATCCTCTGCCTTCACACCACAAGTGCCAAGCCTGTAACAACTGGTCGATTGTTAGATTGTTTCAAGGACTACCGATGGTTGGAAAGGCATAGTAGTTCGAGGTTACATCTCGCACTTACATAAGCAAGGAGATTGAGATGCTGCCTGAGCTAATCTAAGCTTGTGTTCTTCTTGCTGCTGATAATCTCCAACATCAGTACTCCAAAGCTATAAACATTAGATTTCTCAGAAAATATCCCACCCATGGCATACTCGAGAGACATGGAACCACTTCAGACAAAAAAAAATATCTTAAGTGGATGGTCCCCAAAGTACAGTTCAAACAAAAAAGGATAGACTAAAGCACGATGACATGAGAGGTAAGAAAATTGGAGGGTGATAAACCTCCAAATGACAAGTACTGTACTTCTAATATCTTTTATCATTTGTGTTGCAGCGCTGGTCTACAATTACCTCGGAGCGAACTGACTTATTGGAACTATTGGATGTACATGGAAGAGCGTTCTTAGTTATAGTAAAGGACAACAGTAGGAACATGCATGAGGGGAAAGTTGAGCGCATTATACGACTAATCTGCCTTTTAGGGGATAAAATTGGCTATGAGTAAGTAGCCTAAGAGTGATGATAGAATGCTTACAGTGTCTGCACAACTTTGTGAGTATTTACCAAACCTTAAGTGCCTTTGAACATCCATGCCAGCCAAAAATAAAAAATCTTAGGATTCATTTTTTCGTCCAAGAGTATGTTGCTCACTTTCAAATCTTGATGTATGACCTTGAGGCAAGAATCACAGTGTAGGTAGAGCAACCTCTTGCAACCCTCTGGATGATGCGGAAGCGTACGGCCCAGCTAAGTTTTGCCTTCTTTTTTGAATCTAAACAAGGTAGCAAACAGAAAAATATCAAGTTTGAGTACCTGATTGTCTTGAAAAGAGGAAATAAGTTCTTCAAAGAGTGAGACAAACTGAAAAGGAATCCATCCAAGCTCTTGTTCGGCAAGTACTCATACACTAAAATCTTTTCTTCTCCTTCATAGCAGCAACCGAGGAGTCTCTCCAGATTTCGGTGTTGGAGTTTGGATATTAGAAGGATCTCATTCTTGAACTCTACTATGTCTTGGCCTGAGCTGCTTGAAAGTCTCTTCGTTGCTATCTCCTTACCATTTTTCAGCATTCCCTGTTTCCAAACGAACATTTATTTCCCTTAGAGAATGTTTTCTTTTACCTTATAAACTGGGCCAAACCCCCCCTGCTCGAGTCTATTTTCGGGTCGAAGTTGTCTGTCACGAGGCACATGCTGTCAAAATCATATACCATCAATTCCGATGCATCATCTTGCTTCATTTGCTCTTTCCATGCAGGTTCCCTTAGTAGTTCCTCTCATCCGTTGGCTGTGGCCCCTGACTTAAGGAGCCTTGGGATTGTCATTTTCCTAAATTTCGTTGCATTATACCTGTTAAAATAATTAAATATTAAACCACGCTTTCATCTAACAACTTAAACTTTTAGAACTATTGGTAGTGATTCCACCAAATCTCACATGGTATCAGAGCAGGAGGTCCCGAGTTCAAATCTTTCCAGACCCCATTTGCCTCCCTAATTAAATATGTCCACGTTTAGTACTAAGTAAAAAGACCAAACTAAGCATGAAGGGAAGTGTTAAAATAATTAAATATTAAACCACACCTTCATATAACTGCTTAAGCTTTTAAAACAGTAGGTAGTAGTCCCACCAAATCTCACAATACCAATAGAACAAAATCAACTCAAGAGAAGCATGAGAACATGAGAAGCAAAGCGGTGTTTCTATTGTAGTAACCACCCAGCTTCTAAAGCCATGGTTTTACCAATCATACAAGATTCTTATATTGCGGTTAGTGCAAAATCACCTTGAAGAAAGCAGCAAACCGCACGTCTTTTATTACCTCTCCACTTGGAAAGACCATAGACTGAAATGCCAGCTCCAAATAAGATGATGCTAGAAATAGTACTTAGGCTGATGATCAATATCAAGCCCCAAACCCTACGAATGTGCAACATCCTGCTATAGTCATTATGATGCGACAACCCAGGACTCGTCACTGACCCTTTTCTTTTTATCTTTGAATTACGCAAGCGAAAACGATAATCAACACAACAAACCCTAGACAACAATCAAATCAGGGATAGCAGAGGAAAACTAATCATAATAAAAGCCTTTTTTTTATATAATCGATTAACCCTGGGAACATACTTACAAGCCCACTTCAGGCATTTTCTCAAAAAGCCAGCAAAAAGATAAAGGCTAGGGTTAAACTACTCCGTCCCAAAAGATCAGCTTCCAAGCCTAACCCTCAAGAACCAATCAAAATCTACGGTACTCCAAACCGCATAGGGAGCAATGACATGCTAAGGTCCTGAAAAGGTTTAATAACAACAAATGAGACAAAATCTCAGTAAGTTAACGGTCTAAGCCTCGCTTAGGATGCCAACTTGCCTTGGGGGTCTCTAATCACGCAATACAGCATCAATAGCAACATCATTAAATAACCACAGACATCTTTACCTCGCCTTGGTACACTCGTTGATGAAATGAACATGTCACATACTCGAAGCATTTAAATAGATTTCCCATGCATCAATGCATCACAGGCGCACGTGTCTCAATTATAGGACGGAATCCACTCGAGCACGTCTCATATCATGCCTAGCAGTTCATATCACATAATCAGGTACTATGCATCACACATATTCTAGTTATTATGCCCCCTCGGGGCCACTACATATCAACCAATCTGCAGTAAGATGGCAGTCTTCTGGCATGACTGACGGTATTCCAATACGGCAACATTAAACGATCTACAGTAAGATGGTATTCCATAAGGAGCATCGAATCCGCCATGAGGCTGCGATTTGGCATCCGGAGTATTGGCTATCTAGATAATCTCTAGGCATTCGATAAAATCGAGCGCGATCTGCAATAAACCTTGATAAATCGGGCATCATCAAGCGATCTATAGCAAAACGGCTCCAACGTGTGACCACATGAACACACAAGCATTCCAGCCAATTATTATCTTTTTAATTAGCTCATGCATCCATAAGTAGTGCTCACACAATGCCACATAACAAACCAATAGGTCACACATGCAAACAATCAATTAATTCTTGCAAGCTTTGATGCCAAACACGTTTATCAATCACAAAGCATCACTATCATTTCTGGGCATAACCATATAATAGTTTAATTCCAAAAAATCTCATAAGTTTTCCGTAGAAACTTCTGTTCAAAAGAATTTGTCATATAATCAAATTAATACGATGATTCACGACATAATCGCCACCATTTAAGCACAGAAATCATAATTTGAGATTAAATTTTTTTTGAAATAATAATAAATAAATTCAAAAATTAATTATTTAATAATATCCGAAAATAATTTATTTTCAAAGATTTAAAATATTTTCTCAAATCATAATCATTCAAATCATTTTCCATATACGCCAACTTATACGGCGAAATCCAACATTTGCATCACAATTTGTGCATAAAACAATCACAATTCGATATTAAAAATCATTCGAAAATATTAATATTAAATTTTTGAAAATCAAATATTTTATTAATAAATATTTTTTAAGAATAAAATATTATTATTTAATTCCGAAAATTAATTTATTTAATAAAAATAAATAGTAATGATAAAATAATCGATAACTTATCATCAAAATAACGATAACTTATCGCAAACATAACAATAGCCTATCACACAAATAATCATAGCGTATCGAACTTACCGATAACTTATCGCTAAAATTTACCGATAACTTATCATTTAAACACCGATAACCTATCATCACATTCAATCATCTTATTAATAACCGATAACTTATCACCAACAATTATCTAATAATTTAACAATAACCTATCACATAATCCCACTTAACTAGTCATAAACTTAAACTAAACTACGCTAAGCATGTTTAACATCCTAAACGAGGGATTAGGGGTTAATTTACTCGTTTAATGACGGCATTAACATGAGAAAGACAGCAACGACGCGAGCTTGCTCGTGGCGGCTCCCGGTTTTGCGTTACGAGCGACAAATGGCGGCAATCCAGGCGCGACGAAGGATCAGCTGCTGTGGTGGCTAGTTGGGGCTATGTGGGGGCTGTTCTGGGCGTAAAATGGTTGCTGGTGGTGTTAGCTAGGTGGCTGGATAGCAGTTGCAGTGGTGGACACGTTTCGGCGAGCGTGAACGGTAGTGGACGGACGTGACAGAGGGGTGGTGGCTAGTGGCGGTTCTGAGGCGGTTCGGGAGCTGAGTTGGGGATGGGATGGTGGCTGGTGGTGGTGTCCTGATAGCTGGAACAGAGATGGCAAACGGCGGAGGCGAACGGCGGTTGGACCTCTGAGAGGCGTGGCTTGCACCCTACTGGAACAGGCCTGCGACAGGAAGATCGAGGTAGCTAGGGGCGATGCTGTTCGGCTAGGGAGGAGCTGGGGTGGCGGTGGTTCGGTGGCGGGATGGAGCGGCTCTCGGCGTGGCTCTTTCCGGCGAGAAACGGACTGGTCCAGCGACTAAAAATAAGGAGCAGAACAAGAAACAAAAGAGAAGAGGAAGCAGCAACAGCAAGCAGAAGTAGAGGCAACAACAGCAAAGAAGCAGAAGCAGAAGAAGAAGAAGTGGCAGCAGCAGAGGAGCAGAAGCAGAAACAGCAGAAGCAGCAACAGTGAAGAAGCAAAACCAACGAAGAAGGAGAAGAAAAGAAGAAGAGAGAGAAGGAAATGATAGCGAGTGCGTGGGTTCGGCGGGGGAGTCAGACGGCGAAAAAGGGGAGAGAGGGAGGAGAAAGAGAAGAGAAAAGTGGAGTCAATCATTACCTCAAAAATCTTCTAATTTCTTTTTTGAAATGTTTTTCTTAAAGTGTCTCCGAAATTACCACTGTCCTCGGCCCGAGCACCAAATTACGGGCCGACTCATTCTTATTGGGCCTTGATGGTCGGCCCCCTCGGACACGAGGCTCAACGGGCGTTGCTCGGTTCACTTTCGTTTTTTCCACGTTGAATTTCCGATTCTTCGATCCTTTTTCGAAATTAGAATTTTTTATGGCCAATTCGTAAAAATTACGAGACGACGTCCTATGGTTCGAGCATGAAATCCTTAAGCATTCACCACTCAAAATTGGATCATAATTCGTGGCCGAAATCGATTAATGGCAACTATAGTTCATCTCGAACTAACAGGGCGACTGTTAGAAATAAATTCTTAAATAGCCTTTTACCTTTGGTTAGTATTCCCTGAGTGATCAAGTCAGGGCGAGAATTAACTAATTGAGCGTTGACGAAATCACCATTTCATAAATCACCAAATTGAGTCGAATTTTTAGGATATCACAATTAGTTTTGTCCATGTAGGTACACCTAAACTGGGAAATGCATTATACGAACCAGGGGCAGTGCAAAAATCAAAAGCATATTAATTCAACCGTTTCAACCTGTACCCACATCCACAAGCCGAATAAATAGATCTTCGCCACCCATGGAGAATTGCTGAGTATCTATGAGGTCTTTACTTCAAGCCATACATCCTATAGTATTCACATAAGAAAAGACCAAGCACGAGCGGTTTGCTAGGCACCAACTTTGACATCCTTCTGCATCATCTATCAATAAATAATCAGTGGAATCAGGCAATTTCATCTATTTCATTTGCTAGAACACATCTGTTTTGACAGTCGCTGCACTTGCGGATTTCTAACAATTCAATTCCATTTCCCTAACGCACCCTCCGGTCCTGTTTCCTCTATTCCATTCTTCGTCTGACCTTGGTTTAAACCCTTTTAAGCACCTGCACATAGATGAACTAAATGGGTTGCAAACTCCAAAGGGACCACATGTTCCATAAATTTCACAATGGTTAGTTGGTGCCGGTGCCTCCCAGTAAGTCAATCATCCATCAACCCAACGAACCGACTTTACAGATCCTTCAGATGAGATGAAAATATATCCAAAGATGGAGTTGTTGTAATTATTGAGGGAAAAATAAGATGTTCCCTGGACATTATCTTGCTGGAAATCATAGCCATTCAGGTACGTGCCACCCATGGTTCGTATTCCGATGAACTTGGTCTTATCCCACTGTCCGCTTCTCCAGTAAGGACTTGATCCATTTCAAGTAAAAACCTGGGGCGGTGTCTCTGATTTCACCCCTACAACAAAGCTTCCGAATGAGGGATCATCTTCGCCTTTCCAGGAAATCAAGTTTTGTTTCTTTCCTGTTTTCACGTTTACACCAATCTTCATGTTTCGCAGGAGAGTGTCGGTTGGCTTATCAAAGCTTTCCCACATTATATTCGCATTCCTGTCTTGAAGAACAAGGTTTCCAAAGTCTAAAAGCACTACTGCAGAATAATTCGACTTTGCCGTGACATTAGTAGACCACACAGTGTTTTGTTGCCCATCAAGAAGCTTTAGATTTCCATCTTTGCCAATTATTAGACTCGCAAATTGATCTGTGTGTCCAAGTGGCTTGCCCCTGTTGGCCACCGAGACAACTTTGGAGGGAGTCATGTTCTTGTACCATATTCCTACGTACTGCTTTGCTGATCCATTGGGCGTGAAGAACCGGAGCTCGAAAATTTGACTACTAGAGACAAGGGTTTGGTTCTGAACCAGTGGCCTTGATGCAGTTATGTCGTAAATTGTGCTGCTTGGAACACAAGTGCAGAGTCATGGGAACAATGTGGAACAGACTCGAGAAGTATTCGTGAAAAAAGACCTTGCGAAACTTCACCTCTTATAAACGGATCAAAAAGTATAAACACGGATTCACGAAAATGACACAACTAGTGCCATGACTTTCATACAGCGCTTATTTAGTATCATAAATTTTAAGTTGATCACTTGAATGCCATTACTTTAAAAAACGTCAAGTTTATTCGAGCATTGCCGGAAAATCCAACGTGATATTAATTTAATATGGGTTAATACCACGAAAAGTCCCAAACTGGTATGCTCGTGATTAATTTACCCAAAATTAATTTTTTTACCACTAAAAACCCTAAACTGGTACAATTATGACAAATTTACTTTTCATTAAATTTTACTATCAATTTGATGAGTTGAATGGTACGTGGCAATTAACGGATTTATCGATTGGAGATTTTACGCTTCGTTTGTCACTGATGTAGCTGTTTGGGATTTTTTGTTGTATCAATCTAATTTAACTGAAACTAATGGATGATAAATTTATGACAAGTGTACTAGTTTGGGCTTTTCATGATATTAACCCTTTAATAAAAAAAACCTCCTGACATAGCTCACCAATGAAATGATGTCATCTAATGCGTTCAGAAACAACATCCTTTAGCCCTTTCCTTGAGCTAAATTGACCAATTAAGGCTAAATCCAACTCAAACCCTAATCCCAAATTAGGTCCAATGATGGCGAGTCTTTATCTTGCGGGTGCCAGCAAAGGATGCCCTTGGACCAAAGGCGCTAGAGGTGGTACAGCTGCTGATTCTCAACGCCCGCCAGAATGGTCATCCTTCCAATTTGTGGTAATGTAGCTTTTTTTCCCCATGTCATTAGACCGGCATTTTGGATTTGATACAGGAGATTTTCCCTTTGAGGCCAGTAGCACTCGGGGCCATGGGTAATAGGGTGTGCAGCAGGCGTGTGGCGATGTCGTTCCTCTCATTTTTTGAGCAACCACATTGGCTGTCAATTTGGGGTAAGGAAAGGCTAAATGGTGTCATTTCTATAGGCTTTTGATGATATTTTCCCGGCAACCCATGTCGGATGATTTTTATTAATAAATACCACATTGAATTTTCCGGCAAAGGAAATCATAGAATTCACTCAAGTGAAACATTTTTCATAAAAAAATATGACAATTAAGTGATGGATTAAAATATTGTGACACCACAATAAGCGCTATACGAAAGTAATGACACCTGTAATATCCTTTACTCCACAGGATTACTGCAAAGGAAGGCCTGTGAACCAAGCTTAAAGTGTGTAGATTCTCTTTGAGTCTGCTTCAAATAGGTTCAATTTATAGAATAAATTAGTTTTTTGGTGGGCCAAGATATATAGTGGCTTCCTCAGTTCAAGTGCATAAAAGAATGCCAACATTCCATTGGGATATAGATTTTAATGACCAGAAGTGTTTCGTTTGGCAAATAGTAAAATGGTTTCAGTCGGGACTATGGCTCTCAACAGCAATTGTTTTCGAAAGTATTGTAGCCTCTGTGACCCGCTAAAGGTTGGGTTTTCTACTCCGTTGTTCGATGTTGACCCAGTTTTGGCAGGTAATATTTGGATCCTCCTAAATAATAACAGTATTTGCTGCTTTTTTTCCTTTTTCCTTATAAGCTGGGTTGATCATTCACAAATTTATCTGATTATGTTTGATTCAAGTAAGGTTATTTCGAAATTATATTTTCATTCAAGTTACTATGACAACTGCCCTTCTTTCTTACTTTTTACTGTTTAACTTGAAAATGACTTGTTGGTTACCGTAGGCTTACCACAACAAGAGGCATTTGAAATAGTGAAAAGAATACTATAAGTACCATAATCTCTGTACTCCAAGGACATCCTTTGGTGGCACTAGAGAATAAATATTGGCTGCCATTGGACCTCATTTAGGATTAGGGTTTGAGTTGGACTTGGCCCCAAATCATCAATTTGGGGCAAGAAAGGGCTAAATGACTCGTTTATGCACACTTTTGATGTCATCATTTATGTAGTGAGCCATATTGACGGTTTTATATTAAAATAATGACACATCAGATTTTCCGGCAAGGTAAATTGTCAATGTCAGTGAAATAAATATTCTTTAAAAGTTGTAGCACTTAATTGATTGATTAAAAATATATGGCACCCTATATGAGAATAATGGCATTTATGGTGTTCTTTTCTCTTCTTCTTTTTTTTGGTTAAAAAAAAAGTTTCAATCCAGGAACTTGAACTATAAAGTAGGATAAGTAGTTTAACAAAAACAAGCACATACCTTTACGTCTGGTCACGGGAGCAGGAGGAGATGGAAGATAGGACGGCAGAGGCACCAGGTCTGCCATGGCCGAGCATTATAAAATGGGTACAGCTCAAACCTCAAGCTGTAGCTTGGAGTGAACAACCTACCACCTTGCTTACCCTAGGGGATGCCCGCAATTGCCGCCCTGAGGCACTTGTTGCACTCGGACACTGTCAAGTCCAGCGTGCACCGTGCGAGCATGTATAGCTTCTGCAAGCTCGTGAAGTTCACCTCCACGACTGCGACTTTCTTCCCCAACTTGTAGACCAAAGCCTTCGCAGTGATGTCGTTCATGTTAGAAATTAAACCAAATTTGTTGGTACTTATTTCTTTTTTGAGTCTGTTCGTATTTCCATATTTTGATTTTTCGTGTTTTTTAGGTGAAATAATTGTTTTTTCAGGTATACGGTGAGATATTAAGAGATCTGGTTAGATATTAAGAGATAAAATGAGATATTGTGAGAAATTCTTTCTAGTTATATTTTAAGAAAGATAAGGGTCAAGTAACTTTTCTTTAAATAGGAGAGTCTTGTAATTTTTTATGAGAGTGAAATCTGAGTGAAATATATTGAGTCAGAAAATTCTATCTATCCTTTTCTTTTCTTTGCGCGAGTTGCGATTGTTTTACCTTCAAAAATTTCTTCAATGAAATCAAGTTATTGCCGCATCTTTGACGCTCAACAAATTGGTATAAGAGCTTATGGTTTGTGATCATGGCCTCAACAAACAATCAGCTTCCTCTTTAATACCCTCGTCTTACCAAAGAAAATTATGGTAACTGGGCTATTAGAATGAAAGCTCTACTTGGTGCCTACGGTGTGTGGGAACTTGTTAACACAGGCTACAATGAGCCAGAGAATGAAGCCACATTGAACCAAAAATAGAGGAATGCCTTGGAGAAGGTTTGAATGAAAGATCAATATGCTCTGTCGATCATCTATCAAGCGTTAGATGATTCCATGTTCGAAAAAGTTTCGAATACCACTACCGCTAAAGAGTCATGAGAGATTCTTCAAAACACACATCAAGGAGTTCAAAAAGTTGAAAAGATTTGCCTTCAAACCTTGAGAGGCGAATTCAAGGTAATTTATATGAAAGAATTTGAATCGATTGCTGATTATTTCATGAGAATTTTAGCAATTGTTAATCAGATGAAAAGAAACGGAGAAGATGTTTCCGATGTTTGTGTTGTTGAGAAAATACTTCGGTCCTTAGACAACAAGTATGATCATATTGTAGTTGCAATTGAAGAATCCAAAGACTTGGATGCCATGACGGTCGATGAACTTATGAGTTCATTACAAGCCCATGAAGAAAGGTTTAAAAAAAAAAATTGAACCGGTGGAGGAAGTTCTCCAAGTGCAATTGACCATTCGATATGAGAATGAGCAAAGAAAAGATCCTGTACAAAATCGCGGGACAAATCAAGATCGTGATCGAGGTCGTGGCTGAGGTCACTTTCGAGGAAAAGGTCGTGGACAAAACAGAGGAGATCCTGCTCCAAGTTGGAGGATACCAGTACCAAAGAGGTGTTCGTGGAAAAGGAAAGAACTTGACAAGCCAACGGTATGATAAGTCTAAAATCCAATGTTATCATTGCAATAAACTTGGCCATTATACTTTTAACTGTTGGAACAAAGAAAGTAGCAAAGCAGACGAAAAGGCGAACTTGATGAATGATGCTGATCAAGTTTTTTTATTGGCATTCAAAGAATATGAAGAAGGTCAAAGTGATACGTGGTATTTGGATACTGGTGCAAGCGATCACATGTGTAGGAGAAAGGAGATGTTTGCCGAGTTCGATGAGATAATTAAAGAAACTATCTCATTCGGTAATAATTCTAAAATTTTTGTTGAAGGGAAAGGTACAATTTTGATTCGCTTAAAGAATGGTGCACGTTAGTTTATTACCAATGTTTATTATGTTCCAAAAATATCAAGCAATATCTTGAGTTTAGGACAACTTCTAGAAAAAGGTTATACTGTTCATATGAGAGATCTTAATCTTATGTTGAGAGATCGAAATAATAAACTGATTGCAAATGTGAAGATATCAAAGAACATGATGTTTATTCTTAATATAAAGAGTGAGATGTCTCGATGTCCAAAGGCGTGCGTAGATGATCCTTCATGGTTATGGCATTTAAGGTTCGGCCATCTCAATTTTGGCGAACTCAATTTACTTTATTGCAAGAAGATGGTTTATAGCTTACCACATATTGATCATCCCGATCAATTATGTGAAGGGTGTGTTATCGGCAAGCATTCCAGAACTAGCTTTCCGAAGGAGGCGCCTTATCAAGTGAAGAAGCTGCTTGAGTTGATTCATTTTGATTTGTGTGGCCCGATCAATCCTCACTCATATGGTAATCATCGATATTTTGTTACTTTTATTATGATTTTACTCGGAAAACTTGGGTGTAATTTTTGACAGAAAAGATAGAAGCGTTTAATATTTTCAAATAATTCAAGAACCTTTCTAAAAAGGAAAGCAGCTATTTCATCAAGGCTTTGAAGACTGATCATGGTGGAGAATTCACCTTAGCCATATTCAACAAATTCTGTGAAAATCATGGTATTCAGCATTTCTTGATGGCCCCGTATTCTCCTCAACAAAATGGTGTGGTTGAACGGAAAAGTAGAACCATTCTTGATATGATTCCAAGAATGTTGAAGAGCAAAAATTTATCCAAGGAACTTTGGGCTGAAGTTGTTTTGTGTGCTGTCTATCTTCAAAATAGATGTCCTACATATGGACTTGAAGGCGTAACTCCACAAGAGGCATGGATCGGGAGAACACCAAGTGTTTTGCACTTGAGAATTTTCGGGAGTATTGCCTATGCTCATGTCCCGAACCAAAAAAGATCGAAATTTGAAGACAAGAGCAAAAAGCTCATCTTTATCAGGTATGATTCATCATCTAAAGCCTATCGATTATTTGACCTTAACACTTTGAAAGTGTATGTAAGTAGAGATGTCAAGTTCGATAAAGATGGAATGTAGGAAGGAAATCTAAAAGAAGAAGCAAATATTCATGGTGATTCCGATCAAACGGAGTTGAAGGATCAACCTTCACCTTCTTCTCCAACATCTTCTTCAAGTTCATCAACACCATCCTCTTCAAATAGTGTCGATAAAACTCTAGTGCCAAGATCGAGAAGATTGTCTGAAATTTATGAAGCTACCAAAGAGCTTCATCTCATATGTCGTCTTGCAGAATATGAACCACTTGCTTATGATGATGCGGCCAAAGAAGAAAAGTGGAAAAAAGCCATGAACGAAGAAATTGAAGCTATCGAGAAAAATCAAAAATGGGAGCTTGTTGATCTTCTGAAGGACAAGAAATCGACTGGTGTTAAATGTGTGTACAAGGCCAAAAAGAATGAGAAAGATGAAGTGACAAGGTACAAAGCTAGATTAGTCGTGAAGGGGTACAAGCAAAAAGCCAAAATTGACTATAATGAAGTATTTGCCCCTCTCATCCGCATGGAAATGATTTGATCGATTATTTCCATTGCTGCTCAAAAAAATTGGCAAATTTATCAAATGGATGTCAAATCAGCATTCTTGAATGGCATCCTTGAAGAAGAAATTTATGTCAAACAACCCAAGGGGTTTGTTGTGAAAGGTCATGAAGACAAAGTGCTGAGGTTGAAGAAAACTCTATATGGGCTAAAACAAGCACCGAAAGCATGAAATTCCAAAATTGATCCATATTTCAAGGTGAATGAATTCTCTCAATGTCCATATGAGCATGTACTATATTTGAAGCAAGAAAAAGGTGATATTTCGCTCACCTTGTTATATGTTGATGATCTTGTTACAGAAAATAATTCGGGCGATGATTGATGCTTTTAAGGCATTAATGGTGAAAGAATTTGAGATGACCGATAATGGTCTCATGAATTATTTCCTTGGTATTAAAGTGAAGCAAAGTGTCGATGGGATTTTTATTTCCCAAAAAGGATATGCAGAAAATATCCTTGAAAAATTCAACATGAAGAATTATATGCCGATCAATACACCAATGGAGTGCAGAATCAAACTTTCGAAGTTTGATGATGGTGCCAAAGTTGATTTGACATATTATAGAAGATTGATTGGAAATTTGAGATACTTGACATGCACGAGACCGGATATTATGTATAGTGTTGAAATTGTCATTTGATACATGGATAAGCCGAAATAATCTCATCTTAAAGGTGCAAAGAGAATAGTTCGGTACATCAAAAGTACTATTTCTCATGGCTTACACTATTATTGCTCTGAATCTTTCAAACTAAGAGCTTATTCGGATAGTGATTATGGTGGAGATATCGATGATCGAAAAAGCACCACGGGATTTGTATATTTCTTATGCGACATTGCTTTCACGTGGTCTTCAAAGAAGCAATCAAGTGTTACTTTGTCGACATGTGAAGCTGAATATATAGCTACATCTTCATGTGTTTTTCATGCAATATGGTTAATAAGACTACTCAAAGATATTCTTATGGAGTAGAAGAAAGCAATGGAGATTTTTGTTGATAATGTTTTTGCTATTGCTTTGGTGAAAAATCCAGTTTTTCATGAATGAAGTAAACATATCGATATTCAATACCACTTCATCCGAGAGCAAGTTAAAGAGAATGAAGTTGAAGTATTGCATGTGAAAATCGGAGGTCAAGTAGTAGATATTTTTACTAAACCTATCAAAATCGATGCTTTTCGAAAGTTCAAGAGCCTGCTTGAAATGATCGTTGGAAGAGAATTTGATTTAAAGGGGAGTGTTAGAAATTAAACTAAATTTGTTGATACTTATTTTTTTTTGAGTCTGTTCGTATTTTCATATTTTGATTTTTAGTGTTTTTTTAGGTGAAATAATTGTTTTTTCACATATATGGTGAGATATTAAGAGATATGGTTAGATATTAAGAGACAAGATGAGACATTGTGAGATATTCTTTTTAGTTATATTTTAGGAAAGATAAGGTTCACGTAACTTTTCTTTAAATAGGGGAGTCTTATAATTTTTTATGAGAGTGAAATCTGAGTGAAATCTATTGTGTCAGAAAATTCTATCTATCATATTCTTTTCTTTGCGCGAGTTGCGATCGTTTCACTTTCAAAAACTTCTTCCATCAAATCAAGTTGTTGCCACGTCTCTAACGTTCAACAGTCCATGGTCTCTCCCAGGCAAGAGCCGGGTTGGATAGGCGATGTTCCCAACGTGGTACACCGTGAGAGTAGGCACTTGTTCCATGACCAAGTAGATGGACCCATCTGTGTACCTCAACATACACTCATCGTACCAGATCACAGAGACTCGCCGATAGGGGCATCTTTGGAGGATATCCTCTTTTCCAGTGGCCACGCAGTCGCTGCACATGGTGGCACTAACATTGCCGCAACAAAGGAAGAGCCCAAAGACCTGGTCGGGAAGGTTTTGGCCAGCAGCGGCGTTGGCGAAGCCATCGGCGTTGTCAATTGCGGCAGAGGAGAGGGAAGAGAGGAGGGTGTTGAGGTTGGATTGGTAGGTGGAGTTGTGACTAAAGAGGGTGGTGTTAGGGTAGTAATGCCGCAGAAACGTAGGTGCTGATTCAGTGCCAAGAAAATCTATGAAGAAGAAGAGAGAGAGGGAGATAACGAAGCAAGAACTCATCTTTATGTTGATGAATCCCTTGGTCTTGCTGCACGAGCACGGAATCATGGGAAGAAGAAGAAGAGCCATGGTCTACTCTACTACATATTTTTGGAGTGGGAAAATTGTTGCGTGTATTAAATGGAATCTAACCCAGACCGCCAAATCTGGTAAATAATTGCAAAGAAAGAAAATTTTGTTAATATTTATAAAATATGGGGTTAGCCTATTATATCCTTAATACTTATACCCGTTGGATTGCCAATAGTTATCTTTTTTATTGATGTTCAAATAGTGGTAATCCAATGGCTACAAATGCAAGAAAGGGTCCTGCTTAGATTCTGTTTATCATAGTGCAATGCTAATAATATCGTAGAAATGTGTCGTAATATAGACTCATTCTATTAATGGCATGTGGTATGGATTTTTGTTTTTTTATATGGGACTTGTTCTTGCTATTTTTTGACATATGATTTATATAACCTATCAAATTAAGTCAAGGCAATAACTTGTTGTGTCTCATGTAGTCTACAGAACGGCATGTTAATGATGGATGACATTTCATATAGATGATTAATCTGCTAGGGGCACCAAAGAGAAATCTGAGCAATTTTATGGTCACATATGTTTTATAGGAAAAATGCAATTGAAATTTGCTTCAATGGCACAACCGAAAACTTGGAAGCTGAAGGATCACCTTTTTCAAAATTTAATACAAAGCACATCATTTCCGATTGAAATTTGAGGATCGAGTTTGAATTGTTGTGAAAATAATGCGGAAGCTAACGAAACTTGTGATCCAAGTTCAAAGCGAGAGAATGAAATTGTCAAAGAAATTAATGAGGAATGGTAATGATACTGGATATTGACATGGTTTAGTCTGAATGTCAATATCTATTCCACCAGGAGAGCCCGCTGCCAAGAAATCTACTAAGAATTCGAAGAGTACCAAGTATACAGTAGCTCGATAGCTCAAGTATTTCTTAGCCTCCAGTGGCTCCCAAAGCAAATGTACTAGTGGTCTCTCACAATTTCTTACGGAAAAATCACTCAAAAAATTCACAAAAATAAAATCTTAACAATATTCTTGTTTACTCTAATGTGTGTGTCCACCGAAAAGAATTCCAACTTCTCTATGTACATGACATTTATATCCAAAAGAAAAAACTCCTTTTAAGAAACCTACTCAAACCAGGAAATTGTTAAAACTAATAAACCTGTTCAAATTAGGAAAATTATTTAAATCGGGTTCCTTGGGAAACTCAAAACATATTCTAATAAATCTCCGCATGGCTTGATGTTTGCAGCCAAGTCATATTGATTATGTTAGCTCCCAATGCTCGACAAGCACTTGTTCCGTACATACCATAATTGAGTTCAAGCAAAGCTTGAGCTTTGCCAAAGGAACAAGCTTCATCATTAGGTTTGTTGGGTTCTCCACCATGGCGATCCTTGTCACAACCACTTTGCCATTGGCCAGAAAATTTTGGATGAAATGGTACTCGCTATTGATATGCTTTGTCCGCTTGTGATAAATCAAATTCGAAGTCGAAGTCATGTCGCCTCATTTGCTATGAAGGTTGCATGCACTATATGTTAGTCAAAAACAATGCAACATTATCTTTAAGGACGCTTTATGTCACACCCCACACTTCTCGGTGCGCCACATCCCTCGCAGAGGTCGATTCGTGTGCGACGTCCCAGGACGCGTCGCCGACCCAACACCCAATACAGAGATATAAAGCACATGCGGAAGCAGTTAAAACCACCCGTATTAATAAGAATACATAACCAAGGGTAACCACCAAAATCAACACTTGTACTAATACTGGAATTCATTTACAATATCCAAGTACAGCCCGAATACCAAAAATCAAAAGCGGGTCAAGGCCACTACTGACAAAAAGGGGTAAGTGGCTCGGGGTTCAGGTACTACAATTGGTCGGGGGCTCTTCTCAAAAATGCATCGGGACACCTGTCATCCTCAAGGCTGGGGATCTGAAAATATCGGTTTTACAACAACCGTGAGAATAAATCTTAGCGAGTAATTCCCTAAACCTAAACTAGACTAACATGCACCTCTCTTGACAAGTACTAGGCGGACAAAGACACGGTCTAAATAAAGACATGACTCAGGCCCTCGGCCCGAATCTAGAACTTACTTGACCCTGCAGGTTAGGCATTAAGTCAACAATAGTAGCCACGCGACAGAATTCGATCGCAACATAATCACGCGCATTTATATGTCACATCGCATGATATGCAAATGCCAGTGCTCGCACTCATGCTCATGCCTCATTAATGCATTCACCGCATACTTGCACAGCAGCTTTTCGGCCATTTCTCAATTTCTCCTCGACCGCGTTAAGCGCGATCCGGGTCCGACCCGCGTAACACGATCAGGTCTATTTCTTTAGTCACAATACTTCGTGGCCCGCGTTAAAACGCCTCAACTGGCCCAGTGTCTCTAGCCCGCGTCAAAACGCATCAGGCGCAACACCGATCTCCTCACGAACCAGAGCCCGCGTAAAACGCATCAAGTTGGTCGTCTTCCGGCGTACTGGGCATCGTCCCGTGTAACACGCATCAGAACGGCATTCATTACCCCGCGTAACACGCATCAGGGTTTATTGTGATCACACATTCACAAACCTCAATTTTATCTGAACCCTGCGTTAGACGCATCAGGGCAATTTAGGTGATCACAATGCACATGTCACTCGGGCATACTCGTATATGCATATGTCGTGCCAATGTTCATGATACACATTCATGACTGCAATAACCACACTTGGGCACTCATAAATTTCACAATGGCATTTAGTTCAATGAATCACGAACCCAAGTAAATCAAATCACCCCACACAGTCATGGCACAATTTCGACACATAAATTATGCATATAAAACACCCAATTGGATCAACATGAAATTTATGCACCCGAAGCCCGCCAAGCTAATCTATTCTTGGTCTCACTGGATATGCAACTAAGCACCCTCAAATTAATCAGAATTGAGGCTCAATTGGTCGGTTGCACAAATCAACCAATCCCGTATTCACACGCCTAGTCCTCAAATTAATCGCGTCGCCCTAAATTTAATCCCGCTGTAAACCATCAAACCGTAATTTCTAGGCCAATAATTATCACCAAAATATTCTATTATACTCCCCAAATATCAGTCTAATTGACCACCACCAAAAATTAATATCGGGCAAATAATCCACAAATAAAACCCGAACTTGAGCCAAATTAATCCGAACTGACTAACCCATTTATCCTCTCGGCCACTAATCCTCCATTAATTTATCAAACTAATCCATCAAATTGGCCACAATCAAAATCAAAACCCCTAATTAATTCCACAAATAAACCCCTAAATTAGGGTTGTAAATCACCTAATTAACCCCTAAACCGGTCTAGAAATGTAAATTATCCTAATTAGGGTTTTGACCGGTTTTATGAAACGGGTGTCCGGATGAAACGGGCGTAAACGGTTTGGCCGAATGAACAAGGATTTTTCTCGATGAGAAGAAGAGAAGAAGAGAGATGAGAGAGAAGAAAAGAGAAAAGAAAGAGAAGAAGGAGAGAGAGTCCGGTGGTTGGGGAGGGGAGAGGGGGGACGGACGGTCCGGCGAGGTGGGGGGCGAGAAGAAGAAGAGAAGAAGGTATCCGAGGGAGAGAGAGAGAGAGAGAGAGAGAGAGAGATTTGAAAAAAAATTCATACTAATTAAAATATTAAACGCAAACCGGGGGTCCAATTTCAAAACGGAAAATTGCCCACTAATCCCGAGTGAACCTCGCAACTAAAAAGGGACAAAGGTCAAATTAATTTGACCAAATTTTTACGAGAGGTCTACTAGTCCAAATTTGCACCCGGTCCGAAAACTCCAACTTTTCCATTAATCCCGACAATCTCGACATCGCCACATTAATGTCGACACGGGGTCCAATTTATTTCGACCTGAAACTCCCGAAAATTGACTGTCAAGTTCAGGGTCTAAATAACGACAAAAATTCGATCGAGTGCGATTCTAGCGAAATCTCTGGTTTAAAATAATAACCGAGAGTGATCAGTTCTCGGGCGAGATTCTACTATAAGAGCACTGACAAATCGCGCGTTTTATAAATCCCAAAAATAAGTCAAAATTCGGAATGTTACACTTTAAACTCACTACACCACTTGCCAACGCATACACATACCCCATTGAAGACCTTTACTTATCCTAATCAGTGGCGTGATTCGAATCCACGTAACCCCTAACCACTTCATCATTGTCGTCCCTCCAATACACTATACCAACATCTCTTGTCCCATTTAAACAGTTGAGGATCCACTTCCTAGCTTCTCAATAAGTCTTACCACGATACTTCACGTATTAGCTAACAATAATTCAGGTGCATGGTACACATCGGTACTCCAGTGCATTTCTCCCTCTGATTCAGAATAAATATGTTTTCGAACCCTCTCTTTCAAATTGAAAGTGTATGTTCCCGCGCGAATTTCCGCAATCACTTGTTCTGATTCTACATATTGATTATTTTGAACCAAAAGAAAACTTTTTGGTGGAATAGTCACGTTATGTAGAATATCTTCACTCTCAATAGTTACATACAAGTCTAACATGTTCAAATAGCTATAATATGGAGTAATTAACAAGTTTCCCCAACCAAAATTTCTCAAGAGTCTTTTACTCAACAGCTATTTTCACTACTTTGGTCTAAAATACCTGGCCTAGTCCTACTTGTGAAAGCATACACCGTGCTCACTCGTTTATAGTTTTGTTTCTACACCTTATGATGCCATTCTACTGTGGTGTCTTGGGCATTGTGTGGTGTCTCATTATCCCTTCTTTCTAGCAGAACTCAATAAAATCGTTGCCACAAAATCCCATGTCGTTATTGGTTACAAGGAACTTGATTCGTTTACTTGACTACTTTTCAATCAATGCCTTAAACTTCTTCAACCGATTGAACACTTCGGATTTGTGCTTTAGAAAGTCTACCATATGTTCCTCGAATAATCATTGACAAATGTCAACATATATCGGACAAGTCCTTTCAAAGGAAGCAAAGATAGGCCCTAACGTTTGAATGAATGTAATCAACTAGTTGGTTCATCAAATGCATAGCTAAACTGTGACCCAAGCACTACTTCCCAAAGATCTCATGCTTGGTCAGGTCTAGCTTCCTTGTCTTTTAACCCTTTGACAATCCCTCTCACTCAGCATTGTCATATTTGCCTCACTGATGTGCCCCAACCGCAAATACCATAACTAAGTCAAGTTTGAGTTTGACTCACCTGATGAAATTGAAGCAAATCCTGTCACTATTTTTCCTAGTAGATGATAGAGAAAACTCACCTCCTTTTCCTTCATCTTTATCATGGCACCCTAACAAATCTTTAGCACTCCACTTTCTGCAGTGTACTTATATCCGATGTCATCAAGTGTCCCTAGAAAAATAAGTTTCTTCTTGAGCTCAATTATATGCCTCATGTCTCTCATGTGTGCTTTACCCCATCATGCATCCAATTATATACCTCATGTCTCTCATGTGTGCTTTACCCCATCATGCATCCAGTCTCCACAACCTTGTAGGCTGTGTTATTCATCATCAAAAGACTACCGCCATTTTGAGTCTGATAGGTAACGAAAAAGTTCTTATAAGGCGTCATATAATAAGAACGCCCCAAATCTAACACCTATTCATCTTCAAATGAGCTACTAATCACACACAAGATAGTTTTCACGTCACTAGTGCTCTCTTCGGCAACATTCGCCACACTACTTGTGTCAATTTGCCTACCACCTCTGCTTATCAGCTTTGGATGATCTCGCCTCATGCTCCTCTTCTCATGATTCAAAGCACTATACACGATCCTTGTATTTTCTGTGGCACAACTTCATCCTAGTTTTACCACTGGTTTCGAACCCCTAATGTTCATCTCTACCTTGAATCACTAGTCCATGTGCTACATCCTATGCTTGATCATGATCTCGCAACTTCTTTAGCCACTCTTACAGAGCAAGGCAGATTTTATCTCTTCTGAGGTTATTACAATATGACCTTATAAGAACGAATTGTAAAGTACTCTCCTAACTCTCTTAGAGATGCCGACAACATCATGCCCTTTTTTTTCATCAATTAGGGGTTCAACGAAATTCTTCAAATCCTCATGAGTTTGTTAAACCTATCTAAATAGGCATGAATGGAAGTACCTTTAGCAAATCAAGACCGTAACATCCTTTTCAACATGTATAGACGATTATTTAAACCCTTTGTTATAGAAGGGGCCTAAAGTTTTGACCTCAAAGCTATTTAAACCCTTTGTTATAGAAAGGGCCTAATGTTCATTTGTTTCCAACCCCCATCGACAACCAGGGAAAATCCACAAGTATTATCTCACAATCTCTAAAGAAGAACTAAAACAGAATACTCATAAACATTAAATCCCAACATGCTTATTGTTTGCTCTAGTTTGTGTCCATTGAGTAGAATTCTATTACCTCTATGCACACGATATACCAAAAAACCTACTCAAACTAGGAAACTTATTTGAATCGGGTTTCTTTTACAAACTCCAGACATATTCTAACATGAACATTTGAAATTAGAAATTTGACAAATTTAAAAGCCACAAAATGTATGAAAAATGATAGTTTAAACCATGAAAAGCTATTAGATAGCTTTTGTTTCTTACGGGAAGGTCAGAAGAGACGTTTGTTGAGGAAAACTCCTATTAATTTTGAAATTGACAAAACCTTCCGTGTTATTGTAAATCTGATACTTATTCCGAACTATTTTATTCCAGGTATGTATATATATTCTGGAAGTTCAGAAAGAAGTTTTTCAGACTTTACAAGCTGGCAAAATAAGAAGTTTATATCTTATTGAAGATCCACATAATCTTAGTTCTGAGATTCAGACGCAGAATTTATTCAAACGCAGAATTTATTCAGATGTAGATGCAGAAGTTATTCAGACGCAAATGCAGATGTAGAACTCAGAATGAAAAAATCTCATATGGATTTCACAAAAAGAAAGTTTTGATTATTTCAATCTCAATCTAATTGATTGACGGTCAAACATTACGACAAGCATACATTACAACGGATAAAGCTCTACTTATGGAAACCAAGATTCTAATTGTATGGGCGACCAAAATTAGTGGGATTCAGAATCTGTCATCCAACGGCTACTCAATCTCTTTTATACAAATTTGTCCAAGGTGGAGATTAGAAGATAGATCCACTAAAAGCTGTCCAACGGCTAGTTTGGAAGTTGAGGAGTATTTAAGGAGATTAGCAGAAGGAAGAACAGAATCAAGAATCAACAATTTCAAAGTCTGAGCATACTCCAATCCTTCTCTTGTCTTTCTTGTGCTGAACATTAAGATCTTAAGGGACAATTTGTAAGAGTGAGTACGTGAGATAGAGAGTCCTATCAAACACAAGAGTGCTGTCACTCAAAAGTTATAATTCCTCTTGATTACATAGTGAAATCCAGTCGGTAAGCTGTCAGCGTGGGAGAGTGGACATAAGCTTACTGTCACGCCCCGTATCCTAACGAGCTCACGACATCCTCACCTAGTCGATTAGTGCGACATCCTAGGAATGTCGACAACCTCAAATCACCACAGAGATTTACAACCACAGCGAATACCGACAATTTATCCCGGACAATATAAAACTGGGGAGAATAGGGAGAATGCACATATTCATTTCTCATTGCCAAACTTATACTATATTATTTACAATTACAAAGCCACCCCATAAGCAAGTACCCCAAAAATACCAGTCACTAATTATACAAGTGCACACCGATCTACCACTATCGATAACAAAAAGGCCAATAACCTGGGTATCCTTACTCGAAAATGGTACTCTGAAAAACCTATTCTAAAACCCCTCTACTAGCCCTTACGCCCCTTGCTGAGCGTCCACTCTGAACCTGACTCCTCTCGTCCGAATCTAAACTCCTTGGAATAGTTTACTCCTTTGAGGACTCTGGCTCTGCCTCAATCTCAATCGAGTGATTGATGTCACCCGATTCGGTTGGAACTTCCTCCTGGTTCTCCTCAAACAATCCATCAAATAAATTGAACTCAAGCACAAAATTAAGATCCATATACTGCTCATAAGAGAGTATATAATCTAGTTCCTCCTCAAGCTCCTCAGACCCGTCGGGCCCATTCTCAGGTTCTACCATGGGCTTTACCTCTGACTGTTCTTCCTCGAGAATTGGTTCCAGGTCTATGTCCATTGGGTCGTTTCCCGCTAACGACCCTTCCAGCTTTGGTTCATACTCAACTTCTTACAACTCTTGCGCTGCCAGGGCTAGGTGCAGTCCTGACTGCGCCTGACTAACCTCCGCACTAGTTAACTCTCCGTCTATCGGGGATATGGCGGATGGGTCCCAGTCTCCGACCAAGTCAAACGGGACATCAAAATCCCTCACGGGCCCGAACTCGTCCTCGGCTTCATCCCAAAAGAACCAAGCAGTGTGTTTATGCTCTTCAAAAAGAGGCAATCCTACATCTGCGAAAACGGTAGAAGTGTGCTTGATCCAGGTAAAGTTATCGACCATCAGAAATTCTGCAACGTCAAGGTCGGTGTGCACGGGTACCCCAAAACGCTCAGGTGGCAGTGGCGGAGGATTCATGGCTCAGGTCGGGGTTCTGAAATGTTTGGTTGAAATAACCATGAAGACATTTCTCAACAAGTTCACCCCTAAACCACTCTTAGGCTATCACGTACCTCCGAACAATTGCACACACCACAATCACACACATACGCCAAATTACCACATAATAGGCACATCAATTATTTTACATGGGCCTATCCTACTTGCGCCTTACACGTTAGTCACACTCATATTATAAGCAATCACATGCATGTTCAATTCACATTCCACACAATTCCGTTTGCCTCATCACATTCCTTTTCGTGCCACTCGCCAGTGACTCGCGTTACAATACGTGCCTCAGGCCAACATCTACCACCTACTGCACAACCCACGTTGAAGTACACGCCTCAAGCTGGTAGTCTTCCAGTAATACCGGGCATCGTCCCGCGTTGAAGTACATGCCTCAAGATGATATAATTTCCACGATCTCACATATCGTACCACGCACTATTTCTCATTCTCTCACACGTGCAATAATTACTTGCCACTTAATTGGTCAATCACACGTGATCCGCACACGCAATAATTATACACAAACCATGCTCACTCAGCAGTCAACACGGCCAATTTTAATAATTAAAACTATCTGGCACAAGCGTGCACCAACAGGCATAATTAAATCAACCAGTTGTACAATCACACACTCAAATTCACCATCACAACTCAATTATATTTCAAACACACGTAAAACACAGAAATCGCTATTTTTCTCTAACCAAATGGCCACAAATCGATTCCGATCCTTCACAAGACTTTTTCGCCATTAATTCTCGGTTCTAAAAAATCCAACTTGCATCCTGATCAACCCATCACAGCCCCATGAACAGTGATCCACAGCTCACTATTGTCCTCAAATTTCTAATAAAAATTGCCCGAATTCAATCCTAAGGCCCGCCACATAATTTCACTCTTAAATCATGCAATTCCGCACTTAATCTAAACCTGATTTCGCCCAAAAATCATCCATCGATACCTGAAGTCTTAAATTGGGTTTAGAGCACGACTTACCAAATTCTAGACTAATACGGCTAGAACGGAAAGCAGAAGCACTCAATCGGGAACGGCGGCGATGACGTACGACTTTCGACGAGTAGCGATCGGCTTGGGCGGGTGGCGGCGGTCCACGGCCACATAGGGGAAGAGGGGAAGAGAGAGATGGACGGTGGGATTGGGGGTGAGGCTCAACGGCCCGGCGACGGCAGCCGATCCAAATGGGACAACGGGGCAAGTGAGGGCGCAGCGGCGAACGGCGGAGGGAGAGGTGGCCAAAGGGGCTCACGGTGGGGGGGGATTTTCGGTGGGGAGAGAGAGAAGAGGGAGAGAGAAATGGGCCATTTTAGACCTAAATAGTGCAATTGACCACTTTTTGGCAATTTACCAAAATGCCCCTTTCTCACATTTTTTATCCGACGGTCTAGATTCGATCTTATCTAAAACATCCAAGGGTATATTTGTAATTTCTCCAAAAGTCCAAGGGCAAAATTGTCCAATCAAAAAGTTAAGGAGAAATGACCAAAATGCCCTTTGCCCATAAAGTATGCCCTTTATTAATCCTTAGAAGTAAAATGGTCAGTTTCTCCGTTTCTCATCAAAATCGAGTTTTTCTGAAGGATTCGAGCGCATCCAAAATTGCACGTTACATCCACAACGTCGTCCTAACGTCTCGATGTGACTTTTAAATTTTCCGGTGTCCAATTTGGGCTAAATTAAATAATCAAATTTTATTAAACGCAACTCGAGCGTTTCTCAAACTAACGGGCAGCTTGTTGGGGAAATTCGCATATTCGACTCGTGACTGATAATATATCGAGTCACGTGCAAGTCCGTTCGGTTCGTGACGATTTCGATTGTCATTAGAATCGTGAGGATCAATCGCTAGATCCGTGGGGTACGATCGTTTGGTATAGGTTCAAGATAATTCGTCAAGTCATTTCGTGGTCCGGCGGAATCACCCGCTATCTACTACTATGACAGTGGCGAACTGACCCCTAACTATCCTTGGATCGATCGACAGTGGCTCAAAATATCACCTCGGTGATTTCATAATCGAAAATCAGTTCACGATCGAATTTTCCATTAGTTGTACGAATTTAATTCCCTAATTAGCCTTTTCCTAATGGTTAGTATTCCAAAAATGATCAGTTCCGGGCTAGAATTACTGCAAGTACATTTATAAAACTCAACATTTTGTATATCCCAAATGGACTGATTATCAGGATGTCACACTTACTATAAGCCGAACCACTATAAACTTATGTGTAATTTTTTCTATACCTTATCTCTTATTTTACATACTACACATCAAAAGCACTGTCTATATAAACTGTTTTGAATCTATATTTTATTCAGACTCAACTGCATTCTTTCATTCCGCTTAATTTATTAAAAATTGTTTAAGATCACCTATTCACCCTTTCTAGGTGATCCTTGCTAGCTACATCAATTGGTATCAAAGCAAGTTACTCATTTATTGAAGTATTTTACTTCTGAGCTAACGATCTATATAGCTAGCTTGAGTGCTCCAGGGCTCATTGAAGGACAAAGCAATAACAGACCATCATATTTCGATGGTAAGGAATATAGTGTCTTGAAGAATAAGATGAAGGCATTCATAAAGTCATTTGATCACATGCAATAGGATGTCATCATCAAAGGAGTCAATCCAAAATCTTCTAATTCAAAAGAAAAGGCAGACAGAAGCAAAGCAGCAGATCCTCCATTATCTCAAATTGAGATATTAAAAAGAGAAGCCTTAGATTCTAAAGGAATTTATTCTTTCTATTGTACCTTGTCACCTATTTAATATAAAAAAAATTGCTTCTTGTGAATCAATTAAGGATGTCTGGGATACTCTCTACATTACATATGAAGGAATAGATCGAGCCAAGGAAAACTCAAATCAATCTCTTGCTTGGTCAATATGAATCCTTCAATATGAAGTCTAAAAGAACAATTGCTGATATGTATGATAGGTTTACCGACATAGTAAATGGCCTTGCGTACCAAGGACAACCAGTCTCAGATGCTATGAAAGTCAACAAACTTATGAGAGGACTGACAAAGTAGTGGGATAATGTCAAAACATCTCTTCAAGAGACAAAGAATTATGCCTCTATCAGTGAATGAGTTAATTGGAACTCTTCAATCATATGAAACTAAGAAACGGAATGAAGAGAATGAATCCAGAGGTAATAAATCAATTGCATTAAAAACTAACATTGATTCTGATGCAAATTCTGAATATGAAGATGTTGACGATGAAGAGCTGGCTCTCTTCAGAAAGAAGTATAGGAAGATGAAAATCAAAGGAAAAAATCTCAAAGGGAAGAAGCCTTTTGAGAAGAAGAAAGCCCTCGAGGAAACAAAAAAAATCAAAGGAAATAATTTGCTTTAACTGTAGGAAAAGAGGGCATATCAAGCCAAATTGTCCATTTTTGGAAAAGAAGATTAAATTTGAGAAGGCAAAGAAGGCCTTAAAAGCAGAAACTTGGAGTGATACAGAGTATGAAGACAGTGATGAAGATATTACAAACTTCTATCTGATGGCTAAATCAGATGCAAACTCAAATTCAGATTCTGATGCTAAAGTTGAGATTAAGGTAAAGCATTCTAAAATGCCTATTGAAGCATCAAATTACATTGATGAATTATGCTTTGAATTTAAGACTGCTGTTAAAAGAATCTCTTCTTTGAAAAAGAAAAATTTATTACTAAGGCAAAAGGATGTTTCACAAAAAGAAAAAATCGATTTCCTTCAAAAAGAATTTCATCAAGTCAAGGAAAGTCGAGATTTTCTTTCCAAAGAAAATGATGTTTTGAAAAAGGAAGTTTCAGAAATTACTTCCAAGTTTTCAAAAGGTTTAGAAAACTTGAAGCATATCCCCTTCTATCCAAATTCCTTACTACAACAAATCTTGTCTCGAATTTGTGAAGGAAAGTGATAGCTTAATTGATTTTCCAAAGGTCAAGGAGAGATTAAGATAAAGACCTCCTCGACAAGCTTATAAAAATCATTTCAAAAGGAATTTTATCAAACCTATTGGTCGAAGTGCTCTTAAGTGCTCAAAATATGGAGATCCACAACATTTTGAGAATGAATGTCTTAAGGTCTGGAGACCTATTCGAAGAGACTTTGTTAAGACAGCCTATACAAATGCTTAAGGACCCGAACAAATTTGGGTGCCAAAGAAAACTTGAGATGTTGTGACTTTTGCAGGTTACCACAAAGAGAAAAAGAAAGTGGTACCTAAACAGTAGATGTTCTAGATACATGACAGGATATCCAAGCATATTCGTTGAACCATAAAGCCTGAATGGTGGAAAAGTTTCCTTTGGAGGAAATAACAAAGGAAAAATAGTTGGCAAAGGAACGGTTAAAATTGGAGGACTCACAATCAATGATGTTTCATTGGTAAAAGGACTCATTTACAACTTGATAAGCATAAGCCAACCATGTGATACAGGTTTCAGAATCAATTTTCAAAAAGATACATATTCAGGAACAAGCAAAAATTCTTCTCAAACATTCACAGGAAGAAAACATGGCAATATTTATCTTCTATATGTCAATCCAAACTCCACTCATTGCTTGATCTCAATCAAAGAGGATGAAGATCTATGGCATAGAAGATTGGGGCATATCAATATGAAACAAATCTCAAAAATCTCAAACAAGAAATTGGTTCGAGGTCTGCTAGATTTAAAATATAAGAAAACAGACTTATACAATGCTTGCACTCTTGAAAAATAAGTAAGAAGTTCTTTTAAGTCTATACATCATGTTTCCACTGATCGTGCGTTGCAGCTTCTTCATATGGATCTATTCGAACCAACTGGAACACAGAGTATTGGTGGTAAGAAATATTGTTTAGTTATTATTAATGACTTCACAAGATTTACTTGGGTATTCTTCCTTACTCATAAAAATGAAGCATTTTCATATTTTTCAAAATTTACAAAAAGAGTTCAAAATGAAAAGGGCTATACCATTTCCTGCATTAAAACTGATCATGGGGGAGAACTTGAAAATCAAAATTTTTCAGATTTTTGTGAGAAAAATGGCTTTCAACACAATTTTTCTACTCCTTATACACCAAAACAAAATGGTGTTGCGAAGACGAAAAATCGTTCTTTGCAAGAAATAACAAGAACTTTGTTAATTGAAAGCAAGATTCCTTTTTATTTCTGGGCAAATGCAGTTTTTATAGCATGTTATATCATTGACAGAGCTTTTTTCAGATCCATTCTTGAGAAAACCCCCTATGAGCTTTACAAAGGTAGAAAGCCCAATATTTCATATTTTCGTGTGTTTAGTTGTAAATGTTTTATTCTTAAAAATCCAAATGACCGCACTGGTAAGTTTGATGAGAAAGCAGATGAAGGATTTTTCCTTGGATATTCTACTACTAGTAAAGCATCTGAGTCTTCAACAAGAATTCTCAGACTATGGAAGAAATAATGAATGTAAGGTTTGATGAAAATATTCAAACTCACAAAGATGAATCTGAACTATCTTCCAACATTCAAGAGTTATCAGAAGCTCAACAAGAATCTCCAAAGATCGTCGAATCCGTAGAAGAAGGAAAAGAAGATACAATCCAAACTCAATCAGAACCTTCAGAGTCCGATGATATTCAGAAGGAAAAATTTGATAGAAACTGAAAATATAAATCCAGTCATCCAAAGAACCTCATCATTGGAGAAATAGAATATGGTATCAAGACTAGATCTAAACACAAGGAAAACATCAGCAACTTAGCATTGATATCAGAAATAGAACCAAAAGAAGTTGGTGAAGTATTATCAGATGAAAGTTAGATCAAAGCTATGCACGAGGAACTTCAGCAATTTAGAATCAATAAAGTATGGGAACTTGTGCCAAGACCCAAAAATCATCTAGTTTTTGAAACAAAATGGGTATTCAGAAATAAACTGGATAACAAAGGGAAAGTCACAAGAAACAAAGCAAGATTGGTAGCAAAAGGCTATTCTCAAGAAGAAGGCATAGATTATGATGAAACCTATGCACCAATTGTCAGGTTAGAAGCCATTAGGCTACTATTAGCTTATGCTTGTTTCCATAACTTTAAATTGTTTTAGATGGACGTGAAAAGAACTTTCCTGAATGGATATATCAAAGAAGAAGTATATGTGGATCAACCACCTGGTTTTGAAGAACCAAGGAAGATTGATTATATCTATAAACTCAAAAAGGCCATTTACGGTCTAAAACAAGCACCCCGTGCTTGGTATGAGAGGTTAAGTAACTTCCTTCTACAAAATGATTTCACAAAAGGTAAAGTTGATACAACTTTGTTTATAAAAAGAAATGGTAATGATTTTTTAATTGTTCAAATTTATGTTGATGATATCATCTTTGAATCCTCTAACTAACTGCTTTGCAAAGAATTTTCTAAGAATATACAAAATGAGTTCGAGATGAGTATGATGGGCGAATTGACATTCTTTCTTAGCTTACAAGTGAAACAAACCAAAGATGGTACATTCATCTGCCAAGAAAAGTATGCAAAGGAGATTGTCAAGAAGTTTGGACTGCTGAACTGCAAGAAAGCAAACATTCCCGTGTCTCACTCTTCCAAACTGGACAAAGATGAAAATGGTAAAAGGGTTTATTAGAAGGTATATAGAAGCATGATAGGATCTTTATTATATCTTACTGCATCTAGACCTGACATATTGTTTAGTGTCTGTATGTGTGCAAGATTTCAATCAGACCCAAAAGAATCACATCTTTCTGCAATTAAAAGAATAATCAAGTACATTAAAACTTATCCAACGTTAGGTCTTTGGTATTCCAAAGAATCAGATTTTACTATTACTAGTTATTCTGATGCTGAGTTAGCTGGATGTAAAGTGGACAGGAAAAGTAATACAGGAACATGTCAATTACTTGGAAACATGTTGGTATCCTGGTACTCAAAGAAGCAGAACATAGTTGTACTTTTTACAATAGAAGCAGAATATGTGGCATTAGGAAGTTGTTGTGCACAGATTTTGTGGATGAAGCAACAGTTGCGAGACTTTGCTATTGAAGATTTAAGTGTTGCAATCAAATATGACAATACAAGTGCTATCAATTTGACCAAGAACCCGATTCTTCATTCTCGTGTTAAGCATATTGAAATTAAGCATCATTTCATTCAAGATCATGTTCAAAATGGTGATGTGAATATTCTATTCATTGATTCTAAGAATCAATTAACTAATATATTTACAAAACCTCTTGATAAGTCTTCATTTAAATATATTAGAAATAAACTGTGCATTACTTATCCATTTTCTTAAAGTATCTCTGTTAGACAGAAATTTTTCAAACTCAAATGTTCACAGTCTGAATGTCCTTTTCAGGCTCACAAAGAAAGGTACATCCTTAATTCAAATTTTGGCAAGTATATTTTTGGCATTTCTAGCAGGATATTTTTCATATTTGTTACTTTCGAAAGCAAATTAGGTATGTATTCTAATCTATTTGATTATTTGTGCTTAAAATATTGTTATGATATTGTCGTGATTATTTGAGCTTCAAAAAGTATATTTCCTTCCTACATATTTGGGTTCACTTATTATATTTTCTAAAAGTGATTTTTCTTTCCCAAAGCTGTCCTCCTATTTTCTAAAAGCGATCTTCACGTATTCTCAACCAAGATTCCAAGTCTTCAGCACCGGCAGAGTTCATGGAAATTTCAAACACAGAATCGAACCAACATCAAGACCTTTCAAAAGCGACACCACCACAATGATCGTCGCCACCCAAAACGACTGGTAAAACTGATTTCGCTTCAGTAGCATCAAACTTGTATGGAAAGTTTATGAAAGGTTGAAAACGAAGTAATGCCTATGCATTAGTTCTTCGTGAATGTCTAAAAGATAATGGCTTTCTCACTGAAGAAAGTCTTATGCGAAGTTATTCTCAGTTTTGCTCTAGAACTAATCATGATCAAGTTAGTTCTACTCCAAAAAAAACGTCTTCAAAAAAAGGGCAAAGAGAAAGTCGAGGAACCATCAACTCCTTCTAACAAGAAATCAGTTCGCATAAGCCCTAAACCAACTAGTGCTTCTAAATTTGTGATTCATGATGATGATGCCAAATTCTTTCATAACTTTGAGATGAAGGTTGGCATTGCCTCTGGTGTGCAAGGAGCTGAAGGTTTATTCAAAAGTAAAGAGCACAATGTCTACTATCAGTTATTACTTGCTAGAGGGGTTATGAACCATCGAACTGTGGATTTCGACTATCTTAAAAAGGCTGGCATCTCAATGAAACATCTGTTTGAGAAATTTGGGATTTATGAATTTTGTCTGCAATCTGCCAATGTATATGCTGAATTGACTGTCTACTTTTATTCTAATCTTTTCATTTTGTCACCCAACTGGCTTCAATTCACTGTTGGTGATAAAAAGTTTGATTTGAAAGCGAAAGAGCTGGTGTTAATAATTGGAGCAAAAAACTACAAGTTTACTCCATTGGAGGTGAGCATAGAAGATGCTTCCAAAGAGGCTTTAGAGAATCAAAATTTTACTCAAGGATCTAAAAGCCATATTTCCTATTCTGACTTGACCCAGAAGATCTGTGATCTTACATAAGATCATCATCAACTACTTGAAGCTTAAAGCAGCCTACAAAACTGACTTATCCAAGTCAGAAATCAGGCTTATTTGGGCAATTTTGAAAGGTCAATCTTTCTCTCTTCCTCATATCATCATTTTCTACATGTATAAAACACTGCCAAAGGACAAGGAACAACTTCCGTATGGTGCTCTCATCTCACGAATTTTTATGCTCTTAAAGATATCTATTCCAGCTGAGATGTGCAAAAACCTTGTACCTTGTATGTTTATTGAAGAAAAAATGCTCTCCAAGATAAAGCGATTTGATGATATAAGGGAAAGAGTAAGCATAGTAAGAGGAAAGGATGCTCAACCTTTAGAGGCACAATCTATTGGAAAGACAAGTGATAAAGAGAAAGGGCAATGAAAAAGAGCAGGAACAACAAGCAAGCAGACTGACTCTTCCACCCCACTTAAGGTGTACAGAAAGAAAAGAAGAATTCTGCTGCAAGATGAAGATGATGAAGCAGAGCACCTTGAAACAGAACATACTAATGGTCCAGAACATGTTTCAGAACCTACTTCAAAGGTTTCAGAACCAATTTCTGAAGAACATATTTCTGCAAACCATGCAACTTTTCAAGGGAGATCCTACAAGAAGCAGCAACTGGGTTCGATCAGTCTAAACAAGCAAATGTCTAGGAACAGCCCTCAGAAAATCAGACCATTCTCTCTCTTCTGCTTGAAATCAAAGATAAGCAAGCTGCACTTGAACAAAATGTGAAGAATCTACATAAAATTATTAAGGAAAACAACAAGACTCAACATCTTTGGGCAGCAAAAAACAAAGCAAAACTTGAGAAAGCTATTGCTCTATGTTCAACCAACATGGACAAAGCTATGGGTTAATGCTCTTCGAAGATTGAGGAAGCTGTCTCCATATTGGAAAACTTTCAACTCATTCGAACCCCTTCCAAGAAATAGCCTGCTTTTAAATTTTTTTCTCAAAAACCATCTCTTTCTCAATTGATCTGTAATATTTTAACAATTCTTCGTGTTAGATTGTTTGGTTATTTTATCTCAATGCTTTATTCTCCCTATTATTATTATTTTTACTAATGACAAAAGAGGGAGAAATTATATGCAGATTTACCACACTAACATTAGTACATAGATCATATGCAGGTTATATACAAAGGAAGAAAAAGACACAGATCTCAATAGAGTTTACTCAGAGTTTGCTCTTTCAATTTCAATCTATGCTTCATGTGCTTAATATGCTTATTTATTTCAAATTAATTTCAAATTGATTCAATCTGCAAGGAAGTTTTGTCACCATAAAAAAATGGGGAGATTGTTGAGGAAAACTCCTATTAATTTTGAAGTTAACAAAACCTTCCGTATTATTGTAAATCTGATACTTATTCTGAACTATTTTATTCCAGGTATGTATACATATTCTGGAAGCTCAGAAGGAAGTTTTTCAGACTTTATAAGCTGGCAAAATAAAAAGTTCATATCTTATTAAAGACCCACATAATCTTAGTTTTGAGATTCAGACGCAGAATTTATTTAGACGCAAAATTTATTCGAATGCAGACGCAGAAGTTATTCAGACGCAAACGCAGATGCAGAACTCAAAACAAAAAAATTACAGCTAGTGATCTGGTATGGATTTCAAAGAAAGAAATTTTTTATTGTATCAATCTCAATCTAATTGATTAACAATCAAATATTACGACAAGCATGCATTACAACGGATAAAGCTCTACTTATGGAAACCAAGATTCTGATTGTATGGGCGATCAGAATTAGCGGGATTCAGAATCTGTCATCCAACTGCTACTCAATCTTTTTTATACAAATCTGTCCAAGGTGGAGATTAGAAGATGATCCTCTGAAAGCTGTCCAACAGCTAGTTTAGAAGTTGAGGAGTATTTAAGGAGATCAACGAGCAGCAGAAGAAAGAACAGAATCAAGAATCAACAAGGCCAAAGTCTGAGTATACTCCGATTCTTCTCGTCTTTCTTGTGCTGAACATTAAGATCTTGAGGGGATAATTTGTAAGAGTAAGTGTGTGAGATAGAGAGTCCTATCAAACGCAAAAGTGCTATCACTCAGAAGTTGTAATTCCTCTTGATTACATAGTGAAATCCAACCGATAGGTTGTCAGCGTGGGAGAGTGAACGTAGACTTACTATAAGCCGAACCACTATAAACTTATGTGCAGTTTTTTCTATCCTTTATCTCTTACTTTACATACTGCACATCAAAAGCACTGTCTATATAAACTGTTTTGAATCTGAATTTTATTCAGTATGGACGACCAAAATCAACGGGATTCAAATTTTATCATCCAACGGCTACTCGATCCTTATTATACAAATCTATCCAAGGTGAAGATTGGAAGATGAACCTCTGAAAGCTATCCAACGGCTAGTTTGGAAGTAGAAGAGTATTTAAGGAGATCAACGAGCAGTAGAAGGTAGAGAACAGAATCAAGAATCAACAAGTCCAAAGTCTGAGCATACTCCAATCATTTCTCTTGTCTTTCTGAGCCAAAAAATTTAGATCTTGAGGGTTACTTTGTAAGAGTGATTGTGTGAGATAAAAAGTCATATTATACACAAGAGTGATATTACTCAGAATCTGTAAATATCTCTTGATTACTTAATGAAATGCAGCCGATAGGCTGTAAGCGTGAGAGAGTGGATGTAGGCTTACTATAAGCCGAACCACTATAAACTTGTATGCAGATTCTCTATCCCTTATCTCTTACTTTACATTCTACACATCAGAGCACCTCTTATATAATCTGACTTGAATCTGAATTTTATTCAGACTCTTCTGTGATTTGTTTTATTTCTGCCTAAATATTAAAGAATTGTTTAAGATCACATATTCACTCCCCTCTAGGTGATCCTTGCTAGCTACATCAGTCAGTAGCCGCAAGTATGCATCTCATATCAAAATATGGATGATCTTGAATTTCAGTCAGAGTATTTCCCGAGGTGTATCGCAATGGAAGAATACCATGAGCAGAATCACCAGTAACCAGAGGTTGATCCTATCTATCTGCGAGGTCTTTCTTCCCTGGAATCAAACATGATGAGTCTCAAATATATTGGAATTTGGCGAGGGCACATAAATCACCATTAGGATAAAGATTGTTACTTTTGATGACGATGAAGAAAATCCAGGAGCACAAACTGATTGCCGCCAAGCAGAGCAATGAAATTGTGAGAACTTTGATCAGCCACTTTTTCCCTGCTTTTGACAAGAAATAGTTGCAGCCTCTTCACAGATTCAATCAGTTCTAATATTAACAACTACAGACTTCGTGAGGAGAAGAACAATTACAGGTAAAAAATTTTGGCATAACCTTACCAGACTTCTTCTCCGGCTCGTTTGTTTGATAGAAAGGCTATAACTCATATCACAAGTAGCAACTCGGACTTAGAACTCTTGCTCCGAGCGAAAAATTGCAGTGATCTTTCACATGTCTTATTGCTTCTTGGAGGCACTTACGACAATCATCTGCTGTTAAGTCCTAAGTGCACTGAACAAGAGAATATAAAGTTTGGTTCGTGCCCAATTCAAATTCCTTTTCCTTAGTAGCATAGTAAGTCCCTGGAGACTCAAGAACTCCTTTCTGGGCAAGAAAACTTAAAGTTTCATCCACCACTGACCCGAACTTGCCAGGGTCGGATATATTTTTCGGATTGAACTGATGTTTGTTTATTTCAAACAGACGGCCGAAAAATTTTTGGTCGGATATGCGCAACTGCAAGATTCCTCCCAAACGACAGCTTCGGTCTTGTTTGGACAAAGCTCCAGGATGTCTTCTAATCCCTTGATTATGCAACTTTGGCATGTTGACTTGGAAACATAGTTGAGGCACATGTATTGACCATAAACTTTATTTGGGGAGTTCCCGGATGAGTCCTCGAAGAACTTGGAGGAAGAAGCGTTCTTTCTCATCCAAGAAGTGAGCTCCTGGAGGTTGCCCCAATATGCACTGTTTGTGGCATTTGAACTGTTGTCGGGGCAGTGCTTTTCGGGGATATCAGCCAGAACCGGGTTGTGAAATCCATGAAGAAGACAATGAAAAAAGAGCTGTAGGATGGCTCTTGAGACCACCTGAGAACGAACCAAGGTGATCATTTCTTTAGTGCACTCCAATTCTGAGTAATCACCTCTCCACAAAGTCACCGATGCAAGCCATCAGCAGGATTCCGGAAGAAAGCACATCCTTCACGCTTCATGATTTATTTGGTATCTGAGACTGGCATTTCTAAGAAATGAAACAAACCCTCCCCACAAAATAGTAATTACAAAACGGATTTGTGTAGAGATTAGGCGCACAAGTACAGATTCGATACCCTCCCCACAAAGTCCAGCACATCGGGTCAACGCAAGTATTTTACAATGAAGCCTGATAGAAGACCAAGACTTCCATTCTAATCTTGAGCGGGATTAGAACGGAAATGCATCTAAGCATCCTATTGGTCGAGTGACTTTGACTCTGACCAATGAAATGGGTCTACTGAAATCAGCAAATCCAGCCCTTTCCTAAATGACGTGGTTTCCGTGTCCATGTATGTTAAAAGTAGCAACCACAGGAATTAGAGAGATGGGCTCCAAAACAGTTTGCATGGGATTGATGCTAGACTTTGGTTCTCATGTGTGACCCTTTATTGCATGATCTGGTGGTTAATTGGGATTAGAAAATCGCCACATGGAAAGACTCGAGAAAACAAAAGTAGAGGGTACAAATAAGGATTAGTACCACAAAAAAATTCCAAACTGGTATACCTGTGACAAATTCACCCAAACTAATTTTTTGACCATCACAAACCTCAAACTAGTACATCCGTAATAAATTTATCCTCCGTTAATCCCTATTAAATTTTACCCTCAAATTGCTAAGTTATATGACGTGTCATAGCTGACAAGTGTATCAATTTGGAGCTTTCCCCTCCGTTTGCCACAAATGTATCAAGTTGTGATTTTTCTGGTATAAATACAATTTAACGGAAACCAACGAAGAGTAAATTTATCACAAATGTATCAATTTTGGGTTCTTGGTTGTTAAAACATTATTTCGAGGTAAATTTGTTATAGGCGTACCAGTTTTGGATTTTTGATGGTCAAAAAAATTAGTTTTGAGTAAATCTATCACATATGTATTAGTTTGTGGTTTTCCATAGTTTTAAACCCTACCAATGAAGGACAGTTTTAGGAATTCAAAGTCAAGTTGCATATGTAAATTATTAGGAAGTAGCCCGCCAAGGAAATTTCCTTTCTATACTGTCAATATCAGACCTGTCTTCATCTCTTAAGTCTACTAATAGAACGTTTTGTCAAGAACAAACTGCATTAGTTGATGGAATTTTCAATGGCAACTCAATCCAAGGAACTAGTTGAGCTAATTGGCGAAAGTGATGTAATTCAGACATGGCAATCCGGACCTAGCGATTTGAGAAGCAAGATGTCTCAAATTCGAATCCAGTTTGGCATAACCTCTTGATGCCAAGTCGAGAATCCCGTAAGTTGGGACCGTCAATGACATGGCAATTTGTGATCTTGCTCGTTTATCTTTATCTTATGATTAATCAAATCAGGCAGAAAAAGGCTATAAAAAAAGAACAAAGAAAAGAGGATTTAATTGCAAATTGACCATTGGTAAGGGAACAGATTTTTCCCTCCTGCACTTATCTCCATAAGTCCGATGCTATATTAGCCATTATTAATATCCAAAACTTGGAAAGAACTGGAGTTCTATTCGAGAAAAGCCAAATTGCATTGACACTGCTTCTGTTCAAGAAAATATATGGAGCTTCTGGTTTACAGAATTTGCATTGATCCACCTATGGATACATGGGTCTCCACAATTTGTGCAATTTCTTTATACTCAACAAGTCGGCGTTCTCCATGTGCAATAATATCGATTGTTTATACAGCGATTTTCATGAGTGGAGTAATTCTTCCAAAACATGACAAGTTCCTCTAACCAGCGTAGAATTTTACAACCGTGGGCTAATGAAACCTTACTCAACTAATCTACGTGCTGGTTCACCTAGGCAAGATACTAGAAACAATCATCTAATTGACAGAAATATTAGTTGCTGATGATTAATCGAGTTCTTGAACGACTCCACCGACTGAAAATCTGGCTTTTTCGGTGCCGGAATAGTTCTTGTTTGACCTCCCAAAAGCGTCACTACTTCCGACATTGTCAATCTATCTCCAGGACCTTCCTGGACACACAAGAGGCCGATGTGAATGCACCTAACTATTTCAGCTGTTGAGCCTGATTCTGCTAGAAAAGGAACCACGAGTTCCAACTCTCTTCCTTCAGTCCGTAGAGTCCGCGCCTGCAAGATTAAATTGATTTTGGTGTAAAATAAATGATTGGCAGACACCGAGTATTTTCAGCTCAAAACACGATTAAAAGGCAAGCTTTGATTCCTGTAAAATGAATGTAATAAACTGGTTGATTTGTCGAATGCATAGTTGAATTGTGACCCAAGCACTTCGAAAGATGTCTTGCTTACACAGGTCTAGCTTCATTGTCTTTTAACCCTTCTACAATCCCTCTCACTCAGCATCGTCATACTTGCCTCACTTATGTGCCCTAACCACATATACCAGAACTAAGTCAAGTTTGAGTTTTACTCACCTAATAAAACTAAAGCAAATTGTGACATCCTGAAAATCAGTCCATTTGGGACTTATAAAATACTGAGTTTTATAAATGTACTCGTAGTTAATTCTCGTCCGGAACTAATCATTCATGGGATACTAACCATTGGGGAAAGGCTAATTAGGGAATTAAATTCGTTCGATTAAGAGAAAATTCAATCGTGAATTGATTTTTTCGATCATGAAATCGCTCAGGTGATATTTTGAGCCACTGTTGGCCGATCCAAGGATAGTCAGAGGTCAGTTCGCCACTGTCATAGTAGTGGATCGCGGGTGATTCCGCCGGACCACGAAACGAATTGATGAATAATCCTGAACCTATACTAAACGATCGTACCCCACGGATCTAGCGATTGATCCTTGCGATTTTAATGACAATCGAAATCGTCACAAACCGAACAGACTTGCGCGTGACTCGATATATTATCAGTCACGAGTCGAATATGCGAATTTCCCTAACAAGCTGCCCGTTAGTCTGAGAAACGCTCGAGTTGCATTTAATAAAATTTGATTATTTAATTTAGCCCAAATCGGACACCGGAAAATTTGGAAGTCACAACGGGACGTTAGGACAACGTTGCAGTTGTAACGTGCAATTTTGGATGCACCCGAATCCTTCAGAAAAATTCAATTTCGGCAAGAAACGGAGAAACTGACCATTTCACCCTTAAGGATTTATAAAGGGTTAGTTGAATTGAGCAAGGGCATTGTGGTCTTTTTGCCCCTAAGTTTGGATTTGAGATAATGCCCTTGGATATTTTTAAGCAAGATTTGATATGGACCGTTGATTTCAAAATAAGATCGAATCTGGACCGTTGGATCAAAAAGATTAGACGATGGCGTTTTGGTAATTAGACGCGTTAGTCAAAATTGGACTATTTTAGTCCAATTTCTTCTCTCTCTCCTCTCACTCTCTCTCTCCCCACCGAAAACCCCCCACCGTGAGCCCCCCCTTCGGCCGCCTCTTCCTCCCACCGTCGTCGTCGCCGTCGCACGATCGCCGCCGTCTGTACGCTCACCGGACCGCCGCTATTGCCTCACACCGCCCTTTCTCTCTCCCCTCTCCCTCTCGGGCTCCCTCTCTTGGCCGTGAGCCCCACCGGCCGCCGCCGCCGCTCGTCGATCGCCATCGCCAAGCCACGCTGCCGTTCCTGATTGAGTGCCACAACTTTCCATTCTAGCCGCGATAGTCTAGAACTCGGGTAAGTCGCACTCTAAACCCAATTTAGGGTATTGGGTATTGACGGATGATTTTTGGGTGAAATTGGGTTTAATTTTAGGTGGAATTTGCTTGATTTTGAACAAAACCGATGGGCGGGCCTTAGAAATGGAATTCGGAGGATTTAAATGGAAATCTCAAGGATGAAAGTGGGCCGTGGATTACTGTTCATGGGGCTGTGATGGGCCGATCGGGACACAAATTTGATTTTTAGAACCAAGAATTAATGGCGAGAAAGTCTCGTGAAGGACCGGAACTGATTTGAGGCCATTTGATTAAAGAAAAATAGCGATTGCTGTGTTTTATATGCGTTTGAAATATAATTGAGTTGTGGTGGTGAAATTGAGTGTGTGATTGTGCAATTGGCTAATTGAAATATGCTTGATGGGTGTACGCTTGGGCCAGACTGAATTGATTGTTCAATTGGCCATATTGAATGCGTAGTGAGCACGAAAAATGCGTGTGAATTGTTGCGTGCATGGGTCACATGTGATGGGCCAATTGAGTGTGGCAAGTAATTGTCGAACTTGTGCATGAGTAAGAAAGAAATGTGGTGTGATTTGTGTTCGTGGAATTTATACGCAACATGGCATATGGGTGATCGTGAGAATTGTGTCGTCCTGAGGCGTGTACTTCAACGCGAGATGATGCCCGGTTTTACTGGAAGACCGCCAGCCTGAGACGTGTACTTCAACGCGAGTTGTGCAGCAGGTGGTAGATATTGAGCCTGAGGCGTGTACGTTTACGTGGGCAAGAAACATGACCTGAGGCGTGTACGTTTACGGGAGCCCTCAAGTGTTAAGATAAGTTGATCGCAGTGGACCTAAAGGCGTATACTGTAACGCGGGTTACTGGAGAGAGTGTGAAAAGAGGTGGTTAGACCAGAACAAATGCGCGAGAATAAGAACACCCAAAATCTAGCACCTTTTTGTCTCCTAATGAGCTAGTAATCACACACAAGACAGTTTCGCCTCACTAGTGCTCCCCTAGGCAACATTCACCACATTACTTGTGTCATTTTGCCTACCACCTCCATTTAGCAGCTTTGTACAATCTCTCCTTGTACTCCTCTTCTCATGATTCAAAGCACTTCACGCGACTTGTACTTTCTATGGCGCGACTTCAGCCTAGTTTTACCTCAGGTACTGGACCTCGATGTTCATCTCTACCTTGAATCACTAGTCCATGTTCTACATCCTATGCTTGTTTATGATCTCGCAACTTCTTCAGACACTCTTATAGAGCAAGGCAGATTTTACCTCTTATGAGGTTATCGCAATGTGACCTTATAACAGCAAATTATAAAGTGCTCCCATGACTTTAGTAGAAATGCCAACGACATCATGCCATGTTTTTCATCAATTAGGGCTTCGTCAATACTCTTCAAATCCTTATGAGTTTGTTAAACTTATCTAAGTAGACACAGATGGAAGTACCTTTAGCAAATCAAAATTGAAAACATCATTTTCAACATATATATATGATTATTTAAACCCTTTGTTACATAAAGGGCCTAAAGTTTTACCCACAAAGCTACTACATTCTTCTTCTCAATTGCTTCTACTAACACATCACCCAATTGATTCAACAAGATTATACTCTTCATTTGCTCCATCAACTCTACCTTATAGCCTCTTTCATCATTTCTAACAATTCATCTTAATCATCCAACACCTTTGCTAAACTTTGGGCTATTAATTGCACGTGCATCTTAATGCTCCACAACCCAAAGTTATTCTTGCCGTTAAAGTTCTCAATTTCTATTTTCCCTTCAGAAATAATTACAACAACATTTCACAATGATTAGACAAGTAAAGCCCCAAATTAAATCTAAAAATCCTTGTCTTAGCTTTGATGCCAATTGCAGTAAAAATAATGTAGAAGCTAACTGATCTTGTAATTTAAGTCAAACGTGAGACAGCAAAATTACTAGAGAAATCAATAAGAAAAAATGAGGACACTAGAGATTTCCATGGTTTGGTTCGAGTGTAAGTACCTACTTCATGGGGAGAGCTTGCTGCCAAGAAATCCACTATAAATTTGGAGAGTACAAAGTTTACAATTGCTCAAATGTTCATTTGTTCCCAGCCACTGACTACAATCAAAGAAAACCTACAAGTTTTATCTCACAATCTCTTACGAAGAACTCACACAGAAAACTCACAGACATTAAATCCTAACATGCTTCTTGTTTGCTCTAGTTTGTGTCCATCAAATAGAATTCTATTACCTATATGAACATGATAATTGAATCCAACATAATAAAACTTCTTTCAGAAAATCTACTCAAACCAAAAAACCTACCCAAATTAGGAAATTTACTTGAATCGGGTTTCTTTTACAAACTCAATACGTTTTTAACATGAACATTTAAAATATGAAATTCGACATATTTAAAAGGTACAAAACGTGTGAAAAATGATAGTTTAATTCATGAAATTTCTTAGGAGAAGGTCAGAAGAGATGTTTACAAGTCAAGACAAACCAGTGTGAGATTATCCTTAAAGTCAAAAACATTGAGGTCCACTCCGTAACGTATTAAAGCGACAGGAGTTGGATTAGTAACGCCACCGATACTCAAGGGACTTGCGAATAAGATGGACGGTGAGGATGGAAGAAGCATTAGCCCTCGTCTAAGTTCATTGAAAAGTCAATTGCGTGAGTTGCGTGCTTCTTTGGTTTCAACGGGGAGACTGAAAGAAGAAGAAAAGTGAAGATATGTATCCCAGTGATGTAGTTGTAGAGAGAGAGAGAGAGAGAGAGAGAGAGAGAGAGAGAGAGAGAGAGAGAGAGAGAGAGAGAGCGAGAGGAGATGGGGATGAAAGTGATTATGGTGACGCTTAGAGCCTTGAATTTTCCACCAAATTACGGCAACGGAGTAATACTTTTGATAGATTAAATTTGATCCATACGAATTTATGCAACAAGGCCAAAGTAAGGATTGGACCCATCCAAAACGTTTTGCTCGAGTTTCTCTTTTTTATTTGGGGAAGCAAATGAAATTGATTTTTTTCTAGGTCGCTGTGTAACTCTTTAGCCTAATTCACTCGAGGTATTACCCACTTTAATCCATCATATTCCGACACCACGGTTCGGATGCTAAACCATGATTCAATCAAACTGTGGCTCTTATGAGTTAATTCCAAATTCACACATTTCTATAACGAATTTTCATCCGATGCATAATCTAAAAGGTCTTTCTCATGAAGACTCTATGGCCTTGTTTCAAAAATGGTTATTCGACAAAAAGGAAAAGCAACAACATCCAGATCTCCTTGAGATTGGAAATGACATTGTCAAAAAATCACAAGGAGTTCCTCTCCTTGTGAAAGGACATTCTGCTGATACTTAAGCTTAGTTATGGCTATCTACCATTCCCAATTGAAAATGTTTTTATGCCACATTGACTTTCACTTTTTCCCAATGGATATGTAATCACTGGCTCTCATATGCCTTGGTTATGGAAGTCTTTAGGACTCATTAGTTCAACAAGGGAAACTAGCGTTGGAAGATGATGTTGAGTATGCCAAAGAGTTGTGGAAGGGAACTTTGACCCTAGAGGTTGAGGAGTCCGAATCGATGTATTAATTAAAGTGCACGTTATGGTCCATTCTCTTGCCACGATTGTAGTATGAAATGATTGCTCTATTATTGGCTTTGATAATGCAGAGATTTTATAAGGAATTCAATGCGTTTTGTTCTCTAGCACTTCATTAGAGAGAATCTCAAATTTCGATGGAGTCCCACTTTTTTTGAGAAAGCTAGCTTCAAACTTGCTGCGTGCAATTATATTTCACTTCGAAATTGATGACAGAGCTATTACTAGAGAGTTTGTTAGAACATGCATCTCCAAGTGTAACCAACTTAGTATTTGAATTGATATATGGTAGTTTTGAGGAGCTGCCAAGTTTCAACATCAGTGCTCACACTGCTGGTGCCCTGTGCTTTGTAGAAGATAGTCCATTATAGAACTTCTAAAACACAAACCTAACATTGCAGCTCGGGGCCAAGACTCTCCCTCATGCCTCGTCGTGATCTCCTCTTACCAGACCCATCCCTCTCCACCATCTCGGCCAATTAATCGGTCATATCCTTCAACAACTGGGTGAAGCTACTCAATTTCCTTGCTTGACATAGAAAATTGATTAGTTCGAGTAATGCAACATGCACTCGTCGTGCCAAGTGATGGTATCCTTCTCATTAGGGCATGCGCGACTTTTTCCTTGCTCACGTTAGCCACGCAATCGTCGCAAGTGGCGGCATGGCCGTCGCCACAGCAGAGGAATAGCCCATAGGTGAGGTCAAGAGGGCTTTTGCCGGCGGTGACATTGACGAAGCCGTTGGCATCGGCGGCGGTAGCAAAGGAGAGGGACACATGACGTATTATATGCTCCGGAGATTCATCAGAATTTAGTGTCTATATTAGTATTGGTTTAACTTGGTTTTAATTTGAACTTCCATAATAGTGGTGTTGATTTGTATTTGAATACGAATTACTATGATTGGAGATACTTTTTGGATGGTTTTATTGTGTTAAATGTTAAATGTGGTGATGTTAACGTTTATTATTCCCTATTTGCATCTTCCAATTCCTATGAAAATGATGTGAATGTGTGGCATGCTAGACTTGGTCATACTGAGCAACAACGAATGCAAAGATTAGCCAAAGAGGGCTTATTAGGCAATATTGAAAAAGTTGATTTGCCTATTTGCAAGCATTGCCTAGCCGAGAAAACAACAAGGAAACTATTCGAAAAGGGTACAAGAGCTGAGTTTCCTTTGCAACCAATCCATTTTGACATCTGTGGTCCAATAAATGTAAGAGCAAGGCATGTGGCTGTGTATTTCATCACATTCATAGATGATTATACTCGATTTAGATATATCTATTTGATTTCCCATAAATCTGAGGTATTAAGTTACTTCAAGAAATTTATAAACTGGTAGAAAATCGATTAGATAAGAAAATAAAAACGTTTAGATCCGATCAAGGTCGAGAATATTTATCTGATGAGTTCAGAAATTTATGTGATGAAAAAGCAATAGAAAGACAGTTTTCTATTCCATATACTCCTCAACAAAATGATGTTGCCGAGAGGAGAAATAGAACCCTATTAGAAATGATTAGGTCTATGATGACACAAACTAAATTACCTATCACTTTTTGGGGTGATGCTTTGTTAACTGTTGCCTATGTACTTAACCGTGTGCCTTATAAATCAGTTACTTCCACTTCGTATGAGTTATTGACAAGTAGAAAACCCAATTTAAGTTTTCTTAAACCTTGAGGTTGTACTGCTTATACTCACGAGCCCTCTCATAAATATGGGAAACTGGGTCCTAGAGGCAAGAAGAGTACTTTCATAAGATACTTAGAACACTCAAAAGGGTATGTGTTTATAGATGAGCAAGAAAGCGGCAGTATAACTGAATTTGAATCATAAGATGTCACATTCTTAGAAAATGAGTTTCCTAAGAAGGGTGAAATAGGTGAGGACTACTCACTATTAGAAACCTTGGATCCTGATAATGAAATTGATGAAGTTCGTCCGAGTAGGAGCAATGTGAGAAGTGAGGAATTAAATTCAACTCAATCTCAATTGCAACCGTTTAATGAGACGATACCATCATTATCTAATCCAAGTGGGAGCGTAATGGAGAATGATTTACCACATGTACAATCTCCCGTACGGCAAACAAGTTGCAAAAGTGTTCTCTGACGACATTTTGACATTGAAGGGAAACTTTCATGATCACTCCACAAGATGAAGATGAGCCAAGGAATACAAATGAGGCTCTGAGTTGCCCTAATAAGGTAAAATGGATAGATGCAATGGAAGAAAAAATGGAGTCAATGAAATCAAACCATGTTTGGAAATTGGTTGATCTTCTAAAAGGACGTAAAGCTATTGGGAACAAATGGGTTCTCAAAATAAATCGAAAATCTAATTGGTTCAATAGAAAGATATAAAACTCGCCTCGTGGCGAAAGAATATAATCATAGGAAGGAATTGATTATGAGTAAATTTTTTCTCCTGTAGTGAAATTTACCTCAATTCGACTTATTCTAGCAATAGTGGCAAGTATGGATCTTGAATTACATCAAATGGATGTAAAAACTGATTTTCTAAATGGAGAATTAGAAGAAGAAATTTACATAGAGCAATACATTGGCTTCATTGTGAAAGGCCAAGAACCAAAAGTATGTCAACTTTTAAGATCGATATATGACCTTAAGCAGTCTTCAAGACAATGGTATACACGTTTTCATAATGCTATAGTGGCCTATGATTTTACAATAATTTATGAAAATCATTGCGTATATATCAAAAGATCCAAAGATCAATTTGTGATCTTATCATTATATGTTGATGATATACTGATTGCCGGAAGTAATATGGAGTTGGTTAATACTATTAAAAGTTAGTTATCATCCAATTTTAAGATGAAAGATATGGGTGAAGCTGTATATATTTTTAGAGTTAAGATTTCAAGAGATTGTTCCAAGAGATTATTGTCTCTTTCTCAAGAGACTTATATCAACAAAGTTGTTGAACGATATTATATGCATAACTGTAAACCCATGGATACTCCTATTACAAAAGGTGAAGGATTGAGCTGTAGGTCGTGTCCTAAGACTCCATAAGAGAAGGAACAAATGAAAAGCACTCCTTATGCTAGTGTTGTTGGGAGTTTAATGTACGCTATAATATGTACAAGACCTGACATATGTTTCACAGTTGGAATGATAAATAGATACCAATCTAATCCAAGTCAAGCACATTGGAAAGCTATCAAAAGAATCATAAGGTATCTAAAGGGTACTGCTGATTATTCTCTAAGTTATCAAGGAAAGGATCTACGACTTGAAGGCTACTTAGATGCTAACTGGGGAGGAGATTTAGATGAAAGGAAATCTACTTCTGGATTTGCATTCTTATTGAATAATGGCGTTATATCTTGGAGCAGTAAAAAATAAACATGTATAGCATTATTCACCATGGAAGCCGAGTTTGTGGCATTATCAGTAGCAGTACAAGAGGGAGTTTGGCTTAAGAGATTTTTGGATCATTTAAGTGTTATTAAGCATGCTGCAAATTCATTGTTAATCAATTGTGATAGCCAAGCAGCAATAGCATACACCAAGGATCCAAAATATCATGGCAAGACCAAATATATAAATACCAAATATATAAATACCAAATACAATTTTATTAAAGATACGGTAGCACGAAAGGATATGAACTTGCAATATATATCTACACATAGAATGATAGCAGATCCTATGACGAAGCCAATTCCTAGAGATGTTTTCAATGGTCATGTAAAATCTCTAGGACCAAATAAAATTGTTATATCATTGTTAATGCCTATGAGTTTTTTTTTATATATTTATGCATATTAATACTTAGTGTATTATGTCAAGACAGTATGCCGGACAGATATGATTAACCCACTCACACGGAGTATTTGCCTCTATTTACTATATGATAAATAGAGATGAGACAATTTTAAGTTTATTATCTAGGTGATAATCGAGAGCTCAAGCTTAAAATAAAAATGTTGCCTTAACTAAGTGTTAAGATGAGGACATAATATTTACTATGTCCGAAAGTAAAATAGTCCACATATTTTACTTTATCTGTCTTTGATGCCATATGTGAGTGCTAATGGATTCTTTAGAAAAGTAGATACGTGAACTCAAGTTTAGACATTGAGTATGTCTGAACTATCATCTGTACGGTATTGAATATAAAGACATACGCTCCACGAGAAAGGAGTTAATACCGTAATACATATTTCATACTACGTATGCATGAGATGACCGATAAGAGTGGCAAAAATTTTTTATATCAACTTTATGCCGTGTGAGACTCTTGAGGATATGAGTTCCTCATTTAGTACCCTCACGACTCTGACTTATTCTTAAAGTTTCTATTCAATGTCCGCTCTCTTAGGGTGTTGCCAATGGTCATGAATGATTCAATCTAATGGGACATTTCTAGAAAAGCGAGCTAGACTGAAATAGAAAGGTTTAAGAAAAGAAGAAGATCAATTCATTTATGATGCCACATCCTATTTTTGTATTCATAGGTTGACTAATTATGATTTTGAGTAAATCATAGTTGTGAATACAATATACGATATACTAAAAGAGATCAAAAGAGATATAAATATGATTGGTTGATCTAGGGTATTGCATACTATATCTACTCGAAAACGTTATGCCCAATTTGAGCTACTATGTATTCCTAACAAATGCATGGTAATGAGCTCTCAAAGTATGCCGGTCGCACGGATTATTTGCTAGTATGAACATTGCAAAGAAAAGATAGTTATGTTTAGCTCACTATGTGTGAGTGGGAGATGATGGGTTTTGTGAATAAATGGGCCCGCCCATGATGGGCTAACCCAGCCCATGAAAGAAAATAACCACAAATGGCAGTTATTTTATGGGAACAAAAGTGAGAAGAATAAAACTTACGTGAGTTTTTGTAAGTGCTGGTTCACTATCAGAAACACTTAGGTGCCGCATGATAACCATTCCGGTTCTGTCCAGAACTGATTTTTTGCTCTCGAAATTAGTTTTGGACCAGAAACCCGTTTGTTAACGCAATTTAATTTTTCTATTTCTGGGACAAGTTTTTGTCCCAGAACTCATTTTGAACCAGAAATGAGAACCAAAAAAAAGTTGGTTTTTCATTTCTGGAACAAAAGTGAGAACCATTTTTGAGGAAATCATTTTCTTCAACACATCTCTCTCGTCTCCTTTGAGCTCTCCGATCTACCCATCTCTCTCTCTAACTCTCTCTGTCGCCGTCGAGAGGAAGCGAGGCCGTTCGTTCGCTCGCTCCGACCGAGAGGAAGCCAGGGCGCTCGCTCCTGCTCCACGTAACCTCCGGTCGTGTGCAAATCTCCTCTCATCTCTCTCTTTTCTGGATTTGAAAGTCACCGTGATCGGGGGGGTCAGCTTCGGCCTCGCCGTGGCTGGCGGTCGAGCTCGCGGTCACCCAGATCTGGGCGACGGCGAGATCGACCGCCGGCCCTGGGCGAGGCCGCTTAACCGCCGGCCCTGGGTGAGGCCGGAGATCTGGGCGACCGCGAGCTCGACCGCCAGCCACGGCGAGGCCGCTTAGCATCCAAATCTCCAACACCAAGAAGCCTCTCTTCTTCTACGTCAACCTAGCTAAGGTAAACGTATGGAGAGATTCGTTCGAATGACATGCGGATTCGACTTAGGTTTCTGGGTTTTTGTTTTTTTTTTTTGGATCGTTTTCGTCAGTGGACCTGCTTGTATCGATTCACGTAGTCAGGTTGATGTGTGAGGTTTGTTTGGCTTGTTGTGGTTTCGTGCTTCACCGTCTACAGTCAGGGCGGAGGCGATAATGTGTGCCGTCGCCGACATACGTTGTTTGCCTGTTTTTGCTTTGGAATGTGGGATTTGGTTTTGGTTGATCGTGTCACGTGGAGTTGTATGTGTAAAAGTTTGGTTCTTTTGCGGGAATCGATGGACAGTCAGTCGGCGGTTTGGTGATTGGTGCGGTTTTTTGTTGTGAATGCAGACTTATATGCAGCAGTACAATGAGGTGGAACTTTTTGCTCTTGGGATGGGTATGGATTCTTATTCGTTATTGTTGTTTTTGTTTCGCCTTTGATTCGTATGACTGTGTTTGTCGGAGTCAGGACTGTGCGTATGGTGATTAGAACATGTCGATAGATATTCCATTTAACTTATAAGCATGCTTATAGAGCATTCTCCTCCTGTCCAAATTGGAAATCTCGTCGCTAGTGCTTGTATACTAGTCCATTCTTAGTCTATTTCTGCTTTGGCCTTGATCATAACTGAAAATTCTCATATGCAATCCCCTTTCTGAGTGCTTTTTGCAAAACCAATTATGGGTATGCCTTGTAGTTTATATAACTCTATGAAGCACGCAATAGTTCTTAGTTGTTGAGGAATTCGTGCAGAGGGTCGTTTGAGGAGCCATAAGCAGCCATAAGCCTTTCTATCTGCTCGGGTTTGCAGTATCTAGGGGTTTCTGCGGTTGCCCTTGAACCTTCTTTTGTCTCTTAGGATGACTAGACTAGGCCTTATTGGACAGACTAAGGCTTGTAGATATATAGTTTCTGTTTTCGGGCAAAACAATTCCCTGTTTTGGGTTGGTTGGTGATGAGTTTTAATTGACTGTCAGTAATGCACAAGATTCAGCTAACTGGCGCATTGTTAATTGTTAATTGTTAATTGTTCTGTATGTTCTTTTTTATTTTGAAAGAGGTTCAGCTACCTGTCTGCTCATCGTGGCAATTGGCATTCTTAGTTTTTCATTCCATGGTTTTACATATGCAGCTATTGCAACAGTGGTCACCATGGCGGAAATTCTAAAGAACAATGGATTTGCTGCAGAGAAGAGTATGATTTTCTCTATGTTTTCATAATATATGTTTGAAGCAGGTAATGTGCAAGTTTATGAGGAAATGCAAATACACTTCTTGCAGAGATCACAACGTCAACTGTTGGTATCAAGGATGAATCAAGAGGACGACCTGTCCAAAAGGCCAAGGTGAGTAAGCATTAGTCTTTATGTGCACTTGATAGCGAATTTTCATCGCCGATTTTACTTTTAGTACTCATGTCGAGTTTGATAACCTAGGGGGATTATATACTGTGCAGATGGAGATATTGCTAGGGAAGTTAGAGAAGTTCGACGAGTTGATGGCAGCTGCTACAGAGCAGGCTAATGCCGGAGCCATTGAAGAAGAGCAGAGTTGAAGACTTGAAACTGCGTCGCCATTTACCATTTGCTTGTGGTCTAGGTCTAAACATGATTTGTAGAGTAGTCCTGATTGAGTTTGTAGCCCTGGAAATTTTGGAGGAACAGGAATGAAGTCCAATCTGCTGTTCATTTCCTTTTCATTGAATTTTTCGTGTTGATGTCGTGATTTGTGCGCTGTGCATTTGCAAGATGAGCATATCTGTGCAGTCTCGATGTGTTTCTATGTGCTTGGAAGTAATCAATCTCGGTCGAGTCTCTCTCTGCAGATAACAGTTGCAAATATATTCAGGACATCAGATGGAGAAGAGGCAGCCGAGGGAGTGTCCGCACTGTCATACTTGACATTTTCTCTTGGAAACTATGAGCTAGCGGTGTTATTGAGAGATCATTTGCGGTGTTAAAGAATCGCTTTTTCATTTTGAGATACATGCCTTCATTTTCAATTCAAAAGCAGTCATGTATTGTAATTGCATATTGTGCTATTCATAATTACATCCGTGATCAAGATAAGATGGATAAGAACTTTTCATAATATGGTGATTCAGAGTACTCGTTTGGAAGTGCACAAGATGAGGATATTGACGATACATCGACCGAGGAGGATATCAAGATCAACATGCTTAGGAAAAAAATTGCCAATCAATTGGCAATTGATAATAATATGGCGGAGATTCCACGAAAATGTGTTTCCGACTTTTCTAATGTATTTCCATTATTTTGTATTTGAGGATTTTTTATGTTGGTTCTTATAATGTCACATAGTATTTTGGGATCTCCTATATTGGCTCTTATAATGTGATGTGCTTGGTTACTTTTTTCCATAAGCATTTGCGATTTTATGAGGAACGATGCATACTCACAAATATTGAGAGCAAATATCGAGAGCCATGGTGGTTGAATGCTGAAGACCCGTTCCGGTGCTTGGCCATTTGCATTAATTTGACTGGAATTTGTGTGCCGGCATACGTAACGTTACGAATCCAACATAAAATTTAATTTCAAAACTTCACAACCTGTGGCCACTCGCTTTGAGCGAAATTTAATTTTTTTAAGGTGTCGAAAAAAATTTAAAAAATCATAAATTTCAAAACTTCATAGAATGGCTTAGAATACCTGTAGCCACCCACTTTGAGTAAAATTTAAATTTTTTAACTATCGAAAAAAAATAAAAAAATGAGAAATAAAAAATTTTTCAAAATGGCTTAGAATATCTGTGGCCATCCACTTTTTGCTCAAAGTGGATGGCCATATGTATTCTAAGTCACTCTGTGAAGTTTTGAAATTTTTGATTTTTTATGTTTTTTTTTGCACCTAAAAAAATTTAAATTTCACTCAAAATGGATGGCCATATGTATTCTAAGTCATTCTGTGAAGTTTTGAAATTTTTGATTTTTTATGTTTTTCTTTCACCTAAAAAAATTTAAATTTCGCTCAAAGTGGATAACCACATGTATTCTGAGTCATTATGTGAAGTTTTGAAATTTTTGATTTTTTAATTTTTTTGGCACCTAAAAAAATTTAAATTTTACTAAAAGTGGGTGGCACAGGTATTTTAAGCAATTCTGTGAATGTCACGCCCCGAACCGCAGCGGGCACGCGACATCCCTTACCTGGTCAATGAATACGACATCCCAGGAATATCGCCAACATCAATAAACGTCAGAGATTTACAACCACAGCGGATTACGATAAATCCCGGACAATATAAAAACTAGGGAAGCATTAAGGGAGAATATACATATCCATATCTCATTTCCAGACTTATACCAAAATATTTACAATTACAAAGCCACCCCAACGCTTACAAGCCACCATAAATATAAGTGCACGCCACACTACTACGGTCAGTAAAAAAAGGGCCTATGACCTGCTCAACTTTCCATCCAAAATGGTACTTGCAAAAACCCATTCCCTATCCGAATATTACTCCCTACGCCCCTTATTAGGCGTCCATTCTGAATCTGATTCTCCGCCCTCTGAGTCGGAATCCCCTTGTGTCAATCCACCAGATACTCTAGAACCTCTAGTTCGGTGTCCAGTGAGGACTCCAAAACATTCTGGCGGCGGTGGCGGATTATTCATCGCTCGGCGAGGGATCTGGAATGATTTGGTTTATACAACCATGAGACACTTCTCAATAAATTGTAACCTAAACCCTACCTAGGCTATCACGTTATTCCAGACATAGAAAAACACACGACCAATCGAACCACCACATAACATATGAATACACATACCTGAACTCTCGACACACGCAGCCTGCAGAATAGTTCACTGATAAAAATTTATTTTGAAAATACATGACACAACATACGAACTTTTCATAAATCACTCACCCAACGAACATGCCACATTTCCAATCCGCTCAACATACACACATTCCACCTCCACTTCCTCATTCTTTCCATTCTCAATTCTTCTTTCACTCGCCAGTGACCCGTGTTGAAGTACACGCCTTAGGCACACTGCGATCATTCATTTTTCTCTTTCACTCGCCAATGACCCACGTTGAAGTACATGCCTTAGGTACACTGCGACCAACACTCGGCCCGCACCAAATGCGACAGGCCTACATGATCGGAACCCGAGCTTATAATGCCTCGGTCCAATCCCGGTTTCACCCGAGCTGATCGTGCCTCGGACCGAACTCAATCATGCTCTTTCGAGCCTCAGCTTGTGCCAAATGCAACAGACTTACGTGATCGCTGCCCGAGTTTATGATACTCGGCCCGATCCCACCTCACTTTCTCATGCCATTGCCTCAAATTCCGTGCACACTTGCACCCCACACTTCACCACATCACCATTTTCACACAAAAGCACATCTTTGCATAAAACAGCATTTTTCTTTGTTCAAATGTTTTCAAATCATTTTTAGCCCTTCACGGGATTTTCATAAAATTCCAAGACGGACCTAACGGTACCAATCACGTGTCAAACGACTCACCACAGCACAGTGCACAATACCCCCACAGCTCGTGAACAGTAATTTCTGCACTCAAATCACAAAATCACACTTCCGACTCTTCACAACACTTACATAAAACTCCGAGCCGGACTCACTAGTACCATTCTCATACCCAACAGCACGCCACAGCATACTAAACCCCAATTCACAGCATTGATCGACCTCTAATTTTCCACCAAAATTCTCGGAATTCAAACCTAGGGCCCGTAATTCAACTTAACTCGCAAAATCGCAACAACCCGCGTCTATCTAAACCCGAAACAACCTGATCTACTAGGCGAGAGTTTAGACCACAATTTACCTAGTTCTAGACTTTCTCAGCTAGAACAAAAGTGGCGGTAAAGCTTGAAATCCAACGAAGGCTTGCGGTGGCGGCGACAATCGACGACGATCGGCCAGCGGCGGCTTGCGGCGGGTGTCCGCAGCGGCGATGAGGGCTCACGGCCAGAGATGGAAAGAGAGAGAGAGAGAGAGAGAGAGAGAGAGAGAGAGAGAGAGAGAGAGAGAGAGACAGTTGGGTGGTGGTGGTCGGTGTGGGGCGGTCCAGCGACGGGGGACGGCGCAGATGGCGATGGGCTTGATCGGCGGAAGAGAGAGAGAGTGATCAGAGGGGAAGGGATTCGCGGCCAAAAATGGGGGGGGAAGGGGATTTCATGAAGGGGGAGAGAGAGAAGAATGGGGGAGAGAGAGAAGAATGAGGGAGAGAGAGAATGGTCTAGGCTTTTTCTTCAAGTTTTGACCCCTTTTTGAAAAATGACTAAAATGCCCTTGTCTAACCTTTTTGATCCAACGATCCAAATTCAATCTTATCTTGATTCGACGGCCGAGATCGATTCTTGCACAAAAATATCCAAGGGTATACTTGTAATTTCCAAAATATCCAAGGGTAAAATTGTCCAATCAAAATTTGAGGGCAAAAATACCAAAATGCCCTTTACCCTTAAAACATACCCTTTTATAAATCCTAGGGGTATTTTGGTCATTTTCTCCTTTTCTTGTCCAAATCGAATTTTTCCAAAGGAATTGAGCGCACCAAAAATTCGCACGTGTCACATGCAACGTCATCCTAACATTCTGTCGTGACTTCCTAATTTTCCGGTGTCCAATTTGGGCAAGAGTCCAATAATTAAATTCTATTAAACGCAACTCGAGCGTTTCTTGAGCTAACGGGCGGCTTGCTGGAGAAATTCGCAGAATCGACTCGTGACTGATACTGAATCGAGTCACGTGCAAGTCCGTTCGGTGCGTGACGACCTCGGTTGTCATTAAAATCGCGAAGATCAATCACTTGATCCGAGGGGTACGATCGTTCGGTATAATTTTGGAATCATTCGTCAAGTCGTTTCATGGTCTAACGGAATCACCCACGATCCACTACTAGGACAGTGGCGGACTGACCCCTAACTATCCTTGGATCGGCCAACAGTGGTTCAAAATATCACTTCTGCGATTTAATGATCGAAATCCATTCACGATCAAATTTTCTTTAGTCCCGCGAATTTAATTTCCCTATTAGCCTTTTCCTAATGGTTAGCATTCCCAGGAATGATCAGTTCCAGGCCAGAATTTACTGCGAGCACATCTCATAAAACTCAATCATTCAATAAATTTCAATTGGTGGAAATTTCGGAATGTCACAGTGAAGTTTTGAAATTTTTTATTTCTTGATTTTTTTTGAAAAAATTCAACAAATTTCCTATTTTTCCGAAATCTGATTTTTTTTCTCAACATTTTGATGATTTTTTCTGGAATTTTTCAATTTTTTGGGATTTTCTGAATTTTTTTAAAGATTTTTATGAATTTTTCAGATTTTTTTATTATTTTTATTCAATTTCTAAAAAAATGGATTTCTGTTCCTGGAAATAGAATTTTTTGTTGTTTATCAAACGGGTTTTTGTTTCAGGAAATAGAAATTTGTGCTGTTATCAAACGGGTTTCTGCTCTAAAAATAGAAATTTTTTGTCGTTATCAAATGGGTCTTTTTTCTCAAAAACTCATCCAGGAACTAGAAATAGAAAAATCTATTTATGGTTCAGGAATTCATTCCGGAACAGAATGGTTATCATTCGCTACCTTACTCTCACTTGAAAACAAAAGGAAAAAGCAACTTTGCTTGACAATCGAAGGATCACTTTTTCTCTTGAGGCTACAATAGGTGCACTTAATCTGTGGCAAAGAGGTATGTTCGTTTACGTGATATGTCACTTTTTCTCTTGAGGCTACAATAGGTGCACTTAATCTGTGGCAAAGAGGTATGTTCGTTTACGTGATATGCTTCGTTCAATTAGTGATTCAAGTATAGGATGGGCACTTTTTTCGCGTTTTTTGCATTATGTTTAGGAATCTGTTTCCTTCAGTTTTGGTATAAGGCAGTTTGCATACTGGGTATACGAGAATGTTGTCAAAATGGGCAATTGGAATCATTAGCAACTGAGGATGGTAGTGGGAAAGGTTTTGGTATAAGGTAGTTTGCGTACGGGGTATACGAGTTCGTAATGTAGTCATAATGGTGAGGACAGCACAGAACATGGCATTGGGTATCTGACATTCCTTCGCTTCACCAATTCTCATATGGCCAGTCTTTAGCTGTCTATGTTCTTACGCGGTTAAACATGCCAATCTTTTGAAATGGATTTCGACGGACAATTTAATTTTCTTCTATGCCCACATTCCACTCAGTGTCTAATGCAATTGTGCTAGAATAGGAACTAGCATTCCAACGGAATGCCCCTTGCGTGTGTTTTCTCTAATTCGTCTTTTCCGTAAAAGTAAAGGAGAGAAGGAAAGGTACATTAGGGAAAAACAAAGGCTCATATAGCTTTGCCAGTTCAATGCAAGGGTCATTCGAGTGGAATGGAGAAAAAACACAAGCAAGGGGCATTCCATTTTTCCATCAGAATCAAACATTAAGAATATTCTCCTTTTGATTCTATTCCTTTCTCGATGCCGACCATCCTTATTTCATTCGTTCATACAAAATGTACCACTGTATAGAGTACTTCACATGGAGCTCCTTTCGTAACTGGCTGAAACCTTCTTTCCTTAGACCTCTTTATTGGCTGACTTAAATCAGATGTAGTTTAGAAGAACCTCAGGTTTCAGTTCCGGATCAAAATTCCAAATCTCTTGGTAGAACCAGTAATTCTGTTTTGAAGGTAGTCATACAGGCTTTTGTTTTGTGCAGCATTTAAAGATTAATTGCTTCAGAATCAGTGCGTTTAAGTTTCCTTTCCATAAGTAATAATAAAGATGTGGTGTGCGGGATCTAGCACATTTGCTTGGATCGGTAGACTTTGCTTACACAAATTGATGAAGGGGATTTCATATTAGATACTTGATGGTCTTGATAGAGAGAGCACTTGGCTTTGTGACTGACTTATGGGCTATGCACTTTCGACTTCGAGTGAGAGGAATGCAGTCTACTTCTTTTCGCAGTTTTAGATGCAAACATACTCGTGGGCCTCTTAGTCATTGCATTAGTCTGTCTTCATTTTTGGGCTGCACAATGCTTACATTGGCAAATAAACTAGCTATAAGCTTTACTGTCGATGATTCATGACGTTTGCCCACGGAAGTATACAGATGCAAATGGATTTTTTAGAGGCTTAAATAGAGGTGCTGAAAAAATTTGTGACACCCCTTTCAACTGATAAAAGTAGCTGTTGCAATTTACATACCTCTTTCCATTGTAGTATCTAAACCATGCATTTATGGCTGCGCAGACTGAAAGATCTTCACCAGAGGTGTACAAAAGAGATGGATGCTTGTGTCGGTTGCATGTATTACCACACAAATGGGTTCGATTTATGCCACGAAGAGCAGCAAGCCTTTGAAAAGGCATGCCCTTAATAACTGGCCTTTGGGCTGGGCCCTATTATTGCAGTAAGGATTCGAGGTGTTTCTAATAATGAACTAAATTCGATATTATGACTTTCCATAATTGGGTTTTTCTTTTAATTCCTTGATTCAGGGTTAAAGAGCAAAAGAAAGGTTGGGCAGATGAAACACGTTCCTACGAAAAACGACTTCTCCCATTTTCCCACGTTAAAGAGCAAACGAAAGGTTGGACAGATGAAACACGTTCTACGATTTTTCCCATTTTTCCATAAGAGCAAACGAAAGGTTGGACAGATGAAACACGTTCCTTTGACTTCTCCCATGTGAAGTGTCAAAAGAAGTTGGAGAAGAAGGATCGTTGACTTGACTCGAACTCTCACACTTCTTCAATTAAATATCATCTGCCAACTGCAACTTTACTTTCTAACTAGCCGTATACTCCGACCAAAAAAAAACTAGCTGTATGCATTTCGATCAAAAAAAAAAACTGGCTGTATACCTTGGGACTATATTAAAATGTTAAAGATCATAATATAATAGAGTGGACTTTGTTATTATTAATTAATAATCCATCTAAAAGTGTTCAAGATGCAAAATGCAGTTTGCATATTGGTATAACAAGTTTGAAGCGGGTACAACATGAATCTAAAAGGTAATATTTTGAAATAAATTCTTCTTGAGTATAGAACAGATTTTGATCTCTTTCATGTATGAGCACTATTTTCGATTTTGTAATAACAAACGCTATTCCAAATTGTATAATTTATAGAAAAGATATATATTACAATTGACAGATAAAAGTAAAGTTGATTATAAATTGTGAAATAGACCTACTTACATATATGGTCAATAGTGTTCTGCTTCGGAGGACCAGAAAGTCAAGATTTTTGCGTCCGGAAAAGACTAGAGTCGCCATCCCTACTAAACGGCCCGGTAATTCAGGGATTGGAAAGACATAGTTGATGAAGAACAAAACTAGGGCCCCATGGTGTTTCAGTTTTGGCAGACTGACTTGATCATCAATAGTTTCATTGACTGACTTGATCATCACGGCCTTGTAATTTTCTCGACTTGAGTGGCCCATAAACGATCTGTCACGATTGTGCCGATGACATCAACGTGTCTTAGTGTGGAAGATCATGTTGCCTACTATTATATATTTCACAAATTATTCCGCAACAACGCCACACAATAATCGAAAGAGACACGAGCTGAGAGCGCTTTGCTACAAATCCACATGGACCTTCCCAATAGAGATCGGATTTTATCCGGGTCATTGTCATGCTTAACTTCCATCATTCTTCTGTTAGGGAGTGTCTTGGCTTTGGTAGAAGCTAGCGGGAACGAGACCGATCGGTTGGCTCTGCTGGAATTCAAGGCCCGAATAGCCGATCCCGGTGGGGTTTTGAGTTCGTGGAATGATACTAGCAAAATTTGTGAATGGTACGGTGTCACATGTGGCCGTAGACACCACAGAGTAACTGTATTGGACCTCAGCTCCAAGAACCTGGATGGGGTCATGCCACCCCATATTGGTAATATGAGCTTTTTGAGGGAAGTTCATCTGCAGAACAATAGTTTTCGCTCCGAAATTCCCTCGCAATTCGGCCGCTTGTTTCGGTTACAAAAGTTGTTCCTTGATAACAACTCGTTTAGCAGACAAATCCCTTCGAATCTCTCCCATTGCTCTAATTTGCTCATTTTTAACTTAGGCTTCAACACCCTTGAAGGAAATTTGCCTGCGGAACTCAGCTCCTTCAACAAGCTCCAAACGCTTATTTTTCAATCCAACAGCTTGATGGGAAACATTCCGGCGTCATTTGGAAACTTATCCTCTCTTCAAGTCTTCGGTACAACATTAAATAACCTTGGTGGTACGATTCCAGAAACTCTCGGCAGGCTGAGAAACCTAAATGCCCTCGCTCTCAGCTGGAATAAATTCATAGGTACGATTCCTATCTCAATCTTCAATATATCCACTTTGACAATCCTTTATGTGTCCGCAAACCAATTAAAGGGGGGGCTTACCCAGTTACTTAGGCTTCACTCTTCCAAATCTCGAGGAAATCTATTTGGATCACAACCACCTCACTGGACCCATTCCTAAGTCAATATCCAATGCCTCTAACCTCGGTGAATTCGTAATCAAGTCGAACAACTTTACTGGGAAAGTTCCTTCTTTCTCAAAGATGAGAGGACTCAGTCGGTTTATTATTAGCCATAACGGCTTAGGAAGTGGGCAATCTGCTGATTTGGACTTCCTCTGCTCTTTAACCAATTCCACAAACTTGAATATATTGGGTGTAGAGAGCAATGCTTTTGGAGGACCAATCCCCGACTGTATCGGTAACCTCCCCATCACCCTTTCGCAGTTCGGGTTAACTTACAATCGTATTTCTGGAATCTTACCTTCTCGAATCGGAAATCTCATCAATTTGGAAGTTCTGGTACTGGGAGACAATAACATCTCAGGAAACATTCCTTCCGAGATTGGAAATATGAACAAACTAAAGGTTTTGAGTCTCGGCCAAAATAAATTCTCGGGGCAGATACCAGAATCTATTGGGAATTTAAGAATGTTAACCCAATTGGCCTTGTATATCAATAATCTTCAGGGCTCAATACCATCGTCTCTAGGAAACTGCCAGAATCTACTTCTCTTGGACCTTTCGACCAACAACCTCAGCGGTAGCATACCCCCAGAAATTATGGGCCTCTCATCTTTGTCCATTTATCTGGACTTGTCTCAAAATAGTCTCACCGGCTCCCTTCCAGGAGAAGTTGGAAACTTGAAAAATCTCGGTGTACTAAGTATTAACGAGAACAGATTATCTCAACAAATTCCAAGTAGTATCGGTGATTGTATAAGCATGGAAAGCCTATATGTGCAGAATAATTTCTTTGAAGGGCCCCTACCATCGACTCTGAGTTCAATGAGAGGCCTTCAGGTTTTGAATGTTTCCAACAACCGATTATCAGGTCAAATACCGGAATTTTTAGAGTCGCTGAATCTGACAAATTTGAGCCTTTCTTACAACAATTTTGAGGGTGCTTTACCAACGAGAGGAATTTTCAGAAGTGCCATTTCAACTTCAGTTATTGGAAACAAGAAGCTTTGCGGGGGTCTGCCAGATTTTCAACTACCGAAATGCGACTACAAGGAGTCAAAACTAAAGAGAATAAGCGGAAGTGCAAAAATTCTGATATCCACAGTCTCTGCTGTTGTTGGCGTGGCCTGCATATTCTCTTTGCTATACTTCTTTCGGTATAGACATAATAAGAAAGCATCAGCTTCGAGCTCTTCTGAAGATGGGCTTTTGCATGTTTCTTATCACAGTCTACTGAAAGCGACGGGTGGATTCTCCTCCACCAATTTGCTCGGTGTGGGCAGTTTTGGGTCCGTGTACAAAGGGATTCTTGATCAGACTCAGTCGATCGTGGCCGTCAAGATTCTCGACCTTACATGTCATGAAGCTTCCAAGAGCTTCATGGCCGAGTGCAGCGCCTTGAGAAATATCCGACACCGTAATCTCATAAAGGTACTCACGGCATGTTCTGGATTTGATTTTCATGGAAATGATTTCAAGGCACTGGTCTATGAATTCATGTCGAATGGGAGCTTGGATGAATGGTTGCACCCAACAACACTGCAATATACAGCGAGAAGCAAGTTGAGTCTACTTGAGAGAGTGAATATTGGCATTGATGTTGCTTGTGCATTAGATTATCTCCATCATCATTGTGAAACGCCTATAATTCATTGTGATCTAAAGCCTAGCAATGTCCTTCTTGATGATGAAATGACCGGACATATAGGTGATTTCGGGCTTGCCAGGTTCCTTCCAGAAGTAACGCATAAGTTATTAGCCGATCAATTGAGCTCTGTCGGGGTAAAAGGATCTTGTGGCTACATAGCTCCAGGTAATGATGCAACAGTTAGGTCTTTCAGTTTATTTGCTTATATCGAACACGTAATTTGAAGACCGATCCTTGGAAAAAGGCGTAAACATGAAACATGACCAAGACTATATTTTAATCTCAATTATTGACTATGCATCACTACACTCTATTGACTATTGTAGAGTACGGCTTCGGAAGTGCAGTATCCATGGAAGGAGATGTGTACAGCTTCGGAGTCCTCATTTTGGAGATGTTCACAGGCAAGAGGCCGACCGATGACATGTTTGAAAATGGGCTAAACCTTCATTGCTTTGTGACAGCAGCTTTGGCAGACCAAGTGGAAAAGGTAGTCGATCCTGTTTTGCTTCAAGATTTTGAGGAGTCGAAGAAGAGACAAACAGTCGCTCCGGAGGACAAGAACAAAAGCTGGTGTTGTATTCATGAATGTTTGGTTTCGATCTTTGAAATAGGAGTCGCTTGCTCTTCTGAGTCTCCCGGGGAACGAACGGACATCGGTGATGCATTGACTAATCTCCAAAAAATCAAGAAGAAACTTCTTGAGTTCATTGTCATTGCCTAGTTCATGTAAAATCCGAACTTCATATGGAGTCATGTGGTCTTCACGATCATTACTTTGTCTGGAAGTGGATATGGAATTTTGCCATGCAAAGACAATTTGAATCTGGCAATAGCAAAACCACAAGTAACGGAGACTAGTTATTTAGCAATCTAAGGAAGATCTATGAAAAATAAATGTACTTTGTTTTGCTTTAGCTTCTAATATAAGTACCTCCAGACATCTAGTAACATGGACGTTTGTCTTGCTTGCAAACTTGGCCGGTTTGTTTTGGATTTTAAAACCAGAAAAACAATTACTAAATGACTTTCCTCTAAAAGTTATATAATGGTTAAATTTATAAAAGCTTATGACAAGGAATATGTGAGTACATATATCAATATTTGTTCATCTTATATCTATAGATAAAGCCGGACCTTAGAGAATATGCACTTTTGTGATCGCCACATGGCAAACTTGGCCTATTTGTTTTGCATAATCATGCCACATGGCCCACCTTCGTTCAATTAGCATTAGTTTTGTAATTTGTCATCCTCAAGCGTCTATTTTTTTATTATATTTAAATTTAAACTTTAGAATGGATAGAAAGCAAATATATTATTCTTAAGTGGATTAGTCCAATAAAAGAAATAATATAAAATCTTGAATTACATTTCAATTATCCTTTTCAAATATTTATCTTCTTTCGACTTATGTTATTGATTTTATATTTGAAAAAAAGAAGAAAATAAAGATAAAATGTTTTCAAATGTAAAATTAGTCCTTTTAATCTGAAAATAATTCAAAAGGAGAATAATATCGTCTTAAACTAAAAACACTCATAATTTGAAGTATAGTTCTTGTTAACTACGTGAATAAAAGCATCAATTGAAATAATGTGAATGATATATTATTTTATTACTTGAATATATTTTACTTAATATTCACTAAATTGGGCATTACATTCAATTGATAAAAAAATTAAAATCATTTGAATTACTTTGCATTTAATATTATTACTTCTTTTAGAATGCGCTTATTTTAAATTTCGCTTACTTTAAATATAGCGTATATCATCTGAAGCAAATTTGTTTAGTACTAAATGAAAATATTCTTTACCAAAATCCACTTAATTTGACAAGGAGGTCAATTACATCTTTCCATGTGAAATTTGAAAAAGATTGGACATCCCTTTTTAATTCCAAATTACACATGGAAAACCTTAAACATGTTAATTCAAGTACGAGGATTAGGGGTGATCAATTCCAGGGTCAGTTCCCACCCTAGAACCTAGCATCAGACCGGTTAGGGTCGGTTCCCAATTTATTGATCCGAGAATCGCCCCCCCCTCCCCCCCCGATTCCAAGGTCAGTCCCAAAACTGGTGATTTCTTCTTCTTCTTTTTTGTTTCTTATATTCCTTACAAGTGGAAGTTTCCCAACATTAGAAGAAAATAATAATTTACAAATTAGAGTTTGCTTCAGAATAAAAAAAATAAGAAATATTGGCCAAACCGATTATTCTCGATTCCAAATTTTTTGAACCGAGACCTACCAAGAACCGGATCGGTACCAATGCATAACCCTAACGAGGATAAAGACTCCTTTCCTCTTTATCAATGGGGGCTCTCCATTTATGTCAATACCTAATAGATGAAGACATACGGAAAATTTACAGAATTATCCTTTCTTGAATATGGAATATTTTTCACGAACGCAAAGCTCATTCAAGGTCATCATGACCCTGAGGATTTGAAATTTTTTATGATTAAGTTGAGATAAATGCCATTAATGCCCTCAATTTTTCAGCACTTAATTTTCAATTTTATCAATGTTGAAAATGAAATAAGATATGTTTAATAATAAGTGAACATTGAATGCCAAATAATAATAGTTTGAACTAATCAGGAGTACTATTACTAAGTTTTTGCAAAATATTTAACAAAACTTTGAGTACCAATAGATATCTTTTTTCTATCGAATGAATTAAGTGGCCTTTGTTACCTAGCAAATTAGTGATTTTCTAACTTAATTAAACCTTTTAAGCTTAACCTAGTCTTGATTATCAATAGTGTTTAATTTTATTGAGTGCTAAATATTTTAGTTTTCGCGACTTCATCGAGTTATCAAACAAGCTGTAAATTTGGAAACTACTCTCTTTGGATTTACTTTCTGTAAACACCGTTTAATATATTATAGCATTGGTGAAGATTTTGGTAATTATACATAAAACTCAAATTAGTGATCACCTTGATATTGAAATTCAAATATTAGATAATTTATGCAGACTTCAGGAAACTTAAATGTGCAATAATAAATTCTTTTATCATTAAAAAGGTGGAAATAGGCAGCTAGTAGATGTCAAATCTCACAGCCGTTACGAAATATTGAGTTTGAGCCATGACTTTTCAATCCACCCGTATCAATACGAGCATGTCGGGCTAGAGATTCTTCCACAACATGACTTGATGGTGATCGCAGTGTGACTCTTTTATACCGGGCATCACGTTCAATGGTAGGTGAGAAAGTATCTTGTTAACGTGAAGAATCAACTTATTGAATATTTTCTCACATATTCCATTATTGAATACCACATATATTGGACATTGCCAATACCAGATAATCATGTATGGAAATTATGCTTGTGTTGACACCCAAAATTATCCCCAGTGGGAGTGGACCGGTTGCAATTCACAAAGGACATAAAACACAGCCCACATAGCATAAATCCGGAGAAAAGCCGTGAGTCAGGCCTAGAGGCATCGGAAAGATTTGAAACAGTTATCGATAGGACACGTCATTTAAGTGTCAACAAGTCCAAGATCACGAGCCTTGCACGTGAAGTCGACAAGTCCAAGATCACGATCCTTGCACGTGCCGTCAACAAGATCACGAGCCTTGCACATGACGTTGACAAGTCCAAGATCACGAGCCTTGCATGTGAAGTCAACAAGTCCAAGATCACGATCCTTGCACGTGACGTCGACAAGTCCAAGATCACGAGCCTTGCACATGACGTCGACAAGTCCAAGAACACAAGCTTTGCACGTGATGTCAATGAGTCTGAGATCATGAATTAAATGCATGGTTTCACGTAGTAAAGAAATTCATTTCCACGTGTCAAAAAGTGAAACATGGGAAACAGCAGGGAATAAAGAGATACGTGGAAGAAAATCAGCCATTACGTGATGCCTAAAGAGCGTAAGCAACATCAATAAGTCAGGAAACGGTTAAAGCGTGAAACGTAAGGAAGTGGAAAACAACTTTCAAGGAGAAGTAGCAGGTCAATAGTTATCAGGTTGCTTTATAAATACTCAAGGATTTCCAAGGTAGAAGCCCCCCAGAAGAACACAACAAATCTCTTATCTATCTTTATTTTCAGCACATTAGGAATAGTTGTAGCTACCAAATTCCAAGTCGTAGATTCAATTCCGGCGAGAGTCTTTATTCGGTCTAGCATTGTTGATTAAATTCCAGTGTTGTGCCACCAGTTCAGCGTCATCGATTTAATTCCGGTATTTTGCTTGGAATATAGTTGTTGATTGGATTCCAACCATATTCTCTCAAGTCACATCATTGATTAGATTCCGGCGTACTTGGAATTGCAATGTCATGTATTAGTTGTGTCGTTGATTATATTTCGACATAGCTTGATCTCGGTATTTGCAAGTTATCATCCCATTGTTAGTATTGCTGAGTTAGGTGTATTATCGAGTTGGGTTGTAAGATACAAGTTGGGCTTAATAAATGCATTTGACATTCTCTGTCCGAGCTTGATTCAAGACCCTAGTCCTCTCTAATAAAATCCGAAACGCAATGTTCGGTGAAAGATTTTCGACGGGATAAAACTGGCGAAACATCTTTTTGCAACGCCTAACGGGACCCTCATTGAGTTAAGTGGAGAGAGTGCTGTGCCACGCGCCCGAAGTCGGACCAACTCGGATAATACTATTGACGAGCAAGCTGCATCGATGTCAAAAGATAATACCCGCACTGAGACATCATCTGCTCAACTTCTTCATATCGAGGCTCCTAACCAATCTTGAGAGGAGGCTACAGATATGTCAAGACAGCGCGTTGAAGATAGAAGGCAAACTGAGCTCACACCAGTTGCACTTTCTACCATAAAGCGGACTATTGAGGAAACTCAGAATGAGTTCGCTGATTATGTGGTAAGGCGTTATGACTGAGATGGTTAGGCCTTTGATCATCAACATTTATCATGAATGCACTCAAGGTTAACATGGAAGGTCCATTGCACCGACCCAACTGAGAACAGAATCTCCGTCAGCATTGGGAGGTCCTACAATACAATTTGGGACAATGATGCAAGGCACGTCGACGATCTCGCCCATTCGAATATTACTCAGGGGAGAAACCCTGCTAGTAGCACCCAATGAGGGATTTCCTCATGCTAACGTGGACCCAAATGGAGGAGTTGCTCAGCAGACAGTGATCGATGAAAACCTCCGAGGAGGACATCAAGTTTCTCAGGTGCAAGGTCCCCCTATGATCCAGGTAAATCCTCCACCTATAGTCCTAGATGTTCAAAATCCTGCAGCACCTTTGCTTAAGGGGCCAGAGCAGCTCTAACAGATAAACATGCAACCACAACTTCAGGCACCCCAGCCTACAGTGCATAACGTAAATCAGCATTTTCCACCCCTATGGGTCCAAATGTTCATGTCCAGCTACCATTGCCAACACAGTTAAACCCACCAGTCAATCCACCTATGATTGCTCACAACGTACCACAAATTATGTAGCCACAACCTTAACAACAGCCACAGTTACCACAGCAGCCATTCTACTAATTACCTCATCAAAATCTGAACCAGCCAGCCACCTAATTATGTTGTAGCTCCTGCGCCCGTCGTAGGTCAAGTACGAAATCAGTTGGTAATGGATCTGTGATAAGGGGATATGGTCATGATATGGGATACTTCCCAAACGTTTATAAAAAAACTATATCCTAATTGGATGGATACCATACCATATCCAAGGGATTTTAAAATGCCAGAGTTTATATTGTTCACCGGAGAGGAAGATCAGTCCACTTTTGAACATGTTAATCACTTTCTGGCGCAATGTGGCAATGCAGCTCATGCTGATTATTGGAAGTTGAGGTTATGTCCCTTATCCTTGTCAAAAACTACGTTTACTTGGTATATTGCTTTACCTGCAAATTCGGTTACATCTTGGGAACAGATGGAAAGGTTATTTCATTACCAATTTCAAAGGGTTGTGCCGAATTTGTTGGTAGCTGATCTCTCGACTATGAGACAGTTAGCCAATGAATCTATTGATCAGTTCATTTCCAAATTTAAAAGGGTAAGGAATAAGTATTTAGTCCCTTTACCTGAAAAGACTTTTGCGGACCTTGCTTTTAACGAACTGAAGTTTGAAAATCGAGAAAGAATGGTTGGACAACTTTATTCAAATCTGTTCCAGTTGTCAACCATAGCTACTAAGCATGAAAGCCTCCTTCAGGAAAAAGACAAAAGGTATGGTCGACGGGGTGAAGTTCGTTGGGCCAATGCTGTCGAGAGCGAGGATGAAACTAAGTCAGCAGATATAACAGATGTGGCTCTCGCTAAAATGGTGATTGATAAGCCACACGTCTGCCAAGCTCTAAAGCCAGCAAGAGTTGAAGAAAAATCCAACCTCATGACCAAGGCTAAGGAACCCATTTTTTATTCTTTCGATATCAATAAGATGGAAGAAATATTTGACTTATTGTTAGCCAATGGACAGATCAGACTAACGGAGGTCAAGTTTTACCCATCAAAGAGGAATTGGTGGGAAAGAAGTATTGTAAATGGCATCATTCATGGAGCCATGCCACCAACGACTGCCTTGTATTTAAAGAAACATCCAGGAAGCTATTAAGTAAGGGAAGATAAAATTCGTAAAGGACAAAGGTAAGTCCTCGATGGAAGTTGATGTCAATCCTTTTCCTATAATGATAGGGATGGTGTCATTAAAGACAAACACCAGGGGGCATCAGCCGTATCGTTTTTGCGAAAAGTGTAAATGATTGTTGGAACGAAAGAAACATTATTCCAGCAGTCGAAGATGTCTACCCAGTGAAGTTGTTGATGAATTCCGCGATTTGGTCCTCACTAATTCATATGATGAACAAACTCCTTCTAAGGGTGTCAATCGTCATAGGGGCCGTTGAAGCCGTAATAAGGCCTTTAAATTATTCAAGCAAAGGTACGAAGAAGGTGATCCGACCATTGGTACTTTGGGAGAGCCTAGCGATAAATTTGACTTCTATGTTAGTTATGCTCCACCATCTTCGTACAATGGGAAAATTGAGCGAAGTGGATGGGGCTCTAACTTCTCTGATCGAGAAGATCTCCACACAGACCTTCATCCACTATGTCGACAAACTTTGAAAGTACCGAGAGACCCACTTGTGGATCAATGGTATGAGGTCCGTAGAACTCAGAATCGCAGCTCAAATCTAACACAGACTCAAAAAAGGAGAATGCAAAGGAAAAGAAAAGAATATCAACTCAAATAGCAAGTGAGTCAAGTTCACATCAAACAAGTTAAGCCGACCCTAATCGTAGTACAAAGAGGTCAAGCCAAAGTACCCTAAGCGTGGAAACTTAGTCTAGAAGAGAAAACCAGGAAATCAAGCGTCGACATCTGGTCGACCTCGGCAATTTTCACCAAAGCAAGACGTTGAACCTACACAGAGTGAATCACAACAATTGTCGAGATCAATCTCATCACTGAGTTCTTGCATGGTTCAAGTATGCCTTCCATCAAACCTCCGGGTTATGACGATGCAGCCAGAGCATCTTGCAGAAGTCACAATGGATGAGGAAGAAAGAGCAAAATTTCACTTTAATATCGAGAAAGTAGTTGAATTTGAAAAACCTCCACTCAAGAGTTCAAACCACTTAAGGGTTCTGAATATTAATGCAAAGATTAATGGTCAACCTATGTCTCGAGTGCTAGTGGATGGGGGATCCACACTCAATCTCATCCCATATCTTTCTAAAAGAAACTGGGAAGGCACGACGAGGAGATTATCCCATCGAAAATCCAATTGTTTGACTATACTGGAGAAGTCTCAGAGGTTAAAGGAATTTTCATCGCTGACCTAATCGTTGGTACCAAAACTTCCAGGACATCCTTTTGTGTGATTGATGTAGATGGGTCTTACAATTTACTATTAGGCAGAGATTGGATCCATGGTAATCAGTGCGTACCATCGACTCTCCATCAAATGCTAGCATTTTAGAATGTGGATAAGGTAGAATACGTCAAAGCAAACATCAAGTCACAGGCAACCTACGCACATGCATCTCCAACTCATCAATTGGTACTGGAAGACAATATATCCATCAGTAAGCCACCTCTCATTGACCCCAAATAGTATTGCATTTTGCCGTTTTGATAAAGGGATCGTTGAGTGGGTCCCGAAGAGTCAACTGGCGGGACAATTAAATAAGGTTGTCCATGGAGAACCTTACACTGTCAAAAGACCTCATTGAGAGGTACTCCGCCTATTAGGCCAAGCTCGCATAGCAATCCACAGAAGCTATCAATGGAATCCTTGAATTCGAAGAGTCACCCATAAAAGAGATTGAAAAGTCGATTGAAGCTCAAGACCCGTTACAGGAGGTGAACCTTGGGCTAGGCAATGAACATCGACCTATTTTTGTAAGTTCATTAATCGATGATGACTTTAAATTCCAGTTGGTAAGACTCTTAAAGAAGTATAGGGATTGTTTTGCCTGGGATTATAGAGAAATGTCAGGATTAAGCAAAGATGTCGTCGAACATCGACTGCCCATAAAAAAGGGGTTCATGCCTCATAAACAGCCGCCCAGACGATTCGCTAAGGAGGTTATCCTTAAAGTCAAAGAAGAAGTGGAGCAATTGCTAATGGCTGGATTTATTAGGATGGCGTGGTACATCGAGTGGTTATCTACTATAGTCCCGGTAAAGAAAAAGAATGGAAGGTTACGTGTCTGCATCGATTTCCAAGATTTAAACGCAACCACACCTAAGGATGAGTACCAGATGCCAATGGCGGATATGTTAGTTGATTCGGCTTCTGGGAATGAAATTATGTCATTAATGGATGGTTATTCATGCTACAATCAAATATTCATCGCTAAAGAGGATGTTCATAAAACTGCATTCAGGTGCCCTAGGGCTATTGACACCTTTGAATGGCTCGTCATGCCATTTGGATTAAAGAATGTAGGGGAACTTACCAGAGAGCCATGAACTTCATCTTTCATGACATGATTGGGGACTTTATGGAAGTTTACATCGATGACATTATTGTCAAATCGGACCAGGCATGTCATTTAAATTATTTGGAACAAGCTTTTATTAGGATGTAGAAATTTGACCTGAAAATGAATCCGTTGAAATGTGCTTTTGGAGTAAAGGCTGGTAACTTCTTAGGATTTCTGATTAATCAAAGGGGAATTGAAATTGATAAGAATAAAGCTAAGGTCATTTTAGAATTGCCCCCCCTCACAACCAAAAAGCAACTTCAGATGATTTTATGAAAGATAAATTTCTTGCGTCGATTCATCGCTAACCTGTCAAGAAAGATTGAGGTATTTTCCCCATTATTGAAGTTGAAGAATCAAGAAGAGTTCGTATGGGAAGAGAAACACCAATATGCTTTTGATCAGGTCAAGCGGTACTTGGTTAATCCACCAGTATTGATACTGCCAAGAGCAGGTCAACCATTGAAATTATTCCTGGCCACTACCGATACTACCATCGGATATATGCTGGCGCAGGAGAATAATGAAGGCAAAGAGCAAACAGTGTATTATTTGAGTCGGATGTTGAATGATCCTGAAACAAGATACACCGCAATTGAGAAGCTATGCTTGTCATTGTTTTATGCATGTACAAAATTACGTCATTTTATGCTGCCAACTATGGTACATGTGATATGTAAAATAGACGTGATTAAGTACATGTTGACTCGACCTATTATTAAAGGCCAAATTGCCAAGTGGGCGTTTGCTTTGACTGAAATAAATTTGGTCTATGTTTCACTTAAAGAAATAAAAGGACAAGCTATAACAAATTTCATTACGGAATATCCCAGAACACAAGATAAAAAAAATGAGAGATTCATTCACGTGGTCCTATGGAAGCTCTACTTCGATGGATCTAATATCCCTAGGTCAGCTGGGACTGGGATCATGATAATATCCCCTCAAGGACAAAAAGCGAAACTCATGTTCAGGATGAATTTTGAATGCTCCAACGATCAGGCCAAATATAAGGCCTTAATTGTTGGCCTAAACATCCTGGCCAACATAAAAATACGTTTCGTCGAAGTCATAGGGGATTCTCAATTGGTGATAAAGCAATTATCTAGGGAGTACCAGTATCTTAATGAAAATATTATATCTTATTATTCACTGGCCAAAAAGCTCCTGGATCGCTTTGACAACTTAAAGCTAGTCCATATTAAAAAAGAAGATAACACAGAGGCCAGTGATTTAGCGCAAATGACTTCTAGTTACAAAATATCAAAAGAGCTTACTGACTGTATTATTACCCAGACCAAGACTCTACCGTCGATGAACAACAGAATCATGTTTACCCAATCGACAGAAAACCTTGTCGATAACGCGACTATCGATGAAGTAGTAACTCAAGATTGGAGAACTCTATTTATAGAGTATCTAAATAACCCAGTCTCTAGTGATAAAAATTTCAAAAGAAAAGCCTTTAATGATTGGAGATGAGTTATATTGCAAGACTGTGGATGGATTATTGCTCAAATGTTTGGGACAGCAAGAGTCTGTGATAGCAATGGCCGAAGTTCATGAAGGCATATGTGGAGCTCATCAATCAGGGATAAAAATGAAGTGGTTGCTCCATCGACACGGTTACTTTTGGCCAACTATCACTCAAGACTGCATAAGTTATATTAAGGGATGCGAAGCTTGTCAAAGGTACGGTCTCATTCAGCATGTTCTTGCGACCGTAATGAAACCTATCATCAAACCTTGACCATTTAGAAGCTGGACGATAGATATAATAGGAAAAATCTACCCCCTTCATCAAGGAAACATAGTTTCATTTTGGTTGCCACTGATTATTTTACCAAGTGGGTTGAAGCGGCCTCATACAAGAATATAACATAGAAGGCAGTGAAGGAGTTCATCAAGGAACGTATTATCCATCGATTTAGCATCCCAAAATCTATAACTATGGACCAAGGTATGGTCTTTACTAGATAAGAGGTGATTAGTTTTGCCAAGGCTAGAGGCATCAGGATGATTCATTCAACTCTTTACTATGCCCAAGCTAATGGTCAGGCTGAAGTCTATAATAAAGCCATCATCGCACTGATTAAACGACACCTAGAAGATAATTCCAAAGAGTGGGATGTACTATTGTCGACTGTATTTTGGGCTTTTAAGACATCTAAAAAGACTGCTATAGGAACTAGCCCATATATGCTCACTTATGGACAAGAGACAGTTCTCCCTATTGAAGTTACGGTTGAATCTCTACGAGTCAAACTTCAAAACAAGTTGCCTAAGGAAGAATACGGCGAGTTAATGTACGCAAACATCGATGAATTGGTAGAAAACAGAGCGACTGCCTTGGAAAAGTTGATCCTCCAAAAAGATAGAGTTGCCAAAGCATATAATAAACATGTAAAGCGTAAACAATTTGAAATTGGCAATCTGGTCTGGAAGACCATTTTGCCGACATGTTTGGACAATGAAAAGTTTGGTAAATGGTCATCGACGTGGGAAAGACCATTTATGGTAACCGAGGCATTCGTTGGAAATGCTTATCGATTAATGGATATCAAGGGAAAGGAGTTTCTCCATACTATCAACAGTAAATATTTGAAAAGGTACTATCCTACTATGTGGGAGATGCAAGAAATAGAGGAAATAGAGACTGAAGATTCCGAATAAGTCTAATTTTATTCATAAAAAAAGATTTTTTTTTGTTTTCTTTTTCTTCTCCTTCCTTCCTTCTCTCTCCCTCTCTTTCTTTTTTGTTCTTCTTCTCCTTCCTTCCTTCCTTTCAAGCCCAGACCCACCAGTCGCTTTCACTCCCCCAGGCCGAGACCAACATGTTCTCTAAAGCGAGCCACGAAGTGCTGCATCCGGTCCTCCAAGCGTGATTCAACACTTCAGCCTGCTCCTTGGCCTCCTCGAGTTTGGGGAGCGTCTCCTCCAAGTTCGACAGCCATTTATTAAGCCGTCGAATAAGCTCAAGGTGGGACCCCACCAGTTCATCCGACTTCTCAACCATTGTGCCCAAGGATGTGGAAGCGGGGTTGACAAAAACTTCATAACGGGAGTCCATCGAGAGTCCAATCTCGATTTCATCCCGTTCGGGGCAAGGAACTCCTCGCCTCAATCTGTTCTCCGCCCCCCGGATCCATTTAGTAATTGGCTCTTGATACCTGTCGAGGTACCCTCGGGAGGAGTAGAGTTGGCTCTGCACATCACAGTGTGTGTTGTACACTACATCAGCATGCTCGATCTCCTCCTTGAGGCTCTCAAACATGCGTTCCGCAATGAAGTGTGCAGTGATGACCCTCTCATTGGCTCAAAACTAGGACACCCCATGCTCGAAGACGGTCATGAATTCCTCGTAGTCAGAAAGGAAAAGATGATCAGAAGGCAGGTCCTCAAGCTTCCCTTTGCGAATCAGCTTCTCGATCTTAACCACCACCTAAGGTTTGATGACCAGGACGGCGTAAGTCAGGCTCAGGTAGGAGATAATCTCCTTCCACAAGGCCTTGAATTGATGAGCGTTCAGGATCGGTGATGAGGTACTAGATTCCATTATCGTTGGGCAGGGTAAAAGAAGAAAATTTCTCTGAATGGTGAGAGTCAGAATTCAAAATCGAGTGGTAAAGTCTTGACCACAATAAACCTACTATTTATAGCTTGTGACTGGGGGTCCTAATTCTTCGCAAATCAGTAAGAGAAGATCAACCGATTTCACAAATATCTCGGCTGGCACGTTCATACCCGTTTGATCAGCCCAAGATACAAGGATTGGAACGTTGTGCGTAAGATTCGAGAAAAAACATGCCGATGGTCACTCCCAGCCATTCAATGATCTACGCGTGTATTGATGGGATTCAAATATTACTCAGACGCATGCTGATGCGACAGCAATTGAATTTCATCGGTACAAATTGATTATGTTTCGTACTGATCCATTAAATGCAAGTGCAGGAGGTTGTACATAGACGTCTTTTCGAGGGCATAAAGAAAGGGTAGTTTGGTCAATAATACCGCACCGGTCATCAAAGCAGGCGCAGACTATGATTATTTAGATAATATTTAAGGAAAAGGAAAAGCCGAGTAACAAAGATATTTACAACAGTGCCACTCTCGGCATTAATGACATTAAAAGAAAGAGACAGATAGTGCTAGCAGTAAATTAAATGAAATGTTGTTGAAAGCCTAGGATGAAGCTGTGAAGATGGACTTCTCGATCACAGTTTAATTCCAGAATTTCATCCTTTTTGGCCTGGCTATCCTCCACCTCAGTGCTCAGTTGCTACACAATCGCTTTAAGGTCTAATATGACCTTGCTTTAATCAAAGAGCGTCGACAAAGAAATACTTTCATCGACACGGAATGCCTCAAAGACCTTATGGGCCTCATCCAGCTCTTTTCCTTTGAGGCACAAGGCCTTCTCTTTGTCCTCAATGGCATTGACATATTCAAGCCCTGCCTTAAAGGCCTTTACAGTTACATCAAATGAATCAGAGAATTCATGAAGAGCAAAATCTAGAGCTTGACAAGGCAAGGGGTAAGGCAAACTGGTTATATAGTCAAGCAAGGACTTGACTTCGCTTTTGAACTTCGGGACGTCATAAATAACATCGTACCCTTCCTGTAAGAGCTCACAAAGTTGAGCTCCCTTCGTTCGAATTTCATCAAAATTAGCATAAAGGAAAAGGCTGCCTACCGAAGGACGTTTACCTCCAACGACTCAAATGCTGTTAACCTGAGGAGTTTTAAAAGAGGGATGATCCAGGGTAGAGCTCACTTCGTCCATCGATTCGCTTAAAAATTCGTCCATAGTGGAGAAGGATAACGATGGCGTACTTGGAGATAAGGGCATGTCGAACATAGAAAACCTTCTAAAAGGATGTAACAATCCCATTGGAAGCAAGAGTTATCCTCGACAAGACCGAATCTAGGTCTTTAGGAAAAATCAAGACCTTATAGTCATCCCACCATTGATTAAATGACATTGAACCATATGGGGTGTTGAAATTATCAACAAGCCTGAACTGTCCCAGGATATATTTAGCAACCTCATTGTAACATGATAGAGCATCATTCCTTGGAGACAAAGGAGAAAGGAAGTTCACTGAGTAGACAATTGGCATGGAAATACCTTGGACCAACCCAAATTGATGGGCACAGTAATGAGGGTTGTATGCCTTGAAACCAATAAGAAACCTTCCTCCAAAAGTAAATTCCAATGGAAGATCGGTGGGGATGAGGACGCTTCCCCAAAATATTGAAGTGTCATACTGAGCAATCGATGGGTCACACACGAAGTTTACGCCAAACCTATGAAAAATGAAGTCTTTCAGAGTAAGCAAAACACCCAAGAAGTACTCCAAGATCGAAAGCCCTCCGATTGGCCGGAGGAAAATGCTACAAAATTTCCATGGGCCAAAAGCAGTCTCCATAGGCTGTTTATGAGCATCATACTAGTCAACAGTTGTAGAACCATAAGACGTTAACAATTGAGGGAAGTATGATCATACCCAACCATACAATATCCACAGCGGGCCAAAGAAGGGGTTAAGATGTACATTAAACAATGAAAATTGTGCATCGGAAAGACCTTTATACAAAGCAAACAAGGCCATTCGACCTAACCCAACATCAACACCCTGAGTGAGGGCATATGCGATGTCCACGAGCTCACATGATATGGAAGTGGTATAAAAGATATATCGATAAAGCCAATAGAGCAAGAATGCAACATGTTCTTGAGGAGTTATTGGTCTGTCTGACTTGCTAAACTTTTTGATGAAGTCATGGAATGAGAGATTAACGAAAGAAGTACCATAAAAATCTGAACATGACCATGACTTCTGATTATAAAATTCTACAAAATGTGATAGGCCGGTCAGCGACCACATATCGAGCAAAGTGATGGTTACCAGACCATGGGGCAAAAAAAAGCAATTCGTCAATGGTGACCAGAGACAGCAAAGAGCTCCGATGAGCCCATATTCCACAGGATCTATAGAAAGACAGCTTAATGACAAAGCCTCCTCTATCTTCACTGCCTTTCATATGCTCGACATCTCTTGTTTCATCCTTTGGTACCACCGAGAGAATTGCTCATTATAGCATGGATATGAGTTAAAATAAGAATTTGGTGACGTCCAGGTGAAGATGCTAAGTCAGGTTTGACTTATGGGAAGAACCTCATTATAATAACGTGGAAAATACTCGGTAAAAATGGATGGTAGAGGTGTTGATTTGAGATGCAGGCCTAGGATCACATGATGAGCTTTCACATCATAATCTATAAAGGAAAGGGAGAGGTGCCATTGTCATTCAAAACTCCGAAGGTTCTCGAAACAATTCAGGCGAGGGATAGCTTAAATATTGATTGGAGAGAAGGAAAAGTTAGCCATTGTGATGGATCGAGTGATGAAGCTCGACTACAGCTACCGGGTATTTATACTAGTCTATGAGTTAGGCTCATTAACTGGTAATATGCACATGAACGAAGGCGTAAGGCTCGGGCTTTCATCTCTCGCAGTCAATGGAGCTTCATCTCTCGCCGTCGACGAGTCTCTTCGAGGGCTGCTGCAAGACGTCTTTCCTTTCTGAGAAGTACACCTATTTCGTCTGTAATAACCCGAAGAGACTCGCAACAGGTGTTTACCACCTCACTAGCCTCCTTCACAATGTCAGCTGACTCTTCATGTATCTCTGCAGGAATGGCCGCCTCATGTACGTAGCCCAGAAGTTGTCGGTATTTATCGAATATAGTCTGAAATTCCTGGGAGAAAGCCTTGAGTCATTCCCTGAGTGCTAAAGGAAGTATAGACCCAACTTCAGCATTTTCATTTCCAAGGTGATCGATGAGGAGTTTGAATTGCTCTAAGACTATAGCATCATACAACATTCTCGTGAATCCTCCTATAGAGAAGTCTAAAAAGCACATCAACTCCATCTTCTTTTTTATTATAGCCAGTTTTGATTGGCTAGAGTGAGGCAACAAGTCATATGGATTAAACGCCAAAATGAATTCAGTTTCGTATATGGCATGCATTGCCTTGCCCCGGTATACGGCAGATGAAGTGGTCGACTGATGGATAAGAGAAAGAGTTGATGAGATAGGCGTTGATGATGAGGCCTCAGCAAGATTAGTAGCGGAAGTCAAGGCTACGAGCATTGGAGTGGGCGTCAATGGTGAGGCTGTGGAAGGATTGACCACAATGGCTGGAGTAGTGGTCCGTTGGACCATGATACTTGTCGATGGACTACATGCTATAAAGCCGGAATGATATCTCAGTATCAGGATTAGACAAGAACTGAACACAAAATAATGTTTGAAAGATGTATACCTATCTTAGGCATAGCTGTCTTGCGTCCAGACAGATTGGGAGCAACAATGGTTTCTATAGTTGAGCCAAGGATTGGAGCAGTTCGGACAAGAGGAAGAGTAGGAACAATTGTTGGTTCAAGTGGAAAGAAAATGAGAATAAATAAATCCAATAAACAAGACAAGCAGAATGCGCCAGCCAAAACAAAAGTTTACCAAAGGTCACAATAGCAAATGAACTAAGTTGGATGGAGAGCTGTGCTCGAGATGCCATCGATCCGATAACAAAGGGACTGGAAGATACCAAGTCAGCAGTGGCTGGTAGTGTGCTAAGAATGTCAGTCAATGGAATTGAAATGTTGCTGCCCGCTCGACATAATGAAGACCAGTTGATGCCGAGATAGTGAAAGGATCCTGGATCGTGGGAATAGAGACACTATCTCATTGACTCTCATCAAAAGAAGTAAAGAGTTATGAAGAGGCCACGTTGTATGCAGCCGGTTCAGTAAATGGCTCGACAGATAAAGTTCTAGACTTCTTTCTTGGAGAAGGAGGAGATGACATCTTCCTTTTCTTTTTCAACAATGAAACCATTTCTTCCAATGTCTCTTCTTCATTTAATCCAGAGATGATACAAAGCGGAGGAAGGCCTTATAAGTAACAAATCAATATAAAGGAGAGAAAAAAGTAGGGTGATGCAAAGGAAGAAAGATAGAGATTTACCATCAGTAGAATTTTCAGCAGCATCGATACCCTCTATGTTGGAATTCTCTTCTGTTTCTGAGTTAAGGAATTGGAAAGTTAGGAGATGCACCAGATTGAAACAAAAGAGGAATGTAGAGTGGTGATGTCCTTACCTTGGATAATTGGCCTCTTAGAGCCATTCCGCTTCACATGATCAATCGCGGACTAGAGGGCCTCCTCGTATGCACTTTGAAATGCAAAGGAATACCACCAGGTTTGCCATTCAGCAAGGTGTCCTGGGTGGGCCTTGAAACCATTGGGGAGGTCTACATTATAACGGGCACGCATTGTGTTGGCGATCTCAATACAACAAAGAAGAGGACTTCGGCTCTTGAGGGAGTATTCTTTCTTCTTGGTTCCTTCCGAGAAGCCCATTGAATAGGAAATTGGCATGGGAATTGCTTGCCTGAGTCCAAATTATCTAGCACAATATTGTGAAGAATCTACCTCAAACCTAGGATAGATCGACCCTTTAATGAAGTCCATATGGGAAGATCTACTACAGACAAGGCACAAATCCAGAAAGGCCTGTAGAAATTGAATCAAGCCGGATCGAATAAGTAATCAAATTCTCCATAGCCGTATTGAAAGAAAACGACTTGGTCACGGTTCAGCTCAAGAAAGGCTCGAAGATAGAAGATAAAAGGAGGCACTTGAGAAGCAATATGCTGAGGGGCACGACTCAACAATCGACAGCCCAGGGGTAAAGGTAAAGGTCTTCTATACCCTTGCAGAGACAAATGGGGAAGATGACGATCACCTCTACTAAAAAGAGAAGGGGAATACAGAGCCATCCATGTTTGAAGTATCCCAAAAGCACCCGAGATGGTTCCAAAATCCCAAAACTTCATTGCCCGAGAAGCGTGAGTAAAGCCTCTATACAAAACTGCAAGAACAAGAGGGGTCAATGCAAGGCGACTTCCCGTGGCTAAGGCTGCGGCAATTTGTAGATAGTCTTTGCAAACTTTAAGGGCAGGACTAAAGAACACATATTTTGATAGCTAAAAAAGCAAGAAAAGGAGACGCTCGTCCTGGGTAACGAGACCCGAAGTTCGGTAAAATCGAGACAAAAAATTGTTGTATGCCAGAGCATCCTCAAAAATAAAAGGAGTGGGCACTACAGGCAAAGGCAAATCCTCAACAGGATGACCGACCAGTTTAAAACCCGCTATGGCAAATACATCGAGCATAATGATGGACAGGTGTCCCCAAAGGAAAAAGAAGCAATTGTTGGAAGAAGACCAGAAAGTGATGGCAAAGCCCAATAGCCCACGTTCCAGGTCATAGGATGACAAATTGACCTCGAGAGCGACGTTGATTCCGGCAACCGTCCATAAAAGTTGCGTTTCTTGGTCGGCCTTCAAGCGAATAAACCATTTGTGAAAATCCTCTTCGTAAAAAGGGAAACTTCGAAATCGAGAAGACCCGATAGACCACACATCCGTGATGGAAGAATGTTGCGGTGCCAAAGTCTCACTCTGCATATACGGGAAATGGAATTGGAGATTCACAAGAATATTGAGATGGTCCAAGAAGCTGGGGCCCATAGAGAAACAGTTGTATTCATCCTCGACAGCTTTCAATAAATGGAAAGAGCAATTACCATCGGGCGGATCTTCTTTGAACTTGTCAAAAGCCGCGATATAGTCGCTGGCAGAATATTCAAACTTTTTGGACGCCATGAGAAATGATGGATCAAGATTGAAAAAGGTTCAAAAAGGGATTTTTAGGGTTTAAAGAAGAAGACGCGACGGTGAAACAAAGCTCTTGCAAGAATACAGGATGAAGAAGATGATTTGAAAAGCCGCGACCGTTTGAAGAAAATACAAGGTAACGTGTCCAAAGAATATTGCATGAAAAATTCATATTGACTGCTCGAAAGGACGTCAGGGGACAGAAAGGCATGATCATCGCCTAAGGATTCGTACACGAACAAGGTACATCTTTAAAAGAAATAAATTCAAATTTATTCCTTTTAAAAGGGGGCATATGTTGACACCCAAAATTACTTCTAATGGGAGTGGGCCGATTGCAAGTCACAAAGGACATAAAACACGGCCCACATAGCATAAATCCGGAGAAAAGCCATGAGTCAGGCCCAGAGGCATTGGAAAGATTTAAAACAGTTATCGACAGGACACGTCATATAAGTGTCAACAAGTTCAAGATCACGAGCTTTGCACGTGAAGTCGACAAGTCCAAGATCACGATCCTTGCACGTGACGTCGACAAGATCACAAGCCTTGCACGTGACGTCGACAAGTCCAAGATCACGAGCCTTGCACGTGACGTCGACAAGTCCAAGATCACGAGCCTTGCACGTGATGCCAATGAGTCTGAGATCATGAATTAAATACATGGTTTCGCATAGTAAAGAAATTCATTTTCATGTGTCAAAAGGTAAAGACATGACCGTGGGCGTAAAGATCAAGGAAGCTAAAAAGTGAAACATGGGAAACAATAGGGAATAAAGAGATACGTGGAAGAAAATCAGCCATTACGTGATGCCCAAGGAGCGTAAGCAACATCAATAAGTCAGGAAACGATTAAAGCGCAAAATGTAAGGAAGTAGAAAACAACTTTCAATGAGAAGTAGCCGGTCAATAGTTATTAGGTTGCTCTATAAATACTCAAGGATTTCTAACGTAGAAGCCTGCCCCCCCCCCCCCCCGAAGAACACAACAAATCTCTTATCTGTCTTTATTTTCAGCACATTAGGAATAGTTATAGCTCCCAGATTCCACGTCGTAGATTCAATTCTGGCGAGAGTCTTTATCCGGTCCAGCATTGTTGATTAAATTCCAGTGTTGTGCCACCAGTTCAGCATCGTCAATTTAATTCCGATGTTGTGCTTGGAATATAACTGTTGATTGGACTCCAGCCATATTCTCTCAAGTCACGTCGTTGATTAGATTCCAGCGTACTTGGAATTGCAATGTCGTGTATTAGTTGTGTCGTTGATTAGATTCCGGGCATAGCTTAGTCTCGGTATTTGCAAGTTATCACCACATTGTTAGTATTGCCGAGTTAGGTGTCTTATCAAGTTGGGTTGCAAGACACAAGTTGGGCTTAATAAATGCATTTAACATTCTCTGTCCTAGCTTGATTCAAAACTCTAGTCCCCTCTAATGAAATCCGAAACGCAGCGTTCAGTAAAAGATTTTCGATGGGATAAAACCGGCGAAACAGCTTGTTTTTATAAAAACAATGTTTTTAAACAGGTCAATCTATTGACGCCATCACTTCGTGACCAAGTTCATTTCCTCGCCTCCGTCCGGTGGCTGCTTAAACTGAGAGGCGTACACAGAGAATCGGAGAGAGAGAGAAGATGAGCTTCGACGGAGTCAACCATGTCCAAGACTCCCTCTCTATCGACTCCGTCCTGTCTCAACCCCTTCGTCTTTTGCCTCCGTCACTACGTCTCCAAGTCGCTGCATTACAATGCCTCCCGTCGTGGCTCAATGTTCACAGACTCTGCTGCATTTATACTGGCTGTATCCGTAGCCCAAGCTTCGATTCGGTCCCTCTTTGTCTCCTCCAGCTCCCAGGAGGTTTCGTTTGCAGTGAGTTTCGATCGCTCCTGCTCCTTTCGCGCCTTCGGCAGACATGGTGGTTCTGGTGGCGGTGATGGCAACGGAGTTGACAATGAGGATGGGAAGGTGAAATCGGTCGTGGATGGAACCGAGGAAGCCTCAGTCGTCTCCTCTGATGTCATAATTCTCGACATTGGAGTAATCCTCTCTCTCTCTAACTCTCTTGCACTTCACGTGAATGTACAAGCTAAAAAGTTTTGATTTTGTCTATGCATGTTCAACTTTGCTTGCATCATATAGCTGATTTCGTGGTGCATACCATGTTCTATTTGTGCCATCAATTGAATGTCTCTGTTTCGTCTCTGCAGGGAATGACTTGTGGGGAATGTGCGGCGAGTGTGAAGTGAATTCTGGAAAATCAAGTGAGTTTACCATTGCTTTTGTTTTTCTCGTAGTTCTTAAAGAAAGTTTGCTTTTATGTTCTCTAAGGAAACTCTAGGATCGTCCATTTTTTTATATGAAGAAAATCATCATCAACTTGAATTAGACTTAGTGTGAGAGAAACAAAATTCCAAGTTATTAAAAGAGAGAACAAGGTTGACCAATAAGGTTGCTTGACTCACCGAACGAATATTGATCGAAAGAGGCATCGGTCAATAGGGGTGATCGGTTCTCGGTGTGGTTCGGTTCCAAGGTGGAACTGGGAACCGGACCAAGAGAACCAGTTCCCAATTTTGGGAACCGCGGACCGGACGGATTTGTTTTAGGACCGCGAACCAAACCGGACCGCCGGTCTGGTCCAATGGAACCGGTCACTTAGAGTTTAATTTTTTTTTTGGTCAAACACTTAAGGTTTGGTTCACATTTTACTAATTTTTATCAATAAATTTATGTCAATGAAGTTCACTTAGGGTTTAATTCACATTTTACTAATTTTTATCAATGAATTTATGATAATGAAGTTCATTTAGAGTTTAGTTCACATTTTATTAATTTTTTTAAAGACAAAATAACAAAAATATATATTAAATAGTTGATCCGGTCCGATCCGATCCGGTCCGATCCAGTTTCCCTTTGGAATGAGGAACCGGACCACTCGGAAACCGGTTCCTCTTTTAGGAACCGGGAACCAAACCAATAGTCTTGAGAACTGGACCAAATCCATCAGTCCGGTCCGGTCCCGATTTGGGCGGTCCAAGTTGCTCACCCCTATCGGTCACCTTACTGCCCAACAAGGGACGCTGACAGAGAGATTGGATCTGCTCAACCAAGACATCCTCCTTTACGAGAACCTCATAAACAGCTTGACTAGTCTTCTCCACCTACACTCATTAATCGTTAGGCATTACCACTCGAGACATCGGTCACTTGGTACGGTCCTTCCCACGTTAGAGATCATTCACCGAACCATGCCTCATGGACAAAATAAATCGTCAATGACAATCTGCTTTGCTTTAACATGCATATTATATGTCTTAGCTACTCTTCTCTTTTAAGTAATGACATGATCCATGCCAATGATTTTAGTTCATCAATGTTCACGTACATCGACTCTTGATATTCTTCAGGTGATAATTTCACTCTGAAAGCGTACCCTTAGAGATTGAAGAGTTGTCTCTAAAGAGATGACCGCCTCTTGACCGTATGTCAATAAGTAAGGGCTTACTTTTGTACTTGATCTTTTTGAAGTTTGGTAAGCTCATAATATCATCGACAACGTCAAAACCCATTCTCTAGGGTTCTCCTTGAGCTGTTTCTTAATGAGATTGATGATGATCTTATTTGGGGCTTCTGCCTAACCATTGGCTTGTGCATAGTAAGGTGTTGAGTGAATCATCTTGATTCCTCTAGCCTAAACAAAGTCCGAGAATTCCTTATCAGTAAAGACAGTCCCTTGGTCTGTTGTTATGGTTTCTAGTATGTCAAATTGGTGAATAATGTGTTCTTCTTTGAACTCTCTCACCGTTCTTTGATTATGTTTTTGTATGCTGCGGCTCCACCCACTTCATAAAATAATCTGTGAGAACCAAAATAAAGCTATGCTTCTTGGTCGATGGAGGGTATATCTTGCCGATGATATCCATCACCCAACCTCTAAATGGCAAAGGCTTGACGATGAGTTTTAATAAGGACGCTGAAAACATGCTCAATAGGCCTATGTATTTGACATGACCAACACCCTTTAGCGTAATCAATGCAAGCCTGAGTTATCGTCAGCCAAAAATAACCACGGCGGCGCAATAACCATTTCATCTTTATTCCTACTTTATGTGCGCCGCAAGTGCCCTCATGGACTTTGACCATTGCTAAGCATCGATTCTTCTTTATTCAGGCATCTAAATAGAATTCTTTCAACTGTTCGCCTTTATAATTCATCTCCCAACAAGATATTCTTGAATGCTTGCCTTTTGATTTTCTCGTGTTAGGAATTTGGATTCTTTAGATAATTGACAAAAGGTTTTCTCTAGTCATTCTCATCATTGACCACGTTAGTGTCCACCATCATAATTCGTTCTTCGATCAATGGCAACACCCTCATCTCAGTGACAATAACTCCAGCCAGATCCCTCGTAATTCTATAACCGGATGCCATTTGTGCGAACTAATTGGCCTCCGCATTTTCATATTTTTTAATATAAATTAATTCATATTCAAGGGATCTATCCAATAAGTCCTTTGCCAAAAACATAAAATCCAATGATGTTCTTGTTTCATACATTGATATTCCCCCTTTTAATTGTATAATAACCAAATCTGAATCGCCCATCACTTTGCTAGAATTGACATTCATATCAGTTAGGATATATAGGTCAACAATCAATGCCTCGTACTCTGTTTGGTTATTGGAATATGCGAAATCTAGTTTAAACATGAATTTCGTCTTATGTCCTCTTAGGGAAACTATCAAAATGCCAATACCCGATGATCGACTTGTACCAGAATCATCAAAGTATAAAGTCCATAGGATCAAGAAAAAAAAAGTACATAGGACCACTTGTGCATAATTCTCATTTTTGTATTCTTCAACTCACAGGCATGAGTATTCAGCAATAAAATCGACGACTGCTTGTCCCTTAACCACTTTCATCGGTACATATATTAATTCAATTTCGGACAAAGCAAATGCTCATTTTGCGATCGGACGTTGAACAATAGGTCTAGTCAATATATATTTAATAACATATGCCTTACATATTACATGTACAGTAGTCAGCAACAAATAGTGCCGTTGTGATGCCCCGGGACGTCATGCGCGACACTTGTATTATATCCTTTATTCAGTAATAGCATGCAAAAGCTCAATAAAATTTTCACATTCATCCTGTACAAGAAATAGCACAAGTTAAATGTGGATATTATCTTTATTTATATTAAACATTAGCTTTACAACTTCAACACATCATTCAAGCAAAATACAAAATACAAAAGTCCTAGGAAAGGGTCAGGTCAACTAGTGCCACTACACCCATAGTAACCCCAAGAGCGAGCCTTCCATTATCCAAACAACCAACCTACTGAGGGGTTGCTGGCCTCTCGTGTCATCTCATCCTCTCCATCGTAATGCCTAGGGAGATCGTCGAACCCTCTCAAAGGTCCAACCATCTCGCCATTGACATTAGCGTAACATGTGTTGAAATAGTGGAAGAAGCTCAGGTAACCCTACATCCACCCAGACAGTGGAACTACACTTAACATACACCATATCAAATCCCGGTACAAGTATTATCTTGGTATTCCCATTCTATATGTAAGGGTACTCCAAAACGTGGCACATAAGGTGGATCTGTCCTACAATTCCAAAAAATAAGGGGTGAGTCGAAACCCAATACATGAAATTTCTAGGTTTAAGGTAGGACCATCTTATCACTCAATCTGGCACAAAACAACATAAATGCATATCAAACCGGCATATATGCTGAGCACATGAGTAAATGTTTTACCTATCCTATTTTGATATGCTAGAGTAATCTAATAACAACATTACACCACATTATTTCACGCGTATGCATGTGGATGGCATAATATATTTTGATGCAAGGTAACCACCAATTAGTTCATTCATTGACATGAGTGCCTACATGCATTTATATATGCATAGAGACATGCATTATGTTTGTTACTTCTTTTCCCAAACACTCCCGAGGCATCCCGGCACACTGGGCATCTCAACTCCCGAGACATCCCGAAACACTCCCCAGGGCATCCCTACACACGGGCATCATCACCATTAAATTATGGGTGACGGAAACATATTATTCTCATACAAGCCATGATAAATAATAATTATATGCATTTCAATAAATATAACCTTCTTCTTGCTTCACAACGCAGTCAACATTGCAATAAAATGCATTAGTCAAGTAACCAAATAATGACCAGCATGTATTTTTAATCGGCATATAGATATCAACGATAAGTATAATGGATATAAGCAGAAAGTGGTAATACTCAGGTAGTAATAAGTAAATATGATCAGTATGAGAAAGCGAATGAGTAAAGGGTGGATATCACCGGTAGGTATAGGGTGAATATAATCAATATTTGTAACAAATGAATATTATTAGTATGTGGGTATACTCGGTAAGTGTCAAAGCTATGAAAATAATGCTTCAAGTCCAATTTCGTTATTATCACATATAACATGCTACCACACCTCAAAGAAATCAATCAAACATAATTAAGCATGTAAGAATCTCATCAAAACAATTCCCAAGTAACTTACTCAACATACACTATTGTAACTTACCTTCACTGCGTCTCAACATACACTACTGTAACTTACTCACCTTCTTCCATCAAATTCAACTAGGACTAAAAATTAGTAAACACCACCCAAATCAAGTCATCAAATGCACTAAGTAGATCAAGCTTACTTAACACCTAGAGTTTTCATTTACCTTGAATAAAACTTGAACAACTCGAAGCTCTAATAACCTTGTACTCTTGGAAGATGAAATCTTCGCTTTTCAAGTCATAGAGTGGGAAAGTGAGAATGGTAGAAAAAGTGAGGGAAGATGTAAAATGGGTTCGACCGCCAAGTAAATGGACTTGGGGTTTTTACTGGAGAGTTATTAGAAAGGTAATGAACCAATGTTAGAATGGTGACTTGAAATTTAAAGGATAGGTGTAAGGTTGCATGTAAGTTGAAATTACAAATGGCAAGTTTCATTCAACATATAGCCAAGTGGAGAGAGTTTAGGATATGAGAGTGAAGAGATAATATTAGGAGTAATGATAACCTAGCCTTATAAGTATTTCCATTTAAGAGACATATGGCCTCTCATGCAAATTTTTTTAAGAGACTAGTGGCTTATATAAAATATACATTTTAATTAACTAAAGTGGCTTATATAATGGGGAGAAACTTATTCTCCTCTGGCCACGTAAGTGGGCAAATCTTCATCAATGTTAATTAACTAAAGTTAGAATATGAGTTAGTGATTAAATTTCATGTCTCAATTTAAGGGCATGTGAGTTAGATACTTGATAGGAAAATTAAAAGAGAATTTAACACATAAACAAGAAGTCCAGTGTCCATTCTGAATACTAATAAGTTCAATATATTTTGAACCTACTAAATTTATTGGTAAATAATACCAAATGTTAGGAAAGTTTCTATTTGCTAAATCTAAAACTCGATAATCATTAAACATATAGTTTGAAAGATGTCCGTCCCAATTTACAACCAAGATAGCAGTAAATAAATTAACGCCACTCTGCACTATCAATTTACGCGTCAACATTAATTCCAACACATCAGACTTGGAAAGATTACGATCAAGGGGAAATCATCTTCCGCGTTTTCCGTACCTCATAAAATTAACGCTTCAACTAAGATTTTCTATATGCCAATCCAAACCCCAAAATAATACTTAGCTTTATAACCCAAGTATTATTATTGGACATGGAAAATTCAGAATGTCACAGTTGTTGCTTAGTACACACAAAATATATAAATAGACAAATCTTTTTGATAGCAATGTACTGCATCTCAGCATCGTTCAACATCCTACTAAGGTAACACACCGTCTCCTCCTTGCCTTCATCATTCTCTTGAGCTAGCATGCTTCTGATGGTCATATCAGTCGTCGACAAGTAAAGTTTCAACGGCCGACCTGATTTAGGTGGCATCAAAATCAGAGGATTAGACAAATACTCTTTTATCCTGTCGAAGGCAAGTTGATGCTCTTCTCCCCAAATAAACTACTCTTGATTTTTTGAGTTTGAATAATGGAGAAAAAGCTTCTATTTTACCAGATAAATTTGCAATAAATCTATGCAGAAAGCTTATCTTTCCTATCACTATTCGCAATTGTTTTTTAGTTGTTTCTGTCGGCAATTCTAGGATTAGTTTGGCCTTATTGCTATCCATTTCTATTCCTCTTTGGTTAACCAAAAATCATGAAAAGTTACCAGCTTTCACAACAAATGTACATTTAAGAGGATTCATCTTTTATTGATATTTCTCCATCCTAACAAATAATTGTTAAAGATAGTCAAGATGACTTACCTCTTTTGACTTGACGATAATGTCATCCAGCTCTAGCATTCTTCAGATCGAACGGCAACTTGATCCTTTCGAATGTATATGTACAATGCCGACCTTAAGTGTGAGTGGAATTGGAGGATATCTCAGTCATTTCATAAATTTACTTCCAACTTTTCCTGTTCTTCAATAATTTCTTGTACCTTCACTTTCCAGCGATGTATAGATCTAATATAGTCTAAAGCTTTAGCTCGAGATCTCCTGCCATCGATCTCGAGAGCCCGCAATAGGGAGTTCGAACCGTTGTAGGCCTCGACTTCCAAAATCCAAGATCAATTTTGTGCTCCTTTCTTGATCGTCTGTCGCCTGTTTAAGGCACAAGAACTGCCGTTGCGCCGAAGTTCCCGGGTTCGTCGAACTCAAATGACAACTAATTGGCAAGCCTGGCATTTCTCCGGCTCTTGTAATTTTGGCGCAAATACAGTTAGTTTGAACTTCAATTCTAAATACATAAGAACACACAACTAATGAAATGAGACACAAGAAGTTCCTAAAACAAAGATATTCGCGAATGTAAGCGAACCGGTCGAATTTAGTCGCAATGCACACAATATAATCACGAGTTTTCTCTTGGTTCTTGAAACATTAATTATAAACACTAATCAGAGATTAACCCTAACACAATACCTATGAATTTCTCTCTCGTAAATAGGAACGCTCGCGTGCGTGCGCGAAATCACGAAAGTATCATCACGAAAGTATCCCTTCAAAACCCGACTTTGGGTTCTTGGGACAAGTCGGTTGATAAAAAAACTTAAGGCTGGAAAAAAAATTTTAGTTTTTAGGACTAACCCTATCAAAAATTCCAACCTGGTTACACAATCTCAAAGTAGTGCACCCACGATAAGTTTATCAAAATCTAAGAGTAAATTTGAGATAAATGTGGCATGAACGAACGTACCGGTTTAGAATTTAATTTTGTATCACAAAAATTAGTTCAACGTAATGTATCACGAGTATATCGATTTGGAATCTTTTATGACACAAAAATTAGATTGAGATAAATGCGGAACAAATACATCAATTTGGGATTTTTTTTTTGCAGTATTAACCTTTAATATTATCCCGAATTTCACCAATAATAAATCTCTTGAGAAAGTAAATTTGAAATCTAATTTGTGAAAATTTCATTATATGTATATATATAACCACAAATACTTTTCGAAAACATAAAGCAGCTCAACATGATTTGAATTTTATCAATTAAGCATTCTAAAAATTTTGAATAATTCGTTTGATTTGTAAAAAGGGTTAATACCACGAACAATCTTGAACCGTATATCTGTGAAAAATTTACTCCAAACTAATTTTTTAACCATCGAAAACCTCAAACTAGTATATTTGTAACAGACTTACCCCAAACTAATTTTTTGACCACCAAACACACTTAACCGGTACACCTACGAATACCCTCCATTAAATTGGATTAATACCACGAAAAATCACAAATTGATAAATATGTGACAAACAAAGGGGTAAAATATTAAAATGGTACATCCGTCAACTGTCACGTATCATCCAACTCAGCAATTAGACAATAAAATTTAATGAAAACAAACGGAAGGTAAATTTATCACAGGTGTATCAATTTCGGATTTTTTATAATCAAAGAATTAATATGGAATAAATTTATCATAAATATATCAGTTTAGGATTTTTTGTAGTATTAACTCTCATAAAAAAGAATTATTCTAGAAGAATTACTTTCGCTGCCGATATTGAGAATGGTCACTGGGTTAAAAAGTAAAAAATAACACAATAGGTAGTGCCACACACTCTCACTCTCTCTCTCTCTCTCTCTCTCTCTCTCTCGAGATCTTCTGTGTCGCAGGGAAGAAGAAAAACCCAAACAACAAATTCGATATCGACCCGGAATGGCGACGCCGCTGGATGCCGCCGGAGGCCCGATCCCGACGTCGGCGGCGCTGACGGCGGCGTCGAAGCACATCGGGGCGAGCTGCCTGTCGGAGAACGTGGCCTTCCTCAAGTGCAAGCAGAAGGACCCGAACCCCGAGAGGTGCCTCGAGAAAGGCCAGCAAGTCACCCGCTGCGTGCTTCATCTGTGAGCCGTGCTTTCTCTTCTCTCTTGCTGCCTCCCGATTCAGTCGCGCACGCTTTCGATATGATTGTCCTTGTTGTTGTTGTTGCATCGTTTGTTCGCTTATCTTGAATGTGAGCAAGTGTAGAGCGTTGCTGGGGTCGTTTGCTTGGCGTATGTGATTTGGGAATGTCTGCTGAGAAAACTTCAAAAGAGTAGACCCTTTGGTTTTTCTTAGTTGCTTCTGAATGTTGTCAGAAATGGGCAATTGGAATCGTTAGCAACTGAGGATGGTAGGGGGAAAGGTTTTGGTTTAAGGTGGTTTGCATACGGGGTATGCGAGAATGTTGTCAAAATGGGCAATTGGAATCATTTGCAACTGAGGATGGTAGTGGGAAAGGTGTTTGGTATAAGGCAGCTTGCGTCCGGGGTACACGAGAATGCTGTCGAAATGGGCAATTGGAATCATTAGCGACTGAGGATAGTAGTGGGAAAGGTTTTGGTATAAGGTAGTTTGCATACAGGGTACACAAGAATGTTGTCGAAATGGGCAATTAGAATCATTAGCAACTGATGATAGTAGTGGGAAAGGTATTGGTATAAGGTAGTTTGCATACGGGGTGTACGAGTTCGTAATGTAGTCATGATGGTCAGGAGAGCACAGAACGTGGTATCGGGTATCTGACATTCGCTCGCTTCACTATTTTCATATGGCCAGTCTTTAGCTATCTATGTTCTTACGCGGTTAAACATGCCAATCTTTTGAGATGGAATGCAATAGCCAGTTTAATTTTCTTTATGCCCACATTCCACTCGGTGTCTAACACAATTGTGTTAGAATAGGAAGCATCATTCTATCAGAATGCCCCTTGCATGGGTGTTTTCTTGAATTCATCTCTTCAGGAAAAGTAAGAGAGAGAGAGAGAGAGAGAAGGAAAGGTACATTAGGGAAAAAAAGGCTCATTTTAGCTTTGCCACTTCAATGCAAGGGTCATTCGAGTGGAATGGAGAAAAACCACAAGCAAGCGGCATTCCATTTTTCCATCAGAATCAAACATTAAGAATATTCTTCTTTTGATTCTATTCCTTTCTCAACGCCCACCACCCTTATTTCATTCATTCATACAAAATGTATCACCTTACAGAGTACTTCACATGGAGCTCCTTTTGTAACTGGCTGAAAGCTTCTTTCCTTAGACCTCTTTATTGGCTTGCTTAAATCAGATGTAGTTTAGAAGAACCTCAGGTTTTAGTTCCGGATCAAAAATACCAAATCTCTTGGTAGAACAAGTAATTCTGTTTTGAAGGTAGTCATACAGGCTTTTGTTTTGTGCAGCATTTAAAGATTTATTGCTTCAGAATCAGTGCATTTAAGTTTCCTTTCCGTAAGTAATAAAGATGTGTTGTGCGGGATCTAGCACATTTGCTTGGATCAGTAGACTTTGCTTACACAAATTGATGAAGGGGGATTTCATATTAGATACTTGATGATCTTAATATAGAGAGCACTCGGCTTTGTGACTGACTTATGGGCTATGCACTTTCGACTTCAAGTGAGAGGAATGCAGTCTACTTCTTTTCACAGTTTTAGATGCATACATACTCGTGGGCCTCTTAGTCATCGCATTAGTCTGTCTTCATTTTTGGGCTGCACTATGTGTACATTGGCAAATAAACCAGCTATAAGCTTTACTGTCAATGATTCATGACGTTTGCCCACGGAAGTACACAGATGCAAATGGATTTTTTTAGAGCCTTAAATAGAGGTGCTGAAAAAAATTGTGACACCCCTTTCAACTGATAAAAGTAGTTGTTGCAATTTACATACCTCTTTCCATTGTAGTATCTAAACCATGTATTTTTGGCTGCGCAGACTGAAAGATCTTCACCAGAGGTGTACAAAAGAGATGGATGCTTATGTTGGTTGCATGTATTACCACACAAACGAGTTCGATTTATGCCGCAAAGAGCAGCAAGCCTTTGAAAAGGCATGCCCGTTGTAATTAAAAGGGGGGGTCGGTACCTCAAAGTCTCGACTCTTTAATAACTTGGAGCAGCTTGCAAGGAGCAGATGCTGCTGTGGTTCAAACTGTGTCTTGAATGTTGTCAAGATGTTGCGCTTGAACAGCTCAAGTTAGTCTTTTTTTGAAATGTCTGAGAGCAATAAGTCTACTCCTTTGCGCTTAACTACTGATGAACGCATTCCTTGTTGAAAGGTTTTGTGCCAATGCCACCTTCCGTTTCCATTGGAGGTGGCAAGAATTATTGAATTTTTTGGTAATTTATTTATTGTCTAAGGGTGCGCTTGTTTCGCAGAAAATGAGTAATTTGGAAAATATTTTTTGAAAAATGATCGCTCATATTATTTAGAAAAATAAATGAATGGAAATTTTTTTCGCTGCCCACGAAAATAGTTAGGTACAGATTGTTATTGGTGATGAAAATGTTTTCCTTTGACTAATTTTTCTAAACGATAGAAATAATCATTTTTGAGAAAATATTTTTCAAATTACTCATTTTCGTGAAATGAAACACACTTTAAGAGTGCGTTTGTTTAAGGGAAAGTGTTTTCCAAGAATTTGTTTTCCGAACTTTCATCCGTTTGATTCGTCGAGAATGATAAATCAACTAAAAATAATTTCGATCAAGGAAACATTCATGTATAAAATTAGGAAAGTGAATTCCCTAATCTAATAAGATGAAAAACACTTTTCGAAATTGTTCATCTTGAATTTGTTAATATTTTTCTTCTCTTCTTTTTTTTATTTTCTTTTTCTTTTTCTTGTCTTTTTCTTTTTTCCTCCCTCTTCCGGTTGATGGCCTTTCTTTTTCCAAAATAAAAATAATTTAAAATATATAAAAAAACTTCGATAATTTTCACCATTAGATTTTCCTTACCAAACAACTGAAAATATTTATCAAGTCTTTTTTAGGTTTTAGCCAAACATCGGAAAACGAACTCATTTTCCTGGAAAATGACTTCCTGGAAAGTGTTTTCCATAAATTGTACATTTTCCGTGAAATAAACGCATTCTAAGTGTTAAAAGATTTGAACTAATTGAATATGTTGATCTCGGTGTTTCTAGCAAGTGAATAAGAAATAAATGGACCTTACCAAAAAAAAAATAAGAAATAAATGGAGCTTTTCACTCACACGAGAACATTTCTTGCATTATTTTTTTTTTATCCATTTCAACCTTTTCTCCATTTTGAGCGTGGAAATAGCACGAGTCCTTTGTATATATAAATTTTTTATAGGGTGTTCCATGAGTTTTAAGTCTACCGAATCTCGGCGCCCATGCCTTTTGAGTTATAAAAGGCTACACATTGCCTATGATATATATCGAGTTTTTTTAATAGATCTGCGTCATTGTAAATTTGTGAGGACTCAAGTCTATTTTTTATATTTATTATTTTTTGTATTCATTTTGAGAAAAGAAAATTTCCAAGTTTTTTCGATTCTACCTCAATAGACATCGTAGAGGGGTGGTGGTGGCTTAATTCAATGGACTCAGACTTAGTTCTTCGGATGGATTTGAGTTCGATCCTGATCAGGTTGACTAGTTGTGTAGTGCAGGTTAAAGGTGGCCTCCTAGTGCATCTAGACACCACTCTCCTTACGCGACATCGACAATTGATACCTCTTGCAGTCTCTTACGCTGGGGCGATCGAGGCACGATGACAGTTGAGCTCATCGGGGCATCAAGACATGCCCGCTGCACCCAGCCACCCAGGATGTTCGCATTATGTTTTGACCAAACGATTTAAATTCAAATGACGCATCCCAGCAAATTGCATTCACGTTGGGTTCACTTAGGCTTAGGCTGGCATTTGGTAGCCTAGGCTGCATTTGGTTGCGACAAAACGGGGTTGTTCCTTTGAGGTACAGAGGGGCACAAAGATCGTCGCGTGGAATTAACATTCCTACGCAAATGGATAACTAACGCACGATAGCAAGATGACCATTGAAAATCGACACAAATGCGCAACTGTCCCTGTTCCACACTTGATTTCACGAAGGCGACCATCAAATTAGCAAGAATTGACTTAGTTGCAAGGGGAGCGTCTTCGGATGATCACAAGGAAGACATAGTAGCTCGTTACGGATTGACCGCAGTTAAATAAAGAACTAGGACCAACTCCAGGGACCGGGTAACTCTTAGGACCTCTTTCCGCCTACTCAGATCTTGCTAGAAAAAGCTATCTGATGAAAAAGGGGCCCTGAATTTGCCATCACCCTGATGCTTTCTGAATATAAGAGAGGAAAACACAAAAGGAAAAGAAAATCCTGACTGAGGTTGTGACTAGGCTCACAAGGGCACCACGACAGTTTCAGCTCAGCGACTCTTTACAATTTGGAAAAATCCACAACGGGCATTCTAGACAGTAGACACTTGATACCACTCAGTTATCTGGTGTCTTCGCCCGGGGCACATTAAACCGATGATAACGAAAAACCAGGCACACGTATAAAGTTAAGAGCCATGCATTAAGGCCAAACATAGGACTTAAAAGAGTCACCAGCAACCAACAACCATCTTGCACTTGACGTTCACAAAGCTCAACTCCAAAAAAAACGTACAAAGCATTTCTAAAGCATACACTAATCCACGATATTTAGGATTCAAAAAGAGTAACAGGATCTCCAAAAGGACATTCTTCAACGTTCACTTTGATACTTGGGAAGTCCACTTTGCAAAGAACCATCACCGGCATACCACCATCTTGACTGCAAGCCCCGTACTTGTTACTCAGGATGCTCTTAGTGCGGGCTGCACAGGAAATGCCCAAAAGAAGGTACTTCATTTAACAGAAAATATGCTAACCGTAGATACTAGCACTACGCCATCATAAACCAGATAAATCCACTAGCTATTGGTTAGTAGTAAATGGAAATGTGCTGAATTCCAACAACATAGTGAGGGAACATGCTTCATTCATGCAAATTCAAAGTATAAATATTTTTTTCCATAAGAAAATTTGAAGTAATCTACCTTCTTTATCAATTTTCTTGTCAATGGAAAAGCACGTGTGTCCCAGCAAAAGTAATCACCTGATAAATATCAATTGCTATAGGTACGGCACCTAAAGCTGTATAAAATATCAATAAACAATGCATTGTACACACCTGAAGGAAACCTCACAGATATATCTCAACATAACAACTTAGGTCATTTATTGTCGACCACTAAATTTGCAACGTAAAATAATTATCAAGTTTCATGCCAACCTAATTGCCAAGGTCATATTAAAACAAAACGATTCTTTGATGAAATGAGAAATTATTTGACAATTAGCTATAGTGCATGGAAGAGACGCATTGTTCCAGACCAAGACTGAAAAACAACAGACATACCTGTAAGACCGCGAACGAGACCTTGAAGGACCAAGAATATTGCCCCTTGGACTATGGGACCTGCCTGCCGGATAACTCCTCTCCTGAATGGGACTTCGACTATCTTCCCTCAGACTTGGAGACCTCTTACTGGACTGCTTAACCTTGTGCTTCCGAGGAGATGGAGAATGTGACATAGACCCAGATCGCATTGGAGAGTGATACCGGTCCTTTGCCCCACGGCTCCTGGTTCAAGGAATTAGTATATATAACATTGATCCATTTCAGATGGGAAATGATAGCAATGAAACAAAAAGATTCCCATACATAAAACTGAACACAATCTAGGGTAACAAAAGATCTTACGATGAAACATTACTCAGCTTGAAGCATGACTTTTACAAAAAAAGAACAAAATACCATCAGCAAAAGCTAATAAAAAACAAAAATCTGTTTTGCAAGTCAAGAAATCATACTCAACTTACCAAATCATATAAGCATCAACATGATGGTATCACTATCTAACTGATTGAAGATGACTTTTACCTGCACCTTTATAAGAGTTCCGTACAAATTACCAACTTGGGCCCAAATACTGGAATTAGTCTCATTAACGATGTACTGGCACGTCAGCGTCCAACAACTGCATGGCTCTCTTTGGCCCAACTTTCTAAAACCTCAAACTATCTTTGACAACGTCATCATATCTCTACACCGGTATTGCTTCCCTTGATTGAGGATGATTTCTTTCTTTGGCCAAATAAAAGCTCTAGTTCTTTTCTTAACTGGATGGTATATGCAAAACAAAATAAAGCTTCAAAACCTTTTCATTAACAACTATGTTAGATCACACAGAAAGAACAAATAGTGAAAAAAAGGCACTTTAGTGATTTAATCATATGCTGACAGTGCTTTACTAATCAGTTCAGTTGCAACTGCAGGCCACCAGACCTAGTGTGCAAAAGCCCATGCTTTCTTGACAGTAATTGGCGAAGGTGGGATAATAACATATAGAAAAGCTTTGACAGAACGGTAAGGGAGTTGTCCATCACTGTCTTTTCTCGTTTAACTTTATTTACCCATAGGTCTTTAAAATCTTCCTGTTCACTTTAATATCTGCATAAACAAGGCCACAAGCAGATACTGTTCAATACCACAGAAATGATGCTGCACTGCATCAATCACCCCATATCGATAAAAACCATTTTAGTATGAACATTATAGGATAGAGATGCATCACATTACTAATACCATAAGGGGCCAGTAAACAAATAAATTTCCCACATTACAGCAATCTGCCACGCTTAAGTCAGCAAAGTTTTCCTTTCAGTTTTACAGGGCAACTCTTTTTCATTCATAAGCATAACGTGAACGATCAACAACTAAAACATCCCAAGAAAAGTGGTTGGCTAGGACAATTGGTCACCTTTGCCATGCACTTAGCCTGTCTTGGATATTTCAAGAAAAGTCTACTATTTCAATAGATTAAAGTTGAATAGTTCACTGCAGTCTATATCCAGAATAGACCAATAGCTTCTATCTATAAGCACAAAAAGTCCAAGAGAAGTAAAAAACATGAAGTTTACCTATTTTAACAAGAGAAAATGAAGAATGTATAGCTTTCTGCTCATGATCTAGCTACTATACCACAGTTATTACGAACAAACAGGGAATACAAAACACATACCAATGTAAGGAAAAGAGAGTGAAATTCTACTGCTCTAATACCTTGGGCAATATTATCCACTAAAGTTCACAAAGGATAAGAATCTAAAAATAACTCAATCTAAACTGAGATAACTTGATCTCCCTTTCATTTACCAAAAAGATTGAAACTACAATGCACAAAGCATTTATAGTTGAAAATAGATATAAAAAGTATAAATATCACATCATGCTTGACATACACAACTTCAACAAATAAAAGCGAAAGAATGCCACTAAGTGTTCTGTATATTCTTTCCCAGGCCAACGAGGCACCCTTAGTACTGTAAGATCCTAATATGGTCAACTACAGTATACTTATCAGTTATCATCCCAAAAGAGGAACGGAAAGTGTAAAACCAGTAACAGTGCAATTAAATCCAGTCGGACAAAAATGCCGAACCTTGAGTCATGCCTATCTGGTGTTGGTGACCTTGAGTAAGCTGTTAGAAAATACAAAAGCAGAATAAGATACTCCAAACTCACAAGTATGTCCAGCATGACAGACTACTTTATTCTTTGTACAACCCAACGGAAGAGAAAGCCACACATCAGAATGGACATGATGTCAACGTTACTGACAATGATTATGGCGTCTTGGAGACCTTGATGTGCTTCTCCTTCTTTCCCTATGTCGCCCACTTCATTTAAAATGGGGGTAAAAAGAGTGAACCAAAAAAAAACACCCGTCACAAATTGATAAAAACAAATGCCATAAAGACAGCCCAGTGAAATGGAGAATGCAACAAATCATACCTCACACGATCACTCACGCGCTCGCTCACGCGCATCTCATGAGGAGTTTTTCTGTTCTCCTCAGCAAAAACAATTCTTATCTCACGTCCTCCAATAACAGTATGATTCATTTGCTGCTTAGCCTCAGCTGCATCTTCTGCATAACGGAACTTCACAAATCCAAAGCCACGAGGCTCCCTGGTAACGCAATATACAATCACTGAAGTTACTAAATTACATGCCCTGTGATTGTCAGAATAGAGATATAAACAGATCAGCAAGTAATGGATCTCCTCCGTTCGATTTTTGTCCATTTTCGGAATCACAGTAACTTAATACCAAAAAAAGAAATTATTATACAGTATATTAGTCTGCATCAGAAACCAGCCAAACAGCAAGCCTCTAAAAAATGGCACTCACATTGTAAACACAGGTAAGGGAAGCCCGTAAAACAATGGCAATATGGCACACTCACTAATGCAGATGTCTTGTGACAAGTACCATCCTTTTTTGGCAAAAAAGGTGACAGGTACTATCCAAATGAATTTATGTAAGCCCGAAATGGTTGAACCCATCATTCTCTCAAGAGTTGTTTAGTTCATATGTTTCTTCAATCACATGCAGCTTGGCAGCTCAACGTATTCCAAATTAGTATTCCAAGGGAAGGGATGGAGGACAGGGAGAATCAACTAAGACAACAATTCTTCATCCAACCAGAAACCAACACTAAAAACAGGTTTCTTCACTAAACACATGTCAAACAGAAAAAAATAGTAGCTGCAAATTGGATAGTCCAGCATGAAAATTTTGCAACAAGAAGTCGAGTTTCAGAACCGTGAAACTAGGATAATATATGCTACTTAACACAATCTGCAGAAGCAATGTGGGACAAGGCAAAGATTATTATGGTATCGATGCATAACCTAACTTTATACTCATGAATGGGGAACTTATAAGTCCACAACTATACAGCTCATGGTTACTACTCCGCTCGTCAATCAATTGGCTGCTTTCGAAGTGACCGTGCACAAAGACAAGTTACTTCCATCACTAAGCATGTCAGCAACATCAAACATGAGCACACGGTTCTTGCCAGGCTCAGTTGTCCGACCAACCAACACCATCAGCCACAAAACGTGCGCACTGAATAGACCGACAGTTCACACCGCGTTGACCCGACATACCCCGTGTAATAATTCTTAGGAAGGTAGACATCCTTCACAGGACCGAACCGCTCGAACGGCACCCTGAGATCTTCCGCCCTGCAACCACGACAGCAACAATTAGACAAGATAATTCACGTCGAAAGCGAATCCATGTCGAGCTCCGATGTCCGAACACCAGAGGCGATCGGGCGAAAAACCGCCGAGACAGCACTCGTTACTCGTACGCCACACACTTCAACGTCACTCCCGCCAAGCGAACAAGCGAGCCAGTACGAGGATCCACGACCGGACACCGGCATCCAAAAGCCAGGAGGGGGGGGAGGGGGGAAGAGAGACCTGGTGTCGAGGGGGAGGTTGCGGAGGAGGAGGCCGGAAGGAGCGGGAGAGCGGCGGTCCCGGTGGTAAGCGCGGCGGTCGCGAGGGTCCTCGTCGTAGCCGTGGCGCCTGCGGGCGCCGCGGGGGGCCGGGGGGGACCGGCTGCGGCGGCGGGGGCTGAAGCTGCGGCTCCTGCTCCTGTACCTCGCCATGGGCGGCCCTCGCCGATTTGGGCGGGGGATCTCCGCTCGACGGTCTCCGATGTGGGAGAAACCCTAACCCTAGCAGAGGAAGGGGTGGGGGTGGTTGGCTTTCGTAGTTTTGGAGGGAGAAGAAGAAGAAGCGTTTTGCCTTTCTTACTTTCTTGGCATCGTTCTAGTTTCTAGTCCGCAATGACACTTTTTGGGCCCGCTCCGGACAGACGGCTTTTTTATTTTTTACTTAATTTAACTCTTATGCATCACGCCAAGAAAAAAAGGTCAATACCACCAAAAAAAAATCTCAAAGCGATATACTTATGATAATTTTACCTTCCGTCAATTTTCGTTAAATTTTATCGTCAAATTGTTCAGTTTGATGACACGTGACAATTGACAAGTATACCAATTTAGGATTTTAGATATACCAATTTATGATTTTTCGTGATATTAATCCAATTTAACTGAAATTAACGGAAGGTAAATTTGTCACGAATGTACCGGTTTTGAATTTTTTATGATCAAAAAATTAGTTTTAGGTAAATTTATCACAAGTATATCAATTTAGGGTTTTTGATAATCAAAAAATAAGTTTTTGGTAAATTTATCACAAGTGAACCAATTTAAAATTTTTCGTCATATTAATCCTACGCATTTTTTTGAAATATAAATGATATTTTACATTTTGAAAAAAAGTGTTTTTTATTCAAATACAAACATAGTGGCTATCGATTCCAAAAAAATAAAAAATAAAAACGAATATCTAGAATTCGACAATAAGACTTGAACGAAATCAAGTTACTCGAGTCTCAGTAATTTGGATTTGGCTTGATGACTACTCGAGATCGACTCTTTTGATGTCTAGTTGAGCTCAAGCTGAAGTCACTTGAGCTCGACTAGTTGATGCTCGACTAGATGGGTTTCGTATCCGACCAAAAAAAAAACTAGATGATTTCACAACTCGTCGAGGTTTTGTAGTTTCTTCAATAGGATTTAATATCATTAAAACAAACAACAAAAATTCTTGAAATCACATAGTATATCCATGTATAAAGTAAAGGAAAACAGATCAAGTGGTATTAAGCTCAAACTCATGCTCCACGTCACTAATGACTTAATTATAACCTAATCAAGTTAAGCCGAAACCGAATGATTCGACCGTCTTTTCAAATTGAGCTTGAGTGGAGAATTCAATATTCAATCGAGCTCGGGTCACATTTCAAACACCAATGCGTGAGTCGAGTTGAGCTCGAGCTTGGCACTTCATTGGCTTGAGTCGATGGCTCGAGCCGACTCGATCACATCCCTAATTGGTAGAAAATAGCATGCGATATAATTAGAGGAAAGTGTGATGCTTTCTAATACTGCTCTGCTTCAGTATCATTTTATTAACCATAATTTTAAACAACTTTTTTTGTGCTTTAAATATTTCCCATGCAAATGGAAAAAGGATCTAGATACCATCTATTCTACAATTTCGATGGAATCAGAAGCACGTGCTCACAAATTTCGGACTTAAAGAAATTCTTCACCTTCATTTACTAAATAATTTTTTAAGAAAATTGAAAAATATTCCTCAAAATTCATTTAATTGGGTGTTGACGAGTAAAAACTATAAATTTCACAGAATAAATAAATAAACCTAATATAGAAGAAAAGTAATTTGACAGAGAAGGGTAAACAACGGCCGCCACCTCGCCTAAATCCCGATCCGAGCCGCCAACCCGGCTAAAGCTCGAGAGAGGTTGGCAATTCGCGGCCCACACCATATAGTTGATGCTCAACGAGGGTTGGCATCTTCGTCATTGTGTAGTGATCGAATGAGATTAGCAACTCAAATCCCCTCTTCCTAAGTTTATTATTATTGTTGTTGTTGTTGTTGTTGTTGTGCTTTTGTAGCATATTTACTCTTACATGAGCAATGAGTTTTGTCTCTATGGACGCACATCATGACATTTGATCTGTGAAAGTGATCGTTAGATGCTCTGGACAGTGATTTCGTACCCAAAACTATCTACAACTACGGAAGTTTCCACAATTCTTCGAGCGATCGATTCACTGTCCTAAAGACGTCATACCCTAACGCATTTTTTCGCACTTCTTGTATAAAAATGCCGTACAGCACAAACACTTCAATAGTTTTCAATGAACGATTGAGATTTAATCTTTTATGTTCTAATGGTCACCAATCTTCGAGGATCAAATCCCCCACAATTTGTACGACTGTAGGGATTCACTCCCGTATTTACGAATAAGGTCCACCTCGAATGCTCGCCCTTGTCCAATCTAATTAATTTCCAGAACGATAAAGCAAGTTCCTTTTCCCATCAATATGCACAGCACAATTATCGGCTACTACAGAACAATGAGAATTATGCGCGAATTCTCAATGTCCAAAGCACATCAAATCAAATGCAAAACAGCAAGAACTCCTATAGGGGTGTGAAGTTATTGGATCTGAGAAATAGAAGGGCCCACTGTGGGCCTCAGGCTTTTGCCAACGGACATCCCGGACTGCAAACCCTTGTGAAGGCACGCCCTCGATATGGGCGGATTTTTGCTTGGACATGGCGTCACCCATGTTGATTGTGGGACTTTTCCGATAAGACCTGGATCCGATCCATGAGAGAGGAATTTTTTTTTAGACGGGCCAACTAGTGGGCCTCAGGATTTTCTTTCTGAGGACGCTCAATATGGGCCTCGTTTTGCAAGCCCATGTTGATTGTGGGCTTTTCCATAAGCATTGGATCCGATCCATGTACCCAGACAAGTGTCAGCTCGAGGGGCTTGCGGTTGACTAGTCTTAACAGTCATGTACGCATCGTACGAATTCGAACGCATTTTTATACGATCACAAGCTCATCTCGGATAGATGGATTCCGAGCCAATGAAGTACTGCACCGACTGCATCGAGCAAGTTTCATCTCAAGCTCCGAGTGAAATTTACCGATTCATTAGGTCGCCGAGTCGAGCTACCTCGGTGGTTATATCGACTCCACTATCTCGACGTTTGCTTTTATTTCACTGTATTGATGGTTGTATCCGAGATTATTAACTCCACATTTTTGTTGATTTCCTCATACTATCAATTCGTCATATTGTCGATCCATCGAGTTGTCGAAAAAGAAAAGAGATGGGGTAAAATAGGGAAACACAACGCTCGGCTCGAAGAGTCGGCCCAACTTTTCGTCCCACGGGAAAAGAAAAAGAACAATGACACCCTAAATTTTGGTCCAATGAGCAATGCGGTCCCTGAACTTTTAATTTATTCAATATATTCCCTTAACTTTAGCTCAACGTACAATATGATCCATGAACTTTTGGGTCGTGTTCTATATTGAACATTTTCATATAGAGGATAGGACCAGAAGTTCAAGGACCATATTGAACGTATTAAAAGTTCAGGGATCACGCTGACCATTTTCATATAATCTAGGGCTACGTTGAACATGAATCACATGAACAGATTAAAAATTTATAGATCACGGGTCAAAGTTCAAATGTCATTTTTGCTATTTTTTTTTCAAAAGAAGACTGATCCCGACCACTGACGTGAACCTACGGAGCTTCGCGAGTGGGGGTGGAACAAAGTCGTCGATTCGCATAAAATTACCCCAAATCAAACATCCATCTCGGACAAGTTCCCATCTGATCTTTTAGCTTTGTCTGCCCATCTGCCTATTCTGCACCATGAAGTTATGCAGACCTTTTTTTGGTTGGCCAAACTTTGGAAAATGACACATTAGGTAGCACTCTTGATGGTCCAAAATTCATACTGCCCAATTAATCCCTTAATCAAACAAAATGACTGAAGCTAATAGCTAGGGCAAATCTCCATGGATTAGCTAAATCGAAAAGGTCAACTGCAACAGGAATTATAAGATGGCCAGCGTTTTTTCGGGACTTGCGATGTACGCGTACGACTGGCTAATCGCACCTTCGAATAACTCTTTTCCCTTTTGACAAGAGTACGAACGCAGAGGCTCGACTATACGAAGGTTCGTGAATGCTCCCGCAAGTCAGGTGAACCCTGACTCGGTTTGCAATTCGAAAAAATCGCCCAACGCCTAGACCATCTGTGTTGACCCCGAGGGCTGCCTTCGAATGAGCTAATCATAGCGTTTCCAGATTCTCCGCGAAAAAGCCCCATGCCCTCCCCCCCACCTCCCCCAAATTTTTGTTCTTTTTACGTCCCATAGATCTCGCCCCGTTACGCAAAGGCCCCTCTTCTCTTAAGCCAGTACGTTTCGGAAAAGAAAAATTGAGATCGCGGCATTGGATCGGGTCCGGCGATCATATCATGTTACCCCGTCGGAAGTGTTGGTGGCTGATCCGTCATGAAAGCGTTCCTAATCCATTCTCGATCGGCAAATCTTGATATGGGTTGATATTATAATGAACACTCGTGTTGCAAAGTCATGCCCAAAATTGTATGGAATGACGTGTTTGGAATCATGACCACGCCAGTTAATTGCCTCGGTCAAGAATTTGAATCATGACTTATTTCACTAATTGTTGATATTATTATTATTATTATCCCCATTTTCTATTGAGCATCATTGTCCTGTCCCGTCGGCATCATTACGTAGTCCAGGATTTTATTTATTTCGAGCATTAATTAAATTCAAAACGGATAATCCCATTTCAAATCATGGATAAGATGAGTGATTAAGAAATTATAATATAGTGAGATGACAGGTCGAAGTGTTGCCCTTCCATCAATGTGCGGGTCCTCCATTTCCATATACGACGAAATTCATAAAAAAAACAAGAACTTGGGATCGAAGTATGATCCATTGCGATATGTCAAGTTGACGCGAAACTTTTTATTATGGCCGGAGATGAAAAAGAGAACACATTTTTTTTCGTGTTAAAAATTGTAGACTTATTTAATAAAAAGATTTTTCATTTTTACCGACGTAGAAAAAATTCGCACCATAATAAATGGGTACCTAACATTTATATTTTGATTCATTTAAACAATCAAAATCGTATCAAGTGTTGAACGAATTTAACATATGGGTCTTATTTTTAAATATTGCAGGAGGACCTATTAAATAATATTTTAATTTCAATGCACTGATTACGCAAGGCGAGGGAGAGGTTGCACTCTAAGAATGGCAAACTTTCGTTATCCGAGTATTTCACGAATGCCTCGCAACACTTGTTAACAAAATTCTTTACATGTATATCGACCTTTATGTGCATGCAAAATATGGAAAAGATTGCAATGGAGGGAAGTCAAAGGCGCTGCGGGTCATTTTGTGAAATACATTTAAGTGATTGTGAGATGAGGAAGGAAAGTCTAATTCGAAACTTAGATAGAAGAGAGATTTATTAGACAGCATGACAAATATGCGAACGTTTTAGAGTGCCGCCATTTTTTGTCAGCACCTAATTATCAAAGCTCTGTTTGTTACATGTAAAATGAATCATTTGGAAAATCATTTTCCTAAAATTGTTTGCTTGTATCACTTGAAATAATTAGATAACAAAATTTATATCTAAACATTTTCACGGATAATGAATAAGATATTTTTTTTATTCTTTCATTTTTTGAAGCGATATAAATTATTACTTTCAGGAGAAAATTCTTTTCCCGCACGGAGCGTAACAGTGGCGTAATTTATTTTATTCACTTCTCAAATTACCGGTATTTCGCAAAATTTCTAAGCTGAAAATTCGAAATTAAAATTGATGTGGGAAATGCTTTATTAAATTTTTTTTTACTTTTACGTATATTTTTTTTGGGGTCGGAAATTAAAGATATTTATTTAAGAGCGGGTGAGAAGATAATGACGAGTCATCTGTTTTATCAATTGGCTCTTGGTGAAAACGAAGGGGTGGTAGTTGGACAGTGCCTCCCATGATTTAGCATCCGATGTCCTCATAGTGCACAGGGGCATCTCTCGACCCGGTCGGTAGCAGCCCCACGCGCGCCCGCCGACGCGCGCTCACGCCCCCGAGGCACCGAGCCGGGCACTCGCCACGCGGGCGCTAGGCAGCCGGCGCGTGGGGGCGACGGCGCGTGAGGGATCCGGCGCATCGCCCGCCGATGTCGTCATGATTTGCGATTCTCCAAGGGACAAGACAACCTCGCCGCCGCAGCTCGCACGTGGCCACGCGTCCCCCCCTCCCCGCGCAGCCTCGTTGTCGCCATCGCGGGGGGCGATTGTCTCTATTTCTTCTTTTTATTTTTTTCGGACGCCTCACGCTTTTCGCGTGCTTGTCAATAAAATAACTTTTTTCGCGTGCCGCAAATAATTTTTGTTTTTATTTTCATGCACGCCTTGATGGGATCGAAACTGACTTTTGGGAAATTTTTCGAGAAAATAATTGAATTCTTATAATATTTATATTTGTAAAATTAAGCAAAAATTAGGCCCCGTTCGTTTCACAGAAAACAACTTTTCACGGAAACATTTTCCTTTCTATGAACAAAATTCCTTCACTTTTGAGGAAAATGACTTCCTCTTTCTCGAAAGAGGAAAATATTTTCCCGAAAGCCTTCTTTTACCGTTTATTTTCACTATTTTCTTTTTCATTTTTTTTCCTTCTTCTTCCATCTTCCTTAGTCGGTCGCCAAGCCACAATGGCGATGGCCGACTAGAGCCTTGCTCGATCCAAGGGTACCGAGCTCGTCCAAGGCCGTTCAGGCGAGCTCGGGCCTCACCAAATCCGGTAAGATGGGCGAGGCTTGCCTCATCAGAGGTTGCCAGACGTTGGCGGGGCTTGATCTCATCGACCTCTTACAAAAATTATGGTATCAACATGATGGTATAAGCATCAACAACTCGCAGGATCTGGCGCCCCGCATGTTAGGCACTCAAGTGAGCGGAAAAAAATTATGACCTCAAGTGTCCTTATCCTGACTTTTGTTTTTGTGAAGGGACGATGGTGGTGAAGCTAGGATAACCTTGCCATGCAAAAAGTATGTGAGCGGATAGTATGTGAAGAGCCGGACGAGATCCGAATGTAAATAAATGACCAAGATGGCCCATGTAAAGAAGGGCTTGTAACAAAATCGTCTATTATGTAAATTATGCGTGCTTGTTTGATAAGCTTCTTTGCTCATGCTATGTTCTTGTTATTGTTGTTAGTTGCTTCCGCTTGAGCTTACTTATGGAAATAATAACGGGACGTCACATTACAAATCCCCGCAACAATAAAGGCAATCCCGACCGGGCCTAGGACCAAACACTATGGCCATGGTTCGGGGCGTGAGACTGGCACACTGATTGGCACACGGCTGACTCGTGGCTTAACTGACGAGCTAATGGCTGGTCCATGGCTAGGCATAAGGCCTGGCTTGTACGTCTGGCACAAAGCCTAGTCCGCGACCAAGCCACAAGGCTCTTGGCCTTGCACATGGCTTGTCCATGACCTACCCAACTCAACACAACGATCCATGATTGATTCGCGACCAGTCCATATTCAAGCATTAACGATCCATGGTCGACTCTCAATTGTCATGTAGCTGCATGGAATCAAGTATCACGGAATCGGTCCATGGACGCTCGTGACCAATGCATGGCCATGCAAAATCGCCCGCGACCGATACATACCCGCTCGGCATCGATCCATGGCCATCTAGAATCATTCCATCGCCAACCCTTATGGTCGAATAGTCGATCTATGATCGAATCGCTTTAATCAACCTGCGTAATTGGAAAGTCATTTCATTGTCAATTCCTTGGCCTTTTTATGGATGATCCTTCGATTGAACCATGACTGATTCTTTAAATACCCATTTTCACCATACCAGCTGATCCATGACTGACCCTTGAATCGATCCGCTCGTCAATTCCATGGCCATTTTCCTTTGGTCTACTCGATCCCAATTGGGGATGTCACAGTTTTGCTTTATTCATGGTTGAGAAGATTATGTTGGAAAATTCTTGTAGAGTAGCTCAAGGTACAAGTGAAGTTGGTATTCTGATGAGGTCCTTGGTTATGGCAAAATTCAAGCACGACTTGGACTTGGAAGGTGTTTTGTGTTGATTGAACCCATGTGGGCTATGAGAGTAGTAGCGAAGTTCAAATTCCAGTGAAGCGATTGTGATTTGATTCAAATGTCGAGTTAATGTGGAGATTGTTGAGAATGTGTCTCAAGTTTTAGTCCAAAAAAGAAACTTTCCTAATTTAAATATGTTCCCTAGAGACAACTTCTTCATGAGTTACCCTATGAAGTAATTCGAGAGTATTGAAACCAATTAAATCTTATTATAAGATTTGTTAATTCTTTTGCGAGATTGAAAAATTTTTTTCATAAGAAATTGAGAGGCTAAACACTGTGTGAGTTATTGAATGTAATGGGGGTGGGAGACACCGATAGTGTTTGAGACTAGAATGTGATCGTAATCTCCGTTATATCGATTAATTTATAGTAGAATCTTATACTACTCTCCCTGTTGACGTAGGATCACATAAATCTAATGTCCGCTTTATTTTCTTATTCTACATATTCTATTGTTCAATTATAGTGAATAGTTATCATCTTGCAAATTTCCGATAACCAGAGTGAATTAGTAGATTAGTGGAGACAAAAACCGCGGACGTTTGTCATTTTTCAATTAGTGGTTAAGTGGCATGTAGTTCTGTTGCCGTTTTGATCTTTTTGCTGGCGAAAAAGAGTTAATTTATGATAAAGGATTTCAACGGTATAATAAAGAATAGAAAAATCAACGATATGTCCATAATTGAGGAGGCAGCTATTAAATCCAAAAGTTTGCTTTACAAAAAGTATGTATCTTCTTTTGTCAAATTTATCGAAGGGACTTTCTTATAAGTTGAATTTAAATTTTCTGCGGAAACAAGATATTATATTAGTTTATAAGAATTGATAAAAAATAGTCAATGTCACGAAAAACTCTAAACTAGTATACTTCTGATAAATTTACCCATAATTTTTTTACCACAAAAAACCCCAAACCGGTACACTTGTGACAAATTTACCCCAAACTAATTTTTTAACCACAAAAACCCTAAACTAGTACATTTGTGACAAATTTATCATTCGTTAAGTTGGATTAATACCATTAAAAATCACAAACTGTTATACTTATGACAAACTGAGGGTAAAACTATAAATCGATGTACATCAACCGCCATGTGTCATTCAACTCGAAATTTTAAAGAAAATTTTAAAACTGAATGAGGTTAAATTTATCACCGTTGTTCCAGTTTGCAGTTTTTGGTAGTCAAAAAATTAATTTAAGGTAAATTTATCACAAGTGTACCAGTTTAAGATTTTTCGTGGTATAAATCCTAAAAAAAATGAGGGCGACTTTGAATGCTTTTAAAGAATTTTGACTTTAAAGGGAAAAGCAAAATTATAAAAATGGCCAAAACCCAAAACCCTAACACCACCATAAATACACCGATTTGTCTCTTTCTTCATTTTTTTTTCTTTTGGGGTCAAGACTCTTTCTTCATTTAAGAGCAAAATCCACCTGAAGTTGAAGATAAGCAATAGAGAAAACATCTCTAAATAATAGCAAAACAATAACAACCGAGAAGAAATTCATTTAAAACCACCATCCAACTATCCGTCCTGCAACCAATCTCTGACCAACCTTCGGTTTTTGCTTCCCAATCATTTTGTTTGTTTTAGCAGAGATGGGGATGTTCGACCAAACCGTACGGCGAGCCACCCAACAAATTGACAATTGACTCGAAGCGTGTGGTCCTCGCTCCCATGGACGAATGCTTCTCGAAGCCAACAAAACGTTCTCTTCAATTTCTTGATGGACAAAAAAAAGGGTTGGAGCGGCCGCTGCAGCTACCTCTAAAGCGTTATCTTGAGGTTCTCGCACTCGTTACGGAATATTCGATTAGCCCGTCACTACAACTCCCTCGATTTGCTAGCTCGAATCTCTTGACATGAGGGAGTAAATGCGAGAGACAAAAAAGCCGACGAGAGGTTGGCTCACGATGTGATTCGAATTTATGATATCCTGAAAAACAGTGTGACCCTTCTATTATTGAGCTGCCTGCTCAATTGCACTTTGAACAAGGGTCTGCAGGCACTAGCTAATCATTCTCAAGAAGAAAATGTTTTACTTCTCAATCCATTAATATCACATATTAAGAATTACTTTGACTATTTAATAAGTATTTTGAAGGCACTTTTCGAAAAAAATTCTCGACATGAAAAACAAATACATAAGTGTGAGAAGCCAATTCATGTAAGTTTACACTCAAATTTAAAATTTGACATTGGGTTAATATGATCAGTACATTGGAAAAAAATTGGGGCATTTTCCTTCTATAAGACGAAGAACCCAACTTTACTTTCTTAGCCAAGTTTATCGTATTAAGTAAAACAGGAACTTCAAATTGATTAAGTTATTAAGAAAACCCAAACAACAAAGACAGGAATTGAAAGGTTACATTTGTTTCACGGAAAATATTTTTCTAAAAGTGATCACTTGTGTCATTTACCAAAATGAATGAACGAAAAAATATTTTCATCATCCAATAAAATATTTAAACATAAATTATTGTCGATGTTTCAATCAAATGGTATAATAAGTATTGATACTTAAACCAAACGACATCATAACTATTACAACTTTATTTCACTATAATGTTCTAACTACCTTATTACAATCTTATTCCATCACTACAGCCAAACGGGCTCCTAGCACAGACATAAATATTCACGTTTGCAAGTTTCCTCAAGGGTTAGAGCACTACTTGAACATCACAAATAAAATGATATGACTTTCAAGTAATAATATTGATCAGGCATATTACGAGAGCCAATAATGTACTAAAAGATTTAGATTTTTTCAAGGTGCTCAATAGTTGACACGCCAAAAAAAGAAAACCGAGTTCATCCAATGGAAGAGGCACATCAACGACATTCAATTTTCCCCCCTTCTTTATTTGCCAACAATTGAAAAGGAGAACCCCCACTTACAAGTTCCTCATGGTGCATTGAAGTCCCCAGGAATTATTAATCACAAATCCTTGGAAAATAACCCCTTCTTGATACATAGTTTCCACATGTTGGAATTAGGTTTGATTGCCATTGGAAAAAAAACAATGAAAATATTCCCCTTTTGACCAGTATAGACATACACTCAGAAAAAGATAAAATTATTACCCCTTTCACTTTCCAATAGGGAAAAAAACTATTGAAAAGGACAGTTTTTTTTAATTTTTTTTTTTTTCTTCCCCTTTTTATTAAAAATAAAAAATGAAAAGACCACCGGATCCAACCAACCACCCACCCACCACCACCTCAAGGTCCTGTCTTTCCAACCCATCCTTCGGTCTGCAAGCAACACCAGCAGAGGCACAAGCCCCCCCTCCTACATCCATGGAGCCGCCACCGCCGCCGCCCCAACCACCACCACCGCCCTCCTCCGCCTCGACCCAGGTCCTCTCCGCCATGGACCTCCACGCGCCGCCGCTCCTCGACGACAGCGCCGCCGCCGTTGACTCCGTCTGGGACTTCGGCGACCTCCTCGACTTCACCGCCGACGACCACCTGATCATCCCCTGGGACGAGGAGCCCCCCGCCCTCGACAACCCCGCCTCCGCCCCCTCCGACCCAGATCCCGACCCCGCCCCGGAGGACCCGGCCGACGGTGCCCCGGCGTCGACCCGGGTCAGGAAGCGGGACCCCCGGCTGGTCTGCTCCAACTTCCTGGCGGGGTTCGTCCCGTGCGCCTGCCCGGAGCTCGACGAGAAGATGGAGGAGGAGGCGGAGGGGCTGCCCACGAGGAAGCGGGCCCGGGCGCCGAGGGGGGCGGGCCAGGGGATGGCCCGGTGCCAGGTCCCGAGCTGCAAGGCCGACATCCGGGAGCTCAAGGGGTACCACCGGCGGCACCGGGTTTGCCTCCGGTGTGCCAACGCTTCGGCCGTGGTCTTGGACGGGGAGAGGAAGAGATACTGCCAGCAGTGTGGCAAGTAAGCTTTAATTCGCAGTTGTTGTGGGGTTTCGAGTTTTAGCTTTTCGAATAATGATTTGAGATTGTTGTGCTACTAGGTTTCCAGAGCTGTTTGTTTTTGAATATGAGATGATTATAGAGTTGGTCTGCGCCGAAGTGAAGATAAGTGGTAGTTAGGTGTTTGTGCTGAATTGGAGACTGGTTGAATTGTCGTTGCTAGTAACTCTGCCATTTAATTTCTAATTCTGAGATCCATTCAAGATGTAAGTGATGTGAATTCAGTCACATCATTGTGATCCATGTTGGATGTTGGCCACTAGGCAATGAGGATGGTGTTGCCAGAGTCAGTTTGGCATTGTTGTGGCGTTAGCGGGTTTTGTCATGTGGCATGGTGATATACCCGGCGTTGGATGAAGAGTACTGCTATTCGGTATTCCGGGAGCTGCTTCTTGTTCTTGGCTCCTAGCTCGACTAGCTCATCATTATCTCTGTTTTCATGAATCGGGGGGCAGTTGCTGCTGCTTGGCGAATTTCGATAGTCAGCACAGATAGCGACTTAGGCGCGGAGATAATCTTCTGGCATTGCTATAATGACTACAAGCTGTTGCTTGGTGTGTTTCAGGATTGGTGTTGTCGGGGAGTTCTGAAAAACATTAATGTGCAGTTTATTCGTTCTATTGAGGATAATTAGTGTCTTTCTATTTTTAGGGGATAATGTGTAAATGACCATGTAAAGGTGATATCAAGGTGGAGAAACTTCAAAATAACAAAAGTTTGAGAAGCTAGGTGGATGCTTCCAGTGGCCAAGTGTTTTGTTGAAGTAACGGTAGCTTTTCTGAAGTGGACCCCTTACTCCAAAAAGAATGCCAGATCGGTTTTTATTACATTTCTTTGTGGTACAAGCTTGTTTTTAGATAGCTGTGATGGCATTTGTAATATATCAGGCATCTTAATATCCCACTTAGATCCTAGTTTCCTGATTGCCTTATGCCATTTCTAGGTTCTTTTGGAGTTAATATTGTTCAGTTCAGTTCCCATATTGCTGGAATTCTTGTGGCAACAGCTTCTTCTTTTCTCAATCCGCTTTTGGACTATTATCTTCTAATTGACCTAATTTGGTCAGTTGATGACATGTATTTCTATGGTATTATAGTGAATTAGGTTGAGTTTTCTGTTGCTTTTCATTTACTTAAGCCGATTTCTTATTAGAAGGCATTTCGCCTTTTCTATACATGGCTATGTATGCAGTTTAACTTGGATAAACTCATTGTGGAAGTATCTGATAACTGGATGAGTTAAGGAAATTTGCTAGAGTATCATATGGGCAGGTGTTATTCCATGAGCTCAATCAACAATGTTTTTTTTTTTTTTTTTTGGTCGATAATCGACAAAGTTGAAGAGGCACTGTTTTTTACCTCTCTTTGAGGGGGCAGATGATCTTATGCTGCAATAAGAAAGTATACAACTAGTGTTTATATTTTCTGCAAGCAATTCTGGAACGTTATATATTACATCCTTATACCCAAAGAAGGAATTGATGCACTGAAACTGATATTGCATGCCTTTTTTGTTGTCATAATATTCAGTTTTTTAATATGGTTTCTGGATTTAAATTGCCACCTTCTGCTGTTCTCTGATATAAATTGCTGAAGATATTAAGCAGGAAACTCGGAGGAAAGTTTGAGTTTCTGTCTGGGAGTTTTCTGATCATTGGACTTTTGTCCGGTGTGTTCTTGTCTAAATGAGGAACAATATGTAGTTGTCGACACCTTTGGCAAAAGCAGTAGTATTGTGGGATTATATAATCGTTAATTGCCTCATAATGTGGTTTCCTTTGACAGGTTTCACATCTTGTCAGACTTTGATGAAGGTAAACGAAGTTGTCGAAGAAAATTAGAGCGCCATAACAAAAGAAGGAGAAGAAAGACCGTTGATTCTGGTGGTGGACTAGCAAAGGAATTTCAACAAGATATTCATTCTGAAGATGTTGGCTGTGATGATGAAGATGGGAAAGGTACATACAAGAACAGTTAACATAATTTATTTCTTGATTAAGTTTGTCAACTAGCTAATCCGATTGCTCATGTAATTCAACAGATAACTTATGTTTGAGTGGCCAGTCTGGTGAAATGGAAGCCTCGTTAGAGCCTGAAGATGGAGGAGTACCTACACTGGAAACTGCTCCTGAATGTCAGATAATTCCTACAGATAGTATTGCATCTTTTGTAGTTTCTCGTGACAAGCAAATGGAAAGTAGGAAAGATAATTCGAAACAGGCACTTTCTCCATCCTGTGGTGACAATAGGAGTGCATACTCATCTGTGGTGGGTTTAACCTGGACGGTGTACTTGCTTTGTAGTGTTAATATCTATGTGTATGGAATCTTAGTTGAGTTAATACTAATTCATTGAAGTTTTTAATTAGTGTCCAACAGGTCGAATTTCATTCAAGCTTTATGATTGGAATCCAGCAGAATTTCCTAGACGTCTTCGTCACCAAGTAATATATACTTGTACTTAACTATCTTAAATCAGATGACATCTTCTTAGCACTGGCAGAATTGAATGGCTTACATTTGGTTGAATGCATATTCAGATATTCCAGTGGTTGGCGAGCATGCCGGTGGAGTTGGAGGGTTATATCCGCCCTGGATGTATTATTTTGACAATGTTTATCGCCATGCCCAAGTTTATGTGGGGAAAGGTACTATTTACCAAATAGGAAAACTGTATGGTGATAATTATTTGTCTGAACTACTTTAATTTTGGCTTTAGTAGAGCAGCAACTATTGTTTGCTTAACCCTACGATCAGTGGCTTTGGATTTTTTTTAGTTCTGGGCCAAGAATATATGGATTTTCTGTGAAGTTTTACTGAGCATTACAATTGCGATTTCTGTAGCATCTCTTTCTCATCAAATTAATATTATTTGATTCACTGGAAATAGTGCAGTAGTTATAATTTGGCTCCTTCTCTTCATTACAAGTTATTGCACTTTGTTATGTATCAGTTAGATTGTTACAGGTGTTTTACTGTTCTCAAGAAGTTCTTGAGCTTGATTTAGTCGGATTGCTCCTTCAGCTTCTGCTTAGTTTCTTCCTTTGCTCATATTTACTTGTGTGTGGTTTCTTGACTAATACATCTTGTGGCATCGAGCAGTTATATGAAGATCCTGTATCATATATAAATGACTTTGTCCTTCGACCTGGAAGAATGCTGTCCAGAAGAGGCACTGTCTATATCTTTATAAATGACATGGTTTTCCATCTTATGAAAGGTAAATTAATTCCCTTCAGCCCTCATTAGCAAGCCTGCTTTGTGGACCTTCGGTATTCCCTCAATACTTTGACTGTTAATCTTATTCGGCTTGGAATGCATGGATTACCTTTCATAGGGCTTTCGTCTAGTTTTCTGGTCTGAGTGTTCAGTGGTGGGTGCAGTTCCTAAACAGAAGTTCCCTCTCTGCTTAAGGCTGCTTACATAGAACAAGGCATACTCTGTTTCTGTAGAATGCTTTACTAACATTGAAGCTGAACAAGGACCAAGAATTGATCATTTCTAGCTGAGTGATAGATTTTGCTGTCAGCACAAATGTTATTATTGCACCAACTGGTCTATCTATATATCAGAGATAACTAAAAAACCCTCATGTAATGGTTTCTCACTAAGCATAAAATTGATACTCGGGATCCTTATAAATGCTATTATTTTAGAGATATTCTTCAACAACATTAATTCGACGACAGCGTCCTGCATATGGATCTGATTTTCATAGCAGCATGGGATAGTTTATGTGCTTTTTAGTTAGCAAGCATGCAAGTCAAATACCTCGATCAGTTGGTTCTTTATCAGTGACTGGCGTCTGTTTCCTTTATTGTAAGAGCTCTATTGAATCCTTGAGCATCTCAGCTTTACTGTTATATTGGAAAATTAAATATCGGCATTCATGGTAGTCCATGATGAAAATGTTCTCTTTGTATTCAAGCTTCCATGCGTTCTCTTGCTGTAGACCATGTATAGATTCATTTCTATCCTCTGTGTGACTTATTATTTGATTTACAGAAGCTCTTACAGACTTTCTTGAGTTGGGTCTCCTCCTTGGGTCCTTATAGTTAATTTCTGTTCTCTGTAGATGGAACTTCTGTCGTGAAGGTTGAGGCAGGGGTTCGGACCCCAAGGCTTCATTATGTCCATCCTATGTGTTTTGAGGCTGGCAAGCCCATGGAGTTTGTTGTTTGTGGAAGTGATTTGTTGCAACCCCAGTTTCGGTATGGTGGAGTATCTTAATAGAATTACTTTTGTTCCATATTAAAGAAGGCGCGCGCGCGCGCGCTACAGAGAGAGAGAGAGAGAGAGAGAGAGAGAGAGTCATAGAAGTACCCTTCATTTTTCTCACCTTCTCATCCTTCTATAGTCTGCTAGATTCTTGAGTCCTGGAGTCCATTACAAAGTGCAACTTTAAGTATCTTTTCCCCGTTAAATTGGAGAGCCTCGGCATCTATGATTATATTAACTGAAGTGCCGTAACAGTGTAACTAAATTTTATCAATGAATTATATTTTTATGAGAGATTCTTTTGCTGTAGGTTTCTCATATCTTTTGCTGGAAAATATTTGGCATGTGATTATGGTGCTACATCTTCATATCCTGGAAGTGAAAGGGGCATCGACTGCACTTCTGGTCATCAGCTGTATAATATACGTATTCCATGTACTGAGCTCGATCAGTGTGGTCCTGCATTTATTGAGGTCTGTACCGGCATTTATAGAAGAATTTGCTTTATCTCAGAACATTTGATGAACTGAAGAGATGCTTATACCAATTTTCCAGCATGATGATGATGGCTAACAAATATTAGCTTTGACCACTCTCTTGTATGTTTGTGTCTTCCACAGGTTGAGAACCAGTCTGGCTTGTCGAACTTCATTCCCGTTCTCGTTGGTAATAAGGAAGTTTGTTCTGAGATGACGATGATACAGCAGAGAGTAGATAAATCTCTCTTAAATGAGGGGCTGCAAATTTCGGACATTGGTTACGTCCTGGATTCATGTGAGGCTTGTTCACGGAGTCGAACCGCACTTTCTGAGTTCATCTTGGATATCGCATGGCTGCTGAAAGAACCTGCTTCTGAAAATCTTCACCGCATTCTTCCTGTGTCGCAGATTCAAAGATTCAGCTCTTTGTTGAGCTTTTTAATGCAACATGATTCAAGCATTGTTTTGGAGAAAATATTGCAAAGACTGGACGTTCTTATGGGGTATATTGAATTAACCAGTGAAATTAGTAGTGGCAAGAATGATGCTGATATAGGATTATTGAATACCCAAATAGATCAGGCAAGAGAATTTCTCAGGAAACATCAGCCATCCAAGAGGGTGGTGCTGCATTCAGAGCACTCAAGGCAAAAAGAGGAATGTTCTCATCAAGGTTTCCCTCAGAATGATGTGCTTTCGGCCGTGACCATTTCTAATCAGGTGAGGCTTCTTTCACTCTACAAGCCAGAGTCTTTCCTTTCAGGATTCTGTGTGGTCTCTTGCGGTTTGGCATTGTGGGGGCTTTTAATTTCCTGTCATGTGGCAACTTGTGATAGTGTGTCTCGTGGCATAGTTCTGCTAGTTTGTTGCCAACCATGGAGGTACTTCTAGTGGACCTATAAAAAAACGTTGCCATGGTTTCAATCATATTTCTGCCCTTGGAGATCGATTTCACAATAGTTGCTTTGGTCATAGTACCGAACCTTCACATGAGAATACCTACGCCATATATTACGTCATTCTCTGTCAGTTTAATCTTTTGCACTTGTCAATTGCATGCTTTAATATGAGGAGTCTAATTTTTTTACCAATTCATACAACCCTGTTGATGCTATTCTGATTTTGCAGGATATGGAGATGGGAGAGAGCTGCAGGGTAGAAGTAATGATGGGTTCCAATTACACAAACAGGGAGGCCGATCCACTTTTGGATGTGGAGTTGGTCATGAATGGTAACCTTTTCAAGGAAAAGCCTCGCAGTCGGTTCCTCCTCAACTCCTTTTTGAGATCTCGTCCTGCTCTATACTTAGTCGCAACTGCCGCCGTTTGTTTCGGAGTATGTGCCGTCCTCCTCCATCCTGATAAGGTTGGTGAATTTGCGGTTTCTATTCACAGAAGCCTCTTTGACCGACCATGAGGAAATTGCTCAAGATCTCGATCTCCCTGTATGTACATAGTGTACTTGATGAACCTGATGTTATCCTACCGGATCAAGCTACCAGTCTTTTTTCATGATTGGGAGCTTTGATAGTGGGGGTAGCTCAGCTTCAGTTTTCCATCGGGTGCATTTTGGATGATAGATGCAATGAAGGTCATAGCTCGGTGGAAACTGTATCTCGGCAGGGACTCACCTGATTAGCAAATATTGGGAACCCCCTACTTTGCTTGGCTGTTCGTTGCGACAATTGAGAGATTTAACTCCATTTAATAACTTAAGCAGAAGTTCAACCTTGCATCGGCGGCTATCATGGTCGAAATTGTGCAGTCTTTGTATCTTATTCCTTTGCTTCCATTGTTGTAAGTGAGATGAACTTCTCCATAAACACAAGGACGCTATGCTGCTGACATTCCGGCTTCGAGAGGAATCAGGAACTGGATGTGGCTTTGTACTTCTGAAGTGGAAGTAGTGTTTGCTGGGGATTCGCCCTCTCCCCTGTACTGGTAATGGAAAAGGAAGCGAGGTTTTGGGTTAACGTATGTGCTCATTGTTGATACAGCCTTTCACTTACAAGGACGAAAGACATCAAAATGTGACTTAGTTTCTTACTTCTTTTGATGTGTAATTTCTTGTGATACTTCTTCTGTCCTAGAAATGGCCTGAACCAGAGTAGTTCTTTGGGTTTCCATGAAATGCTTCGAATGTCAAAATTAGTTTTTGCCTTTTATTTTCTTTTCTCTTTTATGACAGGGATGTTCGCTTTGGTTAACACGCGTCCACGGAATATCTCGCTGATTCCATGGACATACGAGAGCCGCGAGTCAAAACCCGGTGAATGGTTTGGGTCGGGCATGGAATTTGTGTACGGTGTTGGCTTAAGGGACCTTGGTCTCTTGCTATTTTAGTACGTTACTGAATGTTCAATCTCTCTATTTTCCCAAAATGTTCGATTTGGAACCCGTTATTCCGCACTATTGAAGTCAACATAACGTCCTACCTAGAAAGACATTTTGATGCCATAAAAGGTGAATTTGAAATGAGAAACATTACAATGGCACTTCCATTCCATCTCATGGAATGAATGGCGCAAATGTAACCAAAAAAATCTCAAATTGGTATTGCTCCACGGAAGCCCCCAAAGTCGTGCCACTGTCCTAATTTTACCCTCGGTTTCGTTTCCATCTGAATTGGTCATTAAAGATTGTATGTCTCATCGCGCTCGATGGATCCGAAGTGTATCATTAGCGCGCCAAGGATTTTTTTTTTTTTTCCGAATGATGCCGTTTTAGCTCACTTATTGAAGAGCAAAAACGGCGTCCTATCACATGGCTCGTCTTGGGCCAAAATTAGGGCGAAGATAGGGTTCTTGTGCAGTTGCGAAATATGCTTGATACGCAAAAAAGCTAATAAAAAAAGGGTTGCTAATTCAATTAGCAAATAAAGTTGACATTTTGGTATAATAGTTGACATTTTGATATAATAGTTGACCAGGTAATTATGGCGAAAATGATTACCATTCTATTTTCTTTTTTTCTATTTTCGGGAATAGGTTTGGAATAGAAATTCATTTTGCAACGCAACTTCATTTTTTTTATTTTCGGGATAAATTTTTAGCTAAGAAATAGATTTGGAACTGAAATAAAAAGTAAATTTTTTTTTACTTTTCTCTTTATGGAACAAAAGCAGAAATAACAACTTTCTTATTGCTTGCCCTTGCCGCCCGCTGGCCGCCCCCTACCATCGCTAGCTGACAGCCGCCGCCACCCACCGCTATTTCCTACCAGCCCCCATCACCATTGGCTGCCACCGATCGATCGTGGCCGCCCATCTCCGCTTGCCATCACCACCGCCTTCGCTTCTTTGTCACCCGCCGGTCGATGGCACCGCTCGCCGCAAGGAGCATAAATTTAAGAATAACCTATGAAATGAATTTCTATTTCGGGAACAAAAATTTTGTGTCGTTATTAAATGCTACTTTATGCTTAAAAACTTGTCTAGGAAATAGAAATAGAATTTTCTATTTCTAGCCAGAAATAGGGCTAGCGAAGAGAATGGTTTTCATTCGCACCCTTAGTGTTTCGATTATAGAAAAATACCATGAGTTATTCAAAGTTACTAACATTTATTGAGTTTTTAAATGGGATATGTTCACTAGAAATCCTAAAACTTATCGCGAAAGTCCAATTGAGTCCTAAAACTTTCAAAAAGTGCAACGAAATCCTAAAACTTATCAAATTGGTTCAATTGAGTCCTAAAGTTAATACCGTTCAATTTTCCGTTAATTAAATTGACAGTGTTAACTTTATAACTCGATTAAACAAATTTGATAAGTTTTAGGACTTTGTTGTATTTTTTAAAAGTTTTAGGACTCAATTGCATTTTTTCAATAAATTTTAAGATTTCTGGTGCCCATTGATAGGTGAATGCTTTGCGAGAACCCTCAGAGGAGGAGCTTTTTCTTTTAATTTCTTTCAAAATCCCTCAGCTTTCGATCGTTGCCGCCGTTGCCACTCGGTTGCACGTTGCAGCCTGGTTGCATGCCGCCAGCGCCCACCGGTCCTCGCTTAGGTAACACTTTCTTTTATTTTAATTTTGTTCATAGCGTGGGTCGAAAAAGAGAAGACCAATTTTGGGAATTTTAAATTTAGAGTTTTCGTCTACTTTCTTATCCAAAATTTTTTTGGACAAAATGCCCATGTCTCACCCGTAAGAAAAATCACATGCTCGCCGATTGGTTAACATCGTGCGAGCTCAAACCATTATTTGAGACCGACTTGTCACTCTAGGTTTTTATTTGAAATAAGATCCACTCTGAACAATCTTTTAAGAAAACAATCATACTTCATGCTCTCATTTGGAATTTTCCCCAAACTTTATCTCTCTTTTGGACACAAACCGTAAAGTAAGCTAGAAACTCGAACCAGAAAAGCCTCTTTTCAACTTTTTCTTTTTGTGTGTTTTTAGGCCTTATTTTTTTGGGACGAAAACCCTCAAATTAGTATATCTGTGATAAATTTACCCTAAAATATTTTTTTGATCACAAAAAATCTCAAAATGGCATACCTGTGATAATTTTACCTCGAACTATTTTTTTGACCACAAAAACCCTACAGTGGTGCACCTGTGATAATTTTATTTAAATTTATAAGTATACCATTAATTTTCGTTAAATTTTACTATCAAATTGCTAAGTTTAATAAAAGTAGTAATTGGTAAGTGTGACAGTTTTGGGTTTTATCCCTTTGATTTAATTTTACAAATTTGTGATTTTACTATCAAATTAATTAAGTTTAATGGATAACGTGGTAATTGACAAGTGTAACGCCGCACTCTTCCTCCTCGCAAAAGCTTTTGGGTTTTACCCCTTTGATTGTCACAAGTTACAAATTTGTGATTTTTCGTGATATTAATTCAATTTAATGGACACTAATAAAGGGTAAATTTGTCACAAATGTATCAATTTGGGGTTTTTAGCGGTCAAAAAATTAGTTCGGGGTAAAATTATCACATGTGCACCAGTTTGGGGTTTTTGGTGATCAAAAAATTAGTTCGGTTAAAATTATCACAAATGTATCAATTTGGGGTTTTTGGTGGTCAAAAAAATAGTTCGAGGTAAATTTATTATAGATGTATCAGTTTGGGGTTTTTTATTATCAAAAAAATAGTTCAGTGTAAAATTATTATAAGTGTACCAGTTTGGAGTATTTCGTGGTATTTTTTTTTTTGGAAGCCGACCGCCCAAAAGACAAGAGCTGAAGGAAGCGGACCGGACCGGACCGGGCCGAGAGAAAACCCTGATAGGATTATTGCTATCCGGATAACCTAACACGGTCACGCCCTCCCCACCTATCACCTCACCTCACCCCACCGTCGGGGACAGACACCAAAAACCCTTCGCCTATACGCACGGGCGGTGCCGCCGAGCAGCAGCAGCAACAAGAAGAAGAAGAAGGAAGAAGAGGAGGAAGAAGAAGAAGATGGCGCATCAAGGAGGAGACCTGAAGTCGACCTCCATAAACGGGGTGAAGATGTACACGGTCTCCTCTCAGCAGCGCTCCCTCGCCACCTGGCTACCCCCCAAGAAGCTCCGCGCTCTTCGCAAAGACAAGAGTATGCCCACCCACCTCGCCTTCTCTCCCGCTCTATCTCTCTCTTTGTTTTCTTGGGTTTTCCCTTTTTCGGTTGCCCCTGCTTTGTATTGGCACGAACGGTCGAGGTGAGGCACATGAGATGCTTGCATTGTGCTGATAGTACCGCTCAGGTGACCGCGTGCACCTGACTTGGTGGAATTTGATTAACATGGTAGTCTGAATGATTGGCCTGGAGGTCGGCTCGGCTGTATTCTTGGTGGGGTGACTTCACTTCGTTTGTGTGATCAGATTATATGCAAAGGGTGGAGTTGATACAGGACTTGAGGTTTGAAACTGCGACGACGAGGATTAAAGCGACCCCCGACGGGGAGTATCTTATTGCATCAGGTTCTCTCGCTGTTTCTTTCTTTAATTACTTCTTCGAGGGAAGAAAATGGAAGATTGTAAGAGCTTACGGGACTTGACGCGTCTCCGATGTATTTCTGCAAAGCAGGTATATATCCACCTCAGATGAAAGTATATGAGCTAAGGGAATTGGCTTTGAAGTTTGAAAGACACTTGGATTCGGAGATAATTGACTTCGAGGTGCTTTTCCCCATCCATCATATGCTATAACTCTTGAACTGGTGAATTGTTGTGCTTGTTGTGATGTCTCTTTCTCTCTTTAGATACTTCGCAATCGGCTTTTATGGGCGACAAAGTTCCAAAAATTCAATTTCTGCATGTTGTGCACTATGAAGTACTTTTTTGGAAGTTTGCCATCCTTTCTCGGATTGCAACTATGCAAGTTCATAGTCAATATTCTGTTTGGTCTCTTTCTGTGGATTGTTTCAAGTTGACAAAGAGTAAAGGAAATGCTATCGCATATTGCGTTCTGTGAGCTTGATAAAGTAAAAATTTGAGCAATATCTTTTATCATAACTGTGATGCTGAAGCTGTGAATTTCTTTCATAATTTCATTTGCGGTATTTGGATTTTCACCTCGAGTCACCAGAAGAATCATGGATCCAAAGAAAAGTAATGTATGACGAAATTCTTTGTTAACACATGATTTAGTTCTCTGACTTGTAAGGGTTCATTGATAGTATACTTGCCTGAGTAGAAGGATAAGAAGGATGATGGCATCTTAGCCATCCGTGTGGCAATAGTTTGTACCATGGAAAGTTGAAATTATTCCACTTTGCTCTGTTGAAATTTAATGTTTGAAATTTTTTAGATGTTAAGTGGTGGGACATACTGTTTGAACAAGTTTTCATGTTGTGTAAATATTGTGCTATATTGCCTAGGTTTTGGGTGATGACTACTCTAAGCTCGCCTTCCTATGTGCGGATCGTTCTGTCTATTTACATGCTAAGTATGGAAAACACTACAGCCTACGGATTCCGAGGTACTTATTCAGTTCTTTCCCAACACAGATGGTTTATAATTGAAAATTGTTATTTGATGATATGCTTAGATTATCCGAATTTTATATTTGTAGCATGCATGATAATTCCATGCTCTTAAGTCTTACACATTTAGTTTGTACAGTTAATGCAAAGAAACATCATTGACATTTCGGACTCACTTCTAGGCCCCTGCCTTCACTAGGACAGACTTGGACCAAACAGACCTGTCTCCTAAGTCTTTTCAACATTTTCAATGTTTCCTTTTCTAATTTCTTAACTTCAGAATGCTGATATCCCTTTGGTTTAGAAGGAGACATCATAATCTGTCTTGCCACTTTTGTGTCTTGCCGATTCCATGCGATTTGGTGTCTTCTGAATGTAGTAAGTTTACAACGTAGTTTTTGATGTAGTTGATTGGAACTACTTCCTTTCTGAAGATAACATACCTAGCTCCTGAGGATGCCTCACTAGTTTTTATGTTCATCCTGACTTGAACACTTGTGTCTTTGTGGAAGTTGTTTTTCCCTCCATCGAAAAATAGGTTATGTGTGTTCTATGCCTCACCTGGACAATTTCCTATCACAGATTGTTTCCCTTGTATGTTCCATGCGGGATAGTTTTTTAAGATGAGTTGCAGTTATTGGAATTTAGAGAATATCTATACCTTTAGGCTTTTACTACTGATGCATTGGCGTTCTGTTTTTCGTGAATCGTTTTGTGTAAAGCCATTTCTCTGGGTGTCATTTGCAGGATGGGAAGGGATATGACATATGACTGCTGGTCGTGTGACTTGCTATGCGCTGCATCTTCTCCTGATTTGTACAGAATAAATTTAGAACAGGTTCTTGTGTAATCCTTCTTACACTATGATGAGTTATTGAATTGTTTTTCTTTGTATTGTTTGCAGTTGCTTGTTGTCCAACTATAGTTTGAGAGATGGGAAATTTTTATTTTTCAACTCTAGATCTTGGCCAATTCTGCGCTTAAATGATGTAACTTCAAGTGTACATGAACTTCTTGTTTTTGTATGCGGGACCTTCATGTGGAATAAAGGGAATTCAATGCATTTTTCCAGTTGTTCAGAGTTCTATTAAAAACTTGGAAAAGTGTCTTCTACTCACAAGTTATGATATCTTATGTTATTTGCTATATTTGTTGGTGCTCAGTGAGAGGGATCCATTTTGTCCTTGCAATGATAAATCTCTAGGGAATATTCTTACTTTCGAGGAGCTCATGATTGATAAACAAACACCACACCCCACCCCGCGCCCCCCAACCAACAACAACAACAACAAAACACAAAAAAAAGGATAGAAGAATAGGATAATTGATTTAATCTTTCCTTTCCCTGGTGACTATTTTTTCTTGTCTTCTCAAATATGGGGCCAATTTTTTTTTCCTATATAATTTTAACTTCCGGTTTTTTCTTGCCAGGGACGATTTCTCTCCTCTCTTAGCACTCAATCGCCAGCACTGAATGTAGTTTCTCGAAGGTTGATATAGTAACATGCATCTTAAATTCAATATTTCCATATAGTTATTGAATTTACACATGTTGCAATGTGCTTTGGAATTGACAAGGATGTTTTCTACATTTCAGCAAGCTTCATGGGCTTGTTGCATGTGGTGGTGAAGATGGTGCTCTCGAATGTTTTGACTTGAGAATGAGATCTTCTGTTGGTAGGATAAATGCAGTTGCACCTACTGGAGACATTGACTCAGTAAGCCTGCTGCCTGGTTCTTAAATACTTATCTAGATCTTTTCAACATGGAGCTGAAAATGAAACATGGATGTGTGGGGGAGTTCTTTCTTTAGTGCCAAATGCATGCAGAAGCACTTGCATTATTGTGTTGTCATCTCATGGAGAGGTGAAGTTTTCTCATGTACTTGCCTGACTTGCAGGAGGTCACTGCTGTGGAATTTGATGGAGATGGGGGCTTCTTGATGGCTGTCGGAAGTAGTGCAGGCAAGGTATGGTGCCATTCTTACCATAAGTGGACAAACAGGCCTTTCCTCAATCCACCTTTTCGAAGCACTTGCTACTGTACTTTTGTTGGCTTTTGCTGTTCTCAAGCTCGTAAATATTTTTCCTGAGGAACTTCTGTTATTACATTCAGACATCAAACACCGCAAAGATCATGCTTGCGTTGCGCGTTACACTTTTTAGTGTTTGTGTATTTGGTCATTATCAAGAAACAGGACTGTTTCGAGTGTGGTTATTGAGGTTGAGAGAACTTCAGATGGTTTGGAAGGTGATTGTAGATTTCTTTTCGGAGGCCTTTTATCCTGTAGACGGTTGAGTTACTAAATTACATGGGAAATTTGATAAGAAGGGACCCATGATTGTTTGACAAGACTCCAAGGGGTTGGATGAGAGAAGAGTCATAGTGGGGGTGGTTTTGCTGGTGTTTACGGCATACAGGCACCAAATATTTAAATGGTGTACCAAGGGTGAAAGTAAAAGGGTTGATCCAGTCTGATTATCAAATCATGTTCAGTAAAGTTCTATGATCACATTCATGCTCACTTTCTACTAGACAATTGGTTATGAAGATCCTGTTGGTGATGGACATTTTGTGAATTCCTGACTTTGCAACATCCACCTTATTTGGAGCCATACTTCGATTATACTGAGAGGTTAAAACTTTTATTTCTTGAAATAGCAATCTAATATCTTACTTACGATGCAGGTTATGATCTATGATTTGCGTTCCTCTCTTCCCATACGAGTAAAGGATCACATGTGAGATTTCTCTTGGTTATTCAGATTATCAAGTTGTGCCCCTTTTTCGGTTTTGCCTCAGTTTGAAACGATCATGTTTTTTCATTTTTCTTGATAACAAAAAACAGGTTATGTTGTTATGCAGGTATGGCAGTGCAATATTGGATATTAAGTGGCAACGCACTCTGAATTCTGGAAACCCAAAGTTGATTTCCACTGATAACCATGTTGTCAGGATTTGGGACCCGGAGACGGTAAGTGCTTCTTATTTTTCCTTTCCGTACATTCTTTGTATGTGGCACAAATCATTTACGGTAAAAACTGTTGCTGTTGTGTATTCAGCCTGGTTAAGTTATTATTAAAGCCTTATAGGAGGACAATGCCTAGATTGACATATGAGTGCAGGTTTTCTCTATTTTTGCCTTCTCCTAGTATAGTAAGACTGAAATTTGTTAATTAGAGTTTCTTAGACAAAATGAACGCCACATGTCCTTATCTTTTGTTGTCACTGTTTCTGTGTTCAAGTAGTATTTTTGATATCTTTCCAGCAGCAATGCAAAATTCAGTATGTTAACTTTTACCTGGGTCTTTAGATCATTTTGTTTAAATTGACATTTTTGAGTCTTGTCGCTGTTGTAGAAAGAATTTACAGAATTTGTTCTTTGCCAATACTCCCTGTTGCAAGTTTGTTCAAATTTAAACCGGTTTCCGTTGGATGTCAGGGTGATGGCTTGACCAGCATTGAACCGACTGGTGGAACAATAAATGACATATGTGTGTTCAGGGACAGTGGACTGATGTTACTGGCCTTGGATTGCAGCCAAATACCCTCTTATTTCATACCTGCTCTTGGACCTGCCCCTAAGTGGTGTGCTTATCTTGAAAGCTTGACGGTCTGGTTCTAAAGTGTTATTTGCTTCTACTCTATTCCATCCTTGGTGAGTACTACAGTTTCATTCAAGTTTTTCCTTTTATAGGAGGAGCTTGAGGAGGAAGGTCAAACGACTATATATGACGACTTCAAATTTGTAACAAAAGAGGACCTTGAAAAGTTGAATTTGACAAACTTGATCGGCACAAACCTTCTAAGAGCTTATATGCATGGGTTCTTTATTGATCACCGTCTTTACAAGAGAGTGAGTCCATCACCTCTGATTTTATGCTCTAAAATGCCTTATTATGCTGCAACTTTTGTTTTGGTCATTTACCATTGATCTTGCATAAAGGGGAAAATGTTCTCGACATTTGTTTGAGTGAAGTTCTGCTTCCCGTGCCATTTTAGCTTGACACCACTACACGTCTCTCTGTTTGCATGGGAACATGCATATATAGGCACTTGTCCACTTATGTGTATGCGTAATCATGTAGGGTTTACCCAGAAAATTTTTCCAAAATTACTCCCTATCGAGTTTATATATGCACAAAAAAATTATTCTGAAGAATTGGGCCTTATTATTAATTAGATGGTTTTGATAATTCAGAGAAATAGGTTGGGAAAAGGCAATGAAATATTGATTATGCTGATTTCAGAAGTTCATTTTTTTTAATTATTGTTAAACAATATTGTTCTTGTATCTGATGTAGGGGATGTTCGCCTTTTTATTGCTAATGACGTGATGTCAGGATGTTTTACTTTATGCATGTAATATTGCAGCCTGTATTGCCTTCAGTTATGGATTATGGGAGGAAAAAAAACCCTGCTTTTCAAGTTTTTAAGTTTCCTTGCATGTGATTGAGTATATCTAGACTTTTGAGTAATGAGCTGATCATTATTGATAAAGATCTTTTAGAGAAAATATGAACGCAACTCTTTTTCTCAATATAATTTCAAAATTGCAGGCAAAGGCATTAGCAGATCCTTTTGCATATGATGCATATATAGAGCACAGAAAGAAAGAGAAGTTAGAAGCCCCGAACGTGCCTCTCGGATCACGGTTAGTGAATGCAAGATTTCCTACTTGTTTGCATATGATCTCTGTAGCTATTTAGCCTCATCTTAGCTTTGCATAAATGGGAATGACACAGCAGTTTTGGCTCCAGAAGTTGTTGGAAGCTTTTCTAAGTGTAATTTGTTTGACATTGGCAAATGCTTCCTAGTCGGCCATTACCTGTGAGTAGTAATCATTTAACTGATTGATTATTGTTTTTTCTTGCAGATTAAAAGAAAATTACCTAAAGTTAACAGGGTTCTTGCTGCTCGTCTCCTTGAGAATGATGAAGCTGAAAACGAGAATAAAGAAAGTGAAGACAATGAGTCCAAGAAAAAATCAAAGAAGAAGAAAGGACTCGACAGTGAAGTTCTTAAAGATGAAAGATTTACAGCTATGTTTGAAAATAAGGTAAAGGAAACCTCACACGCCATACTGTGCTGAAGGGTTAAGCTGGTGCTGAAGCTCTTGCTTTACTTCCCCACTCTGGCACCCAACTTTCTTCAGTAGATTTTGCATGGTCTGATGCTGATGATGAACTGATTATTCTTAGGAGAATAAGTAGTGTACATATGCGCTTATACTTATTTCAACGAGTGTGTGGATATATGTATGTATTTTTGGAAGTTGCCTATGGCTAGGTTTAGTCTTGTCATCTTAAATTTGCAAAATCCTAGGATGTTAGGTTTCAAAACTTATGGTTTGGTTATTTTATTTGTGTGCTTATTGAAATTCGATATACTTTTGATTGTTGTCCACAGGACTATCAAATTGATGAACAATCACAAGAGTACATTTCCTTGCATCCAATGTCTTCCAAGAAGCAACCATCGTTGGTTGAGGAGCATTTTGAGCCTGTTGGAATGCAGGATGATGATGGTTCAGATTATTCCGATGCCTCTGCTGAGTGTCAGACATCAGAGGAAGAGGCTGATTTTGATAAGGATAGAGGCAAAAAGAAGTCTCATGTTCCAAGGTAAATTTTCTCCATAGCCAATTATGGATGGTGTGGTGGACAGTGCCTATTACCTTGCAGAAAATTGGGGGGGAATCAATGTTTCCTCTTTACCCAGTGTGGGTCTCATTAATGACTTCTCCTATGGATTTCTGTGGCATGTATGTATGTTTTAAAACCCGCAGGCTAAAAAGAACACTGGAAGTGAACTGCGTGGACTCATTGGATTGAGTGTCGGGGATACATGAGATTTGCTTTTTTTTTTTTTATGGCTAATATTTTCTGTTGACGAATTGTAGATTATATGAAGTTAAGGATGAGCGTCATGCAGAGGCGTTCTTCAACCGCGTGTCACTAGCAAAGGAGGATTCTCTTCCTTTGGGAGAGAGGGTGGCAGCTCTCCAACACGGCCAGCACACTCCTGGTGCTCCAAAGGATGTCAAGTTGGGACCGGGAGGGTCCAGAGAAATATCGTTTATTTCCAGAAGCTCAGCCAAGTATGTAGAAGACGAGGAGGACAGAGATCCCCGGCGTGAAAAGAGGAGGGGAATTCAATCACTAGGGTTGAAGTCGGATAAACAAGGCTTTCCCGGCAGAGGCAGAGGACACCGTGGGAGAGGACACCGTGGGAGAGGAAGAAGAGGTCGCCGGTAACTGACACAGTGGTCTCTCTTTGCATCCCTTTTTGTTCTTCTTGTATTATGTAGCATTCTAAATTAGTTGACGAGGCATACGCGAGGGCTGTCACTGAAATTGCGGTGCCTATTCTTTTTGACTCATTGGATAGAGGATTAACTCTAGATCTGGATGCTCAGGGAGTTCAATCTTCCCCTGTTTGGGGGCATTGTAAGGTAATACAATTTCACGTGAGTGAGCAGTGGTTGGCTCCAAGAGAACTGAAGTTTCTCAAATGCAATTTCGCTTTTGGTTACGCTCAAATGCAATTTTTGTTTTATGGTTACACTAAAAGTGCAATTGCTAATTAGTCCCGATATGTAAAAGTTAGTCCATGATGGCCAAAATTGTTCAAAGAGGCATAAATTTATTGTATGGGGGCCAATTCAATCTGCAATCTTTCAATTAAGTCAATTTAGTTATAAATTTTTTGACAATTTGTTAATGTAGTCCTTTCAATCAAATATCTAAATAATATATTTAGGACTAAATTGGTAAATTTTTAAATGGTTTATGATTAAATTGATACAATTGAAAAGTTTATGACTAATTGACAAATCGTTAAAAAGTTTATGACTAAAATGGCATAAGTGAAGGGTTTAAGACTGAATTGGCCTCCTATCCATCATGGGTATGAATAATACTTGTCATATCCGTGAACATAGTATATGGTACTAAACTGAATGAAGACTATTGAGGGTAGTGAGAAATTATTGGATATGTATTCATTACGTCCTTTTTTTAGTCATTATATTGTTTAATATAAGGGTATTCTTGGAATGTTTAGTTAAGTGAGAAGAAAATCCAATGTTAACTTAAATACATAGAGAGAAATAGGTAGATACTTATAAAATAATCCCTCGGAGCTTATGGCGATTCGTGCACGTGAATTGTGGTGATAACCTCGTTTCTGCTTGTGTTTTGGTGTGCAGGGCATGCGCACTTCACAAGCCACTGTTTTTCTTTTTCCTTTTCTTTTACCAAAAGAAGAAAAAAAGGAAAGCTGAAAATGTATGATGCACGATTTACATCTAATCAGGCATTAAATAAATGACCGTCCCAATAGGTTTAGTCCGAGTTAGATATCTTATCATAAACTAATCGAAGCGTGCGCATGAGGATAATACATATTCTGTTAGGATGGTATCCTCATAATTGAATTGAATGAGCCACTAAACAAAGACTTGTTTTTAATTGAATTGAATGGGTTTTTTTTTTTTCGATATAAAAAAGACATAGGAAATAAGTAAAGAAACATCCATCAAGTTGGGAAGGAGAGAGAGAGAGATAGTTTACCATATTAATGGAATGAAAGCTGACAAACAAAGTCAACACATGGGTATGCTTATGCTAATATATGATTCATGTTAAAAAATCTAACTCAAAAACTTAAACTAATAAATAGAAGGAAATTGGATATATAATGATTATATAACCCTCATTGTTAAGCAACATAGGACATTTTCAATATCCTTTTTCACGTGCAAGCCGGATTAGGAGTGACACATGGAATTTAAATAATGGAAGTGTACACACACGCGAAAATAGTAGAAGCTGGCTCTAATAGCATATGAAGAAAGTCGAACTCAAAAGTTTAAATTGATGAGCGGAGAAGTGGTTTGATACTTAGATATTCTAACAGTTCATATGGCATGTGTTTTAACCAAATGAATCGAGAAAAAATGGGTCCTTTCGTCTCTCCACACGTACAAATAGTAGAATAATATATAGGAGTGCTCGTGTATGGACCGCAACAGAAGTGAGCAGAGGATGCTTAACCACACAAACCCACGAGCCATGCACACACTTGGGACGCAACTATGCACGCTAGGTTAAGTTTTAGATAATACATCCATAATCAAATTTTATTCGAAAGAGATAAAAATTCCATCTTGTTGATGTCATGGGACCTGATCAACCCCATTATTCCCGAGAAAATAAAGAAATTAGTCATCTTTTTCCAATATATTATGCGATTAATCCTTAGCTGAGGTCGTTAATGGCAGCTTATATATAAACAAGTCATGGTCATCTCACCTTCTTATCGAACTAAAGTTTTCAAGAACCTCAAAAGGAGTAATACATACCTATGTTGTCTTTTTCTCCCAGTGGTTGGCCTTCAGAGGATTCCGCAAGCCATGAACAAAAGAGCTACATGCACAGAGATGCCTACACTTGCTATTCACCACCTCTTCTCCATTTCCCCTTCTTATCACCAGCTACACCGTCTCCTCAGGCGGAGCTAGCGTTCAATCCTCTCGATATCCCGTTTGCAGTGGTGAAGGGCGAAGCAACAACGGTCAAGAGGCTGAACCACAACGCCAGCGAGCGTGATCGGCGGAAGAAGATGAATGGTTTGTACTCCACGCTCCGTTCGCTGATCCCGGCTGCTGATCAAATGGTAATTATACTTATGCTGTTAGTCCTATGTCTATGAGGGAGTTGTTAGAAGCTTTTGTTTTATTTCCTTTCCTTGGATACACTTTGCCAAAATTAACAAGAGTGATGGAGAGAATAATCAAAATTAGTAGCTAGTGGACATTGTGCAATCATATATAACCCTAGTTTCTGTAATTTTTCTCTAAATCCTTTATTTTCTTGGGTATAAATTCATGTCTCGATCTTCTTTCCTGACAATTCGGATCTTTTATGGCTTCAAACGGATTCTTTGACCTAACACCCGCCTATTGTTCAACTTCATTATGTTTTTAGTGTGAAAATGATACTTTAAATGTTGTAATTTTTGTGCAACGTTCGCTTTAGTACTAAAACTTTTCAAGTGATCACTTCGGTATCACTTTGATAAAAAATGATCACTTAAATGCTATCGCTAATTTGGGACTTTGGAAATCAGACGTGGCAATATTCTAATATTTTTTGTGACCGATGTGGCTCGCCGGCATAGTGAGTTAGTATGAATTGACCTAAACAACGTTGTCTTGCACATGATTGCCCTAAATTCAGCCTCTTCTTCTAACCCCAACCTCACAATCGCTGATTTGGAGAAAATTTCAGCCTCTTCATCAAATCCTAACCTCACAACCGAGGATATGGGGCAAAATTAGTACTGAAACTTGCAATGGAGGTCTGCTACTTCATTTGTGTGATTTTGTTTCACCGGAATTGAAACTTGCAATGGGCTTGCGCTTGTAGAAGGTGGAGTTGGAGTTGCGGGAACTGTTTCTGTGGCTGATTTTGGAGTGGTTTGGTCACCATTGGAGATAAATCGTGACTTCCTGAGCTTTAAAACAAGCAATTTCTCTCTCTCAGATTGATCTGTGCTGGGTTTAAAAAGAAAAAGTTTTAAGGTTCCGGTCATCGTCCACGTCGGACTTTCTTTTTAATGAAATAGCCACGTGGACATTAAAATATCATAAAAAAGCCACATGAGGTGAATTACCGTAATTTATCGCCGGAGATTCTTGAGTGATCGTTTTTCCATGGATGTGGCATTAGAGTAATCGGTCAAAATATTTTGACATATATTGAAGTGAGTGCGGTACGGAATTTATGGTGCCTGTAGTGTCATTTTTTCATTTTTTATCCCTAGCTGCTTCAAATTCAAGTCACTGCGTACTTAATTTATCTCCACATTTAGGTACTAGAGAAACTAAAGAAAAACACCCCAAAATTTAGGTTTTAACAGAGTTTGATCTCATTCCTTTTCTTTCAGAAAAAGTTAAGTATCCCGACGACGGTGTCCCAAGCGCTGAAATACATACCAGAACTACAACAGCAAGTGGAGAAACTCACTCAAGAGAAGGAAAAGCTGCTGTCAAGAATTAATGCTACCCGAGATGCAGATTATTGCACTAATCACCAAGAGATTAGCAACGGAAGAGGCTCGCTTCAAAATTTGGTGCCATCTATCTCCGCGACTCGTTTGAGTGAGAGCGAGGTTGTAATTCAGATATGCACTAGAAAGGTCACGACTCATAAGACTGTCGATTTCTCTGAGGTCTTGCTTACCTTGGATTATCATGGCTTCCCTCTAATAAGCTCTTCCACCTTTGAGTCATGCGGAGGAACAAGAACAACCGTTTACAACCTACACGTTCAGGTACTTTACCTTCGTTAACGACCCGTTATTTTCTTTGATTAGATTTAAACTTACAGAATTCTCCACGACATGCTATAATTGTATAGATGTATTTGATATGTGAAGGTTGAGAGAAGCTGGGAGATGGAGAGTGAGGCTTTGAAGGAGAAGCTGTTAGCATTATTTGATCATCGGAAGAGGAGCGACGTAAACTTCCCGAGGCAACTTGGGAACCAGATATTGTAATAGTTTCTCCATTAGTTTTAAGCTTTCGTCAGAAGAACGCTTCAACGAATTTATGTCAGTGAAGCCTTTCAACCAGGTGTTTTGATTATGCATTTCTGCACATCTTTCATGTACATTAGGAATGTCTTTCAGCGTATTTTTGAAGATCTAATTTTATTTTGCCTGGTTCGAAGAGCTTTAGATGATAACGATTGCAAACTATCTTGCTTTAACTTGAGATTAGACTTGTCAAATCGATGGGTCGGATTGAAAATGGTCTGATCTAAATAAACCCAATTAACCCGTTTTGACCCATTTCCATGTAATGTAAATCTAATGATCCATACCCGTCCCAACCCATACCCGACCCAACCCATATTGCTAAAACACTTCCATAATTAACTAAATTTAGAAAAATTCATATCCAAACCAAGATGAGAATGCGGAGTGAGCGAATACAAGACTAAGCGAGGGCGAGAGATGAGTTGAATTTAAATAAGTTGTAAACCCATTTATGACCAATTTATGACCCATTTAACACTTATATTATTCTTATATCCATTTATGACTAATTTACTAACTATAACTAACCTATTTATGACCCATTTACTGATATATGGATTAAGAAATGGGTTCATGATCTATTTTGACAGGTTTACTTGTGATAATGGACACTTAGAGTATTTTTTTCTTCTTGGGTAATTCAAGACACAGCACAACTATTTTTTAAATGTATATGAATAACAAAAGATCTAGACAAACAATGATATCAATATGTTTAGGATGGGTTATTGAGTGATAACTATGATAATTAGCTTTAAATATAGGGTTAATATCATGAAAAACTCCAAACCGGTACACTTGTGATAATTTTATCCAAAAACTATTTTTTGGAAAAAGAAACCCCAAACGGAAATACAGGGATTTGTGGATTTATCTCAAACTAGTATTTTGACCACCAAAAATCTCAAATTGGTATATTTGTGATAAATTTATCCAAATTTTAGTCGAAAACAATGTTAAATTAGATTAATACCATAAAAATCACAAACTGGTGTAACAATGTGAAAACCTAGAGAGTAAACTATAAAATTGCTCCCAAAAAATTTTCCTTTAACTATCGCGTGTCATTTAACAAAATATTTGACAGTAAAATTTAATGGAAACAAAATGAGGGTAAATTTATCACAGGTATATTCATTTGGGGTTTTTGGTGGTCAAAAAATTAGTTTGGGGTAAAATTATCACAAGTATATCAATTTGGGATTTTTTGTGGTATTAACCCTTATGTATAAGCAAAAAAGTGTCATTTGCATCACTTTTTGATCTCCAAAATTACCATTGCAAGAACAACATTTATCGAATACCTAGTGGTTAGACATCAAGAAGGAAACTCAATGCGACAAGGTGTATGCTCACTGTGGCAAAATTGTTCAAAAAGTGCTACACAAATAATACAGACGGCCAATTCAGTTTTAAACTTTTCAATTTGGCCAATTTAGGTCTAAATCTTTTGATGATTTGCCAACGTAGTCATTTCAATCAATTTTGGTCGGAAATCGCTGACGTGACCGCCGACTGTCCTATGTAGCACATGCGACGTCGACATGGACAATTTTTGCAATTTTTTTTAAAATTTATTGAATTTTTATAGATATTTTGATTTTTCCTTTTTTTTTTTTTTCCTTTTTTTTTTTTTCCACTATTCATCTTCATGGAAGGGCTGGCGCCTCGGTGATGGCCACTTTTCTACTGATGGAGAACCTTAACTCCGAGCAACTGTGACTGTCCACAAGAAAATACTCGTAGTCATGTTTATCTCGTGCAGTTTCATTCTCATTTGCATCTAAGTGTCGCTAAATAACGTCAAACTATTCACAAGAAAATCTACCTGTAAAATGCATCTCGAGCATTGGGTGAAATATGTTTACCGGAAATGAAAGGAAATTTCCGCGTTCCTGAATCAAGATAACAGAACCCTAAAAAAGTCAGCAGACGACTAGAACTGTCAATCCTAGGTTTCAGATATTGATCTGGAGATGTGGAACTGCCTGCATACGTTGCTGCATAAATCACAAGCTGACAGGACCTTTGTAGTTTCATTCTCAAAACTAGTCAAGAAAAATTCATTTTTAATAGACTGTTTATAGGTTTTTACATATCCATATGTATCCTTGTGTGTACATTTCAGTTCCTTGGAGAAATAAGTCCATAGCATCCTGAACCGATTCGCTTTTTCGGATGTTCGTCGGGGCATATCCAAGAATAGCCTGGAACATCGGTAAGGTCAGATCTACTCCAGCAATTGAAAGCATCAGCAATTCATTAACCATCTACAAATAATTATAATAAGAAAGTTGGGTAGTATGGAACTTCGTAGTTGATCCACATTATCACAGAGTTGCATTCCCTTCCACTTCCCTTACATTAATTAAATAAAAAAGCTTAATTACTTATTTAGCATTGGTGATTCCTCTAATATATATTTAGCATTGGTTCATGTAATATACAAAGAGGTCAATACAATTTATTGAATATGTTGAATAATTATTATCTGGAATCTTTTAATATTGAAGATAAAGAAGCATGCTTTCCTATTTCTTATGTATTGGCTAAAAAAGTTTGCAATATACATAGAAAGTTTTTCCCTTACATATCTGATAATGATTTACAATGTATCTTTTTTATTTTTTAGTATTTCTAGATAACTGAATTTTTGCTACCTTTTCCATGGATTATGATGAAAGTGACGAAGGGTTGAGGTATGCATCTTCTTCTTTTAAGTATTTCTTTTTTGTAAATGTAATTGAGATACACTCATTTCAACAAGTGAAAAACATAACTATTAATGAAGGATTACACAGTTTATAATGCCATAATTTTGTAGATTTCCGTCGACTCATATTGACTTTCACATGCTACCTATCTTTTCCAAATTAATGGGTAAATGGGCGAAGTCCAGCGACGAGCAATGTGGAAAAGAACAAGTTGATGTTGATCTTAGTGGAGATTCTGGAAGTGGAATATAATTGCCTCTATGGACAACAGAGACAGACGTATTACTTGCTTTAGCATCTAATTGAGTTTCCATCTTTATATTTGGATATGATGGTGGTGATGCTATGGAGCAGTGTCTTTGGAGTAAAGTCCTCTTTCATAGAATACTGTGGACTACATAACTATAGTTTACAACCAAATCAAGTTTGTCACTGCATCATTATGTGCATAATCCATAACCCATTGATATTAATGGTTGAGGATTAAAGCCACTAGGAACAACTTCTGCACCAGAGAGAGAAAATTATATGAATGCAGTGCCCGAAGGGAATTCCCTTTTTGTTATGAAAATTTACGTGAAACAACGCTGTAATAACCAAAATCCACCGAATATGACGACAATTTCTCATTCCAAACAATTATATGGAAACCAACTAAAGTTCAAAAGTATTAAATGGACAAAATTCATTGACTATTATGGCTACATTTTCCTACAGGCAGCATGAATGAGGTATGTCTAGATTTTTAAGGTGAGTAGCTAACTAATTTAGTATGACCAAAGAATTTTTAGCTAAAAAGAAAAGGAGGAATAGTGCCACTAGTGGCATTTTAGAACGAAAAATTTAGACATACCATTGAGAGTGCTTCTGGGCGGCTCGTGGTTATGTCATGCATCTACGGACTATGAGGGATTCTCTTTGCTATATATCGACATCAGATTAGCTCTCATGCATGTATGGCCAGACAAATGTCTTTCCCAGAGGCAGAGTCAATGGTAGAAGATGGGATTCGCCGGCTTCGCTGTTCAATGACTACTGAGCTAACATCATTTGCTTCAACCATCTCTTTATTTTACTACCTAGGCACTGAATGATGTTTTCAGGAAAAAGAAGAAGAAGAGCCCTTCAAAATGTCGTCCTGAAAAATCGACACCTTTCTAGAAATCTCTCGACAGTTTCCATTTGCACTGACCCTGCCTTTTGTTTCTTCTTGTCTTGCTCTCATATCTACCCGCTTCCTCGTGCTTTCAGTCATGAAACTCTTAAGCATTAGTTTTGCGGAGTTTCAATCATGCCATTTGCTTCTTGGTATTGTTCTTGCACTTTGCTTTTACCAAGTCTCCCGCAGCACCAATGAAACGGATAGACTCGCGCTGCTTGCATTTAAAGCCAGCATAATCGGAGATCCTTTTGGCGTGCTCAGCTCATGGAACAATAGCATTGGGTTTTGCCAGTGGTATGGCATTAGGTGCGGCCGGAAGCACCGGAGGGTCACGGTCCTAGACTTGCTATCACAAGGACTCTTCGGATCAATCTCTCCTCATGTTGGGAATCTCAGCTTCCTAAGGGAAATGCAGCTCCCAAAACAACAGTCTCAATCATAAAATCCCTCCACAACTTGGCCAGTTGCATAGCTTGCGTATCCGATTACTAAACAACAATTTCATTTGCTGGCAAAATACCCAAGAACATATTAGGTTGCTCTAACCTTGTTGGCCTCTTCCTTGGATACAACCAACTACCTGGACAAATTCCTAGAGAAGTTGGTTCATTATCATAGCTACGACATTTTTCTTTGTATAGAAATAATCTCACTGGGAGTGTAACTTCCTCCATTGGGAACTTATCTTCACTGGAGATCCTTTTTCTCACCCTGAACAACTTGGGCAGGAGCATTCCCCAAGTTCTAGGCCACCTGACAAACTTGCAAGTCATTGGCGTTGGAGCAGACAGATTGTCAGGTACAATTCCATTTTTGTTATTCAATCTCTCTTTGCTAACTGGGTCTGATGCTTCAAACAACTGGATACGTAGGACTCTTCTCATAGACGTAGGCCTCAAACTCGCACATCTTGAATTGAGGGGTCAATTCCTCCCTCAGTATCGAATTGCACGAACCTCGATAAGCTTCTACTTGTAGCTAACAGACTTTCCAGCAAAGTACCTTCTTTGGAAAATTTGTATAAGCTTAGTTGGCTTCTAATCTATGATAATCTATGAAAACTTAACTTCAGCTTCCTTGGTTAACTAACAACACAAAAAACAGGAAGTGGGTATTAACGGGAACGAGTTTGGTGGGGTGTTACCTAAATGCGTAGGTAATTTATCCACCACTCTCACAAAATTTAATGTAGCCCGGAATCAAATATCGGGGAGATCCCAAAAGAAATCGAGAATTTTGTCAACTTGGAATTATTAGCTATGGGTTCCAACCAACTTTCAGGTGCTATCCCCTCAAATTTGGGGAATTTACAAAACCTAGCAATAATATACTTAGGTGATAACAACCTAGGAGGGACTATCCCATCTTCTTTGGAAAATCTAACCAAGTTGATTCAACTATATCTTGGTGGAAACTACTTTGGTGGGCGAATTCCGTCACATCTATCAAACTGCTAGTCTCTTAATCTACTTGATCTATCCAATAACAATCTCATGTTGGAGTTGGCAAATACTTCGGGGACCCTTATTTCTCACACCGGTATGCCCACGTGAGCTTAGGGAAACTGAAATGTTGTCCAACGACATGTGATCCATGCGTGCGGGATGCGGGGGTTCGGGGGCAGTGCCCCCGACACGGGTGCCCCGCTGCCCGGTCAGCGGGTGGGGCTCGGGGGCAGCGCCCCAAAACCTCAATGGGTTTGGGCTGGCCCGTATGATGCGAAATTAAGAGATTTCATATATGTTTAGGTTTTGGGCTTGTTTGGGGCATATATATATTTTGCTCGTTTTTCTGATTATTGTAACGAGTTGAGTGGCTGTAAACCGAAAATATAGTGAAATCTCTTTGCAGGACGTAGCCCTATTCGAGGGTGAACCTGGGTAAATTCGTACATCGTCTATTTTCTCTGTTTTCTTCGTGATCGTTCTGTTTTGGTTCTCGATAAATCCCTTCATCTCAGTGGTGCCATACCCCACAATTTATAGGTCTCTCATCACTAAGGATCTCTCTAGACTTGTCTTGTAACCATTTGACTAGAATTCTACCTATAGAAGTTGGCAAGTTGAGAATGTTGACCGCGTTGGACATCTTGGACAATTTGTTGGGAGGTGAAATCCCAAGTAGTTTAGGTGATTGTATTGAATTGACATCACCGAGTATGGAGGCCAACTCCTTCCAATTCCTCAATCAATCGGATGGTTAGGAGTCATTGAAGAACTAGATTTTTCACGCAACAATTTGTTAGGTCATATTCCAACATTCTTAGCGGTATTTCGTTTCTCGATACTTCTAAATTTATCGTACAATAAGTTTGAAGGCATGCTACCATGTGAAGGAGTCTTTAAGAATGCTACCACTACTTTTATAATTGGGAACAATGAACTTTGCGGCGGATTGCCAAAATTTTACCTCCCCAATTGCATCTCCAAAAGCTCTACTAGCAGAAAGATCGATGTAATGATATTGTCCACTTCTGTTATTTTTGGAGTTCTTGGAATAGCTCTTATTCTAGCTTATATATATCTCTGTTGGTTGAAGAAAAAAGTAAATGAACCAGTTTCAAGTTTGAAGGATGATTCATGTCCAAACGTTTCTTATGGAACACTCTTAAAAGCAATTGATGGTTTTCCTTCAGCGAATTTGATTGGTATTGGAAGCTTTGGTTCCATTTATAGGGGGTTCCTCGAGGAAAATGAAACCATTGTTGCTGTGAAGGTGCTTCATTTAGTCTGTGAAAGTGGTTTGAAGAGTTTCATAGTCGAGTGCAAGGCATCAAGGGACATCAAACATCGAAATCTTTTGAAGATATTAACAGTTTGCTCAAGTAGTGATTATCAAGGAAATGATTTTAAGGCCTTATTCTGTGAATTCATGGACAATGCAAGCCTAGAACGGTGGCTACACCCAAATGCAACGTCATCTCATGGGAATGAACTTCCGAAATAGTTGAACTTCATTCGGAGGATAAATATAGCCGTTGGTATTGCTACTGCACTAAATTATCTTCATCATCAATGCTGTGTCCCCATCGTTCATTGTGATCTAAAGCCTAGCAACATCCTCTTAGATGCTGAGATGGTCGCACATGTTGGCGACTTTGGATTAGCAAAATTCCTTCTTGGATCAGCAAAATTCCTTCTTGGATCATCCCTTGATACTATAGCTAAACAGATGATCTTAGTGGGTCTTAGACGGACAATTGGCTATGCTCCACCAGGTAATCTCTCTCTCTAAACCAATAAAGTTCTATGACCAAAAAAAAAAAAAAACCAAGAAAGTTTATTTACCGGAAAGCTATTGATGGGTCTTCGTGTTGAAGTTTGGTTACTAACGATAGCTCTTACAGTCTTATGCACATTACACACCAGTTTGATGATCCACACCCCAAATTGACCAGCACTATGAGATGATCATGTGGCGGAATATGCAATGGGATGTGAGGTTTCAAGGGAAGGCGACGTCTATAGTTACAACATTCTCTTACTGGAGATCTTTACCGGGTTGAGTCCCACCGATGACACATTTAGAGACAATTTGACTCTTCATAGTTTAGTCACAAAAGCTTTGCCCGAACAAGTGCTTGAAATTATGGACATCGTTCTACTTCAAGAAAGAGATAGCCATTTCGGCCCCCATAGTCCTCAGCATTGACTTTCGGAAAGCAACGACATATTTCAAGAATGTTTGGTAATGGTGTATGATATTGGAGTTGCTTGTTCGCATGGAGTGCCTGGGAGACGTTTGAGCATCCGTGGAGTTGCACATCAGCTGCATCAGATTTGGGAGAAACTCTTTGCATTGGGTTTACATGAACGAGATGAACTACTAACAACTTATATTTAGTTGTTGTACTTCTCGTGTTGTCAACGCAAAAGGAAGCGGACAGGTAAAATCTACAACTGAAGAGAGAATCAATCATTCTTTTTTCCTTAAGATGATAGTCGATAATTATCCCCATCCGTATCTCTCCATATTGGAACTAGCATGAGGCCTGTGGTGCACACACATTCTAGAGTACTCTTGATTTACTTAAAACTCTGTTTTGATGCCATAATATTATAAAGTGAATCAAAAATAATTTGCCTTGGTTTTTTTATTATTTTTATTTGTATGATGCTCATTAACATGAATTGCAATCAATTAGCTACTGGAAATCTTATTCAAAGGAAAATTTGTTTTCCGCAGATTGACTAGGAAGGAGCCTTTTTTTTCAAGCTAGTTCCTTGTCATAAGAAGTTCCATCGACCGTAGCAGGCCTTCCGATTTCCTGACATTTAGTTGTAGTTTAAGTGGAAGTGCTTTGCCCCGACCCTGGTTGGCCAGTTGAAGTTGATCCAGTCCATTGCTCTGTTTTTGAAATTATCCATCGTCAGGAATTGATGATCTCTGTTCCTTGCTATGCTTAGTCAGATACAAACAATATAGTTGCTTAAAGCTATATTCAACATTCTAGCATACGGTAATTGGTGGACACATATCGACGCTTGATGTACGTAGTAGGAATTATCTGAGAATGCTTTAGTAGAAACGTGTAACTCGAGTTTATTGTACTTTTTTTACGGGGTGCAAGTGCAAATTCAACACTGCTATTTCTGAAGTTTAGCGCTGTAATTTCTTTAATTTTCACATTTTAGTAAAGTCACTAGATCACCACATATGCATAAACCTTATTATAGATATATTGATAGTCACTTTTTCATATGGGGATTCATTATATCAGATAATTACTAGCCACCAAAATGCCGAGACTTACTTATCTCAATAGAAAGTGATCATTAACGTGGAGAAGTTACTAAAGTAAAGTTTTGTTCATTTTGACAAAATTAGTAGTCATTGAAATCCAAACACCTACATTCCACGGTGAAAAGTAGCTAACTATGCTAAATGACTGGCTTACTATAATTCTTTATTGCTGGAGCAGCACTTTGATTTACCGCCAAGGTGCGTTTGTTTCACGAAAAACGTAATGTTTTTTGAAAAATATTTTTGAGAAATCATTTTTAGGAAAGTGGTTAGTTTTCCTTTATTTGGTAATATGTGATCAAAAAAGTTTTTCGGTATTTGGATCTCATTTGGAAAATAATTTCAAAATGCATTTGTTTCGCCAGCGTGCACTTGTGGCCTATCGCTGAGGCCAGCGACCGGTGGAGGGAGGAAGAAGGAAAAAAAAAAAAAAAAAAAAAAAAAAAAAATAAAAAACGAAAAGAAAAAACAAAATAGTAACAAATTCAAGATCAATAATCCTGAAAAGTGTTTTTACCCTTTTAAATTATGAAATTCACTTTCCTAAATTTATACGTGAATGTCTTCCTTGACCGGAAAGTGTTTTCGGTTAACTTATGATTTTCGGCGAACCAAATGAATGAAAATTCGGAAAACGGATTCCAAGAAAACGCTTTCTCTCAAACAGACACACCCTTGGTATAATCACTTACCCAAATCTTCATTCGAATATATATAAATCACGTGGCGGTATTATCAACTATTTAAAGGCCAAAAGTTAATATTCCTCTTAGTGAGTTAATATTCACATTGGAAAATTACTAGCTATTAATAAATATATACATGCTTTAGGCTGTTGTCGATATCGAATTGCACATAGCTAGTCTCACTTCAACTCGGATCAGAAAACCGGGAGATTGACCTTCCTTTGCTCGCTGGCAAGCGCCACCAAATCAGAGGTAGTCCACTTCTTGCAACAGTTTCGGCGGGGCATTGCCTAAGTGCATCTAGGTAAATCTAGCCACCGCCCTCACACTATTTCATGTGAGTGCGAATTTAATATTTAGAGAAATTCATAGATGGATTGACAATGTCGTGAACCACGAGGTATTGAACATGTTCCTAAACGAGTTTTCAAGTGTTTTCATTTCCAATTTGACAAATCTATAATGAAATATATGTGGTTTCCGCGGTTAGATGATAACTATCTCAGAGGGACAATTTCTTCTTCTTTAGGAAACCTCACAAAAGCGAACGTAATAGGTCTTGGTGGTAACAATTTTTGTGGACAAATGTCTGAACTTGCTCACTCATATTAGTAACAATCTCAGTGGTACTATACCCCCATAGGGAGAAAAGTACACAATTGTCCAAAAACTATTGGAAAATGCTTAGCTGGACCTCATCTGTATTGATATCGGGCTGGCATAAGGGCCGCGGTGCACAGTCTTGAGCATTGCTATGAAGTGTCTATGTCAATCAATGTTAAGATTTCTTTTATACTGATTTAAAAGGAGAAAATCAATCAACTGTGGCCTAGGGGAAATCTTGCAGTAGCATCCACGATCGAGCTTTTTCACTGTTTTGAATAGTTGTTCTCAGATTTTGTTTGATCTCTTTATTCTGATCTTTTAAATATTTAAAGAAAAGAAGAGAAGCTGAACTTCGAAATTGATTTTATCATTGACAATAATTGCTGGATGCCTCTGCCTGTATACTCTGTCCATTCTAATGAAGTGACATTGTGTGGGGTTTCATTCTTGTAAAATCCTAACTAGTCTCCTTTCATATTAGAAACCTAGGAAAATGCTTGGCTAAACGTACCATTAGCTTGGAAAACTGACGGTCAATCCTCAGCCACACACTTTTTCCATGAGAGAGATAGACATCTTTGTTTCGCTTGGAAATTTCCACGCGCTTGTATTGAAGAAAGGAAAATTTTGTGACTACCATTTGACTGTCACATCGTCATGCTGCAGAGGATGATAATGCTGGCACAACCCAGAAACCTATATTTCCCGCTTATTCACAGGTTTCCTAATTCAGAGGAGCGTTCGCCTCGGCTAGGAATTGCTCTCCAATGTCCATCCCTAATTTAGTGAAGTAAAGTAAAGTCAGTTACAAGCTTCCTAAATGTGCAGTGTTCCTTTACTTGGGGACAAAGATATGATCCTTGCAAATAAGAAACTACTGTTTTTGGATTCAGCTTTCTCTTGTAGAATATCTCGAGTGTTAGTTTTCGTGCCAGAGGCAGTCCAAGAAATGGTTTTGCATGACTCTGGTGATGTATTTGTGCGTCTAATTTCGCAATTAAGGATTGTTTTGAAACTCGTAAACAATACGCATTTTTTACTTCCGTTCTTGTAAGGATGAAACACCACTTTTCTACTAATGGAGAACTTTAACTCCAAGCAACTGTGATTGTCCACAAGAAAATACTCGGTAATCATGTTTATCTCATGCAGTTTCATTCTCATTTGCATCTAAGTGTTGCTAAATAATGTCAAACTATTCACAAGAAAATCTACCCGTAAAATGCATCTTGAGAATTGTTGATCAAAGTATGCTTGCAGGATAAGCCCAAGCCAAAACCAGTGAAGGAAGAGAAGAAGAGGGAAGGAAATAGAGACGGAAGCTGTCACACCCCAAATCTTACAAGAGTAGGGTAGTGGCACGGTTGTCCTTCCTCTTAAGGACAAAGCCTCAAACCTTATCAAAAAAAAAAAAAAATCAATTTTCAAAAGTCCCCAACAAAAGCGTTCTCGAACTATCGGTCACTAACCGAGGAATTTGAAAAACACAAAAGATTAATGGAATGAGCTACCACGGCCCAGTGAATAATACATTTCTTCTAAGCGGATCGAACGATCACTATGTATCGTTATAAAATGATATCAATTTCACCATCTCAAATTCAATATACAATATATGTAAACTATCGAAAATGTATGATAACTTTCCAACAAAACTCTATACATACAAGATCAGTCATCAAAACTTATTCAACAATAACAAACAACCATCAATGATCTATTCCATTAATTAATCTCATCAATCACATATCGATGGTCTATTCCACCGACTAATCTTATGCTCGTCATCGAATTATGGTCACGTTCAATGCTGTGACAAAGGCAATCAAGTTTACCCCCTTAGTTAGGTCTACCACCTATATAGCCGGCAGTTTGGCCCATAAGGACGTCCTGACAGTATGCGTACTCCCCCCTTAATGGGTTCTCGTCATAGCGATATGAGCCATATCAACCAAAACATCTCTCTAACAATGCACAATCAACACCAAAAAGTTATTTCATAAACCGGTTTTACAAACCAGATCATATAACCTTTCACAATTCCATTTATCAATTAAAATGCATTTCATAAAATATTTCGTAATCAATACAAATTACTTTTGGAAATTCCTTTCAGTAAACATTTAACCAAAACCTTCACAATTGGTCATTTTAGACCACTTCATGAAATATTCTAAATCCCTTTTCAATTGATTAAAAATGTAGTAAAAGTTCGATCCAACTTATGCAAGAAATATATTTTTAATAACTATACTATATTCAAACTCTACCATTTTCACGACATGAGTTTGTAAATTCATGGAAGAAATAGTACCTGCCCCAAAACCAAACAACAATGCTCACTCGAACCGACGATCTCATAATCCTAGTAATTAAATGAGAATTGATGTCAAAATCAAGTAAAATACTACGATAACTACAAAACGGTTAAGCAAAGCTTAAACGCTAACAATACAACTCAAAAGCGCTCACAAATCGCTTGCCCAAAGCAATTATTCAAACCGTCCGCAACGTGAAGCTTGAATTCGAAATTTAATTGTGCCATAACTTTCTCTATCAAACTCCAATCCTATCAAACTTATAATCAATAGAAAACCCATTCATAGTACTACGAGAACCCTAGCTTGGCTGTCCTTAAATCGAGCCGAAAACCGATGAAAATTGGCCTAAAAGCTGTTGGTCGCGTACTGTTCACCTTGCGCGGTCAACTTAAAAAATTCATATTGGGCAAACTGTAACTCTTAATCAAGATCCGTAAAATCTCATGACTCCATGACACCTTAAATTACCAATTCTGTATATATACGCAGCTGAACGACTTAAAAATCGGACTACACGGCTTGAATTTCTTCCAATTCTGAAATTTGAACCCTAACCCAAAAAATACTCTGATTGAACGAATGAGGGATGTGAATATTTAGTGGGTGTTGAAATACAAAATTAATCCGAGTTGGCGAGACTCCGGTGACGTGAGCCTTTCCTCTTTCTTCTTCTCCTTTCTCTTCTTTCTTTCCTCTCTTTCTTTCCCGATTGTCCTGCAAGCTCTCGGTCTTCTCTCTCTCTAACCTCTTTTTCCTTTATGTAGCTGAAGTCCACTTCTTCTTTTTATTCTTTTTGACTTTTCAACTCTGCTTTTCCTTTTTTTTTTTTTGATAAAAAGTCCAAATATTACAGAAGCGAACTTTGATTTTCTTGAAAATGAAAGGACATTTTCACGTTCCTGAATCCAAATAACAGAATCCTTAAAAATTTAGCTGACCACTAGAACTGTCAATCCTTGGTTTCAAATATTGTTTTGGGATGTGGAACTGCCGTCATAAATACAAAAGATTTAGCACTTAATTGGTAAAAAAAAATTTAAACTTTAATTGGTACAATTGCAATAAATTTGAGATTACTTTAGTAATTTTCCCAATGAAAATTTGAGGGAAAAGTTAAGAAAATTATAAAACTTTTATGAAGACAAATAGAAAATTATCCAATTTTTCATAATATTGTCCGGGTCAATCTATTTCCATCCCTTGTATGACTAAATCCACCCGTTTTTCACTGAAAGGGCAAGATTGCCATAAATCATTCAATGTCAATTTAAAGTGGTAGCCCCAAATTTATTCACTTTCCTTCCTTTTTATTAATTTTCTATTTTTATTTAGAATTTAATTGTCATAATTAAACATTTCACATGTTTTATGTTTATTTAATGTGGCTATTCCATGTATATTAAAGGCATTCTTTTTTTTTTTTAGATTTTACTTCTGTAAAAATGAGTTATGTCGAAAAGAAAATTTTCCAAGAAACCTAATTATTTTTGACATTGTCGAGCAAAATTATGGATTAATTGTCAAGTAGAATCTAGAGATTAAATAGACAAATTTTCAAAACAATATCATCGTCATAAAATTTTATATTTGTTGTGCATATTACCATCAAACACTTTCTTATATTGATATTTTTTTGAAAATATGACATATATGATATTAATTTTGTCAATCCAAAATGATGAGACTTCACTGGCATTTAAAAAAAAAACATATCTTATTTTATGAATGTTGTTATTTAATTATATTTCATCTTTTAAAGTTTTACATTTGGAGAATGTAACTATGATTTTATTTTGGAAATTATTTACAGAGCTTTTTTTTTTCTTTTTTCATTCCATCGGTCATTCTATTATATATGTGTGTATAAAAGACAACTGATAAGAAAGGATTTAATGGTGATATGCAGAACAAATGTTAAAGTCTATAAACAAGTGATTGAGTTAAAAAAGTGTTTATGTTAGATTTTTTTCTAAATTCTACTTGTCAATTAATCCACAAATTCGTTAGACAAAGTTGAAAAGAATTAGGTTTATTAGAAAAAAACTTTCGACAAAGCTAATTTTTACATAAGTAAAATCTAGCAATAAATTGAAAACATAATACATTTAATATACATGAGATACCCACAATACACAAAAGTGAAACATTTGAAATCTTAATTATGGTAACTAGATCATATATATAAATAGAAAAAACTGGAAAAAAAAGGCAAGTAAATATGTTGGGCCACCAATTGAAATTGCAATTGAATTATTGAGAGCAATTTTATCTTTTTGTTGTAATTTGGGTGAATTTTGTCATATAAAGAAGGGAAATTTTTAAATAAAAGCCCGAAGTACCCTCATTTTCTTAAATAAGGGCATGAAGTAAACCAAGTTTCAAAAAGGGCCTGAAGTGGCTAAATCATCTCAAATAAAGACTTTTGGTTGGCTATCCGAGAATGGATATTTTAGTAAAAAAAACTATAATTATATTTTTTTAATTTTTTTTACATTACTTTACTTTCCTTTTCTCATTTTTCTTTTTCCCTCTTCCGTCTCCCAGCCATCATCACCCTCGCTTGATGCCGGTGAGGCTAGCCCTCACCCGCCCTGCCTAGGGTGACCCTCACCCGACAATGGCAAGGGTGGCCCTCGTCTGAGTTTGACGACCTTTGTTGGCCATCAACGAGACCTAACGAGGCCAGCGAAGGGAAGAGAAAAAAAAAAAAAAGAAATAAAAAATAAAAAGGAAAATGAAAGAAAAAGGGAGAAAAATTCAAAAAAGAGGTAAAGGACAAAAATGGCTTTTGGTCGGCAAGATTAGGTCCCCTTATAAGGCTGATATGGTCACTTCAATTCCTTCTTTAAAATAGAGCTCACTTTAAACTTTTGTTTAAGAAAATGAAAGTATTTAACTTTCTTATTTGGAATTTTTCCGTGAAGAATGAAAAGGGTGGCCCCATAGTGCCACCAAACATATCTTAAAACACGGGTTTCTTGCATGTCGCTTGAGAAACGGATTCTCGAGCGAACGCCGTCTACTTGCAAAGCCTGTGCAATTGGGTAGGGTCGTGGTGCACGGCGATGGATCGACACCGTCTGCCGCCGTTTGCGTCAGCAGCATCGGCTCTGAATGCGGACACGTGTCGTATGCGCCGCCAAGGGATCTGGGCTCTTGGAGCTCTTCTTCCCGAGACCGAAACGAACGGTAGAAGAAGAAGAAAAAGAAGACTGAGCGTGACGTGACGCACTCCTTAGTCCTTACGTCTTCCCATACGCACTGGCGTACGAATGTATAAAAACCCTTCATCTGAATCCTCCCAGATACCCCAATCATACCCTTGTTTCGGTTCCTTCCTCCAACCCTTCTGCAGAGTCTCTCCGCTCTGCCGGGTGAGTGATCATGATGTTCTGCTCTGATTTTATGTCGGTCACTTTGCTCTGGTCGCGCGCTGAACCATGGGTGGTTTCTGGGTCGTCCTAAACCTCCCTGGTTTCGATGTTGTTGAGGTCCTAACGTTGAAACATTGGGAAGTTCGTATCGAAATTTCTCTTATTTTGCTTCAGGGAATTGAAAGACCGAACCTTTTTGGGATGTTTGATTGTGGGTGTTGAGTTACGGGGCTTGAAACTCGACAAGTTGCGAAATTTTTGACATTTTCTTGGTTAGATTGTGATTGAAAGGAGATGGGATTTTAGACACGGATTGTATTCACGATTCGTGATGTGTTCATGATGTTTTATTCTTTTGATGGCCAGCTCGCGAGAGCTTGTTATGGTTGCACCGATGGTGTCAGTGGGCATTTTCATGAGTGTCTTATGTGTTCGTGTAGTTCGGTCATCTCTCTTGAGCATCATTGACGGTCATGTTGTTGTGGGAGTTTGGCGTCTTGATTCTGATGAGGTGCAGAACCGGCAGTTAAGTCTGTCTTATTTTTGTCATCTGCAGGATTTGCCTTGCTGAATATTGGGGTCAGGTGTCACTCTTGTACATGCTCGAAGGTGGAGGATATTTTTCTCGACAGACTCTTATATGCAGTTATAGTCAAACTAATGCACAGCAGGTGAGTTTCGGGTCAGTTATTGCAATGTCTCGGCTTGCCAAGGGTATAAAAGTTTGCGACGAGGAGAGTTCTTGTACGCGTTCCCACAGAGCTCAAGGATCCGGTGGAAATTCAGGTGATTTAGACCATGACATTGCTCAGTTGACGAAGCTCAGATCCAAACCCAATGAACATCTGAGAAAGGCTACGCTGGGCGGATTGAAAATGCCTGTCTCTACCCTGAGAATGTTGGCTGCTCGAGAGAGCAATTATTCAGGGAGGGGGAGGTTCTCATTGTCTGATAGCTGTCATGTGTTGAGTAGATATTTGCCTATTTGTGGCCCTCAAAAGGTGGATAAGATGGGATCCCGTGCATATGTTTCTCAGTTTTCTGCTGACGGTTCGCTCTTTGTGGCAGGCTTTCAGGTAATCATTATTTTCCTCGTGGAATTTGGCAAATTTTGGATGCCACATTATGACTTCAGTTTGTGATCTCGTCAAATTAAGTCTAGAAGCACACTTGTATCTATGTGATGCTGTTAATCCATAGCTTATTACCATTACAGGGAAGTCATATTAGGATATACAATGTGGATAAGGGCTGGGAAGTTAAGAAGAACATACTGGCAAAAAGTTTGAGATGGACAATTACAGACACTTGTCTTTCTCCTGATCAACGTTACCTCGTAAGTTTGTAAAGGTCTTCCGACAAGGAAGCGCATTATCACATCGGATGAGGTTTTTTCGATTTGATCTCCATGTCATTTGAATATTTTATTGTACAACAACTAATGTCCCTCCTGACCTTTAAACAGTCATATATTGTGCTCTTTTCTTTTCGATGTAGGATTCTCATTCTATGATGTGAGTACATTTTGTCAGTTTCATTGAGTCGTATATATCTTTTTTTAGTTTTTGGTTTTGATGGAACTTCTTTTTTGACTTCCCTGAAATAAATTGATGGTTTCTTTGTGAAGGAGCTCAGACTGGTCTGTGTTTTGCAGGTCTATTCTAGTATGTCACCCCTTGTCCACATTGTTAATATCGAATCTGCTGCAACAGAGTCACTTGCGAACGTCACGGTAGGTCTGTGATTATGGGATCTGTAAGTCTGGAAATCTTTTCTAAATTTCAAGTTACAAAGGAGAATTTTGTGCATCGCAGAATATTGTGGACTGCTTTGCAAAATGGTTAATAGAATTCTATTATTATACATCCATACAAACAATTTACTTCGGATGGAACTATTACGCAAGATGATCATTGGGAATTTTTAACTGACGAAAGAATATTGTGCTCAATGATGTTCCTGACGCTTGTCAAGATTTTGTTTGGGAAAAAATCAGATAGGAATTTTGCTTTTGAATGGGATCCTTCTGTTAGATCACGTCTACGGTAAATAGGATGTGGATTTCTCTTTGAAATGGGATCATTCAGTTAGATCATGTCTCATAATTTGAAATGCAAAGTAGGTGATGCAAGATATAAGAAAGCCTCACATTGATTTAGTGCAGTTTGATCAGTGTGTGAAATATTAAATAATACATCATATAGAACAGCAGCATAGGAACTTTTTCTAAAGAATTCAGTTTAGCTTTTTTCTTAGTTTGAGACTTGGAAGGTGAAGCACTTCTCAACCTCTGTTGCTTTCTCATTACGTAGTAAGCTATCCATATCTGATAGATAAAATTACTCTTTTCATGCTGCAAGTCCTCTCTATGCAGGAAATACATGATGGCTTGGATTTCTCTACTGATAACAATGACGAGCATGAAGGGTTTTCTATCTTCTCTGTGAAGTTCTCGACTGATGGGAGAGAGCTTGTTGCTGCAAGCAGTGATGGGGCAATATATATTTATGATCTCGTAGCAAACAAGGTTGGCCTTCAAATTCCAGCTCATGAGGTATGCCAACTTTTCAATGGATGTACTGTTTTCATTTAGTCTGAACAAATGGGCATGAGTTTGATATGCTAAACGTTAATAATTTAAACTGTATGAATTGAAACTCTCACGTACATTTTTCCCCCTTCTTTCTTTGGTTTGGGGGTTTTTTTTTTTTTTGGTTTGGGTCTGGCACTGACTAGACCCCTTCTATCACATGCGGCATTCTTTTTTAATTAGATTTTACTTTGTCGCGTTGAAGAGTAGAGGTACTCTTTTTTCTGTTTTTCTGCATGGCTCTAGTTTCGCTTAATTAGCATGGTAATTCTTGTTCCTTTATTCTCTTGACTTTGGCTATCTGTCTAATTTTCACTTACATAGCTTGAATCTTGGGCAACATGAAGTTACAAGCTCTAGTTGTCATCCTAAAATGATTGGTTTCTTGTCCTTTCTATATCGAAGTCCTTTCTATATCAAAGTTTCCTTTAAAGTAAATTCAGGTTCCAACTTTTCCCCAGTTGTTCAGTCCACCTTCCACTTTACCCAGTTGCTTATAGATCTAGGCATTTTAGAAAGTTTCTTTCATCAAAGGGTTGTGGTACCAGTTGATTGAGCTTATTATGGTAGCTCACTAGGATAAGCGCTAAAGTTGAGATAAAAACCGATCATGCTTATTAGGAGAATGTTTCCTGGTAATCTACTAGTATGAGTTGAGAAAAGACGTGTATTGAAAAGAATGATGAAGTGTGAGATTGATGCCGTCAATTCAACAAGGTTGATCTGGGTCTAATAGAAATTGAATTTGAACTAACTTTTGCTGGTGTTTTTTGTTCTTTGGCGTACATTCTTATATGTCTTCATATTCTTCAAATATTTCTGCTGTTCTGGCTGCATTACCCCAAGACATAAGATGCTAAAAGCTACGGTCCTTATACTTAGCATGCTTAGCATATTACAGGTTGATGTTAACACCGTATGCTTTGCGGATGAAAGTGGCCACATCATATATTCTGGAAGTGACGATCATTTCTGTAAGGTAAATATTATTACCTTCTTTTGGAAGAAGAGAGTGAACTTGACTACTAGTTTTTGTGACGACTACTTTCTTTTTCTGGTTGGGGTGGGGGGCATAATTTGACTACTCTGTTGACAGAAGCCTCAATTTCTTAGTTTGTCTGATGACTTTTTTCCAAAAAAGCTTGGCATGAAGAAGGTAGCCTTCCATGGTTTTGGAAAATGATGTTTTCTGCTTAGTCAAGGGTCTAGGTTGCTACTCGAATCAAGAAACTAAATTCGATTATTACTTAAGTGGTTTCGTCACGAATTGGTAGTCTTGTCTACGATGTTTTATATGATTATATGTAAATGTTAGGCATCTATAGGTACTTTGTTAGTGAATTTGAAGGGAACGTGTTACAACTATCTGTTTCCTGTTGGAGAATCGAATATCTAGGTACTCAAAAAATTGAGTTGTGCAGCTTTATGGTATCTCCCCCTTTAAGATGAAACGATTCTTTCCTCTTTGTTGGTTGACTGAACTATTTCATGTGCATAAATAATTAGGAGAAACTTCTCTGTGAATGAAGTGTAAAACTTTGTGAAAAACGCACTATTTCACCCTGTTGTATTGCAGGTACGCACTTCAGATTATAGTAATCAACAAATTTATTTGGCCTGACATTGGCTGCTAAAGTTGTTAATGGAATTAGTATGTAAATAAGTCAAATTCACTATAATTTATATGTTAGCAATAGTGAACTCATGGATTTGCATTCTGCTTTCTAAGTGAATGAATTCTCTTTAGGTCTGGGACCGTCGTTGTCCTTCTACAACAGGACAAGCAGCTGGAGTTTTGACAGGACATCTAGAAGGCATTACGTTTATTGATAGTCGTGGAGATGGACGTTACCTCATTTCAAATGGAAAGGATCAGTCTACAAAACTATGGGATATAAGAAAGATGACTTCAAATAGTCCAACATTGTAGGTTTTATAATGTCTTTTCAATCTTGCTGGTCCTCTCTCTCTCTCTCTCTCTCTCTCTCTCTCTGTCACATTATTGGCTGGTCTCACGAATGGTTTTTTAATACATTGGGTCTCTTCTCTTGTATTGGAATCTTTTGCGAGTGATTATTCACGTATATATCACACTACAAGTTGAATTTGTTCCTTGAATAGTTAATTCTCAGGTATAGTTTTCTCTTATGAAATGGCAGCCACAGGCGAAGAGACTTTATTTGGGATTACAGGTGGATGGAGTACCCGGTCGAAGATAGAAACTTGAAACATCCCCACGATCAGTCAGTGGCTACATATAAAGGTCACTCAGTGTTGTATACTCTGATACGCTGTTACTTCTCCCCTGCATATAGGTAATGCACAAAAAGAGCCCTATTCTTTATGGCGAAATCTTTTTGAATTATCCCTCTGTTCATGTTGGTTTCTCAAGTGACGAATGTCTATACTAGTTGCTAAACAAACCCTTTTCATAAAGCTGACGCAGGTTGATGAGAATCTCCTGCTGATATTGTAGTGTTCACTAATTGTTCTTTTCCTTCATTGCAGCACTGGTCAGAAGTATATCTACACCGGATCTAGTGACTGTATAGTTTATATATATGATCTGGTACGACCCTTACTACATTACTGATTATATCTTCATTCATTCAAATTTTCATGCGGCACTGTGAGAGGAAGAAATCAATATCCTTTTATATTCCTATTAAATAAATTGAATGCTTAATGACCTAAATCATGGGGAGATCGCGACTGTGCTAGATGGTGTGATCCTTGGACTTGTAGAAAGGCACTTCTAAGAGTAGGTACCAACTACCGTGAGCAAAGAAAATGTGGTTGCTCGTTGGTTCTGGAAGAGATAAGGATTTAAGTAAATTTTCACGTGGCATGGCAAAGGCCATGAGAAATGAATTGAATTGGATAATTTGATTACAGCCCCAAAAGAAGAGCAGTCATTTGAGTTTTGCGACTAGCTCAGTTTGTAATAGATTTGGATTTTTGATGTTTCTCAACTATTCTAGTGAGTAACTAAGTCACGAACCTTTCGACCAAGAAAAAAACTAGGTCACGAACCTAAAATCTGTCTATTTGGTTAGTATTTTCTCCTGATTTGAACTATTTAGGGTCTAATTCTCTGACAACAATTGGTGGGCATTGAGTAAAACCTTTAAGTACTGAGTTACCTTTCCAGCTTTCCTCGTGTTACCTCGAAATGTTTGAGTAATTTGATTGCTTCATCTAGGTGAGTGGAAATCAAGTTGCCAAACTCAACCATCATGACAAACCTGTAAGGGATTGCAGTTGGCATCCATTTTACCCCTTGATGGTCACTTCTTCATGGGACGGCGTAATTGCCAAGTGGGAATTCCCAGGGGACGGGAAAACAACATCATCATCTAGGCCAAGGCAGAGAAGAAGCAGGAGGGCGATGTTTTATTAGAGCAGGTCATGGCCTCAAATGTCCTAGACTTTTTATGTTTTTTGCTCATTGTTTATAGTCAAATTAACATGGGAAGAGGCTTTACCGAGAAAAGAAGGTGAGCCAGGAATTTGCCTTACTGCGGTGTCCAGTAAAGATACACATTACAGGGGTTTCTTCTTGACTTCATCCCTTTGCTGTATATAAAGATCAGAACTATTCTTGTCATTGCTTCAGCAGCAGTGAGGTGGGTTTAACAATCAAGTAAATCTGAACAAGAGTTGTCTTTGTTAATCGTCTGCTTCCCTCAGCCAAATGTGGAAAAGTCTAGGGCACTCTGTTAGTCTGTTGCTCAGCGATGAACGATTTTTCATTTGTTGTGTTTCATAGATGTTTGATTATCTATCTATATGCTTCTGCTTGCTTTGGAGCTCTGCTTCTTGTGATATTTATTCTTGTTGATGTGGTCTCTTTGTCAATTGTAGAATATGCAAAATAGTCATTCCAACAGTTGGATTGCCATTTTGAACGATTTAACTATCGATTATCGAGTGCTCCAGATTGTAGATGAAAATGGTAGTTGATTCTTTAGTGATTACAAACCCATCAGCCGGGAAGAGACCAATTGGCTGCGTGACCTCAATGGTCCATGTATGTCGACATAGACCTGTCACAGCTCGCATTTCCGTCGACAATTGGCGTCTTTGCATGCCCATAGATATGAAAGCACTAGCAGCTAGTCCTTGTACATCAGTTAAATAATTTGACGTGGTCTCTCTGAAGATTGAATTTTCATGGAGGCTGCAATCGTATCGCCATGTTAGTAAACACCACTTTGTGCCAGATTTCTTCTCATGTTGATCTAGAAAATGCTATATCGACTAAAGCAACTGAAGATGCTGTGTACTTTCACGTTGCGATTGATTTACTTAGCACTCAAAGCCATAAGGAAATCGTACTTGGTAATTCGTTATCAGATGCTAAATATGCAGGGTGAAGATTGTGCTGGATTTATGACTTGACGAGGACATCATGTGGAAATGTCTATAAAATTCTGTCCTGCATCAGGAAGATCTTGTGCTCTTCTTTTGAACACCAAATCTATGATGTAAAGAGTCGTTGTCACTGCCCATCAGTCAAGAAAGTAGAGAATTTAATACCAAATATAGCCAAAAACGCTAGACTACACAGAAATTTGTTCCTGTTTTAGGAAACCTACAAACACACGGGAGAGAGATACATCTTTCTCAGTGGAGACCACAGAAACATGGTTACTTCATAAGCTTGATGGTCCCAAGAAAGTTAGCAAAATCGGGTGATGGATTCTCTACGGCATATCAGGGGTACGTTGATATTCTGCTTAACTTCTTAGAAGCTCGTGATTTCCATCGTCGGGATGGAACCGCCCGCTGCCACGAGTTGCTGCTCTAGCTGCAGTAAACAAGAACATATGTCTCGACAAATTAAGCAGTGAACTAAAACCGAAAAGATGCTACTGAATCGAGTTGGGTGCGAATTTGGATGAGTTCTTTCCCGAATTCAAGGGTAGATACACTCACGGTGAACAGGGTTTCAAACTTGTTTTTGACAAGGTAGAATTCTTGCTTCACTTGTTGCAGACATCTCATGCACCTGCACACAGAGAATGAAAACCGGCTTGGAACATTCAGGATCTTTCTTCAATTTTGATGTCCAATTCTAATGTCCTGTGAATCTTCTTAAATCTTAATAGCTCTGTTGTGATCAATCAGACATGAAATGACGAAACACGAAACTCGGAAACATGAGATCCAACAAACTCACCCTTCGAGGTTTTGCTCTTCGCAGAAGTTGCGGAACACAACGCAGGCATTTTTAACTCTCTGTGCACCTATGCTGCAAATTTAGAAAGACCAACTAGTTTATATAATCTGAAAAATCGAGTTTTCGGTGTCTGTCTTAATTGAAAATAGTGGGATTGAGTATTGGTTCTTTTCTATTTTTTAAAGGAAATTCTGATGCACCTGGAGCTGCTACCCTTCAACTGGTGAACATGGGCATCAACTCTTTTGAAGTCCACATTTTGCTGCTCTCTGTGCAGAGATGACAAAATGGGAAGTAAAATCACAGAAATCCCATAGCCAAAGGCCAAAACAAATTGTAAACCAACAGCATTAGTCTCTTCAAATCAGGTGAAATCAGAAGAGTTTTCCTTACAGAGCCAAGGTCAGATCATTGAGCAGCTTCTCAGAATCTTGAAAGAAGAGGGACACGACTTCCACAACAAAATCTGGGTTGCTCTCATCCTGCAGCTGTTGGAGCTGCAAAAACTGACCGTCCAAGAAACCCTTCCTCTCACCCAAAACAGCACAAGTGTTCCAAAGTCAAGATCAACCACAATCAAACAGAACCCAGGACAAAAAAAGAAAAAGAAAATACAAACCCACTCGGGAATAGCACACAAATTTTACAGAATTGAACTTTTTACCTCCACAAACAATGATTTGGTGAACTCTACCAACCTCCTCTGCATTTGACCCACCTCCATGCCTGTTGTTCCCTGCCTGTTCGAGGATAGAGGAGTGTGGGGGGTGACCAATGAACTTGTGGCTTTAATTGGCAGATCTTGGGGGTGGAGAATAACGACTCCTAAATCAGATCAGATCAGATCAGAGGAGCTATAGATGCTAAAGAAGAACCTCTGAAAGTGATTTTTAGTGGCTTGATGCGGTCTTAAGAAAATACAAAATTGACTTGCTTTATAACGTGGGAAATGCTCTACGCACTTACTAACAATCTCTGGATTGGCGCCCTTTTGTGACAGAATCAAGAGTCCCTCCTTACAATCGCTGCCAAGTAACCTCTCCTATTTATTTTGAAAAAATGACGCAAAGAGTTATTAAACTTTCACCCAATGTGTAATTTAATTTCGAAACTTTTAATTTATTCAATATAGTCCCTGAACTTTAACATAATGTTTAATTTGATCCATGAACTTTTATTCTGTTCAATGTGATCCTTGAACTTTTAGTACATATTTAATTTAGTCCCTGAACTATATGGAAAATATTCAATGTAAGTCCAGGGATTACATTGAATAGATTAAAAGTTCAGGGATCAAATTAAACATTATGCTAAAGTTCAGAGATTACATTAAATAAATTAAAAATTCAGATACTTAATTGCACATTGAGTCATAGTTTAGGAACTATTTGTATCATTTTTTCTTTTTTTTTCAAAGAAAAAGTTAATGATTAATGCTTGTATTGCCTAGACACTACAACAGGAGTAAATGGGACCAATTCGGTTGCATTTTCATATTCCAATTGAACACTTTTGATGTTCGATTATTCTCAAAGGAGAAGATTCTTCTTTTTACCAATTTCAAATGAGAACAAATGGTGAAGATTTAGACAATCACAATCATAATTACTTATTGGGAATTGCAATTAGCCTATCATACCGCTGACATCAATACTTCTTTTCTCTTTCTCATTTCTTTTAGTGTTGGGATTTAATTAGATCGTCACGATAAATAATTTGGCTGCATATTAGTGCTTTCCATGCATCGACATACAAATAACTTCATCCATCACTCTGTATAGTGTATTTCATAATTTAAATCGATTTCAATGTGCTCTAATCACGTCTCGCGTGAGAGGACTCAATAGTCTTTTCGAGAAGTCAAGGCACTTCCTTAACTTTTATCAGAACTTAATTAGCACTTTCTTCATTTACATCACCCTAGATGTATGGACTCAATCGTATTCATGTGAAGTATTGTTTGTTTTGACCCGAGGCCTCACAACTTTATTCCTTAAATGCATCTTAGGTGGGGAAGGTTTCATGATTGGTTCGTAATTGTCCATTCATCATAGACAATAATATGATTTCTCGTTTCATTTTATTTTATTGATAATGACAATGAAGATGGAAATACCTATAAAATGTTGTTCCCATTTACAATTAGTGTTCTTCAATCACCTCATGTCATGAGCAATAGCCCTTGCTTTGGGCGCTAGGATTCCTAGTTGATTCAATTGAAGAAAAAAATGTTTTCAATTTATGAGAGTGAAGATATTATAATAATCCAACCATTCCACCGAAGATTTTACAGAAAGGAATCTCTTTTGACAAGAGAGAAGGGAAAAAGGGGGAAAAACAATTTTGAACTCCTCTTATAAGACAATAATTCATAACTATATATACATAGATATATAGATATATACTGTCAGACATGATTAGGGAATTCTCCACATATTTTCCTAGATTCTCTTTATCCTTAGGATTGTGCATCTATCTTTCTTATGGTGCATTAATTTATTGATCTTAATTGCTTGTTACCTTAGAATGTTCGGCATAAAAAGTTCATTAATGTATCAAGTACTACTCTTCATTATAAAATCCACAGAAATTATACCATCTTCTCTTCTGCATATTCTTATCTTATACAAACAAACTTTATAAATGTTCAAAGCCAACCCAACTAGAGTAATCTTGTTGGAACATGGTTTTGTCACCAACAAGCTGATTATGCTGCATTTTCTTTTTAATTTTTTACTAATCATATGTTTGGAATATCTAATCCAACCCTAGTAAAGGTCTCGGTGTTATTGTTCCTTCGAAACCTCGTGTAGCCGAAAGGACAGAGAAAAAAGTAGACTCACTTTTCCTTAAATTCTGCATAATTCTTGAAGTCATGTCACACCACAAATCCAAACCCTAGTTCTTGTTTTCGACCCATAATGCAATCCACGCCTTTTTATTAATTTAAAGCAGATAAAGTTGGGCAAAAGACATGCTGATGATCCCCTTAAAGGCCCAACTTTTTCTTAAAAAAAATTTAATGAAAATTTTTGAGGTTTGGTCGGCCAAGCCTTCTTTTGTTTGGACATCAAGAACGTGGAGACAGAATCCTTATCTTTCTTAGTTTCATACTGCAAGTTCAATTACTTTAAGCTGATTTGAGTGGTCCTTGTTCTCCTTTCTTTCACCATCAAGCACATATCCTGTTCCGTCCTGTGATATCATGTTCTCTCCTCCATTATTCACTCATTTAGTTATTTATCATGAGAGAGTAATAATTAATTCAATGATATTCTTGTCAAATGAAAGGACAGACATATTCCAATTGTCACATCTCTTGTTCAACCGATTTTCTTTTTATTTTTTGTTTTCTTGGGACCCTCCCTTCTTCCTCTTGATCCTTGGTTCTCATTTTTATTCCATCTTGACGCGAGGCTGAAAATTTATTAAGGGGAGCATGTGCAATAATTGACGACCTAGGAAAATATTATATATTGTTTCTCGAAATTAATTTACCATAGAGAATAACATTGAAACGTATATTTTTCATAATTAAGTAAGAAATAACAACTTGGAGGATTTCGTAGTTTATATTACTAAAAACTCACATAACAGCATTTTTTTCTCAATTAAGTAAGAAGTAATAAAGATGAAGAGTTTTAATTAGTGAATGAATGCTGAATATTCAAATACCATTCATCGTGTGGCCGGGCCACCATCCACGACATCTTACTTGAGTAAATAATATTATGATGAAAAGACCTTTAATAGCATGTCTAATCATATAATCTTTTTGAGGGAATTCTTCCTCAAGTGAGTGTGCAGCGACAAGGATAAAGAGTTTCAGAAGATATAAAATGGAAAATACCATAAAAAAATCTCAAATTACGTCACTTGTGACAAATTTACCCTAATTTTTTCTTGTGATACGAAAAATTTCAAATCATGCCACTTGTGATAAATTTACCCTAAATTTTTTTTGTGACACGAAAATCTCCAAATTATGACACCTGTGATATATTTATCTCACAATACTTTGGCCTATAGGTATTTTCGTATTTTTCCTTTTTCTATTTTTTTTTCTCTCTTTCCTCTGCTGGCCATGGTGGAGGAAGCCAGCGAGGGCGACCCTTGCTGGCGTCCTCGCCCGCCTAGGCGAGGGAGACCCTCGCCCAACGCCGGCAAGGGTCGCCCAACACTGGCGAGGGTCGCCCTCGCTGGATCCAGCGAAGGCAGCCCTTGCCGGCTTTCCTCCACCATGGCTGGCGGAGGGAAGAAAAAATAAGAAAAAAAAAAGAAAAGGGAAAAAGATGAAAATGTCCATGTGCGAAAGTATTATGGGATAAATATGTCACATGTGGCATAGTTTGGGGTTTTTCGTGTCATAAAAAAAATTTCAAGGTAAATTTATCGTAAGTGACATAGTTTGGGGTTTTTCGTGTCACTGAAAAAAGTTCAGGGTGTCACGCCCCGAACCCTACGGTGCGAGCATCCTTGCCATGGTCGATTCGAGTGCGACGTCCCAGGACGTGTCGCCGACCCAACGCCCAACACAGAGGTTTAAAGCACATGCGGAAGTAAATAAAATCACCAGTACAAAGATAAACACATAACCAAGGATAGCCACAAAAAAAAACCAACAACAACGATTGTAGCATAAACACTTGCACTAATACTGGAAATCATATACAATATCCATATACAGCCCACGCTCAAAAATCAAAAGCGATTCAACAGCCACTAACGTCAAAATGGGGGACACGCGACTCGGCGGTCAAGCACTACAACTAGCCGGGGCTCCTCCCAAAACACATTGGTACGCCTGCCATCCTCAAGGCTGGGGGTCTGAAAATGTGGTTTAAACAACAATGAGAATAATCTCAGTGAGTAATTCCCTAAACCTAAACTAGGCTAATGTGCACCTCTTGACGAGCACTAATCAACACATGATTCAAAACATGACTGATTCAGGCCCTCGGGCCTAAATCTAATCTTATTTGACCCTCTGTAAGTTAGCCATTCTATAAACTTAATCACAATAGCACCATAACACTTAGATTGCAGTACGAATACACATATCACTTAATTCCAATGTATGTAATGCACGTGCTCATGTTCGCACTCATGTGATGCCTCAACAATGTAGTAACGCACGCTCAAATGCTAGCACTCTGCCATTTATCAATTTCTCCTTCGACCCGCATTAAACGCATCAGGTCCGACTCGCGTAAAATGCATCAGGTCTATCACTTGAGATCGATCTCTGGCCCGCGTAAGACGCATCAGGCTCATGAGATATTAACCGCGTAAACGCCTCAGGTTGGTCATCTTCCGGTAAACCGGGCATCGTCCTGCGTAACACGCCTCAGGACGGGTTTACTACCCCGTGTAATACGCCTCAGGGTTTTATGTGATCACACATTCGCATGCAACCAGTTTATTATCTGAATCCTGCGTAAAACGCATCAGGGCTATTAGGTGATCACAATGTACATGTCATTCGTGTACACTCGAGTATGCACATGCCTTGCCGATGCATGAGATGCACGCTCGTGGTTATGAAGTTCACACTTGGGCAATTCACAATTTTCACAATAGGCAATTAATAGCACAACGCCATTTAATCAATTACAGTACACTATGCCCAATCTACATTTCAACATGCCCAACCAACATATGTGCACGACCATGGAATCAGATCAAGCACTCATGCATGATACACAATTCACACGCATAAATCAAACGACTAGATCAACATGAATCCACAGAAATCGAGGCCCACTAAGCTACTCCCTTCCTAAAGGCATTAGGCATGTGTCATGACACTACAAAATCACTCGCATTTAGGGATAATTCAGCCACTAGTTCGGTCAATCCATCATTTCCGGCACTTACACTCCAAACTTCAAATCAATCGCGCTTTGTCCAACTAAGTTCCAAAGTGGACAGCCACTATATCGATCACACCGGGCCATCTAATGACCTCAAAATGTTCCATTGGACTCCCCAAGACAACATTTTACTCAGCCACGATAATGCCAAATAAGGCACGCACTAGGATCCACATTTTAAGCCCGAACTTCCCCAAACTTGGGCTATTCCATTCCAAACCTGTCCAGCCATCTCACAGCACATACACAGCCGCTAAACCTCATCAAACGATCACTATAATTCACCAAATTGGCCGCAACATCAGCCCTTGCCATCCCTTGCACAATAACCCCTAAATTACCCTAAAATAACCCCTAAACTTGTCTAGAAATGCACAAAGGCCTAACTAGGGCTTAGGGTCGAACTCACCGGGTGTCCTAAGCTTGAAACCGAGCTGAATAAGTGGCAATGGCGGCTGGACAGCGGCGGTCCCACACCGGAATAGTGGCGGCAAGCGGCGGCGACGGTCTAGGCGATTTCGCGGTGTAGAGAGGGAGAGAGAGACAGAGAGAGAGAGAGAGAGAGAGAGAGAGAGAGAGAGAGAGAGAGAGAGAGAGAGAGAGAGAGAGAGAGAGAGAGAGAGAGAGAGGTGAGATGGCTGGACGAGGTGATGGCGGTGGCGGAACAACCACGGCGGCGGCGGAGCTCCTCCGGCGAGCGGCGGCGAGGGTGTGAGAAAGAGAAACAGGGGAAGGGAGCAGCAGCAACGTCGGCGGGGTTGTGGCAAGGCGGGTGGCGACGAATTGGACGGGACAGAAGCAGCAACGTCGCTGGGACAGTAGCAGCTCCGGCAACAGCGGGCGGCGACTCACGGCGGCGACGGTCGGAGTAGGAACCAAGAGAGAGAATAGAGGAAGAGGGGGGGCGAATTGGTGGCACTGAAGTAGTATGGCGACGGATGGTGTCACATCCCGATTTTTGGGCCTAGGAAGCCGCAGGTAAAATCCTCAATTTCAGTCCCTAGGAATTGGCTATGGGTTAAGTTTGACGGTTTTCCAATCAGAACAAAATTTTTTTCTCTTGTTTTGGAAAACCTAGTTTTCGGATCATTTGTACCCTTTTGTCTTGTTATTTTTGGGGAGACTTTTGTGATCCGAATTTCTAAATACTGTCTTCTAGAAAGTTGTTCCAAACATTTTGAAATTTTACATGATTTAATTTCAGAATTTTTGGAGTTGATATGAGTGGTACGATGGCCTGATTTTCAGACTGTGTGAAACTGCCCGGAATGGGTATTTTGGTGATGTTTACACCATCTTGATTTTCTACAGGCTTTTTTGGGCCGCGTTTGGAAAAGTTTCCTTCACAAAAGTCGTTAAGGACTTCCTTTTCTATAACGTGTGTAAATTTGGGAATTTTCTGAGATGATTTGGATACTGGACAGAGCTTATTTTGAGAAATAAAAATGCTGTTCCAATAAGCTGTTTTTAGTCTGTATTTGAGTGACTGAAAATGGTGTTTACAGAGAGAATTGGATTTTGTGTTCTTCACGAAAAATGTTTATTAAGGTCTTGTTTATGACATATCCGAATTTGCGAATTTTCGGAGTTCATTTACTATGATTTCAAGCCCGATTTCGTGAACAGTACAAAACTGTCCGGTTTCTCCAGATTTCAAAGATTTAGCATTTTCTATATGAAAACGTTGGAATTTGGACTTGGTGTCTTCTGGTGATTTAAACTACGCGTTCTGAGCTTTCAAATGAGATATTTTATGCATTTTTCGGAGGTTGTACCAGGGGAAAACGAAGTTTGAAATGAGTGGCTAAGGAGGAAGCTTGCTCAAGAAGCTTAATTAATGGCTTGCATTTATTACTTGGACTTCTTTTCCACAAGCATTAAATGGGCCATTATGATGCTTGACTTTGATGGCCATTCATGATAGCCATGTGAGGTAAGCGCTCACCTCACGCGCCCCAATGACACGCGCGATGACCTCACGCTGCCGCAATGACATAAGCGCTTATGTCATCCAAACTTAGCCCCCAAGTTTCCTCTCCCTATAAATAGAAAAAGGCCATTCGGTCAAGGGAGAGAGAGAGAGAGAGAGTGGCCGTGAGGGAGAGAGAGAAAGAGAAAGAGAGAGAGAAAACTAAGAGAGAGAAAGCTAAGGGAAAGAAAAGAAAGGGCGACATCGTGAGTTGCCGAGAGAAAACCAAGAGAGAAATAGAAAGAAAGAAAGAGAGAAAAAGCTGACCGGCGAGCCTGTCTCTCTCGTTGTTCGATCAAGGGAGAAAGTCATAGGCCCGAGCGTTCGTGTTCAAGCCCGAAATCTCTTGAGCTCACCCGTCTCGACCCCGTTCTCTAAGTTTTGTTTGATGTTGTGTAAGTACACTTCCTAATATCGGGAAAGGAAGTTGTGATGCGTTGTGACACGGTTTGCTTGGACCGTTTCTCGGTCATTTGGTTGATTGTGGTTGGTTCATTTCTTGATTTGATCATGTTTCGTGTTTGATGTTGTTTTGAGATAGAACCGAGCCGTGGTTTGTAACATGTGCACGATGTAGCCGTGCTTGATGTTCTCTTGTTGAACTTCGCTATTGATCTGCCATTGATGCGGGTGCGGTAAGGGCCGACTTGTGCTAACGGCGATCCCCTCGTCCTCGCTTGGTATTAGTAGGTTTACTTCATCGAGTCTCCCGACTCACCCCCATTTTTCCCACCCTCAGGTTCATAGGATGGTCGAACGGACGGCGACGTCAGGAGGAGTTCGAGCCATGTTGCAATTCGGGGAAAGCGAGGAGCGAGAAGTCATAGTGGGGATAGGAAAACCCAAACCACAAGTTTATTGTGTAAATGGCTATGAAAATATGTGTTGTTGCCATGGCCCGAAGGGCCTGTTAAAACATGTTTGCATACTTTGAAAATATAAGGTTTGCTCATGATGTCATTGTTCAAAATACCGTTGTTATTATTGTGATTGTCCCGAGTATGCTTCCGCGTGTGTTTAATGAAAAAGAATAATGAACGGGATGTTACGTTAATGGCCCCGAGGTACGGGGCGTCACAGATGGGACGACGGCGGCGACGTCCAGGTGTTGGGGCGGTGCTGGGGAGCTGGCTGGACGGCGGCCGAGACTCGCCGGACGCGGCGGCAAACGGCGACGAGCCGAGCTCGTGCACTTAGGAAGGGAGGAGGGCAGCGACGGGCGGAGCTGCCGTGCGACGCGGCGACAGCGCGAGGAGGGAGGCGGCGTCGGGTGGAGGCGTGAGGGCGGTTGAGCGGCAGTTGGTGAGCTGGGCAGGGGCGGAGCAGAACCAGACGGCCAAGGAAGGAGAGAGAAGAAGAAGAAGAAGAAGAAGAAGAAGAAGAAGAAGAAGAAGAAAAGGAAAAGAAAGAAAGAGGAGAGAGAGCAGTAGACGGGAGTTGGTCTGCAGGGCATGGGCGGATGGCACGCAGGCCGGGGGAAATGTGCGCGCAGAGGAGAGAGAGAGAGAGAGAGAGAGAGAGAGAGAGAGAGAGAGAGAGAGAGAGAGAGAGAGAGAGAGAGAGAGAGAGAGAGAGAGAGAGAGAAATAATTCAATCAAATAATTAACGCGATCCGACGGCCCAAATTCAAAATCGAAAACAATCTACCGGTCTAAATTAAACCTCAAATATAAAAAGAGACAAAGGCCAAATCAATTAAGTCAAACTATAACGAGGAAGGTCTACTAATCCAAATTCGCGCCCGGTCGAAAATCCACTTTTCCACTATTCCTGACAATCTCGACGCTGGCTACAACAATATCGACATCGTCCAATTTATTTCGTCCCAAAACTCCCGAAAATCGACTGCCAAGTTCGGGGTCTAAATAAAGCCAAATTCGATCGAGTGCAATTCTAGCAAAATCTCTATTTTAAAAACAAGAACCCGAGAGTAATCAGTTCACGGGCGAGATTTTCTTATAAGTGCACTGACGAATTACACGTTTTATAAATCTCAAAAATGGGCCGAAATTCGGGATGTCACACAGGGTAAATTTATCACAAGTGGCATAGTTTGGGATTTTTTGCGGCATTTTCCCTATATAAAAAAGGATAAAGAATTTTGAATTTGACAAAAAATTTTACTTTTGATATTAAGAAAATGTATCATATAGAATGATAATGTGAAACATACTGTATAAATGCACTTTTTACAATATCTATAATGTATAATATCAATTTTCAATGTTAAATATTTATCATTAATACATTTAACTTGGTTGGTTGTTGCAAGAATTGTTCAAAAAGTCCGAAACTTATTATACGGCGGCCAATTTAGTAACGTTTAAATTGTGCCACTTTAGTTCTAAACATTTTGACAACTTACCAATTCAATCTTAAACCTTTCAATTGTACCAATTTAATCCTAAACATTTTGATGATTTGCCAATTTAGTCATAAACTTTTTAACGATTTGTCCATTTAATCTTTCTAGGGAATTTTGGCCAATAATCTCTGACGTGGCAGTCTAGTCAACATCGACCGTTTTACATGGTAAGGTCAGCACTAACATGGACAAGTTTTTTTTTAATTTTTTCCTTTTATTTTTTTCTTTTTCCCCTTTGCCAGCCATTGTCGAGCCTTGTTGATGGCTAGCAAACCACCGAACTTAGGTGAGGGTCGGCAGAGGGAAAAAAAAAAAAAAAAAAAAAGAAAAAAATTCAAAAAATTAACAAAAATTGCAATAAATGTCCACATCAGTGTCAGTTGTACCATGTAAGATGACCAATGCTAACTAGACCCCCACATCAGCAATTTCCGACCAAAATTTGCCTAAAAATGAAATTGATAAATTGTTAAAAAGTTTTTGACTAAGTTGGCAAATCATCAAAATGTTTAGGATTGAATTAGTACAATTGAAATGTTTATTACTAAATTGATAGTATTAAAATAGTTTTAAGACTTTTTGGACAATTTTCCCACCAAGTGTTTGACCTCATAATAGGGGGATTGCCCATTTGAGAGTACATGAAATTGTCTTCCACGGGTCTGCTCTTTTCTCTCTTTTTTCTTTTTCATTTGTCTTACTAAATAACATTATTAAAGTCTCTTCGATATTCACGAGAAATATTAACACTGATATTATTATTATTCGGCTACTATTTTCAATTTACTATGGAGATAAACAGAAAACTTTTCTTTAATGTAATGTTCTGATGAGAACTTTATTTTCCATAAGATATGGACTTGTATGTATAACATCTCTTAATTTTTAGAGCATTTTATTTAAATGATTTTCTAGATGTTCTTTCACAATCATGATAAAAGTTTGGATCATTAGCACATGATAGACCAATTACATTGGTGTATGTAATCTGACATTAATTAATTAAAATAGCCAGTGGTATATTGTCCGATGTTAATGTACAAAGATAATACTAAAGCATAGCTTTTAAGTTTGTTTCACTAAATGCATACTTCTTTTATAATTACACCAATCTAATCATAAAAGATCCCAAAAATAGAGGGCACTATGTTCGGTGAATAGTAACCAAAATCCATTTTTCTATTTTTAAATTGATAATGACCCCGTTAAAAGTTAGAGTCACATGAAAATGTCTAGAAGTAATTCTTTTTATCATATTGTTTGCCAAGCTTTTCATTTGACTAAAAATTAAGACGCACAAATTCTCCTAGTGGATGAATATGTTTGTATATTTCTTTTGTGGACACTAATCATTCGTGAAATAATATAACTTTGCTCATGTTAAAATAACTCGCCTGAATAACAGGGGCAATCTTCTAATGTATTATATTTAATCATATACAAAATGTCTTAATAATATATGTTAAAGAATACTCATAATGTCTAATATATTAATGATATCTTTGGAGGTATAGTTTCACAATATCTATAATGTCAATAACCATATGAGACAGTTCTTCTTGAATGATCATTAAATCTCAATTATCAGAAACATATGAAAAAATTACCTAATTTTCTCTTTTGTCACGATGTCACCTCTTTCAAATGCGAGAAAATGAAATACAATTTGTTGTATCATGTTTTGCAGTTTTCTTGTATTATTTCTAGCCAGTATATATAAATAATTGCATACATTCAGTTAGTCGGCTAATAAAGTAAAGTGGTCATCTTCAAATCGACATTTAACAAATAGATCGCGTTCAGATAAACCCCTCACCTCATTTTGTAAACCAATATTCGTCTGTCTTTCGATTCCACAACCTTAGATCTTTATTGGTATATCTGCTGATACATCAAGCAAGGCGCGAGCAGAAGCAAACCAATTACACATTTTCAGCTCACAAACTTGATGGGCGATGAGATATGACTTATCAGGCAAGCGTAATTACACCTAGATTATTCCTCGATTTACATGTAAAAAATTAGCGTGGATGAATCATCTGAAAGTAGAAACATGATGCTCCCAGACTCTATGAGCAATTGTGGATTGCAACTTAAGATCTCAATGGATGTTGCGAGTGATCAACCCCTCAAATATCACATAAAGATCTTTGTTGTCGGGGCCGAAAATCTCTTCAGCCTTTCTTAGCGTCTCCTGCAAAAACCCAACATAAACAAAGACAGATTAGATTTAATCCCAATTGAAGCCGTTCTCTGCTCACTCGTGTGTGTGCGCAGACACAAAGAAGAAAGAGAGAGAGGTGTTACCTCTCTAGTTTGCTTGTGAGAATTAAATTCCTTCACATTGGCTAAAAATGCACTAAATTGCTCATACGACAAGCGGCTCCTGAGAAAACAAAGTAGTCAGAGAAGCAACTCATTATGGTTCTAGGAGAACAAGTAATCATCGATACATTGGCATTTGATGGACCAAGAAAAACACTACTAGATTGAGATCAGTTCGATATCCTAAATTTAGGGTTACCACCACCACCTTCATGAGCCAATGCATATGACAGAGGTCAACAGAAAATAAATTAAGAGCTACAAGCTTGCCTATTCCGATGTAAACACTTCTTCTGCCTATGAAATATTCCAATTTCCTTACCTGACTTGCCGGAAGAATTCTTTTCCGTCAACTCGAGCTCTTCCTGAAGAAAAGTAAACCAAGCAAGAATAAGAAGATCGACCAGACAATTGCCTAATAAAAGAAAGTCTACAGCAAGATTCATCAAATGCAGATGCAATGAACAATTCTCTTAGTCATTTCTATGTTGTGGATGATCCTCACCAACAAATCCAATCTTAAACACGAAATCAGTGCAGCATCAAATGAAGGAGTAAGTACACCTCAAAGAAGAATCAAAGGAGCACAAAAAAACAAACTTTTGTGGTGAAGAAAGAGTGCACCAGTTATGTCTTAAACTCAAATGTCGATCACACTTTTTTCACATACGTACCTTCAAAGCCCCTTGACAAAATGCATCAAAACCAATGCATTTTTCAAGCATATACGTGACCCACTAAATTGGGTGGGTGTTTTAGAGTAACAGTTGGGCTTACCAGTGTATGACCTGGACTCCGAACTTGCTATGGAACCATGATGGCCTGGGGGCACAGAAGAAAATATAGAAGACCTTTCATCAAACACTCCCCTTGAAGTTGAGAATGACATTGCATTCCGTCTCGGTGACGCTGGCTTTGACGTTCTTGTAGGAGATACAGAGGCAGATAGACTGGGAGGCGAGCCAGGAGGAGTCAACCGTGGTGTGCTAGATTGAGACGCTAACAGAAAGCCATGTGACATACCAGGTCGTGGAACTGCAAAAGAAAGAAGTTGTTTTAGTAAAAACAGACGTACAGAGTCATGCATTATGCCATGAAATTTGACATTGTTGCGAGAAATGCCCACAGAAAAGTTTATATATACAGGAAGTAAGACAAAAATCTACTGTGTGATATGAAAGTGACATGACAGAACTTCCTACATGAGGAATCAGAGAATACCATCAGTCTCGCGATCCTCCGATAGAGAATGTCCCACCTCTAAGAATTGACTTCTAATTGAAGAAGATCTTGAAGGAGGCAGTGCGGCATCATCTTCTGAACAAAACAGGACAATCATTTTGAGTTGACAAAACTGTCTGGTGATTCAATTATGATGATTCTCGACTAACCAACCACAACTGCCAAAAGAAAGTTCTAGGACAATGTGCACATTGGACTGAAAAATGGTACTTTCGCATGCTTGTGTGCATGTTGCAAAATCCACGGGGACTAAAGGAAGCTTCAACTGCCATATGAGAACCAACAATTCACTAAAATTCGCAGCCAAATGGCATTCGTTCAGTTTCAGCCAATCAGGTAGAAAGCAACAGAGTGGCCCTTTTCTCATCAATGCACATATACATCAACATCGCAAGAAATGCGCTGTCAGATAAGCTAGAGATTAAGCATTGGAATTGAAATTAGAATCAGACCGCTCGGTGTTGGCTTTGCAATGATTTGCGAAGCTCCAGCTTGTGCAGGGCCAGAACCATCTTCATCCTCTTGAAGGGATTGCATGAGCGTCTTTTTGAAGATTTCCAACTACAAAACCACAAGACTAAACCTCAGACCAACCGAGCAGTAGAAACTACCAAACTACACACCAGAAAGAGAAATCAATACCAGCTAAAGAAAAATTACTCAAGAACTAGGCTATCTTCTCATGAGGCACGATTTAAAGGAAATTTAATTCAAAGGCGCGAAATCTAAACAGATAGCAGGTCTTTCAAGCAGCTTTTCGAATCCCAGCGATACACAAGGGCATTCCCATTGATCATTGCAATTCACAAAAACCCTCCTTTTGCAGCTCAAACACCCAGTTTTCATCACAGTGTCAAACCAGCGTCATTCAATTCTCACCATTACTCAGCAAAACCATTGAATTTCGAGGCGCGGGTTTCACCACACCAGTAGTCTCTGAACTACAGTGGGTTCTGTAATCGACTCAATGAACTTCAACGGAATGGACATTTTCACTGTTCGTACTTCACACAGTGGCCAGCTCCAGATTCTCATTTTTTCCGTGTCAGAAAATGATCGATGGCACTAATTCACGACAATAAGTCATATCTCACTAAAAGAAGCAGCTTTTGCACTTGAATTGAGTCAAAGCATATAGAGCCAGAGCTCTGAAGTCGAACGAGCACAAACCTTGGAAACATCTCTGCTCAGCCTCTTCACAGTGCTCGCCAGCGATTCGTTCTCCTTCACCAGCTTCTCCTGCAACCCCACCCAACAAGAAAAACCAGCCAATTCAAATTTCGCCACCCCAGAAAACGAAACGAACCGAACTCAACTGGGTCGGGTCGGGTCGGCTTTCCCACGGGGACCTTCTCGAGCTCGGATCGGGAGAGCCTGTCGAGGGCGTCGGCGAGGGCAGCGTCGAGGGACTCGGCCTGGGAGCGGAGGTCGGCGACGAGGCCGTCCTTCTCGGCGAGCTTGGCGCGGAGGCCGGAGGACTCGGACTCGAGGGAGGAGACGCGGGTCGAGAGGGCGATGGAGGTGATCTTGCGGGCCACGTCCAGCTGCTCGTACGGGTCCGACGGCAGCACCTCCAGCACCTCCTCCGGCAGGTCGAACGCCGCCGCCGCCGCCGCCGCCGATGATTCCTTCGCCAGCATCTCTCTCTTTCTCTCCGCCTTTTTTCTTTTCCTAGATTATTTTATTAATTAATTTTTTTTGTTATACATGTATATACGTTGTGGGTAAGCTGTAAATTTGGGAAAACGTGACGTGGGCATGTGACCCCAAGAAGAAGTTTGTGTGGTGCGCAACGGGGTTTTTGGTTGGCGTGGATAGGACTTTGATAAGGGACAAATTCCACAAGTCGAGCCAAAAAAGACACGAAACAAAAACGTTGATGGGGTTGCTGAGAAAATCCATTGCATGAATTCCAAGGACGGCGCAATCGATCAGGAAGCCGGAGATCATCGGTTCGAAATCGCATACAAGCTATCTGCGTCGATATTGCTTGCGGAGATCAAAGACCTGCACACGACCGACTTATGAACTTTCAAGGTGTTTTGTAGGCCTTCTTGTAGCAGGACGATTGCATTAATGCCTTCTTGGTGATGTAGAACGTTAGCCTGTGATTATCTTGAAGAATGTGATCGCCACAATCGCCGGAAATCTCAACAGTTTTTCTAATTTTGAGGAAAACCACCATTCAGGCAGTTTTTTATATTACTATTCAGTCAGTTTTCTATATTACCATTTAGGCAGTTTCTTATATTACCATTCGGACAGTTTCCTATATTACTATTCAGACAGTTTTCTGTATTAAGAAATTAGATGTTATCTTTAATTATTTGGTTTCCATTAATATTAGGAGTCTTATCTCTATATAATATGTCCGTATTGTAATTGAGAATCATAGCATCATTAAATAAAAATTTCGAGTTCTTTGGAGTTGTTCCAAATTTACGCTTTCTCTCTGCGTCACTTGGTTATAAAGAAAACGGAAGGTTAGTGCAAGAATGTATGATATATCCCATCTAGATCGGCTCGAAATGTGATTCTTATAGATTAGACATATCGATGGGATTGAATGGTCCCAACCCAACCGGATGCACGTAGCGTTAGCTGCTGAGGCTTTCCGAAAGGGAGCCGGATCATTTCGAGTTAAAGCAAAGGAGGATTCAAATAGCGTTGTGTGTTGTCATTGGGCAGCTTCGGCTTGGTTTTGAACCGGGATCCCAGCTGTTTTGGAGTTGGGTCAAATCAAATCTGGAAGGCCCAATCCTGCGTCTAAGAAAAGCGACTTGATTGGTGAAGCACCTTTCTCATCTTCAAACAGTGTTGTATCGTGTGAAGCACCCCCAAAGTGAGCTTATAATGTTAGGAAAAAAAAGCTAAAAAAAATCTTCTTAATGTGTATTTTTCGAGACATTTGTAAAACATATTCGATTTTTAAAACATCGATTACACATATCACGAGAATAATCTAGTACATTTCAAAATCACAAAATTTCCTTATTTTGGCTACTTAGCAAGTGCCCGAGAATACTTTTTTAATGGAATCCAAATAAAATTGGTAAATTGAAAAGGAGCTTAAAATATTTTCCATCTCGGTTGTTCATTCGTAAATGACAATAACGTGTGTGTTTATCCATAAACTTATAATAACTGCGGATTAGTAACCGACAAAATCGTAATTTAAAAGGATAAACCTAGATTAGTCGAGTTTTCATGTGTGAGTACATTTTACCCACATGTGCATGCATATTGGGTGGTTTAAGGACTTGTTAAGTTAGGTTTGATTGTTTATATCGTTTAGAAAAATTAGTCAACATAAATTATTTTCATCATCGATAATACTTTATGCCTAACTATTTTTGTGGACAATTTTTTTTATTTTATTTTTCTAAATGATATAAACGATTATTTTTTGAAAAATATTTTTCAAATCACTCATTTTCTGCGAAACAAATGTATCTAGTAACTGTTTGTTTGGCTAAGGATTCGCTATCAAGAAAAAAAAATTAACCATTACATATTATACAATTTGAAAAGAAAAGGCAAAAAGAAAATTTTCTTCTCATAATTCTAAGAAGCCATGCCACCTAAAGCTTCTACTATTCAAATTTCGCCAAGAAAAAAAATGATATTATACGTTTTGTGACTATAAGGATATCGCTTCAACAAAATACAATTCTTACTATCTATTTCATCTTAATATATATGTAATTTGTAGAAATATATGATTGAATAGACTCTTTAGTTATAAACATTAGGTAAAAAATGAGATTAAGGATGCGTTTGTTTCACAAAAAATATACGATTTTGAAAATATTTTTCTAAAAAAGATCGCTTGTATTATTTATAAAAATAAATGCATTAAAAAAGAGTTGATTGTCCGCAAAAATTATTTAGACACAAATTGTTATCGATAATAAAAATATTTTTCATCGACTAATTATTTCAAAGTGATACAAGAGAGCATTTTCAGGAAAATATTTTCCAAATAATTAATTCTCCTCAAAACAAATAGTGCCTAAGAAAATAATCAAAAGTTTTAGAAAATCCTCAAGTGGCAACATAACCTTTCTACTATTCAAATCATCTTCATGTAATGTATAAATGTATTAAATCTAAATCGTGGCATTATGTTAGGTGAAAGCGAAAGAAGAGAGTACGAGATAGAAAAACCATCATTTATTCATGGGTTAATATCACCAAAAACCCTAAACTAGTACATGTGTGACAATTTTACCCCAAACTTTTTTTTGACCACCAAAAACCCCAAATTGGTACACTTGTGACAATTTTACCTTAAACTTTTTCTTTACCACCAAAAACTCCAAACTGGTACACATATGACAATTTTATCTCAAACTTTTTTTTTTACCACAAAAAACCCCAAACTAGTATATCTGTGACAATTTTACCTCAAACTGGTAAACCCGTGACAAATTTAATCTAAACTATTTTTTTGAACACGAAAAACCTCAAATTGGTACACATGTGACAATTTTACCCCAAACTAATAATATTTTAATAATATTTTTTAATTTTTTGAATTTTTTGAATTTTTCTTTTCTTTTCTTTTTTTTTTCTTCATCTTCTACCTTTAGCTGGTGGCCAGACCAGTGACCGGCCAAAGGCGGAAGCCGGGGAGGTCGGTCCTGCCTGCTGCTGCCGAGGGCTGCCCTTGCCGGATCTGGCAATGGCTATCCTCGCTCGCCCAGCGAGGACCCCTCGCTTGGACATAGGCGAGGGTCGCCCTCGCCAGATTCGGCGAGGGCGACCCTCGCCTGCGTCGGGCGACCCTCGCCGGCTTCCGCCTTGGGCCAGTCGCCAGAGCGGTGGCCAGCCAAATGTATAAGATGAAAAAAAAAACAAAAGAAAAAACAAAAAATTAATAAAAATTCGAAAAAATAAAAAAATAATATTAAAATTTTAGTTTATGATAAAATTGTCATATGTGTACCAGTTTGGGGTTTTTTGTGATATGTACAGGGTAAAATTGTTACAAGTGTACTAGTTTAGGGTTTTTTTAGGTATGCTCGGGGTAAAAATATCACATGTGTACCAATCTAGGATTTTTGATGGTAAAAAAAAAGTTCGGGGTAAAATTATCACATATGTACCAGTTTATGATTTTTGGTGGTATTTCATTCATTCATTCACTATTCGCACTTAATTCATCTTAATATTAGGATGGGCATAGAGCGAGAATCACGTGATGCCACGTTAAATTATGTAAAATATCCAACATTACTTATTCGTGTAATTATCACACTAATACAATTTTATAATGATTACAATAATAGTTAATTGATATTTTTCAAACTTGACAAAATAGTCACAAGGGACAATATGAAGATAGAATATATGGAAAATAAAAAATTAGTTTGTGATAAATTTGTCACAGATATACCGGCTTGAGATTTTTTGTGGTAAAAAAATTAGTTTGACGAAAATTTATCACAAATGTAGCAGTTTTGAATTTTTTGTGGTATTAGCCTTGAAAGAAAACATGTGGGGCTCTTCGAACTGTTGGATCCGAACCAGATAATTGGTTTGACCGGAACATCAAGCTTAACTTTGACCGGGTTAAACAAACCATGCACAAAGTTCACCAAGTCCCCCTTTTCTCTTTCAAAATCGAAAAAGGAGAGCTTTCTTCCTCCAAACAAATTCTTACAAATTAACATGATATTGGTAAATTAATTACATTATTAGAAACTGACGAACCAAACTTGTAAAATTTAAAAAGATAAGTAATTTATTAATTTCTTTTGTACATTAGTAAATTCCTTGCAATATGAGTAATCTACTAATTCTAATTGTGAATTTTGATTAAGTTGGTAATTCACTAAATCATCGATAAATTATAGAAAATTGTCCAAAAAGTCTTAAACTTACTGCACTTTTGCCAATTCGATCATAAACCTTTCAAATTTTCAACTGAGTCCTAAACATTTTCATATTTTTCTAATTGAGTTCATCCGATCAATTTTGCCTAGAAATCGCTGACATGGATGTCGGCCATTCTATGTGGCACAACCAGCACTGACGTGGACAAGTTTTACTAATATTTTAATGTTTTTTTAATTTTTTTAATTTTTTCCTTTTTTCCTTTCATTTTTTCCAACTATGGCCAGCGAGGGTCACCGGGCCCTTGTCGACCGCTGGCGAGGGCCGCCAAGGCCTTGTTGACTAAGGGCATTGAGTGGCCGTCACCCGGCCTCACCTAGATCTGGGTGAAGGTCACAAGCGAGGCTGCCTCACCTAGATCTATGCAAGGGCCGTAACCCTCACCCACAGCTAGTGAAGGCATCACAGCCCTCCCCTAGTGGTTGGCGAGGGCTTGACGACCCTCACCAAACATAGTAACAAAAATAGAGAAGAAAAACAAGGAAAATTAATTAAAAAATTTGAGAATATATTAAAATATTATTAAAATTTATCAGCATTAACGCCAGCCGTGTCACGTATGTCGACCCGCACCCAAGTTAGTGATTTCTAGCCAAAATTGGCCAAATGGACTCAATTAGCAAAATGTGAAATTATTTATGACTTAATTGGCAAAATTGAAAAGTTTAAGACTGAATTGGCAAAATTGCAATAGGTTTAGAACTTTTTATATAATTTTCCCTGATAAATTCCTTATAGTTTTGGTAGTTTATGAACCATGTTTGTAAAATTTGAAGAAGTTGGTAGCTTGCTAATTTATTTGGGATGTGGTATTCCACTAACCACATAGAAAACGTTGTGTACTCCGGTTCCAATCAGGTGATAGAGTGAGTCTATAAGTTACATCTCGAATTTTCACGTAGTGTGAATGACCTAACTTTGCCATAGAATTGTAACTATAAAATGATAGATATTTATTAGAATAATGTGATTAAAAGCTATGGGATCTATATATACTATAGAAAAATTTAATTTTTTTGAGATTAAGTGCAATATAAAAATGGAATGAGTATATTCATTTGTCAAATAAATATTTAAGGGCTTTGCCAAGAAAGTGAGAATTAAAGAAAATCTTTTGAAATCTTAATAGATATACAGATACTCTATTGCATTACTCTTATAGATGCTATAAAATTGAATATGTACAATAGTTAATAAATAGAGAAAAATATCTAAAATGTCTAAACATACCATGTTCATGAACACAGAGAAAAATTAATTCGGCTACACACAACACCATAAAATATACTAAGGAAGATATATCTTAAAACGTTTAACTATATCATGATCCACATATACATAATAATATTAATTCGACTGCACACAAGAGGATAGAATCCTTTATCACATTCTTCGAATGAGAATGCGTAAAAGTGCAATATAAGTTTTTAATAATTATTTAAAACATGCAAAATATAGGCAAGAACACTAACTTTGCATGTGAAATTGACATTTGTTATATCGGTTAAGAGACGGTGCTACGTGACATTGGAAATTCCTCAAAATAATATTTCTGAATGAACATACAAACAAGCATGAAAAGGGACCAAAAAAATTCAGGGACAAAGTTTTGTAATGTCAGTAACAAGCACGAACGCGTATCAATAAGTATATTAAGATCAAAGATATTTGAAGAGGAAAGTCATATGATTTCAATATGAATAAAAATGAATTTCAAGGGATATATAATGATAAAATATTTTAACGAAACTAATTACAGTCAGACATCTTATTTTGTAAAATTATAACCATTTGAGAAGTTCTACATATTGCATTATACAATGACAATAGGAAAACCAATATAGGAGTGGTGATAAGTTTGACCACTATAGAATCTCCTGACTTAACTATATAAGTTTCCCTCCTTTTCACATTGACACATTTTTATGGATAATTAAGGTGCGTATAGTAACATTTATGTTCCTGAGAAAAATTTTTGTTCATAAATAGTTTTCTATTTCTATTTCCTGGACGAATTTCTTAGCAGAAGAATGTTTTTGGTAAGTGCACAAAATTTCTATTCACAAAATAGAAAAAGAATAGAAAGCGTTTGGTATGATCCTAAATTTTTTTGTGACGTAAAATTTTTTTTAGTTTTTTAATAATTTTATGAGATTTTTCTAACTTTTTCTTGTCATTTTTTCCTCCCTTCTTCTTCCGCTGTAGCCGATTGCCGGGTCTCGGCAATGGCTGGTGACCAGCTAAAGACGAGGGCTAGAGAGGGTCAACCTCGCCCAGCCATGGGGAGGCCCAACAACGAGCTAGAGGAGGAAAAAGAAGATAGGAAAAAAAAAAGAAAAAAATGACCTTGTTCTAGAAATTGTTCCTGGGAATAAAAAAAAGTATATTTCTTTTTACTTTTTGTTTCTATTATAAATCTATTCTCTGGTCACTTTTCTATTTTGATGAATATGAAAATTAATTGATGTACATAAACAGATTTCTATTCTTTTTTTATTTGAGGAAACGGAAAAACAAAAAAAATAGAGAAATAGAAATATTACAAAACGTGTCCTTGCTATGTCAAGATATACAATAATTTTACTTAAATTAATCTAGCATAAAGTTTCGATAATCTTTGGTAAGGAAGCAAGTGGTTGCACAATACTTCCCAACAAGAGAACTCATCCGCTCTATCCTTGCGCCTTCACCATGCTAACAAGGTGTTCGACAAAACGCCTGTGAGAAGAATAGATTGAGTTTCTCCTTTCCTTTTTACCTCTCGGTCGCATACCCGACGCCATTCTAGCATCATTTCCTCTTTCGGCTTGCTCATTTTTTGATTCGGACAAGGCAAGTTCGGTTTTATTTTTGTCCTTCATTGTCCTTTCGCGATCCAATGATTTGATGATGTAAGAAAACTGACTCAATCTGATATCCGCTGAATCGAGTAGGACACCTGTCATTTGATGCCTAGTTGTCTATTTTCTGTAGTAGCGGTGGCCTTCAAGCTGAGGAACATAAACAGTCCCTGTTTGTACGCGCCTTTGTCTTGGGTGTGTATATTACCTCTGTTTGCATTCATGTCTCTGTTCGCAGCTCCTTTTACCTGGAAATTAGGCATAAGAAAAATCAGAAGAGAGAGAGAGAGAGCGCTTCGAACATTTACGCACAAAATCAGTAGAGCCATAAGAAAAAAAAATAGCTCTCGGGATCTCTCTTTCTCATCTCTTCAGTAGTGACATCCTCCTCATCCATGGCAGTCACCATCTTCATCATCACCAGCCGACTCTGAATCCAAATTTACGAGCAATCATATTTCTATTTAAATCTATTACTGCACGGTTCCCTTTTTGTTTCTTCTTTACATGGCAAGAAGCAAACTTGTTTTTTTCATCCAAAATGGAAAAACAAACTCAGATCCAAAGATGGAAAAGATTGGTTTGCTAGAAGCATGGTCAAAAGGTACTTTAGATCACATCTCAATATTACTGAAACATAAACACAAAAAGAAAAAGAAAAGGGCAATATTTTTCCTTTCTACTTCTACCATGAAGAAAGTAATTAATATCGATCATATATTTATATCTCATAGCAATTGGACCAAAACTTTAGGAAATGCTTAAAAGTTTCATGTGAAATGATGAGAAGTGAGTTTGAAAGCGAAGAAGGTGTAACTTGAGTTTCATCCTCCATTTTGCAATTTAGACAAAGAAATGTGTAAAAAACTCAAAGGAAAGCACAAATAAGCAATTTTTTTTGGTGACGTTTTAATTTTTTTGGGTAAGGACAAATAAGCAATTTTTTAACTAGAGAAACCTACAAATTTATTCCGGCAAAGGACCCACAAGATCAAGAGCGATTAGATTAAAATATAATTTTCAACTTTGAAATTTAGTTGTCTGACTATTTAAATTAAAATATACAATTAATTGTGTATTCATAAGCCATCACAAATAGAATTTTGTAATATTCTATGTAGCCTTTATGATTCCAAAGATGAGACCATGAATGAAACCTCTATGGTAACGCTAAAGATACCATCGAATCATAAGGATGATCAACTATACAATTTGATAATGTATGATTATTACCAATAGGAGAATAATTCGAGTAAAATCTGCAAGTGCACTCAAAAGTTTCACTGATATTGAATCTAGATAGTTTAATGCAAATGTAAATTTAATTAGAGAGTCGTATAATCAACTAAAATCAAAGTAAAATCCTGACATAATATTGCAATTACGCAATTAATATTGAAGTTAAACAAAAGTGCATTTACCGACATGAACCACGATATTAAAAATTCATGAGGTCGACAGCCCCGAGTGTACTAAAATTTTTACACAATCATCTCCAAAAAGAAAAGCAAGACTCCAATAGTTAACAAAAAAAGTCTTGATGACTAGAATCTCTAGCCACATCACCTAAAACAAATTGATAATTGAGATGCATATTAAAAACTATGCTCGAAATTATAGTCATATTATTTGTTAAATATATTGTCACGCAATGTTCAGCAAAAAATTTAATATCATCATGACCAGTAAGGTATAGCCTTTGCCTGCGAATGGGCATTGAGACTATCGCATAAGAATACCTAACCAAATGAAAAAGAAAGGCAATATCTAATTTCATGAATTCAGGAAATGCATTGACAAAATACGGAAAAAGAATATATATTGGTAATACTCAATTTAAGTGTAAGCAAAAAAAAATGCTATAAAGAGTACCTAATTATAAGAATCAATATATCTATGTTTATAATATAGAAAAGCAAAAGGAAAAAACTTTGATTAGATATTCTGTCATGCCCCGCACTTCTCGGTGCGCCACATCCCTTGCAGGGGTCGATTTGTGTGCGATGTCCCAGGACGCGTCACCGACCAAAAACCCAATACAGAGATTTAAAAAAAAAACACATGCGGAAGCGACTCACGACCTGTACATTAAATAAACATACAACCAAGGATAACCATAGAAATTAACACTTGCACTGGTATTGGAAATTATATACAATATCCAAGTACAACCCAAACACCAACAAAAATCAAAAGCGGTTCAAGGCCACTACTGACAAAAAGGGGTAAGTGGCTCGGGGTTCAGGTACTACAACTAGCCGGGGGCTCCTCCCAAAAATGCTTCGGTACGCCTGCCATCCTCAAGGTCGGGGGTCTAAAAAATCGGTTTTTCAACAACCGTGAGAATAAATCTCAGCGAGTAATTCCCTAAACCTAAACTAGGCTAACGTACACCTCCTGACAAGTACTAAACAAACAGCACACAGTCTAAACTGTAATTGACTCAGGCTCTCAGCCCAAATCTAGAACTTACTTGACCCTGCAGGTTAGGCATTAAATCAACAATAGCAGTCACGCGACAGAATTTAATCACTACACATACACGTGCATTTCTATGTCACAACGCATGTTATGCATATGCTAGTGCTCGTACTCATGCTCAAGCCTCATCAATGCATTATCGCACACTTGCACACTAGCACTCAGCCATTTCTCAATTTCTCCTCCGACCCGCGTAAAACGCATCAGGTCTAACACTTCGAGATCGATCTCTAGCCCGCGTAAAACGCATCAGGCTCATGACACATTACCTACGTAAAACGCATCAGGCTGGTCATCTTCCGGTAAACCGGGCATCGTCCCGCGTAACACGCCTCAGGACGGGTTCACTAACCCGCGTAACACGCATTAGGGTTTATTGTGATCACACATTCACAAACCTCAATTTTATCTGAACCCCGCGTTAGACGCATCAGGGCAATTTAGGTGATCACAATGCACATGTCACTCGGGCACACTTATAAATGTACATGCCATACCAATGCTCATGATACACAACCATGGCCATATGACCCACACTTGGGCACTCACAAATTTCACAATTGGCATTCAATTCAATTAATCACGAGCCCAATAAATCAAATCATCCAGCACAGTCATGGCACAAATTCAACACGTAATTTATGCATACAAATCACCCAATTGGATCGGTATGAAACTTATGCACTCGAAGCCCGCTAAGCTAATCCATTCTTAGCCCCACTAGACATGCGACATAGCATCATCAATTTAACCACAACCAAGGCTCAATTAGCCAGTCAACTATACAAATCAATCATTCCCAGTAATTGCACAGTTAGACCTCAAAATAATCGTGCCGCGCCCAAATTTAATCCCGTCGTGAGCGACCATAATACCGTAATTTCTAGTCTAATAATTATCACCAAAAGGCTCCATCTTACTCCCCAATTACCAACCTAATTGGCCACCACCAAAAATCAAAATACGGTGCGCACTATAATCCACATAATAAACCCGAACATTTTCGAACTCGGGCCGATTTAATCCAACTGACCAGCCCATTTATCGCGCCTCTCAGGCCACTAATCCTCCATTGATTTATCATACTAATCCACCAAATTGGCCATAAACACAATCCCTAATCACTTTCACAATTTAACCCCTAAATTACCCTAATTAACCCTTAAACCCGTCTAAAAATGCAAATTATCCTAATTAGGGTTTAGGGTCAAACTCACCGGGTGTCCTACGCTTAAAATGGGCCGGATGAACAAAGAACGGGCCCGGGAAACAAAGGTTTCTGATGGATGAAAGTGGACCGCCGTGAACAAGGTTTCACGGAATGAATAAAGTGATGGTCGGAAAATGGATGTTGACGGAACGGCGGGCAAAGCGGCCGTTGGGGCTGGTCAAAGTAGGCGGGCGTGGACAGGCCCCGCGGCACCAGGGCCCGGAAGGGGGCCTCCCACGGCCGAACAAGGGAGGAAGAGAGAGAGAGAGACCGGGAGAGGGAAAGTGAGGGGTAGAAAGGGTTCTGGCTGAGGTGAGGGAGATGGCAGTCCACGGCGACGGCATCGGCGACCTCGCGGCGGCGACGGGCGGTGCGGCGAACCGGCGAACAGCGGTGGCCGGTGGCGGCAAGCTCGCGAGCTGCGATGTCCCGGGCGGGCAGCAAGAAGAAAAGGGAGAAGAAGAAAGAGAAGAGAGGGGAGTGGGAGAGAGAGTGTCAGAGGAGAGGGGGTAGACTGTGATGGCATGGCGTGGAGGGACGGAACGAGGGGGGGGGCGCATGGGTTAGAGGGAAAAAGGAGGGAAAGGAGAGAGAGAGAGAGAGGGAGAGAGAGAGAGAGAGAGAGAGAGAGAGAGGGAGAGAGAGAGAGAGAGAGAGAGAGAGAGAGAGAGAGAGAGAGAGAGAGAGAGAGAGAGAGAGAGAGAGGAGGAAGAGAACGGGCGGTCGGTCGGGGAGAAACCAAGGAGGAGAGGAGAGAGAAAAAAGAGGAAAAAGTTTAAATTTTAAACTTCAAGCCCGAACCAACGGACATGATCCAAACTAAAAATCGACCTATCAGTCCCGATTTAAATTCGGAAAAAGGCCTAACAGTCCACAACAAATCCTGATAATAATCTAGGGCAAAATGTCAAAATAAACTAACCCAAACCACACTACGAGGGAGGTCTACCAGTCCAAATTTGTGTCCGGTTAAAAAATACACTTTTCCACTATTCCTGATAATTTTGACACTGGCCACAATAATATCGACACCGTCCAATTTATTTCGTCCCGAAACTCCCGGAAATCGACTGCCAAGTTCAGGGTATAAATAACGGCCAAATTCGATCGAGTGCGATTCTAGCAAAATTTCTATTTTTAAAAATAAGAACCCGAGAGTGATCAGTTGCCGGGCGAAATTCCATTATATTTAATTTGACGAATTACACGTTTTATAAATCCCAAAAATGGGCCAAAGTCCGGAATGTTACATATTCTTTTCCAAAGTCGTTAGAGAAAAAAGGATTTGGGGAGACCATCCAATATGAAAGATATAGCTTTTTCAACCCTTTTAAAACGAACTTAACTGTTGCAAGATTCCATGGAAGATCAAATTCTTCCTGCTAAAATATGATTATTGGGTGTCGAAGAACCTTTCCGTCGAACAAAAGAAAGTAATCAGACGGGACCCCTTTTGCAAGAATGCAATGCAAAGAAATCCCTTTCTCGTGTTAACGGTAACTTGGGAGGCAAAGAAAGGGATTAATTCCCAGGTTTCCTTGTTGTGTCGACATAAGAAAGGAATGTTCCTCTTTTCTTTCTCTATATAATGTGCGGCAGGGATAAATGTAGGCTGCACTCAAGAACCGTTTCTTCACTGCTTCTTATCTTGTTGCTTGCATTTCATTCAGGCTTGCTGCTGTCAAATTCGGTCCTTCGGTATCCCCCATACTCCTGGTAATTTCGCTCTCAGTTATTTTCACCATGCCTGCATTGGTTTATTGTTTTATGAACTATAGGATCACTGATTTGTTTTCGCCAGCATTTTCATTGCCTCTTGAGAGCATGTTAGATGAGTAAACACTCGAAGCACGTAAAATCTTAGACAAACCAATCACGGACCTCGGACCCGACCGCGGTGGGTCCCATATGCATATTGATTTAGGCCTCATCTTGTAATGTGCGTCAAGGATGAGAATTCCTATCTTCAACAGCTCAAGTTGGTCCACCTCCTGTGTTGGATTTCAAGCTCTACACTTTCGCAAGCATCAGCAAAACAACTAAAGGCTTATTTTTGTTTTAATTTTTTTTTAATTTAGTCTCGTTTCAGATGCAAATGCTCATGGGAAATAACCTGTAACCAGTCCCTGATAATGATATTTGTTAGTAAATTTAGGAAATTGTATAAAGGAATAATATATTTATGAAATATGAAACAACCCCTACACGAGAATTCATTGAAGTATGCAAAAGGGATTGTAGAGAAAATTTCATTAAGAAATAATGATTAAGACCGTTCCTATTACTGATGGGAGGATGAGCGTGTTGCAATTTAACAAAAGCGATACATGACGTGCATAATAAATTATGCAGAAGAAGACTAGTCATACTTCGTATGAAAAACAAACGATTATAAGCATATTAAAATAAATAGTTGTTGCATTTTTTATATGTAAAAAGAATAATAAACGTTGTTGCAATGTTTTGAATTTGAATCTAGGTAAAGGAAATAAGAACAGCCTGTGTAACATTTCGGATTTTTGATCCATTTTGGGGTTTATACAACGCATAATTTGTCAGTGCGCTTATGATAAAATTTCGCCCGGGAACTGATCACTCTCGGTTATTATTTTAAACTAGAGATTTCGCTAAAATCACACTCGATCGAATTTTTGTCGTTATTTAGACTCTGAACTTGGTAGTCGATTTTCGGGTGTTTCGGGACGAAATAAATTGGACGGTGTCGACATTAATATAGCCAGTATCGAGATTGTTAGGAATAATGGAAAAATTGGGGCTTTTGACCAGGTGCGGAATTTGGACTAGTAGATCTCCCTCGGTAAAATTTGGTTTCATTAATTTGGCCTTTGTCCCTTTTTATTTGCGAGGCCTATTTAGGACCGGTAAACTATTTTCGGTTTTGAATTTGGACCCTCGGTTTGCGTTTATTAAAGAAATGAAATTTAATTTCTTTAATTTTCCCCCCTTTTTTTTTTCTCTCTCTCTCTCTCTTCTCCTCGGGACCCCGCGCGCGTTTCCCCCTCTGCAGACGTCCTCTCGCCCACCTGCTCCCTCTCTCTCCTCTCCCTTCTTTTCTTTTTCTTTTTTTTCTTTTTCCTCTTCTTCTCTTCCTTCTTCTTCCTTGGGCCTTGTTGGTCTTGCTACCTTCTCCCCTCCGCTCATTGCACCTCTCCGTCGCTGCCCTTCAGCTCCGCCCATGTTGCCCGCTCGTTGCCACAGCAACGTCGCCTTGTTGCCCGGCCGCCTCCGTTGCGTCGTACCCGGCCGCCTTGCCCGACCGCCTCGTCCTGCGGCCTTTGGTCTTTGAAACCCCAGGCCTCCCAGACAGGTCCGCCCGCTCACCGCCAGTCTTTCTTCCGCCGTCGCCCGCCGCCCCGTCCACCCGGTGGGTCCCAGCGACCTTGCCGTCGCCGGCCACCCTTCGGCTCTCCCTCTCCCTTTCTCTCCCCCTCACCTCCGCCCGGCCCGGCCCCCTCCCCATCTGTCGGCTCGCCGGCATCGCCCGATTGCCACGGCCCTCAGCCCATCGCCCGAGCACGCCTGCGGCGCGTTCTGCTCAGTTCGCTGCGCCCGTCGTTCAATCCTTTGCCATTTCCGGCGGTTACTATTCCGGCCCATTTTCCGGCGGTCTTTGTTCATCGCCGGTTACTGTTCACTTTCCGGCGAAACCTTTATTCACCCGGGGCCCGTTACTGTTCATCTGGCCATTTTAAGCGTAGGACACCCGGTGAGTTTGACCCTAAACCCTAATTAGGATAATTCGCATTTTTAGACGAGTTTAGGGGTTAATTAGGGTAATTTAGGGGTTAAATTGCGAAAGTGATTAGGGATTGTAATTGTGATCGATTTGGTGGATTAGTATGATAAATTAATGGAGGATTAGTGGCCCGAGAGGCGCAATAAATGGGCTGGTCAGTTTGGGCTAAATCGGACCGAGTTCGGGACTGTTCGGATTTAATATGTGGATTATAGTGCGTGTCGCATTTGGGCTAGTGGTGGCGGATTTGGGTGATATTTTGGTGGGTCTAATGGAATATTTCGAGGATATTTATAGGCCCGAATTAATCTGTTTGGAGGCTGGCTATATCGGGATTTAATTGGACAAGGCGCGATCAATTTGAGGTTAATTGTGTAATTATCTGGAGTGTTTAGATTGGCAGATTAATTGGCCGATTTATACTTGGTTGTGATTAATTCCGTGACATAGTGCCACGTGCCTAGTGTGACTAAGAATAGCGTGGCTTGGCGGGCTTCGAGTACATAAGTTTCATACTAATTTAATTGGGTGATTTATATGCATAAATTACGTGTCGAATTTGTGCCATGACTGTGCGGGTGATTTGGTTGATTGGGTTCGTGATTTATTGAACTGAATGTTCATTGTGAAATCGTGGGTGCTCAAATGTGATTATTACAGTCATGGATGTGCATCATGAGCATTGACACGGCACATGCATTTACAAGTGTGCCCGAGTGACATGTGCATTGTGATCACCTAAAATGCCCTGATGCGTATTACGCGGGGTTCAGATAAAAATTGGTGCTTGTGAATGTGTGATCACAATAAACCCTGATGCGTGTTACGTGGGGTAGTGAACCCGTCCTGAGGCGTGTTACGCGGGACGATGCCCGGTTTACCGGAAGATGACCAACCTGATGCGTTTTACGTGGGTAATGTGTCATGAGCCTGATGCGTTTTACGCAGGTCGGACCTGATGCGTTTAACGCGGGTCGGAGGAGAAATTGAGAAATGGCTGAGTGCTAGTGTGCAAGTGTGCGACAATGCATTGATGAGGCTTGAGCATGAGTGCGAGCACTAGCATATGCATAACATGCGTTATGACATAGAAATGCGCGTGTATGTGCTGTAATTAAATTCTGTCGCGTGGCTACTATTGTTGATGTGACGCCTAACCTGCAGGGTCAAGTAATTTCTAGATTCGGGCCGAGGGCCTGAGTCATTAACTGTTTAGACGGTGTGCTGTTTATTTAGTACTTGTCAGGAGGTGCATGTTAGCCTAGTTTAGGTTTAGGGAATTACTCGCTGAGATTTATTCTCACGGTTGTTGAAAATCGACTTTTCAGATCCCCGACCTTGAGGACGACAGGCGTACCGATGCATTTTTGAGAAGAGCCCCCAGCTAGTTGTAGTGCCTGAACCCCGAGCCACTTACCCCTTTTTGTCAGTAGTGGCCTTGAACCGCTTTTGATTTTTGTTGGTGTTCGGGTTGTACCTGGATATTGTAAATGATTTCTAATACCAGTACAAGTGTGAATTTTTTTTATGGTTATCCTTGGTTATGCGTTTATCTATGTACGGGTGGTTTTAATTACTTCCGCATGCGCTTTGAATCATTGTGTTGGGTTTGGGTCGGCGACGCGTCCTGGGACGTCGCATACAAATCGTCCTCTGCGAGGGATGTGGTGCACCGAGAAGTGCGGGACGTGACAGCCTGTCTATAAGTCATTAATAGAAAAGGCAAAAATAACTTTAGATTAAAAGAGAGTGGCAAGGTAATTGTATGATTAAACACTAAATTCAGCAAAGAATTTATTGTGTATATTGAATAGAGCTCAATAAGAAGAAGAATGTGATAGGGGTTAGAAATAAGAGCCACACTTAAATGACAAGAGAGATGACTTGTCTGATAGTAATTGTTAAAGAAAAGCTATAAATTTGAATTGAGTGAAAATTTCCACGCTAATCAATATGATTATAATAGGACACTGAAAAAGTAAGAGATTTTATACATATTGTATATGCTAGAAAAAGCGATGGGTATGTCCGTCATATTGCCCCTGCATGGGAATATTTTTAAAATCTAAATATAGGATTTTTTTTTCTCGAGACCTAAATATAGGGATTTCTTTTGGTCGAACTAAATGTAGGATTTTACATTGCATAAATGTGCAAGTTTCGGAATTGCCTAGTATGGGAAGAAATCTTTAAGGCAGTTTTTATTTATTTATTTCGAGAATAGGAAACAATAAAGGAACACAAAAAAATGTAGAAGCATTCATTCATGGGAAGCAAATAATTTCGAGAGATTAGCAAGGATAGTGAACTTCCCTGATCAACTATATTGTTTTAGTAAAAAAATAGCAACAAAGTCACGTGACAATATGAAGGAGAGTTTTGAATTGAAAGGTGAAGTGTTGGCATAAGAATGTAAACAAATCCATTATGTTACCTAAGCATGAAACTTTCTGTTTTCACATAAATAATCCCTATTATAATTACACACACACTTATATATATCAGCAACTAGTTGATCGTAGCTCACATCTTAGAGTACCTGAATCAAAGTAAACTAATATTTCCTAGGTTTATATCGTAAACTTTGTTACCAACTTTGTCATCCATTAAATCCATCCAAGAGTATAAAGAATGATAGGTCATCTTTTGACAAAAAAGGTAAAGAATGAAGCCTTTGAAAAAATAGAAGTGTTCTTGCGAGCATCGGATGCGACCTCAGTGGGTCCTCATGTTTTATTTAGACTTGCGTGGATGATCAGAATTCCTATCTATAACAAGTAAAGTCGGTCATGGAAGTTGATAATTAGATTTGTCAGGCTTTCGATTTACCAGTCTCAGGTGAGCATCAGCCTTAACTTGTTATACATGTCGTGAGAAGTGTCTAGCCTTGGACCGACTGGACTAATATCTTCCTATCCACAGAGAGACAGAGAGAACAAAAATGGCGGAAGCTGTCATCGTTGATATTGCTGGAAATATCATTGCTAATCTAGTTCCTGAAGCGATAGAAAAGGTTGGAATGTTATGGGGCGTCAAGCATGAACTCGAGGCGCTCGGAGACACCGTCTCCACTCTTCAGGTTGTACTAGACCATGCAGAAGAGCAATACCACCAGAGTCCACAAATCCAAGTTTGGGTTGACAAACTGAAAGCAGCTTTCTATGATGCGCAAGACGTGCTTGAAGAATTCAATATAGAAGCTATGCGACGAGAATTGATGGGCCACAATGAAATAATGAAGGAGGTAAGAACATTTTTCTCAAGTTCGAACCAGCTTGCTTTTAAAGTGAAGATGAGTTACAAAGTAAGAGCAGTGAGGGAGAGAATAGAAGCCATTAAGGCTTATAAGAAATTCCACTTGGACGAACGCCCGGAGAGAGATTGGAGGAAGAGAGAAGAGACGCATTCGTTTATACGTGAAGGAGATATTAAAGGCAGAGATGATGACAAAAGGACAGTTATAAAATTTTTATTGGATTCAAATGTGAAAGAGAACGTTTCCATCCTTCCAATAGTTGGAATTGGTGGGCTTGGAAAAACGGCACTCGCTCAATGTGTCTATAATGATGAGATGGTTATTAAACGTTTTCACTTGAAATTGTGGGTTTGTGTCTCCAATGACTTTGACATGACAAAAATAGTGAAAAATATCATAGCTCGTGCAAAGAACAAAGAACTAACTGAAGTTGCGATCGAACAATTGCAAAGTGAACCAAGGACAAATATTGATGGAAAGAGATATCTCTTAGTTTTAGATGATGTGTGGACTACAGAACGAGAAACATGGCTAAAGTTGAAAACTTTATTGATGGGAGGTGCTGGAGGAAGCAAGATCCTCATAACCACACACCTTCCTTTGGTTGTGGAGATCACTGGCACTGCTCCACCTCATTATCTTAGGAACTTATCTTGACAGTGCATCTCTTGATTTACTAATGCAAATGGCTTGTCGAAAAGAAGAGAAGATACAAGATCTTGAAACGCTAGCTATTGGCAAAGATATAGTTAGAAAGTGCTATGGGGTTCCATTGGTTATTCGAACTGTTGGGAGTATACTATTCTTTAAGAAAACTAAACCCGAATGGTCGCATTTCAAAGATTATGAGCTCCCAGATGTGTCTCGAAGGGAAGAAGGCATAAAATCTATTCTTAGGCTAAGTTACGACCATCTTCCTTCACATTTGAAACAATGTTTCGTGTTTTGTTCATTGTTTCCCAAATATTATCAGATAAAGAAGCAAACTTTGGTCGATCTTTGGATGGCGGAAGGATTTATCCAGCAATCAAATAGAAGCCAACATTTAGAAGACATTGCTCGTGGATATTTCATGGATCTACTTTGGAGTAACTTCTTCCAAGATTTTGAGAAAGATCCAGATACGAACAAGGAGACTTGCAAGATGCATGATTTGATGCATGATCTAGCCTGCTCAGTTGCAGGGACCGAGTGTTGGGTGGCATGGGAAGATAGAAAATCCATACCCAAAAGAATTCGTCACATATCATATGGTTCAACTTTCAATTTGAAGGGTGAACTTCCAATCTCATGCATACAAGCAAGTGCACTAAGAACTTTTTTGGGTGTTGCTAGTGATTGGGAAATGGAACCAACAAGTGAAGCAAATCTACGTCAATTCATTCAAAGTTTCAAGAGGCTGCGCGTCTTGGATTTGCATACCAAATATGTCGAGAAGGTACCAAAGTCCATTTGTAAGTTGAAGCATCTCACGTATCTCGATCTTTCTCACAATGCAACATTCGAAAGGCTTCCTAAGTCCATTACGAGATTGCAGAATTTGCAAACACTTAATCTCTTCTGGTGTATTTCCCTTAAAGAATTGCCAAGGGGTATAAGGAAGTTAGTCAGCCTTAGAAATCTATACATAGATGATTGTCGGAGCCTCGGTTATTTGCCACGCGGACTAGGGCAATTGAGTTCTCTGCATAGGCTAACATGCTTTATTTTGCACCCCAAAAAAGCTCTTGTTAAGAATGGTTGTGAACTTGGGGAGCTAAAAGAGCTTAATAACATCCGGGGAAGACTTTGCATTGAGAATTTGGGAAGCGTGACAGATGCAGTAGCAGAATCCAGGGCTGTGAACTTGATAGGAAAGCATTCTCTGGAATCTTTGGGACTTATATGGGGCGATTCCGATATTGATGATGCAATAATTGGGAATAGAGATGAAGTACTATTAGATGGACTGAGGCCACACTCAAATCTGCAGAAGTTGAGGATTGAAGGATATGAAGGCGAGAGCTTTCCAAGGTGGATGATGAATAACCTTGTGTCTTCTTTGCCAAAATTAGTTGAGGTATGCTTCTACAGTTGTGGAAGATGTAAAAGTCTCCCTCCGCTGGGCCAACTACCTCACCTCAAGACTTTAGAGATTTCGTGGATGCCTAAATTGGAATACATCGAGTCGGGCCATTCATCCACTTCAACAATATCATTTCCTAGTCTATTGAAATTAGATATCGGCCGTTGTGAAAAATTGAAAGCCATGCCACTAGCTCTGCATCTCGAGCGAATAAGACTGACTAGGGCCCACCCAGCATTGATAAATATGATAGTTGGCCTTAATAAGTTGAAGCGCCTGGCAATCGAGGACATGGAGCCTCTAGAATGTGTGCCGGGGGAGTGCTGGAAAAGCCTCACCTCCCTCGAATCTCTTCGCATCTGGAATTGTCCTCGGCTAACTTCCCTCTCAAAAGCACCACCGCCACTGGGTACGCGGCATCAATCCAACCTGGTGGATCTCGATTCTTCGGATTCTGAGGAGTTGGATTTACCCAATTACAACGAAAGCAGCGGCGGCAACAACATCCACCTCATCTTGGAACTTCACAGTCTCCGCTCCGTGACTCTCCGAAGACTTCCAAAACTAGCATCTCTTCCACGGTGGCTTCTCCAGCTCAGCAATCTCGAGGATCTCTCTATTGTGGATTGTGAGGAGTTGGATTTATGCAAAGACGAAAGTGGCAACAACAACAACAACCTCATCTTGGATTCCCATGGAGGACTCCATCACAGTCTCCACTCCGTGTATCTCTATGGACTTCCAAAACTAGCATCTCTCCCACAGTGGCTTCTCCAGCTCAGCAATCTCGAGCAACTTGGAATTTTCAGTTGCTCCAATTTGAAGGAATTACCAGAGCAGATCGAGGCCCTTCAATCACTTCAAATGCTCCAAATCTGGTCTTGTCCCTCGTTGACATCATTACCGGAAGGAATCCGAAGGCTTGGCTCCCTTACTCACCTGATAACCTTCGAATGCCCAGAATTGGAGAGGAGGTGCAAGAGAGATGGAGGCAGAGGACCGGGACAAGATCGCTCATATCCCCCACATACAACTTCTTTACTGAAGGTACGTGGGACCTTTTTTCCCCCAGATTTTTTCATGAATAATGATTTTTCTAATATGGTGTTTCGATACTTGATTCGATTTTTGGGGGATACGATTATGGACAGATTGGTGAAAGGTTTGGGGCCTGGGCATATCCCCTTTGGATGCTTGATTCGATTGGGGATTAGGGTGTGTGGGAACATCGCTTTATTCCCAGAAGCGCGAGAGAAAAAACGCAGAGAAAAATTTTGATACCCTTTCTCATCCAACTCCGAGCTCATTGAATCTGGCTCGTGACTCATGCTGCAGAAATGGTGTGCAATCTACTCATTTGATTTCCACAAGGAGCGAAGTTGGCTGCACGGTCCGATGATTCTGGGAGGACTCTCGTACATGAAGCGATGTTATTGTTAGCATTTGAGAGCAATGTTGTGTAAACTAAAAGCTGCAAATTGTTTTGCTTTATACTAGAGTTTCTAAGGTCTCTTTGTGAAGAGTTTGAAGAGAAACGCAATGGTGGGGGGGAGAGAGAGAGAGAAGGGAAATGCACATTCTTGTCTTGCCATTCAGCCATTCTGCAGAGATTCTTAGGTAAGTCCTTTGCCAATTTTGAGCACCATCTTAAACAATTGAGTAAATGTTTGAAATTAGAAGAGGCCTAATGACAATTGGACTGGAAGTCTAATCTATGACTTCTCCATTTTGATCAGTGCAAGGTTGTCCTACTCATTTTGTTTGGTTGACAATTGACATGTTCTTCATCTCTTGTTCAAAACAATGTTTGCAAAAGAAAATTGTGCCGTGCAAGGTAGAATGAATGAACAAAGCAGTAGTCATTGTTGTCGTTTCTTTTGATGACTAAATCAATCACTACCAATGTTAAGTCTATGTTGTGGACCTCATGGGGGAATTGATATCTCTTGTATCAACTCTTGTCTCAGATTTTTCTTGTTCTGTGACTTCAATTGGTCATACTAATTATTGCTGTGTTCCGTAGTCTTAATCTGCCATGGCGATATCTGATGGATATTTTTGCCAAAGCCGTTGGCAAGGGTAATTTGCAATTATGCGAAGTTTGTGAAAGAAGAAAGTACTTCAATGTGATTGCCTTCTCATTGTGAGAGGAAAGAATTAGGTGCACAGTCAAGATTCACGAGTTGATCATCCATTAGATCTAATGAAATAGCATAATAACATGTTTGCTGATTGATCCTTGGTAAGGTGGAATTCCATTAATCTCTTAAACTGTTGCACTCTGCAGTTTGCTTCCTTCAACCATGTAACCGCCCTCAGTTTTTTACTTGTTCTCAAGCTCTCTTTTGGGAATGTGGCCTGAGAATAACCTTGAAATGGTTCTAAAAGAATATGTATAGTTTTTCCACTGTTTTTTTAGTTTATTTTCAAAGGAGAATGTGGTAGCGTCCTTAGGGCAATTGATAAAACTCGCTATTTATGCTTCAAAATGTAAGTTTTTCCTATTTGAAACTGGTCTTCAAAAAGTGGTTTTCTACTTTTTGGCGCTAGCACTTGCTAAAGAGACCCTTTCTTCGAAGTACCCAGTCCATTTTTTAATCTTTTCAAAACTAATTTCTCATGCATACCAGAAGGCCAAGTCATACAAACAGAGCTTATCGTTTAACTATCTTCCATGAGATTAAGCTTCCAGGATTTTTGGTTCAGTAGATATGTCTATTACTCACACTGCTTTAATTTTTAGACTAGGCAGAAATTGCGCAGATTTTGGCACCAATGACACAATGCCAGTTGAGGATCACAAAGAAATCACAGAGCGACAGTCCCATGACAGCAAACACATGGATTTCTCTCTTGCTAAAACAGAAGAAGAGTGGAAGCACCAAGAGCTTTTCTAAGTTTAGGGTGTATGCTTTGAAGTCTGAGAACACTACTATTAGAGGCTTGAGAGTCTTCTCAACTTGAATGTCACGCCCTACACCGATCCGATAGTTGCAAATCACATTTGGTATGTTCTAATGCCTAAAACCTTTAAGTGTGGTGCACAAAAAAATGAATAATACTTGAACTATTCTGTACTGAGATTAGAAGTTAGAATTTTTCTTCAATCTACCATCAGAATAAATATGTCATATGTTTTATGCACGTTCAACAAGCGACACCTTTTTTTGTATTTCAATTTCTACACTAGCAAATCTTGTTTAATGTTTTGATGTAAGTCTAACTATGAGACAGGATCGGAGGTTCTGGCATTGATATGGGCAGCAAATCAAGGTATTAATGGTGACAATAAGATGTATCGCCATCTCGCCTGTTTTTACGGAAAAAAAAAAGCACAGAATTGTTGCCATCAACTCTGGCTTCTATCGTGCAGTGGGAGTACCAAGAGGGACCAAGCATGGGAATTGAAGCGGGAGATTATATATGGTGTTCGAGATACCTTCTCGAGGTGAAATTACAATTACTTGCTCAAGAAAATAACCGAATGTCATTAACGGCAAACAGGATAAGTGCAAAAGCATGAGTGAGAGGGAGGCTTTGAAATGAGGCTTTGAAATGATAAAGAAGGCAATTCTGAATCTCTCAGTTCGCCACGAGGAGCACATTAGCGTCTACGGAGAAGGAAATGAGAGAAGGTTGACAGGAAAGCATGAAACAGCCAACATTGACATATTTTCTAGGATAATGCTTAGAAGAAGCACACCGTCTGCGAGTCAAATTTCGAAGATTGCCCATTAAATTGAACTCAAATATTGTTATGATGCCTGAATTATTTGAATTCTGTTATGTAGGGACTTGCCAACCGTGCTTGCTCAATCTTTGTGGGTGGTGACCTTGAGAAGCAAGGAAAAGGTACTGTAACAATGACCCCACCAGTCCCTCTTTGTGCTCTGTCTGAGTATCAATTAAAGACCCTTAACTTTCATGGATGATTCAAGAAAAGCTACCATAAAAAAGTAGTACGTAGAAAGTACTTATTGTTCTTTTTGGTCTCAGTTGATTCTATGATTGTTACTAGGAAAGAAACCGTTAACCCTCATAAAGCATTCCCCAGTTTTGCTTCCTAAACAAATGTAAATTTTCACATCAGTCCTTACTAATCCAATATTTACAGAACTTTATTGAAGTTAAGACTTGGACATATCAGTTCTTATAGTGTCTCAAAAAACTCTATGGAATGCTTAAATATTTCTGAATATAGATAAAACACGGAAAGTTCACATTCCTTGCCCAGTCAATTAATGGCTTAAAATGATATGCAGGTTACTTGTAAGACTCCCTGCCTCAAACATGGACCATGACCTCTTTACTTGATGAAACTACAATTTTATGGGAGCTCACCCATGAGGCTGAAGCTCTACTCAAAAGCTAGCATTGACGGTCTAAAATTCAAGTTGCTGTTTAAAAAGGCCAAATGCATTAATCAAATCGGTGAGGATCTACAAGCTGAGAGATTGTGATCCCCTTTTCCTCTGGATTTAGGACATTGAGAGAAGATCCTCATGTAAATACTTCCTAGAGAAAGAAAATTAGGTGTCCAAGCTCACACCTAGTCTCCTTTACATTGGATTCATCCTACATTCGCAAGTAGTCTCAATGTTTCAGGATTTGAGTTCACCATTACCCTTTAGCATCATGGACATCTTACCGTGTTCAAATGGTCAGTTACTTAGATATTTCAGCGCAACTCATCCAAATTTTCGTCATATGCTAAACTCATCCAATTTGTCATATTCAACTTTCTTTTGAATGAAGGGCATATTGACTTCTGATTCAGTAAACATGAGATGCACCAGTTTGCTTCGTCTCTTCCAGTGTCTCATCAAGAGAACTTTGGGATGTATAAACAAACCGTAATTTTTGGGGTCGTGCAAGTTTGTCTGTTCAACTTAGCAAATCTTTTTTTTCTCTTTGCGAGGCAAAGAAATGTTCTCATTCACATGGAAAGTGCAATATATACATAAAAACAGCAATTTGGCAATACCTAACATTTTGCTTCCACAAAACTAAAAGTCAACTCATCTCCTCAAACCTATTCGATTGTCTAATTCAACAATAGAACAAATAATTAACGATGATATTGATGCTAACTTACCTATCTTGCCGTGTCTAGTAGATAGAAAGTTTGCGAAGTAGGATAGCTGTTTCTCTGGAAATATAGATGAGAAGACACGCGGATTGGACTTCTCAAACGATTCCCAAGTCCGGTTAAGGGAAGAAATTGCAAAGTTTTCTGTAGTTCATATATTTATGAAATTGCTGGTAAATTTCTAATGAGGTTGATAAAAAAAAAAAACTCTGACATCGGCTTGAAAGAAAAATTCTTAAAAATAATGAGAATTCTGTTCTCTTTGCATGATTCAACAAGTTTCAGTTGAAGTGTATCAACCCTAGTTAAGAGTATACAACTGAAAAGAAAATGTAACTTGAATTTAACTAGGGGGAGATCATGATTTATTCTTGATCTATAATTTGTACTAAGCACTAGGCATGTTCAGATCTCAAATAATATTCAAGCTTAGGTTTCAAGTCGAGGCATCAGGAACCAATGTCAACATATCATACCACACCAGAGTGTTCCTAAAATTTTTCTAGGTTGTCATATATGATATGAACATGGACTCTATGAAGCACTCGACTAGGCAAATCTCAATTCATGCATTTCTGAATCTTGTCTCATTACAGGTGTTGTACATTAGCTTTAGCCTCAATAGTCTAAGCTACATATCAATGGCAATCTTGAGCTACTTATCTGCCCTCAAGCAAGTTCAACTGTAAGCTAGCTATATACGCCACTTGGTCCCTCGGCCATATATTCTCTCATAGTTTCTCCTAGTGAGAGTAGCTAAATTTGCTATAACAAGAAGAAGCTCATTGTTGATTCCATAAGGACAAATGAATCTACTAGCACAATAGTGATTGCCCTAGTTTTCTCATATATTGAAGTGCTCATGGACAGATGTCCATTAAAGAGCTCCTCGTGCATCTTAATGAACAAATTATGCTGCTTCGTGAGCCAGTATCACATATACAATTGAGAGTTTCTGATGTACTTCTGTGAGATATTTCATTTTGCATTGTCGTCATTAGTATTGTTCTTCGTAACTAAATTTGTAGTAGGAGATTTATTTAGCACACTCCAACATAGTCGAACATTTCAACATCGTTGAATAACGGAAGTTTGTCGGCAATGATATGTCCTATTAAAGCCGCATAGAGAAAGCAAATGTACGGTCAAGAAATAAGATAAAATAAGAAACATGATACAAGAGATTAGTCACATCATGGAATGTCATATGGCATTTGTAACATTCCAGATTTTGACCCATTTTTGGGATTTATAAAACGCGTGATTTGTCAGTGTGCTTATAGTAGAATCTCGCCCGAGAACTGATCACTCTCGGTTATTATTTTAAACTAGAGATTTCGCTAGAATCGCACTCGATCAAATTTTTGTCGTTATTTAGACCCTGAACTTGGCAGTCAATTTTCGGGAGTTTCAGGACGAAATAAATTAGACGGTGTCGACATTAATGTGGCCAGTATCGAGATTGTCAGGAATAATGGAAAAATGGGAGTATTTAACTAGGTGCGAATTTGGACTAGTAGACCTCCCTCGTAAAAATTTGATTCCATTAATATGGCCTTTGTCCCTTTTTATTTGCGAGGCTCTTTTAGGATCGATATGCAATTTTCGATTTTGAATTTGGACCCTCGATTTGCGTTTAATATAAGAATAAAGTTTATTTTTTTTTAATTTTTCTCTCTCCCTCTCTCTCCCTCTCTCTCTCTCTCTTCCCTTCCCCCCGCGCGCGCACGTTTCCCCCCCCTCCTGTCCTGTCTGTCCTCTCTCTCTCTCTCTCTCTCTCTTCTGCCGCGTCTGACCCACCCACTCCCCTGCTGCTCTCTCTCTCTCTCCCCTCTTCTTTCTTTCCTTTTGCTTTTCTTTTTCTCCTTCCTCTTCTTCTTCTTCCTCCTCTCCCCGGCGCTTGGCTGGAGTTTGCCCGTCTTGCCCATCCGCCCGCTCACCGTCGTCTTTGTAGCCTCGCCTCTCATTTGCAGCGCCCTTCGCCTGTAGTCGCCCGGTCGGCCAGCGGCCGCCCTCGTCTTGGCCCCCCCGTTGCTCCCTCTCTTTCATCTTCGGGTTGGGACTGACGGGCGGCTATTGCCATTCCGTTTGCATGCCGCCTCGACACCCGTTTCCCTCCGTCAGCGGACTAGTAGGGCCGTGGAGCCGCCGGCGCGATTCGCCCGTCAGCCCGAGCCAGCCGGCCACCCCTTCTCTCTCTTTCTTTGGTCGGGGAAGCTCATCGCTTTTGGCGCAGCGGCGCCAGCAGCATGTCACCCGCCGCTCACCGCCCGTACGCCCGCCGCGCTTCTGCCTAAAGCCCGACCGCCGTTGGCCGCCCTCCGTCTCAGCCCAACCGTTGCCCCGACTGCCCCCTTTCTCTCCCTTTTTTTCTCCTGTTCGCGTGGCCTTTGGTCACCTCGGAGCCAGGCCGACGGATCTGCGCTCACGCCCGGCCAGCAGCGTCGCCCGTCCGCCTGGTAGCCCGCTCGCCATCGCTGGCTTTCCATTCACGCCCCCACCAAGCTTCTCCTCTCCTCCCCCTTCCTCCCTGGTTCGGCTGAGGTCCTTTGCGCCCCTATCTTAGCCATCGATTCATCGTTATCGCGAGTCGTCGCGTGTCTGCCCGGAGCTGCTACTGTTCCGGCGAGGCCCCCTGCTCGCCCCCACTGCTGCCGAGCTACTGCCGCCTCAACTGGAGCTCCCTTCCTGCCGCCGTCGCCTGGCCATGGTCGAGAGTCTCGCCGGTCGCCGCCGTTGCGGCTGTCCCGACAATTTCCGCCGCTGCCCAGCCCTTTTTCGTCGCGTGCTCGGCCCATTTCAAGCTTAGGACACCCGGTGAGTTTGATCCTAAACCCTAATTAGGATAATTTGCATTTTTAGACGGGTTTTAGGGGTTAATTAGGGTAATTTAGGGGTTAACTTGTGGAGATAATCAAGGGTTGGTTTTGTGGTGTTTTTGATGACTAAGAATGATTATTTAGTCGAGGTTTAACGGCCCGTATAGTGCTGTGATATGGCGGAGCATAGGTGCCGAGATGCGGACAAATGGTGGATTTGGGAGATGGAATTGATAGACCGGGAGGTGGCTGTTTTTGTGGTTATTTTACGGGCTTAGCGCGATAATTTAATTAAGGTATAGTGACCCGTATAGTGCTATAAGGTGGCTGTGCATGGGCGCCTTGAATTGGGCAAGAATGTGAAATTGGCTGATGTAAATTAAAGATCGAGTAAGGGCTATTCTCGCGGCGAATTTTGTGGCTTAGTGTGGCGTTTGGAAAGAGGATTGAAGGCCTCATGTAGACTGTTCTTGATTGATCTAGTGTAGTGTGGATTCGGGCCATGCTAGATTAATTATGTCCTCGATGGAGTTCGACAAGTAGTTGTGAGCGGATTATGAGGAAGTGGGTTTGTGAGTGAATTTGACACTAGCGTGGTGATGTCATGTCGCATGTTTAGTGTGGCTAAGAATGGAGTGACTTGGCGGGTCTTGAATACGCAAATTCTTGTTGACCCGGTTGCATGAATTTTATGCATGAATTGCGTGTCAAGTTGATGCCATGGTTGATTTGAATTGATTGTTGGATTGGGCAGGTTGATTTATGGAATTGAATATGCGCGGGACAAGTTGCGCTTGTGAATGCCCAAATGTAAATGTATAACCATGAGTGTGCATCTCACGCATTGGCACAACATATGCATTCACAAATATGCCCGAGTGACATGTGCATTGTGATCACCTAAAATACCCTGATGCGTGTTACGCGGGGTTCAGATAAGAATTGGTGCTTGTGAATGTGTGATCACAATAAACCCTGATGCGTTTTACGCGGGGTAGTGAACCTGTCCTGAGGCGTGTTACGCGGGACGATACCCGGTTTACCGGAAGATGACCAACTTGATGCGTTTTACGCGGGTAATGTGTCATGAGCATGATGCGTTTTACGCGGGCCAGAGATCGATCTCGAAGTGATAGACCTGATGCGTTTTACGCGGGTCGGACCTGATGCGTTTAACGCGGGTCGGAGGAGAAGTGGATAAATGGCATGAGTGCTAGTATACAAGTGTGCGATAATGCATCGATGAGGCATGAGCATGAGTGCGGGCATGAGCATATGCATGACATGTGTCGTGACGTCGTGATACGTGCTTATGTGCCGTGATTGAGTTTACACGGGCGTGATTGCGATTATTCATTAAATGCCTAACCTGCAGGGTCTAGTGAAATTTAGATTTAGGTCCGAAAGCCTGAGTCAGCTTATGTCTTGAATTTGAGTGTTATTTAGTACTCGTCAGGAGGTGCACGTTAGCCTAGTTTAGGTTTAGGGAATTACTCGCTGAGATTTATTCTCACGGTTGTTGAAAATCGATTTTTCAGGCCCCCAGCCCGGAGAATGACAGGCATACCGAAACGTTGTGGGAGGAGCCCCACTAGACATAGTGCTCGATCGCCGAGCAACGTGCCCGCTTTTGATTTTTAATGATCGGGCTGTATATGGATATTGTAGATGGTTTCCCGTGTTAGTGCAAACGTTTATTCCGTAGTCATTGATATTTGTTTCTGTGGCTATCCTTGGTTACGTGTATATTATTGTACGGGTGATTTTGATTCGCCTCCGCATGTGCTTTAAGTCTCTGTGTTGGGCGTTGGGTCGGCGACGTGTCCTGGGACGTCGCATATGAATCGACCATTGCAGGGATGCTTGCGCGCCATAGGGTTCTGGGTGTGACAGCATTTCCAAATATTGCTGGAAAAATCATTGCCACATAGAAAATCAAATCCACTGAGTAACTTTCTGCAACTACAATTGAGGTGGTGAAGTGTAATTGATTGTTGAATCAAGCGTTTCTATTAGATGAACTTCACTTTTCCTTTTATGTTCATGTAAGATTATTCAGGGTGAGGAAAAATTGAAAAGCAAATCATCACAACTCGTGTATATCATTAACTTCACTATGAGTAGCTCATTAAAAGGTTAGACAAGCAGGTGTCTCGTGCTAACTTCTGCACCAAAGCTAAGAGTCATCCATGTCTCCTATTCCTTTTGCCAAAGTTACACCAAAGAGAGGGAGATTGTATATCTTGGAAGAAATTACACCAAAGCACAGGTCTAAAGGTTCTTCAAATATCACGTCAGCTTCTCAAAGACGGACAGTCAGGGGGCTTGTGGTGGCTTCCTCCCGCTGGACCTTTGTTGAAATTTGCCTTTTGAAACTTTAGGTACAATTTTATTGGAAGAATATTTTGAGCATAGTTCCTCATTCACTCTCCTCAATCTATCCCCTCCCTTACCCCTAGCCTCTGAGGTGAGATAAACAGAAGAAACCAACAAAAAGAACGAGCGGAATGCATATTTTCATATCCACATAATTTCACTTCTGATTTAGAAAGCTTTATAGTGTATAAAACAAGTTGATGCCCTCTAGTTACAAAAGTCAGGCCTGCTAGAAAAGAATCCATAGACACACTCCAAACTACAATTTTTTCTGAAACTTACCTCTGTTAGCAAAGTTTCCTCCCACCCTCATGCATAATTTCATATACAACTTTGTATTTCTCAAAAGACGTGGCACCAAACTCTACATATTTGGCAACAATTTCACGAAGACTCCAGACCATCTTGCCTTAATTTCGTGGGAGCTACCTCCTGATTCAGAATCACGTACAGTGCCATACTCAGCACTCATTGTCCACCTATGCAAGATGTAGCGAGATGGAAGCTCCCTAATAGCTAGAATCTGGAACAATCTCAAAGCATGTCTACACAATACACCCTCCGATTCAAACATTTGACAGCCACAACTCACATCGAGATTGGATGAACAAAAGGTAACGATATGTTTCTCATTCTCATTGCCACACTTACAGATCAAATATCTACTGCTGGTCCCTTGTTGATGAATCTTGGCACCCAGATAACTTAAGCTTTGTAAAAGTTCCCTCTGGAAAACTTTGAAAATGGAAAGTCTATAAAGCCTCCTACATTGCTCTTCCATCGGTTCATTTGTCTGCAAAAATGCCTGCAAGTTGAATGAGTGATAATCTTCTTTCCTTTCATTGCCACGACTTTGCTCCAAACCTTGCTAATATCTCACAACAAATTCTTCAAGTGGCATTTGAGAATTTAAATATGGGTCAAAAAAGGCATCTAGACTTCCATCGATGGGAATTCCAGCAAAAAATGTTCAACGTAAGCACAGCGGAACCCAATTTTCACGCTTTTCATACATTTTCTTCAGCCAAGAATTTTCCCTCGAGCTATATTTGCTGAGAAGAGCATCCCATGCAGCATCAAATTCACCAACTGTATGACTTTGATAAACGCACTTCTCATATTCATATTTACAATCAATACTCAGTGGACTCAAATGCTCTTGTTCTTTTGTCTTAATTTGCCACGTGGAGAGTCGATGACGCCTCGATGGAAAAACCTGTGCAATCGCTTGCAGAATGGAGTCATCATGATCAGCTATTATCGACTTGGGATGGCACCCAGACATTGCCCTGAGCCATGTCTCAAACAACCATATGAACGACACCTTCAATTCATCAGCAACTAGAGCACATCCAAGATGAACCGGCTGCTTGTGGTAATTAACACCAACAAAAGTAGCAAATGGAACCACATAATTGTTTTGCTTATAGGAGGTATAAAAAATGATGGCATCACCAAACTGACTGCAGGAAAACCTAGACCTGCCATCAACCCGGAAAAGACTCCTACAACAACCCAACTGTACATCAACAGCATAAAAGAATCTAATGTCCTCAGCTTGTTGGTTCTAAAAGTAATTGTGAAGCATGGTGTACCAATCACTTCCTATGTTGTTCGCACGATGTTTCTTTGTGAGCTCCCGTTGTGCTTTTTAGCAACGTCTAGTTTTTCTGATGTTTCATTAATCTCATCTAAAAATTTCAAGAAGCTGAACCTCTGTTGGCTTTCATTTGCATCTCAAGTTCATGGTTATGCTCTAGTTGATAACCATCAACAATCCATCTTCCATTATCAAGCCACTTAATCCTCATAAATGCACCACACCCAACCCTAGTAGGACGCTAAAATCCTTCCTTTGACCAGACAAATCTCCTAGAAGTAATCGAACAATCATTCTTTGATCGAAACAACTGACCGATACGAACTAATTCCCACATTCCCGGCATATGTATTATAATAATGGTATACTTTGTTAGCTTAATCAAACTTTAGACCCACATAGGGCTCAAGTTTCACTTGTCCTTCATTCGCCCCTGGTTTAATGCGTTTGGCACTGACAATACTTGAAGAAAATGAGCATCCATTATCAACAACATCAAAGTTGTTTTATCCATGGCTTACGGCACAAATCAACTACTTTAGCAGTAGTGGTGTCTATCTAAAACGCAGAGAAGAAACAAAGATGTGGAATAGAAAAAAAAAACAAAAACAAAAGAACAAGATCATGGTTTATAATTAATCATGACCGAGTTAAGTTGCTTTTTGGTTATGATAATTATTATGCTTCCTCTTCTGCAGTCTTTTGTTGTAGATGGTAGGTAGTATGGCATCATAGGCGTGGACCCCGCTAGTTAGGCCTTTAGTGAATAGTCGTGGGAACCAAGTCCACCATTCCTATCCTATATGTGTTGGTACATATTGTCCAATATAGAATCGTCAATGTTCCAACCAATGGAATCACCACCACAAGACGTGATCTTTACCCTTTTATGGTTGCGTTTGGAAAAAAAGACAAGTAATAAAGAAAGGACAAGGAAAAAAAGTAGACACGTCAAATCGGAAGATAATGACACCACATGCAGTCAATAAACTTCAAGCTTTGCGTTCTCACTAACCTTAGCAAAATATCTAACGGCTATGTTAATATATTTAATCTAATATAGCCTTGAACAAGTTTTTGCACTTTTATTTTTTGGCTTGAAACCTGTCAAATTTTCACAACGGTTAGATCTTGATATGGAATTTGTGCATTCTTTTTCAAAATCCTTTAATATTTAAAAACATTTTAAAATTTAGTTTTTCCAATTTAAAGAGCAAACAAGTCCTAAGAAAACTTCATTAACTTTGATTATCAGGATTCCCTTCTTTCGTTTTATTTTATCATGTGTTATTTGTAAAACCAAATTATATACATATTCTGTATTTGAATAATATTTTGAATTTTAAAAGAAAAGTAAACACTGTTTTTGAGTTTTAAGAAACACAAACAAATGAGAGCAAAGAAAATTCAGCTACTATGTATCATTTGTGAAACCAAAACTATGAATTTATATACACACACATCTATCAATGATAGGAAAGTTAGGTAGAGTGTAGTTAAATGGTTGAGTCACGTTGTCACAAAACTCCGTTCTTTCACTTTTCTTAAATTAATAAGACATTTTACTAACGATAAAGTAGAATAAAGCTCAATCATCTCGTTTGATCTAGGGAAAAGCCATTAAAAATATCCAATTATGAGGATTGTGATATATTTATCCTAAATATTTTTTGTAACACCAATAATCTCAAATTTGTACTTGTACAATACTTTTACCCTCCATTAAAGTTCTTTCAACGAGGGAATGAGGAGCTTCAATGGATGGTTAAAGCCACAAGAGGCAAAGATTTCGCAGTGAAACTCTTCAAAGTATCTTTCCTAGCGACTGTTTATTACACTTGGATGGAGCGCAACCATAGGCGGTTTCAAAACAATGCAACTGACATTCAGATTATTTTGGAAAAGGTGCGGAAAAATGTTAGAGGTAGAGCTTTGCTATACCCAAAAATCAAACCTTCGCAAGCTAACGTTGTTTTAGCTACTTTATGGAGACTTCCTATCTCCATATTCTCGAATTATTAGTACTAGTTGTAATGCCGGGGTATGCCCCTAAGCTGCTATACATCATCTGTTTTATACTACTTACATTTTACACCAAAAAAAGGTTCTTTCAATGAGCACCGTTAAAAAATTTGTAACAGTCCGGATTTTGGCCCATTTTTGGGGTTTATAAAACGTGTAATTCGTCAGTGCGCTTATAATGGAATTTCGCCCGAGAACTGATCACTCTCGGGTTCTTGTTTTTAAAAATAGAAATTTTGCTAGAATCGCCACTCGATCGAATTTGATCGTTAATTTAGACCCTGAACTTGGCGATCGATTTCCGGGAGTTTTGGGACGAAATAAATTGGGCCGGTGTCGATATTTTTTATGTGACATCGAAATTATCAGGAATAGTGGAAAAGTGGATTTTTGGACCGGGTGCGAATTTGGACTGGTAGACCTCCCTCGTAGTGTGGTTCGGAGTATTTTATTTTGACCGTGTGCCCTAGAATATTGTCGGGGTTTATCGTGGATTATTAGGCCTTTTTCCGAAATTAAATCGGGACCGATAGGTCGATTTTTAGTTCGGACCGTGTCCTTTGATTCGCGCTTAAAATTTAAATTGGTACTTTTTCCCCCTCTCTCTCTCTCCTCTCCCTCTCGGCTGGGAACCCCCCCCCCGTACGTCTCTCTCTCTCTCTCTCTCTCTCTCTCTCTCTCTCTCTCTCTCTCTCTCTCTCTCTCTTTTCTTTCGCCTCCCCGATTCCCCGTGCACGCCACCCTCTACCTCACGTCCCCTCCTGCCCCTCCTGCATGCATGTCCCCCCCCCCCCTGTCAGGTCTCTCTCTCCCTCTACATCCCCTCTCTTCTCTCTCTCCTCTCTTTCTCTCTCCTCTTCCCTTCTTCTTCTTCCTCGAAACGGTAGTCCTTCCCCGCGTCTACCCGCCTCCCGCCCACCCTTTCACCCGTGACCATGGGAAGCTCGCCCGCCCCGCGTCGTGCCTCCGCCCGGCGTCGCCGGTGACTCCGCCGCCGTCGCGCCTGCCCGCTAACCACCCGGTTGCTCCTCCTTCCTCTCAGCGGGCGGTAAACTCGTCGCCCGCCCGACGGGCACAGGCTGCGCCGCCTCCGCCCGATGCCGTCGTGCCGCCCAGCGTCGTCGTCGCGCCGCCACACCGGCCGTCGCCCGGACCAAGTCGCCCCTCAGTCCCTTCAGCCCTCCCTCTCTCCCTTCCCTCTTCCCCTCTCCTCGGCCATCCCTTCCGCCTATCCCATTTCTCGTAGGCCCTTGTGTAGTCGCCCCGCCTGCCAGCCAAGCCCGACCTCGCCGCCGGCCCAGAGTAAGCGCCTGACCGCCAGCCTCCCTCCCCTCTCTCTCCTCTCTCCCCTCACCCTCAACGCCCGGCCGTGAAAGTCCTTCCCATTTGAGTGTTGGGTCCAGATGTGACTTGGAATTTAATTGCCGGTGGCGCCCTCGCGTGAGGCCGGCCGCCGCTGGCCAACAGCCAGCGGCCAGCCAACCGGCCGGCCAAGCTCCTCCCCGGCCGCTGGCCCGTGCCCATCGCCCGTGCCCATCGCCCGTCGCCCGTGCCGTTGTTCGGGCACGTGGCCCATCCCGCCCGGCGCCCGGGCACGCCGGCAGCGTTTGCCGCGCCAGCGCACTAGGCACGCCCGATCGGCCATTGTGCCCACTTTGGCGGTGGCCAGCGCCTGTGTGTGGCCAGCGCCGCATCCGGTCGAACTTCTCCCGGGCAATTTTGAGCCCGAGCCGACTTTTCGGGCCAAATTTTGGTAAGCAACTTCCTAGACCCGACTTAGTATTTTGGGTATTTCATTGACCGAGTTTCGGGCTAGACGGCTAGGGCGTGTATTTAGTTTAATTATTTCATGATTTAATTAGATTATATGGTATTCTAATTTAATTAAATTAGACTGATTTGAGTGGACTGCTTGAGTGAATAATCGTACATGACCGACTTGAATGTCGGGTGCGGAATTGGAGTGGCGTTGTGATTTTGGGTGAGTGTTGGGTATGAGTGATTTGATGTGACTTGGCGTGAATTTAATTGAATTGAGTGGCGTGTGCCTGCACTGTGAGAGATTAAGCCCGGATCGATCGGAGGGCTACGGACTTGGGATGTGTTGGCGGTCCGTGTGAAGGCATGAATGGCGGTGTGCCAAATGGACGGGCTTGAGGCGTGTTGATGCGGGCTTGAGGCGGTGGCCCGTTAAAGGTGTGATTGGACGGGGCGTGTTCACGTCGGTCGTTGGAATTGTTTGAATATCGTGGCTTGGGGCGTGTTGGCGGCCCCTTTTGGAACAATTTGAATGATATGGCTTGGGGCGTGTTGCGGCCATGAGAATTGATTGAAATGTGAGGCTTGTGAGCTGTGAGATTGGATTTGAGGCGCGATGGCGAGAGTTGTGAGAAAGATGTGCGTTCACGCATGCGATTTAGTGTGTGGTGATTGGCTGGTTGAGCGTGTGATTGGCTGATTAAGCGTGTGACTGGATTAGTTGGTTGAGAGTATGACCGAATTGATTTGCTGGTGCGTGTGGATGATTGATTGGATGGGTTGGGTGCTTGTTTGGGTTGGTGATTTGAGTGGAAGTGTGTGTCTTTGGTGATTGGGATGTGGCGGTGTGTGTGTCTTTGGTGATTGGGATGTGGCGGTGTGTGTGTCTGGTGATTGTGGCGTGGCGGTGATTTATACTTACATTATTATGCTTGAACTAATATGGGGATTGTACGTGGTTGGTAAGGTAAGCCTTCCATGTGCAATTGTATTTTATTTGGTAGTGCGCATGTTAGACCGGGTGCAGGTGCGCATTAGCCTAGGTTAGGTTTAGGTTGTTGCTTATTGAGACTACATCTCCACGGTTATTATATAACCACTTTCAGATTCGCGACCATGAATGATTGGAGAGCTGCAAGAGCATCTTGGAGATCGGGGACGGGTCAAGTACCCGCATTTTGAGTTCCCCTTTCGTAGAGGAGTTAAGTTTGCTGCTTTGTCCTTTTCTGAGAATTGTGATTCTATTATTGTGGCTTAACCTGGGGGCTGTCCTTCGTGGACGTAGTATGTATTTGTCAAGCGTAGAAATTTTAGTTATTGTTCTGTGCTATTGCTACCCATCGTCATTGTTTAATTGTCTGGGTTGTGTTATTTATTTCCGAGCGTATCAATCTCTGATATTTGGGTTGGGTCGGCGACGTATCTGGGACGTCGCATTCAATGATCGACCATCGAGGGATGTCGCGAGCTCGGCGGGGTCCGGGGCGTGACAAAATTGACCTACATAGACGACAAAAGACAAATGGCGTTAACATGGCACTAACGTGATTTGAGTGAAATAAAAATGATATCGTCTTAATTGGAAAATCATATGATGAAATCTTGATAGAAAGTAAGTGTATCACATATATGGCTACAAGGTCTCGATGTCTAAAAATTTTTTTTATAGTAAATGTGTCACAGTAAGTATAATTTGAAGTTTTTTATGTCAGAAAAAGAATTTAAAAAAAAATGATTGCTTATATCGCTTATAAAAATAAAAGAATGAAAATATTTTTAACATCTATGAAAATATTTAGATATATATTGTTGTCGATAATTAAAATATTTTTCCACTTACTAATTATTTCAAATCATATAAGTGATTATTTATAATTCATTTTTCATAAAATCTAATGTGATATTTCTAGAACAAGATATGAACATCAACTTGCCGTACATACATAAATGAGCCTTAATCTTTCTTGTGTTCACACATGGGGAGCAATGATGAAGTGGGATGTTTTGCTATTATCACTATTTATCATTTAAATACTTTCTATTATTTATTATGACTACACACTTATATTATCTTTAAGTTTTACGCCGTGAATGAGGTGAGTGGCCATTAGCAAGGGACAATTAATAAGTCAACATCCGATTATTAATTTCTAGAGTTTTCAAAGGGCATGGTCTTCGAAGTAGACAGCCGTGACGCGGAGCCAATAAAAAAAAAATAAAAGAAGACCAAAGTGACGGTCAAATAATTAACCATGGTTGAGTTAGTTTGCTTTTTGTCCAAGCCGGTCACGTGGCAATTATTACGCTGCTAGATTTGATTTTGTTTTGAAATCTAATCAAGCTTGCGTGATTAAATCTTGCCATGCTCTAGTGCCATTGGCTGATGCTTGGGAATTAGTCAGAAATAGGAGGTCCAAGTTGCCACGCCATTGACCTATTTGGTTTGATCCTAATGTTCCTAAGTTAGGTTTGACACCCTGAACAAGCTGCTTCTTAATGATAGACTTAGCCAAAGTTGTGGTGCAAGCTGCACTTGTTATCCATGTGAATTGCTTAGTTTTTAATCTAGGTGTCACCTTTACTTTGAGTGCTCTTTCTATAAGACAGTTTCGGGACACATCATTTCTCCGTGATGCTAAAAGAACTATTGGATGTGGGATTTTAGTGCGCTTTTCAATACCTCAAAGGGAAAACTTTTTCGAATACACCACTAGAGCTTTGCTTGGAACGGAACCATTTGCACTATCTAGACTAAAAGGAACTCTATGCTTCGTGATGTTCCTTTCCCTTCTGCTGATCGAGTGATTAGTTCTATAATATTTGCTGTTAGAACTCAAAATGTAACATTTTGTTAGAGGTGAGCAACTGGGCCAGTTCAATCCAAGAACCGAATCAAACCTAGCCAGTTTCAAGACGGTTCACGTGGGAACTAGTTCAATTTCCAGGCAAAAATTTTGGGAACCGGCCTTGACCGGTTCGGTTCCTGATTTTATATCTTAAATTAGTCAATTCTTACCAGAAACCCGTTACTTCTCGGGCAAAACTAGTTTTGGTTCAAAACCAACCCCAAATCTTTTCTATTTAAACTATACTTTCTTTTCTAGTTCTCACTCTCGGATTTGGTCTCCCTCTGTCGCTCCAGTCTCTCGACTATCTCTAGGGGCAATCACAGTCTCTTTCTCTATTCTGTCTCGCGGACGCTGTCTCGTGTCTTCTCTATCTCAGTCTCAGCAACACCGTCTCATCTCCTTCTCCAGCCATCTCGTGGGTTGTGGGCTCGCTTTTGTTGGTCGACCGTCAATCCGCCCGCTATTAGCCAGGTTTGTTCTTTCTTATAGCAACTAATTAGAGAGAAGCTCTGTGCTTTTCTGAAGATGAATATAGCCTGAGCATTGTACGATGCGTTTTCCCTTTTGCTTTTGCGGAATTCCACGAAAGCAAGGAGGATAGGAAATTTGAAACAATTGGGATGCTAGAATGACGATTACCACCAAAGAATTTCTCTGCACGCTGCCGAGATAGTTTTTTTTTTGTCCATGAACAATACACTGCTAAGAGTTAAATCATCCCGCAAGTGGGCTGTCACCCAAAAAAAAAAAAAAAAAAGAATTCAAAAGAAAAAGAAAATTGAAAAAAAGGGAAGCTTTCCAGGTTAGTTCCTAAGGAACCAGGTCGGTTCCCAATTAAAAAATTCTTCTCTCGATAGATTTTTACATTTTGCTTTTGTTTAATTTAATCTTTTCTTCAACACATTTTTACGCTTTTTGGGCCTAGAACATATGAAGTTTTCACGCAACAATTGATAATAATTTATATGTAATTTTCTCATAAACTTTTTATATTTGAATAACATTATAAATTTTAAAAGAGCAAAAACAAACAAGTCTTTAGAAAGCTTGGCTAACTCTGATCATCATTATTACCTTCTTTCGGTCTATTTTATTATGTGTCATTTGTGAAAATAAAGTACGTATACATATAAATCCATTAATAATAAAAAAGGTAGAACGGAACTTAATGGTTGAGCCACTTCATCCCAAACTCAATTCTCTCCCGCTTCCTTTAGCATAAAATTAGACATATTACCTTACAATTAAGTAGAAAAAACTTAATAATCTAATATAGTCCAGACAATATATCAACATCAATTTTCCTTTTTTATTAAATTGGATGCAATATTTTACATTTCTGGTAAATTGTAAGAGTTGAGTTAGGAGATAGGATCACAATTAAAAATTGGGAAGAAAGTGACATAAAACTAATAATAATAAGTTAGACATGTAAATTGTACGAAAGTATGTCTCTCTTTTTCTTCAAATTTCAAATACAAAGTGAAACTTATACAACACCCCCCCGCCCCAACACACATATTGATGACATGAAAGGTTTTGCAACTAGTGTTGTCATTTACATATTCTTTATTATCTATTATTATTATACGCTTCTATTATGTTTTTGTACAATAATTGAGGTAGGGTGCCATATTAATTAGTTTTATGTAATAAATTAGGTGATTGGCCATTAATGAGGGACAATTAATAAATTTATATATGATTTTTAATATATAGTATATGAAATGTCCATTCTAATCTAATATAAATAATACTGGTTTGATAATTGATGTGGTATACTAAATGACTTCAATTGATCAAACGTATCTGAATGATTGGTTTTTTCACTTCATGAAAGTCCATTTTAAGTATAATATATCTCACTAAGAGGATTTTGTACTGTAATTGAGGTTAGATACTCATAAAGAGGGTTTCGTACAATAACATGTTTCACTATTAATGAGATGCAATTAATAAGTTAATATTTTAATTTCAATTATATACATGTTGAGGAGGTTTGCTCCCGATATCCCCTAGCTTTGTGGAAGGGTTAGCGTCACATAGAAGTTACATTATAGGCAGGATGAAAAATAGAGAGGGTGTGAGAGGAGGAACGGGCAATTCTATTGTGTGTTCGAATGCCAAGTAGCACGTGAGGAATGCCAAGTCACTTGTTGAAGAGTTTTCTTGGTGGTTCACTGTCAAGGTCAATCACAATGAGGAAGTCCATATGTTTAGAAGTCAAAAAAGGTCCCCTTAATGAGTGAATTGATGGGGTATTTATCGTGAGAGAATCAATCCTAACTAAATATCATCTTTGCTCCATGTGTTGGGCCGGAGGAGTTTTTGTAGTTATGAGGTAAACTTCAGAGTAAAGGTGATCAATGGACAATCTCGGTTTGAGCCACGTTGGACCTAATTTGTTACCGAGATCAAGTTAATTTATTTGAGCTTTCTTGTAATCTTATGATCTTCTTCAAAGGTGACAAGGCTTCTTATCATTAAATATTAAATCTCTTATCGTTATTTATTTATTTCAAAAACTCTATTGGAGCTTTGCTTGGAATGGGGTTATTTACTTTATTTAGACCGAAAGGAACTTCGTGCTTCTTGATGGTCCTTCCCTTTCTGCTAATCGAGTGATTAGTTTTATATCAGTTGAATCACCTTGATCTTTCACTTATTATGATATGGCTCAAATTGACCGCAAGCGAAATTTAAAAAAAAAAATCCTTTTACATCACTCAAGACCACTCATTTTTGGACAAAAAAGGAAGGTTGGGGAAACTATCAACATCTTTTATTTGGATTTAAAGATATGACTTATATGGTGTAAAGATGGCCCTCGAGATTTACATATTTAGTCTATTAGCCTTCTCCCAAATGGGCAGATTAAAGTATATAAATGTCCCAACTTCCAATTCTAATTAGAATTCAAAAGAGAAGATTTGCCAACTTCAAGAGCTGTTTTACCATTGCACATACATAAATTAAAAGTTAAAAAACATCCTTATCAACTTGCTTTTGTGAGCCCACCGCACGTTGCTACTTCAATGCCAACATATAATTTCTTTTTTGCGCACATAATGTTTCATACTACTTCAGTCACATGATACTTCATAATCTTTTTTCTTTTTATTATTCGGACAAAAGCAGAGATTCATCAAACATAAATTCTTTTACCATGTGAAGTTAGATACTGAAGTTGCCCAGACTGCTTTAATAGTATTCTATCTTCTCAAGATCCAAATCCCATTAACTTTTATACTCTGATGTGTCTACTAAACAACGAAACCGTAAAAATGGGCATCATTAGAAAAAAAAAGCTAGGCTTATTTGTTTTCACAATGATACTTCATAATCTATTTCTTTTTTCTTATTTGGGAAAAAGCAGAGATTCATGAACATATAGTTTTTTGCCATGTGAAGTTAGATGCTGAGGTTGCCCAGGAAGCTATCATACTTTTCTATCTTCTCAAGAACCAGATCCAGTTGATTTTAATACTTGATGTTGTTGGGATTAACACTACAATCTAGATGGGGGCAAATAGGTTGTTTTAATGAACTTTGACATTTTTGTGGAAATTGACAGCTACTATGAAAAGATTAGGTAAAGCGGATATTTCAAATATCATGAACAAGGCTAAAGTATATGAAAATGAGAGAGGTAGGAGCACACAAAGACATAGAGTGGTTCAATTTTTTTTCCAAGCCTACATCCACTGTCCACACCAACAGTCACAAGTTGAGCTAGATTGAGCTAGATTGCACTAGTAATATGCTAGAGAAGTTACAACCAACAAACACTAATCCTATCACATGATAGATCACACTATCAGGAAACAAGTGTTGCTATCACTCATGTACGCTTGATCTTTTACATGATTACAAGCCAGCAAGACTGCTACAATGAAGATCTTAAAAGAGTGAAACAATATCAGCTAAGAACACGAATCAGAGCAAATTTGGATTCTATGTATTGTGCGTCTCTAATGTTTGGCCTACAAGATATTATCTTATATATAAAAGCATCTTCAATCTTCCTATTGGAGATGTCTTAGATAAGCAAGTAGCCATTGGAGATCCGTTGGTGCTGCTATCTACAGATAGAACTGGCCATATAGTCCTTTATCCTAAACATTTGCTAGCTATCCCAAAATAGGTTCTGCCATAGTTGTCCCGTCAGTGATGGCTTTGATAATTCTGTTGACTTCCGATTCTTTTGCTTTGCACATCTAGGTGACACTGGCTATATTGATGAACCGATGAACATTCTCAAATGGTTGTTCTAATATCATCAAATATGTGATATCTACATATCGACACAAACATCGTCATGAGCTGATCTTTAAGTTCATTGGTGCTATTTATAAACATAACAGATTCGCGATCTTTTTCCTTCACGGATATCACTTCTGTCTTTAATTCAATGTCACGAACATATGCAAAAAGCATAGTAAACATTATACTAAGGATAATTTTGGGATCATTAAACTTTTCTCGAGATGTTTCTCCAGCATATGTTATTACTAAACAATTGGCCCGTGCATATGAACGTGCATCGATTTCTAAGGAAAGCATGTGAACGTGCATGGCTCTAAGGAAAGCATGTGATGAAACTATGAAAATGGGCACCATCAGAAAATGATGGGATTACTAAAATTTAGGAAAATGGAATGGCATCCATGAAATGCCTAAATATAGGATTTCACCTTTTGCATAAATGAGCAAGTTTTGGTGTTGCCTAGTATGGGAAGAGATCTTCAAAGCAATTTATTTAGAGAATAGGAGAAAATAAAGGAAGAATGAAAAATTATAGAAACATTTATTCATAGGAAGCAAAAAAACTGGAGAGATTCGCAAGGAGAGGAACTTCTTTAACCAAACTGCGATATTTTAGTAAAATAATAGTAATAATGTCACGTGACAATAGGAAGAGTTTTGAATCGACGGTATAGTGTTCATATCAGAATGATAACGGATCGATCATGTGGCCCACGCATACAAAACTTTCTATTTTCACAGAAAGAATCTCTATTCAAATGTATTGTCTGTACATATTAACTAATTAATAACAGCTCACACCTCACAGTGCCTCGATTAAAGCTAACTAATATGCCCTAGGTTCATAACGTAAGCTCTTGGTACCAACTTTGTCATACATCAAAACCATCCCAAAAATTTAGAGAATGACTGGCCATCCTTCAAAAAAAAAAAAATAAAGAAGGAAGATTTAAATTAAGAATAGTAATTTTGGAAAAATGGGATAAGTGGATTAGACGTCATAAAACTTGTCACAAAAGTGCAATTGAGTCCCAATACTTTCAAAAACTGAGACCAAGTCCAAAAATTTGTTATGAAAGTAAATTGAAAGTTTTAGGACTCGATTACACTTTTGTGACAAGTTTTTGGATTTGATTGCAGTTTTTGAAAGTTTTGGGACTCGGTTACACTTTAATGACAAGTTTTATGACTTTCAATGTACTTATCCTAAAACAAATATATTAACTAAGCAAAACCTTTCATTGAATGATAATTATAAAAAAAATCCAGTAAATCATGAATCAACCAAAATCTAGAAATACTTTAACCCTCTCTGAATCGTTTTTAACGTGATTAATAAAATTTTTGAAAATTTGGGAGAGTCCCTATGCAATCAAGTTGAGTTGTGGAATGGTTTTTGAAACTGATTAGAGATATTCCTAAAAAAAAAATAGATGAAAAAGGCTAGCTCTTTTAAAAAGATTGATACATGGGGAAAGTCAATTTCATCAGGAAATTTTGCACCAATAACTACACCTAGATTTAATTCTTAATAACAGCGTACAATTCGGCTTGATTTAGACAAAACCAATCGCGGACCACGGACCCGACCTCGGTGGGTCCCATATGCATTATTGATTTAGGTGTGTGTGGATGACAAGAATTCCTATCTTCAACAACTTGAGTCGGTCAAAGAAGTTGAGAATTAGATTTGTCAGGATTTTGATTTGCTAGTCTTCGTGAGCGTCAACATAAATTTCTTATACATGTTCTGAGAAGTCCATAGCATTGGAACGACTGTACTAATATCTTCTGATCCACAGAGAGATAGAGAAAAGAGATAGAGCAAACAAAAATGGCGGAAGCTGTCATCATCAACATTGCTGAAGAGATCATTGCTAGTCTGGTTCCTCGAGCACTAGAAAAGGTTGGAGAGTTATGGGGTGTCAAGCATGAACTTGACGTGCTTCGGGACACTGTCTCCATGCTTCAGCCGGTCCTGGACCATGCAGAAGAACAACACTGCAAGATTCCCCAAATCCGAGTTTGGGTTGAGAAATTAAAAGACGCTTTCTACGACGCACAGGATGTGCTTGAAGAATTCAATATAGAAGCTATGCGGCGAGAATTGAGGGGTCACAATGAAAAGATGAAGGAGATGAGGACATTTTTCTCAAGTTCTAACCAGCTTGCATTTAAATTGAAGATGAACGACAAAGTAAGAGCGGTGAGGGAGAGAATACAAGCCATTAAGGCTGAAAAGCAATTCCACTTGGATGAGCGCCCAGTGGATTTGCGAGTAGAGAGTGATCGGAGGAAGAGAGAAGAGACGCATTCGTTTATACGTGAGGAAGACATTACTGGGAGAGATGATGATAAGAAGAAGGTCAAGGAATTCTTATTGGATTCGGAGAAAGAGGACGTTTCCATTCTTCCGATAGTTGGTATTGGTGGTCTTGGAAAAACGGCTCTTGCGCAATTTGTATTTAATGATGAGATGGTCACTAGACAGTTTAACTTGAAAATGTGGGTTTGTGTCTCTAATGACTTTGACATGAAAAAAATAGTGAAAAATATCATAGCTTGCGCAACGAAGAAAGAACCAAAAGGGGTTTCGCTGGAACAATTGCAAACAGAAATGAGGGCAGCAATTGATGGAAAGAGATATCTCTTAGTTTTAGATGATTTGTGGGAAGAACACCTGTCAACATGGCTGAGCTTGAAGACTTTATTACTGGGAGGTGCTAGAGGAAGCAAGATCCTTATAACTACACGCCTTTCTTCAGCTGCGGAGATCACTGGCACTGCTCCACCTCATCTTCTCGAGGGCTTATCTGAAAGTGCATCTCTTGATTTATTAACGCAAATGGCTTGTCGAAAAAAGGAGGAAATACAAGATCCTGAAATGCTAGCTATATGCAAAGAGATAGTTGGAAAGTGCTCTGGGGTTCCATTGGTTGTTCGAACTGTTGGGAGTTTACTATTCTTTAAGAAAACTAAACACGAATGGTCCCAATTCAAAGATTATGAGCTCCCTGATGTGTCTCATAGGGAAGGCAACATAAATTCAGTTTTGAGGCTAAGTTACGACCGTCTTCCTTCACATTTGAAGCAATGTTTCGCATTCTGTTCATTGTTTCCCAAAGATTATGAGATAAAGAAGCAGGCTTTAGTCGATCTTTGGCTGGCAGAAGGATTTATCCAGCAATCAAATAGAAGTCAGCATTTAGAAGACATTGCTTGTGGATATTTCAAGGATCTACTATGGAGTAACTTCTTTCAGGATTTTCAGAAAAATCCAGACACGAACGAGGAGACTTGCAAGATGCATGATTTGATGCATGATCTAGCATGCTTAGTTGCAGGGACCGAGTGTTGGGCGGCATGGGATGACAAAAAATCCATACCCGAAAGAACTCGTCACATATCATATGGTTCAACTTTCAATTTGAAGGGTGAACTTCAAATCACACGCATGCAAGCAAGTGCAATGAGAACATTTTTGTATGTTGCTAATGATAGTGAAATGGAACCAACGAGTGAAATAGATCTATGCCAACTCATTAAAAGTTTCAAGAGGTTACGCGTCTTGGATTTGTATGCAAAAAATGTAGAGAAGGTGCCAAGGTCCATTTATAAGTTGAAGCATCTCACATATCTCAATCTCTCTGGCAATGACAAACTAAAAAGGCTTCCTAACTCTATTACGAGATTGCAGAATTTGCAAACTCTTAATCTCAATAGCTGTTATAGCCTTGAAGAATTGCCAAGGGGTATAAGGAAGTTAGTCAGCCTTCCGAAATCTATACATAGATTATTGTCAGAGACTTGGTCATTTGCCACACGGACTAGGGCAATTGAGTTCTTTGCATAGGCTAACGCGCTTCATTTTGCCCAAAGATAAAGCTCTTGCTAAGGATTATTGCGAACTTGGGGAGCTAAATGGGCTTAATGACATCCGGGGAAGACTTTGCATTGAGAATTTGGGAGGCGTGATAGATGCAGTAGCAGAATCTAAGGCTGCGAACTTGATAGGGAAACATTATCTGGAATCTTTGGAACTTGAATGGGGCGATTTTGATATTGATGATGCAGTAATTGGGAACAGAGATGAAGCGCTATTAGATGGACTAAGGCCGCACTCAAATCTGCAGAAGTTGAAGATCTATGGATATAAAGGCGAGAGCTTGCCAAGGTGGATGATGGACAATCTTGTGTCTTCCTTGCCAAATTTAGTTGAGGTATGCTTCCACGACTGTGGAAGATGTAAAAGTCTCCCTACGCTAGGCCAATTACTTCACCTCAAGACTTTAGAGATTCGGAATATGACTGAATTGGAATACATCGAGGCAGACCATTCATCCACTTTAACTGAATCATTTCCTAATCTATTGGAATTGGAGATCTCTAGCTGTGTGAAATTGAAAGCCATGCCACCAGCTCCGCATCTTGAGCAAATAAGACTGACTAGGGCCCACCCAGCATTGATAAATATGATAGTTGGCCTTAATATGCTGAAGATTCTGGAAATCTTGAATATGGAGTTTCTAGAATGTGTGCCCGAGGAGTGCTGGAAAAGTTTGGCCTCCCTTGAAAAGCTTGACATCAAGAGATGTCCTCGGTTAACTTCCCTCTCAAAAGCAGCACCACCACCACCACTGCTGGGTACGCGACATCAATCCAACCAGGTGGATCTCGATTCTTCGGATCCTGAGGAGCTGGATTTATCCAATTACGACGAAAGCAGCGGCGGCAACAACAACCACCACCTCATCTTGGAACTTCACAGTCTCCGCTCCGTGGATCTCTCTTACCTTCCAAAACTGGCATCTCTCCCGCAATGGCTTCTCCAGGCCAGCAATCTCGAGGATCTCTCTATTCGGTTTTGTATGGAGCTGGATATATGCAAGACGAAAGCGGCAACAACAACAACAACCTCATCTTGGATTCCCATGGAGGACTCCATCACAGTCTCCGCTCCGTGGATCTCACTCTCCTTCCAAAACTAGCATCTCTCCCACATTGGCTTCTACAGGCCAGCAATCTCGAGCGTCTCCACATTTGGGATTGCGACAATTTGAAGGAAATACCAGAGCAGATTGTGGCCCTTCAATCACTTCAGCAACTTGCCATCATCGGGTGCCCCTCGCTGACGTCATTACCTGAAGGAATCCGAAAGCTCGCGTCCCTTACTTACCTATACATCGAAAGTTGCCCAGAATTGAAGAGGAGGTGCAAGAGAGATGGAGGCGAGGACTGGGACAAGATCGCTCATATCCCCCACATCTATATTGGATAACGAATTACTAGAGCAAATCCAGGCCGTTCAATCGCTTCAACGGCTTGAAATCTACGATTGCCCCTCGTTGACATCATTACCTGAAGGAATGCAAAGGCTTGCATCCCTCACTCTCCTAACGATCATCGGTTGCCCAGAATTGGAGGAGAAGTGCAAAAGAGATGGAGGCGGCGAGGACTGGTACAAGATCGCTCATATCCCGTAGTGGCTTCTACAGCTCGGCAATCTCGAGCATCTCTCTATTTCGAATTGCTTCAATTTGAAGGAATTACCAGAGCAGATCGAGGCCCTTTGATCACTTCAACGGCTTGAAATCTACTATTGCCCCTCGCTTGACGTCATTACCCGAAGGAATGCGAAGGCTTGCGTCCCTTGCCGACCTAGACATCTACGAATGCCTAGAATTAAAGAGGAGGTGCACCAGAGATGCAGGCGAGGACTGGCACAAGATCTCTCATATCCCCGAAATCTGTATTATTTGATTATGAAGGTATGTAGGGACCTCCTCCTTTTTTCTTCCCCAGATTTTTTCATGAATAATGAATTTTCGAATATGGTGTTTCATGCTTGGTTCGATTTTTGGGGGATATAGACAGAATGGTGAAAGGTTTGGGCATATCCCTTTGGATGTATGCTTCGATTGGGGATTAGGGTGCGTAGGAACATCGCTTTATTCCCAGACGCGCGAGAGAAAAAGCATAGAGAAAAATTTTGATACCGTTTCTCATCCAACTCTGAGCTCATTGAATCTGGCTCGTGACTCATGCTGCAGATATGGTGTGCAATCTGCTCATTTGATTTCCACAAGGAGCGAAGTTGCCTGCACGGTCCGATGATCCTGGGAGGACTCTCAGTACATGAAGCGATGTTATTGTTAGCATTTGAGAGCAATGTTGTGTAAACTAAAAGCTGCAAATTGTTTTGCATTATGGTAGAGTTTCTGAGGTCTCTCTGTGAAGAGTTTGAAGATAAACGCAATGGTGGGGAGAGAGAGAGAGAGAGAGAGAGAGAGAGAGAGAGAGAGAGAGAGAAAGGGAAATGCACATTCTTGTCTTGCCGTTCAGCCATTCTGCAGAGATTCTTAGGTAAATCCTTTGCCAATTTTGAGCACCATCTTAAACAATTGAGTAAATGTTTGAAATTAGAAGAGGCCTAATGACAATTGGACTGGAAGTCTAATCTATGACTTCTCCATTTTGATCACTTCAAGGTTGTCCTACTCATTTTGTTTGGTTGACAATTGACATGTTCTTCATCTCTTGTTCAAAACAATGTTTGCAAAAGAAAATTGTGCTGTGCAAGGTAGAATGAATGAACAGAGCAGTAGTCATTGTTGTCGTTTCTTTTGATGACTAAATCAATCACTACCAATGTTAAGTCTATGTTGTGGACCTCGTGGGGAATTGATATCTCTTGTATCAACTCTTGTCTCAGATTTTTCTTGTTCTGTGACTTCAATTGGTCATACTAATTATTCTTTGTGTTCCGTAGTCTTAATCTGCCATGGCGATATCTGATAGATATTTTTGCCAAAACTGTTGGCAAGGGTAATTTGCAATTATGCGAAGTTTGTGAAAGAAGAAAGTACTTCAATGTGATTGCCTTTTTCATTGTGAGAGGAAAGAATTAGGTGCACAGTCAAGATTCACGAGTTGATCATCCATTAGATCTAATGAAATAGCATAATAACATGTTTGCTGATTGATCCTTAGTAAGGTGGAATTCCATTAATCTCTTAAACTGTTGCACTCTGCAGTTTGCTTCCTTCAACTATGTAACTGCCCTCAGTTTTTTACTTGTTCTCAAGCTCTCTTTTGGGAATGAAGCCTGAGAATAACCTTGAAATGGTTCTAAAAGAATAAGTATAGTTTTTCCACTGTTTTTTTAGTTTATTTTCAAAGGAGAATGTGGTAGCGTCCTTAGGGCAATTGGTAAAACTCGCTATTTATGCTTCAAAATGTAAGTTTTTCCTATTTGAAACTGGTCTTCAAAAAGTGGTTTTCTACTTTTTGGCGCTAGCACTTGCTAAAGAGATCCTTTCTTCGAAGTACCCAGTCCATTTTTTAATCTTTTCAAAACTAATTTCTCATGCATACCATAAGGCCAAGTCATACAAACAGAGCTTATCGTTTAACTATCTTCCATGAGATTAAGCTTCCAGGATTTTTGGTTCAGTAGATATGTCTATTAATCACACTGCTTTAATTTTTAGACTAGGCAAAAATGGCGCAGATTTTGGCACCAATGACACAATGCCAGTTAAGGATCACAAAGGAATCACAGAGCGACAGTCCCATGACAGCAAACACATGGATTTCTCTCTTGCTAAAACAGAAGAAGAGTGGAAGCACCGAGAGCTTTTCTAAGTTTAGGGTGTATGCTTTGAAGTCTGAGAACACTACTATTACAGGCTTGAGAGTCTTCTCAACTTGAATGTCACGCCCTACACTGATCCGATAGTTGCAAATCACATTTGGTATGTTCTAATGCCTAAAACCTTTAAGTGTGGTGCACAAAAAAATGAATAATACTTGAACTATTCTGTACTGAGATTAGAAGTTAGAATTTTTCTTCAATCTACCATCAGAATAAATATGTCATATGTTTTATGCACGTTCAACAAGTGACACCTTTTTTTGTATTTCAATTTCTACACTAGCAAATCTTGTCTAATGTTTTGATGTAAGTCTAACTATGAGACAGGATCGGAGGTTCTGGCATTGATATGGGCAGCAAATCAAGGTATCAATGGCGACAATAAGATATATCGCCATCTCACCTGTTTTTATGGAAAAAAAGAAAAAAAGCACAGAATTGTTGCCATCAACTCTGGCTTCTATCGTGCAGTGAGAGTACCAAGAGGGACCAAGCATGGGAATTGAAGCAGGAGATTATATATGGTGTTCGAGATACCTTCTCGAGGTGAAATTACAATTACTTGCTCAAGAAAATAACCGAATGTCATTAACGGCAAACAGAATAAGTGCATACAGACGTGTCCTACAGTTTCAAATACTTAGTTGTTTATGCTGCTTATATGGCATAGAATAACTGAGCAAGCTGGTGTTGTCCTTGTGTTAGATCCGTAGCCAATGGAGGTCACTGACTTCTTTATCACCATTTATGCAACATATTATCCATAAGTTGATAAAAATACTCTCTTCCTTTTCAGGGTGAATGGAATGGTGCAGGATGCCACACTAACTACAGGTTACACCATAAAAATAACATGAACTTGATTAAGTATTTCTTTTCATTAAAGGACTTTAATAGTGTTTTTTCTCCGTGATTTCTGCAGTACCAAAAGCATGAGTGAGAGGGAGGCTTTGAAATGATAAAGAAGGCAATTCTGAATCTCTCACTTCGCCACGAGAAGCACATTAGCGTCTACGGAGAAGGAAATGAGAGAAGGTTGGCAGGAAAGCATGAAACAACCAACATCGACATATTTTCTAAGGTAATGCTCAGAAGAAGCACACCAGCTACGAGTCAAATTTCGAAGATTGCCCATTAAGTTGAACTCAAATATTGTTATGATGCCTGAATTATTTGAATTCTGTTATGCAGGGACTTGCCAACCGTGCTTGCTCAATCTTTGTGGGTGGTGACCTTGAGAAGCAAGGAAAAGGTACCGTAACAATGACCCCACCAATCCCTTTTTGTGCTCTGTCTGAGTATCAATTAAAGACACTTAACTTTCATGGATGATTCAAGAAAAGCTACCATAAAAAAATAGTACATAGAAAGTACTTATTGTTCTTTTTGGTCTCAGTTGATTCTATGATTATTACTATGAAAGAAACTGTTAACCCTCATAAAGCATTCCCCATTTTTGCTTCCTTTACAATTGTAAATCTTCACATCAGTCCTTACTAATCCAATATTTACAGAACTTTATTTAAGTTAAGACTTGGACATCTCAGTTCTTGTAGTGTCTCAAAAAACTCTATGGAATGCTTAAATATTTCTGAATATAGATAAAACACAGAAGGTTCACATTCCTTGCCTAGTCAATTAATGGCTTAAAATAATATGCAGGTTACTTGGAAGACTCCCTGCCTCAAACATGGACCATGACCTCTTTACTTGCTAAAACTACAATTTTATGGGAGCCCACCCATGAGGCTGAAGCTCTACTCAAAAGCTAGCATTGACGGTCTAAAATTCAAGTTGCTGTTTAAAAAGGCCAAATGCCTTAATCAAATCGGTGAGGATCTACAAGCTGAGAGATTGTGATCCCCTTTTCCTCTAGATTTAGGACATTGAGAGAAGATCCTCATGTAAATACTTCCTAGAGAAAGAAAATTAGGTGTCCAAGCTCAGACCTAGTCTCCTTTACATTGGATTCATCCTACATTCGCAGTAGTCTCAATGTTTCAGGATTTGAGTTCACCATTACCCTTTAGCATCATGGACATCTTACCGTGTTCAAATGGTCAGTTACTTAGATATTTCAGCGCAACTCATCCAAAATTTTGTCATATGCTAAACTCATCCAATTTGTCATATTCAACTTTCTTTTGAATGAAAGGCATATTGACTTCTGATTCAGTAAACATGAGATGCACCAGTTTGCTTCATCTCTTCCAATGTCTCATCAAGAGAACTTTGGGAAGTATAAACAGACCGTAATTTTTGGGGTCGCCCAAGTTTGTCTGTCCAACTCAGCAAATCTTTTTTCTTTGCGAGGCAAAGAAATGTTCTCGTTCACATGGAAAGTGCAATATATACATAAAAACAGCAATTTGGCAATACCTAACACTTTGCTTCTACAGAACTAAAAGTCAACTCATCTCCTCAAACCTATTCGATTGTCTTATTCAACAATAGAACAAATAATTAACAGTGATATTGATGCTAACTTATCTATCTTGCCGTGTCTAGTAGATGGAAAGTTTGCGAAGTAGGATAGCTGTTTCTCTGGAAATATAGATGAGAAGACACGCGGATTGGACTTCTCAAACGATTCCCAAGTCCGGTTAAGGGAAGAAATTGCAAAGTTTTCTTTAGTTCATATATTTATGAAATTGCTAGTAAATTTCTAATAAGGTTGATAAAAAAATACTGACATCGGCTTGAAAGAAAAATTCTCGAAAATAATGAGAATTCTATTTTCTTTGCATGATTCAGCAAGTTTCAGTTGAAGTGTATCAACCGTAGTTAAGAGGATACAACTGAAAAGAAAATGTAACTTGAATTTAACTAGGGGGAGATCATGATTTATTCTTGATCTATAATTTGTACTAAGCACTAGGCATGTTCAGATCTCAAATAATATTCAAGCTTAGGTTTCAAGTCAAGGCATCAGGAACCAATGTCAACATATCATACCATACCGGAGTGTTCCTAAAATTTTTCTAGATTGTCATATATGATATGAACATGGACTCTATGAAGCACTCGATCAGGCAAATCTCAATTCATGCATTTCTAAATCTTGTCTCATTACAGGTGTTGTAGATCAGCTTCGGCCTCAGTAGTCTAAGCTACATATCAATGGCAGTCTTGAGCTACTTATCTACCCACAAGCAAGTTCAACTCTAAGCTAGCTATACACGCCACTTGGTCCCTCGGCCATATGTTCTCTCATAGTTTCTCCTACTGAGAGTAGCCAAATTTGCTATAACAAGAAGAAGCTCATTGTTGCTGCCATAAGGACAAGTGTATCTGCCAGCACAATAGTGATTGCCCTAGTTTTCTCATATATTGAAGTGCTCATGGACATATATCCATTAAAGAGCTCCTCGTGCATCTTAAAGAACAAATTATGCTGCTTTGTGAGCCAGTATCACATATACAATTGAGAGTTTCTGATGTGCTTCTGTGAGATATTTCATTTTGCATTGTCTTCATCAATATTGCTCTTCGTAACTAAATTTGTAGTAGGAGAGTTATTCAGCACACTCCAATATAGTGGAACATTTCAACATCGTTGAATAACGGAAGTTTGTTGGCTATAATATGTCCTATTAAAGCTACATAGGGGAAAGCAAATGTATGGTCAAGAAATAAGATGAAATAAGAAACATGATACAAGCGATCAGTCACATCATGGAATGTCATTTGGCATTTCCAAATATTGCTGGAAAAATCATTGCCACATAGAAAATCAAATCCACTGAGTAACTTTCTACAACTACAATTGAGGTGGTGAAGTGTAATTGATTGTTGAATCAAGCGTTTCTATTAGATGAACTTCACTTTTCCTTTTATGTTCATGTAAGATTATTCAGGGTGAGGAAAAATTGAAAAGCAAATCATCACAACTCGTGTATATCATTAACTTCACTATGAGTAGCTCATTAAAAGGTTAGACAAGCAGGTGTCTTGTGCTAACTTCTGCACCAAAACTAAGGGTCATCCATGTCTCCCATTCCTTTTGCCAAAGTTACACCAAAGAGAGAGAGATTGTATATCTTGGAGGAAATTACACCAGAGCACAGGTCTAAAGGTTCTTCAAATATCACGTCAGCTTCTCAAAGACAGACAGTCAGGGGGCTTGTGGTGGCTTCCTCCCGCTGGACGTTTGTTGAAATTTGCCTTTTGAAACTTCAGGTACAATTTTATTGGAAGAATATTTTGAGCATAGTTCCTCATTCACTCTCCTCAATCTATCCCCTCCCTTACCCCTGGCCTCTGAGGTGAGATAAACAGAAGAAACCAACAAAAAGAACGAGCAGAATGCATATTTTCATATCCACATAATTTCACTTCTGATTGAGAAAGCTTATTAGTGTATAAAACAAGTTGATGCCCTCTAGTTACAAAAGTCAGGCCTGCCGGAAAAGAAACCATAGACGCACTCCAAACTACAATTTTTTCTTAAACTTACCTCTGCTAGCAAAGTTTCCTCCCACCCTCATGCATAATTTCATATACAACTTTGTATTTCTCAAAAGATGTGGCACCAAACTCTACATATTTGGCAATAATTTCACGAAGACTCCAGACCATCTTGCCTTAATTTCGTAGGAGCTACCTCCTGATTCAGAATTACGCACAGTGCCATACTCAGCAGTCATTGTCCACCTATGCAAGATGTAGCGAGATGGAAGCTCCCTATTATCTAGAATCTGGAACAATCTCAAAGCATATCTACACAATACACCCTCCGATTCAAACATTTGACAGCCACAACTCACATCGAGATTGGATGAACAAAAGGTAACGATATGTTTCTCATTCTCATTGCCCCACTTACGGATCAAATATCCGCTGATGGCCCCTTGTTGATGAATCTTGGCACCCAGATAACTGTAGCTTTGTAAAAGTTCCCTCTGGAAAACTTTGAAAACGGAAAGGGTATAAAGCCTCCTACATTGCTCTTCCATTGGTTCATTTGTCTGCAAAAATGCCTGCAAGTTGAATGAGTGATAATCTTCTTTCCTTTCATTGCCACAACTTTGCTCCAAACCTTGCTCATATCTCACAACAAATTCTTCAAGTGGCATTTGAGAATTTAAATATGGGTCAAAAAAGGCATCTAGACTCCCATCGATGGGAATTCCAGCAAAAAATGTTCGACGTAAGAACAGTGGAACCCGGTTTTCACGCTTTTCATACTTTTTCTTCAGCCAAGAATTTTCCCTCAAGCTATATTTGCTGAGAAGAGCATCCCATGCAGCATCAAATTCACCAACTGTATGACTTTGATATACGCACTTCTCATATTCATATTTACAATCAATACTCAATGGACTCAAATGCTCTTGTTCTTTTGTCTTAATTTGCCACGTGGAGAATCGATGATGACTCGATGGAAAAACCTGTGCAATCGCTTGCAGAATGGAATCATCATGATCAGCTATTATCAACTTGGGATGGCACCAGACATTGCCCTGAGCCATGTCTCAAACAACCATATGAACGACTCCTTCAATTCATTAGCAACTAGTGCACATCCAAGAAGAACTGGCTGCTTGTGGTAATTAACACCAACAAAAGTAGCAAATGGCACCACATAATTGTTTTGCTTATAGGAGGTATAAAAAATGATGGCATCACCAAACTGACTGCAGGAAAACCTAGACCTGCCATCAACCCGGAAAAGACTCCTACAACAACCCAACTGTACATCAACAGCATAAAAGAATCCAATGTCCACAGCTTGTCGGTTCTGAAAGTAATTATGAAGCACAGTATACCAATCACTTCCTATGTTGTTCGCTCGATGTTTCTTTGTGAGCTCCCATTGTGCTTTTTAGCAATGTCTAGTTTTTTCGATGTTTCATTGATCTCATTAAAAATTTCAAGAAGCTGAACCTCTGTTGGCTTTCATTTGCATCTCAAGTTCATGGTTATGCTCTAGTTGATAACGATCAACAATCCATCTTCCATTATCAAGCCACTTAATCCTCATAAATGCACCACACCCAACCCTAGCAGGACGCTGAAATCCTTCCTTCGACCAAACAAATCTCCTAGAAGTAATCGAACCATCATTCTTTGATCGAAACAACTGACCGATACGAACTAATTCCCACATTCCCGGCATATGTATCATAATAATGGTATGCTTTGTTATCTGAATCAAACTTTAGACCCACATAGGGCTCAAGTTTCACTTGTCCGTCATTCGCCCCTGGTTTAATGCTTTTGGCACTGACAATACTTGAAGAAGATGAGCATCCATTATCAACAACATCAAAGCTGTTTTATCCATGGCTTACGGCACAAATCAACTACTTTAGCAGTAGTTGCCGAACTTTTGCACCAGGAATTGGCAGGATGATTCTCCTCACAAGCGTCGAGATCATGGTTATGATCTTTCGCAAATTGGTCAAGGACCCACTTTGCCAGAATCAGATTTTTTCACCCTTATAGATGTAGGGCATCCTGTCCTTGAATTAATCTGAAACCATTCTTTCCAGCACAGAAATCTCCTGTTACAAACCGATCCATCAACTCACAATCGATACAATTGGCCAGATCGTATTCTAAAACCCACTCATGATGCATAATTGCCTTAGAATATATGAGCATCATCTGCGGTATCAAACTCCAACCCCACATATGGCTCCTGTTCAAACTCTTCTTCCCCTACCCCCATTGAAATCCCTCTCACATATAGCACCAACCATTCCTCAGTCTTTAAAACTGTTCCTGAAATAAGAAAATAAAGTAAGCGAGATAACATTGAAACCACAATAAATCAGCTCATTGTAACTATAGCTAAATATCAGGAGACTCAAGGACTCAAGACATAAGCAACATCACTTAAAATATGGCTAGCATTGTGAATATAGAAAGAGTCATGCTAGATTTACTTAAACTTGTCTACAGAATCTGTATACAAAGTGATACGCCAACTACAAGTGGTCTTTTAAATAAATGGATCATAGTCAACGCTCAATAGGAGTATGCCGTAGTATACCAATTTTTGTAAGTAGACATAGCATTATTCTTATACAGCCAAAAACTCAATTTAGACATTCTAATCTATCATTGACCATCTCCTGATTCAGTTCAGTCACTAGGCCGAAATGAAAGCAGCATCAGGAATATCAGTGGTCTTTGGTGCATTGTTACATATTCTACACTAAAACCAAAAAATCCGTGAGGACAATAGAACAGACAGAATACTAATTTGTTCTTCTACTCTGAATAAGAGTCAAAACCAAATCCAATCAAATCAATTCTAAGCAAAGCGACCACAGGCACGGTAGCCCAATGGTCGGGTGTATCCATGGCGAGATTTCGCAAGAGGTCTCGGGTTCGAACCGATCTAGGAAATTTTATCCACAGGGCAACATGTTCGAACCCGCTTCCAATAGTTGGAATTGTGGTAGTAGTTGCTTGGGCAAATCCCTAGCATTTGGGTTAGTCCCCTTAGGCCTGTCCCCTGAGAACTCCATGAGCAATAGCTACGACTGAAAAGTAAACACTCCTACTGGGTATGAAACTCCGGCTTCGTTGGTGCCCTTTTGGTTGGTGAAAAAAATTCCAAGCAAGTCAAAAACAGATTCGCAACACAAAATGCACCATTTCATCAAATGCCGACCAAGCACGTCACATTGTATCGCAAACACGCGCGCATATACTACAGACAATCATCCTCACAAACTGACTAAGGATCTTGAAACCCTTTAGGCTCTATTGAAGCACACCAATTAAGAACAGTTCTAACATTTAACAACGTCTCGAAGGGTGGTGGCAGCTCAACCAGCCATCCTCTCTCTTCACGGCCTCTGTTCTTTTTTATATTCTTTTTATTTTCTTTCTTTATTTTAATTTCTCTTAAATTATTAATGATAGTAAGATTACTTTTCATATAAAAAGATGTTATGAAGTGGCCCTAGCACCTCTCTCTCTCTTTCTCAATAATAAATGTGAAGACATAAGATAATAAGAGATTGTAATCGTGACTATCTTCATTTTATATCAATTGTAGCTCCATCAGTTGGATGTTATTCTGGCAACAATCATCGTGGGTTAGCTGATGTGGCCAACTAGCATTCTAAAAATTGAAATGAACCTTGTTAGCATGTGCCCCTACGACACTAGTTAAATTATTTAAATAGTAGCAATAACATTTTTTAAAACTCTTTGACAATGAAAAATTCATGTGTTCTAATTAAGTTGCTTATTATAACAAAAAAATGGGGTGATCATCAGATTGTACGAATAAAGTTATAAACCATACATGGCTAAAATTTCCCAGTTATTTATGCCAGAGCTTCAAGTAATATACCCCAGCATCATTAGACAACATATAACCAGCAAGCAACAACCACAATCCAGCATGAGCGCAAAAACAAATTCGCATTGCATTTTTACATCCGCTAAAACACATATTCACATTCACTCGCGGAGAAGACATGATCCCGAGGAATTCACTATTAGAAAAAGATATGTACAGCAAATGGATTCTGCACTTCTATGTATTATTAGTCTACATGATCAGTCTATGCTTCAATGAACGCACCAGCAACCGTCAACAGAGTATTCACAATTCAGCACATCAACATTTTTAGCCAATTTCACGGAGTCGGGTTTATCACCTTAGAACACCCGGAAGCCTATCAAGAGCGAGGCACTTCAGGAATGGACTCAAAAGTGAATATCAATTTAGATTAACTTAACCTATACAGCTGGTAAGGGGAATTATTCAAGCAGACAAAGATGATCTCCGGCGGATTCAAAGTCGTATTTATGCTAATACGACTCAGGCATTTCACCAAACACTCCATGTGCACCCCGATTAAATGGCACAATGCGGCAATGAGATAGTGAGCAATGTTCACCCGATTAAATGTTCACCCAATCAGCACGAGATCATGGAGACTGTATCGCAGTTACTAATAAAATCTCAGACGTGAACAATGTTCACCCGATTGAATGGAATGATGTTCGGAACTTCCACGCTCCATGGAAGATTGGAAAGCTCGAAGGCTCCAAGTTGTCGAAGGTTTGAAGAAATTCTCGTTGGGTTCAATGAGCTCGAGTACATCGATGGAGCACACACATTCGAAGCTCAAGCGCCAGAACATCGTGATTTGAAGTAAGCGGTGGATTCCGGCGCCGATCAGCGGCGGAGAAGCTTCTGGAAGACGTAGAGGATCTCGAGAGAGAGGGGATTTTTTGGCTCCAATTCCTGTGCGTTTTGAGGCGCTTTTCAGTTCTCCTTTCTCCTGCCGAGCGCTCGCGATCACAGCGTCCGTACAGCATCGGGTCGCCTCTCACTCGCTTCTCGCACAACTCCACCATCTCCGCTCTGGTTTTGATCGATCTCTCTGAGGAAAATCGAAGGCTTCCATGGAAGAAGATGATCATTGAGCTCGCTCTTCTTTAACGGACTTTGGATTTCACCAATTTGAGCGCTGTCGTTTGTGAATTTGAGGCGACTTTGGAATTGGATTGTCATTATTGTTTCTATTGTTTTTTGCTTTTTATTCTCTCTTCTCTATTTATTAATTCTTTTAAAAATGCATATTCAGTTAGTCTGCAAAAATTCAGGTTTCAACAATTTAACAAAAAGTAGACATGTAAGGTGCATGATTAATGATTATTGGTGATGGCTAATAGAGAATGTAAAGTGCGATGGAGGCGGCTAATAAATACGATAGAAAGCTTCTCTATTAGCCATTGCTAGAGAATGTAAAAAAAAGAATTAATTCTACGAAAAATCCTAAATTAGTACACCTGTGATAAATTTATCCTAAATTATTTTTTTGATCACAAAAAACCCTAAACTGGTACACGTGTGATAATTTTACCCCAAACTATTTTTTTAACTATAAAAAAACCCACACTAGTAAATCTGTGACAATTTTACTCCCGAACTAATTTTTTGATCACCAAAAACCCTAAACTGGTACACCTGTGACAAATTTACCCTCAGTAAGTTTTCGTTAAATTTTATTGTCAAATTGCTAAGCTTAATGACACGTGGTAATTGACATGTGTACCGGTTTTGGGTTTTACCCCTTCTGTTTGTCACAAGTTTATCAATTTGTGATTTGTTGTGCTATTAATATAATTTAACGGACACTAACAGAAGGTAAATTTGTCACAACTATACCAATTTGGAGTTTTTAGTGGTTAAAAAATTAATTCGGGAGTAAAATTATCACAGATGTACCAGTATGGAGTTATTGGTGGTCAAAAAAATAGTTCGGGGTAAAATTATCATAAGTATACCAGTTTTGGATTTTTGGTGGTCAAAAAATTAGTTCGGGATAAATTTGTCACAGGTGTATCAGTTTCAGGTTTTTTGTGGTCAAAAAAATAGCTCGGGATAACTACCCGCCTGGGTGGCGCTGCTGGAGCGCGCACTCTTCCTCTCGCAAAAGATTGAGTGTTCGAATCCCGAGCGCCGTAGGGTGACTTAATCGGTGGCATGTGTGTGATGGCTAGCACGTGTCGCCTCCAGGGTTTACTCCTCGGCTGTCGGCCGTGCGGGGGTTTCCTGGGTTACCAAAAAAAAAGTTTGGGATAAAATTGTTATAGGTATACTAGTTTAGAGTTTTTTGTGGTATTAACCCAAAAAAAATTTAGATTAAATGTTAAAGTCAGTTAATAGTATGATCAAATTTTGACCAAAAATAAAAATAGTATGATCAAATAGGAAGTTCAGGAAATGTTTGAACGTGTATGTTGAATAGAGCTAAATTAGAAGAGGAATATGTTATGGGATAGAAATGAGAGCCAGACTTGATAATAGAAATAAGTTCTATTGTAGTAATTGACAAAGAAAAGTTTATGACTTGGAATTAAAGGATATTTCAAACTAAACGATATCATTTTAATAGGAAACATAAATAGTAAACGATTATCTCCAAATTGTATATGCTAGAAAAATTGAGGGGTATGCCCGTCATTTTGCCCCTACGTGGAATCCTTTTGATATTTAAGAAAGAGAGTGTCATGCATAAATATGCAAGTTCTTGTTTTGCCTAGTGCGTGAAGAGATCTTTGAGGCAATAATTATTTATTTATATAGAGAACAGGCAAAAATAAAGAAAGAAAGAAATTATGTAGAAGCATTTATTCATAGGAAGCATATAAATCTGAGAGATTGAACTTCCTTAGTCAAATGTAATGTTATAGGAAAATAATAGCAACAATGTCACTTGAAAATATGAAGAAGAGTTTTGAACTGAGAGGTATAATGTTTGCATCATAATTGTTAAAAAAAATGTGCTGAGTAAGCAAATATTTCCATTGAATAATAATTATTACAAAAATTCCATAAATCATGAGTTAACAAAAAACTAGAAATTCAATAACCTCTCTCTCTCTCTCTTCTTAGGCACACACAACCTAAATAGATAGCAAAGGCTCTGCCTCTCTGCTGGAAAACCGACACGCACGGGCCCCTCTCTCGACCATTCTTCTTGCTTCAGCTAGTGCAAACTAGGCGGCCAGCTCCAACTGTGGAGTTCACCGGACTGATTGTCCGATTTACTCAACGGTGCAGGAGCTCTTGCTCAATAGAAAGTCTTGTTAATAAATTAACGGCTGACTTTAGCAGATTTTTTTGGGTTGATGATGGCGCTTAACAATGTTGAACTTTTGAAATGAAAACAACAATCGACAATCAATGGGAGGTGTGCGGGTAGAGAGCAAAAACAGAGAATAGTGAGGCATTATGTGGGTGGTGAATACAAACAGAGAGTCGTTCTTGTATTTGTGGGAGTTCAAAAGGAAAGAAAAATTAAAACAAAAAGAGGGCACAAGTAAATAAAGAAGGAAGAAATCAATAATAGAAAAAGAAGTAAAAAACAAAAATAAAGAAAGAAAGTACGATGAGGTTCGTGCAAGTGAACATTGTGTGGGGGAAGAGATCGGTGCGAAGAGTAGGACAAGAGAGAGAGGGTTGAGAACCTCGTTGTACATATGAGGTGAGGGGCTGAAAAGGAAAAAAGGAAAGCACAAAAAGAGGCTAATACACACAAAAATCTCAACTGTAAATTAATTTTTGTATCGCAAATAACCCTAAATTGGTGTACACATGTCACATATATGCCAAATTGATTTTTATGTCACACAAAAAAAATCCTAAATTAATATACATGTGCCACATTTACTCGAATTGATACATCCATGTCATATTTATCTCAAACATTGAGATATTTTTCAACATGCAAATCGATTCAGGCAAATGTGGCAAGGGTGTACCATCTTAAGATTTTCCGTGGCATGGAAATTAACACAGGTGGTAAATGTGGCGCGAAGTATCAGTTTAGGATTTTTTGTGATACGAAAATTAGTTTATGGCAAATGTGACATGAACATACTAGTTTGGGGCTTTTAGTAGTATTAACCTAAAACGAGAAAGAAAAAAGTGAAGCAAAAATTGTGCCCATATTGTTTTTTTGTCTACAGTAACAAGATCTAAAATTCTCCTATAGTGACATCATCCGGATGGACGTTGTATGTTATGGTTTCTAGCCAAGTCATTCTCATTTTCTTCATGGCAACCATGCGATAATGTGACATCTCACCTCGTTGCATGAAGATTTTTTCCTTTTCTTTTAAGGTGGTGAAACTTGGAGTGGATATAACGTGGCTTCCCCACTCCTCTCAATGCGTAGCCATTTTAGGATACTGGATATATATATATATATATATATATATAAGGGTTAATACTACGAAAAATCTTAAACTGGTATTGTAACATTCCGAATTTCGATCCATTTTAGGGATTTATAAAGCGTGTACTTCATCAGTGTGCTTATAGTAAAATCTCGCCCAAAACTGATCACTCTTGGGTTATTTTTAAATTAAAGATTTCGCTAAAATTACACTTGATCGAATTTAACCGTTAATTAGAGTCTGAACTCTGGTGTCGAATTTCTCGGAGTTTTGTGACGAATTTAATTGGACAGTGTCGATATTGTTGTAGCCAGCATCGATATTGCTCGGAATAAGTGAAAAGTGAAATTTGGACCTGGTGCAGATTGGACTAGTAGACCTCCCTTTAGGTTTATTTTAGTTAGTGTTTTGGCATTTTTCCTAATTTATTAATTAGGATTTTTTTGTGGACCATCGGATCAATTTCGAATTCGAATGTGACTATCGGATCGCACTTGAGTGCATTGACTTTTGTCTCTCTCTCTCTCTCTCTCTCTCTCTCTCTCTCTCTCTCTCTCTCTCTCTCTCTCTCTCTTCCCCCTACGCACGTCCACTCCCCCCCTTCTCCATGCAACTCTCTCTCCTCCTTTTTCTTTTCTTTTCTTTTCTTCTTCTCTTTCCATTCTTCTGCTCCTGCTCCCCTCTGTGGCTAAGCTCCTTTGCTGCGGCCAGATTCTTAGGTAGGCCACCCGTCGCCCGCCATTCGCCCGACCATTTGTGTAAAAATCCGCCGCGCCCGCCGTGGCTCGCCCATTCTTCTGCCGAGGGAGCTAGCTCATTGGCTGACTTGTAGAGGCCTAGATCCCCACCCGGCTCAACTTCGCCATGGCGGCCTTGTCACCCCCCCCTTGACTCACCACCACCACCTAGCTTTCCCCCAAGTTGCAGTAAGCCCTTCTTGCTCTCCGGATGACTGCGCCTCTACTTTGCCACCCCACGCTCCACCACTCACCTCTGTCTCCGATGCGCGTGGCTGGCGCGCCTTAGCCAAAGCCGATTCCGCGGTTGCTGCGTCGCGCCGCCGTCATCACCCGTAGCGTCGCTTTCGTCATAGCGCCATGCCAACGACTCAGCGGCCAACGCAAGCCCACCTTGTCCTTTGCCTTGATGGCTCAAAATCTTTCGCCATTCTTCTTTTGCCCTGCCTTTCGCTGGGACTGCATGTCACCTTGGCCGTGGCCAAGTGCAACTCTCTGCTTGCTCACCGTCACCAACCAGCCGCCACTTGCCAAGTAGCCGGAACCCGATACCTTAGCCCGTAACCCGTCCACGGTGCCATTGGGCCGTGCCCGGTGCGTGCCAGAGGCCTGGCCGAGCACCTTGCCAAGCCTACCATGCCCGTCGTCTTTCGCTCGTGCCAAACCGTTACTATTCCCCGGACCATTTGCTCCCTTGTCGATTTTCCCGGATAAATTTAGGTAAATAACTCCCTAAACCCTACCTAGTACTTTGGGTATTATTAAACTTATTTAGGGGTTAATTAGTATCGGTTTAGTGGCTAAGCTTGGAATAGGATTGATATGTGAATGTAATTAGTTGGTGGATTAAATTGTGGTGATTGTGTGGCTTAATTGGCGGTTGAATTATGTGGGTTCAATGACCGGATTGTCGTGGCATTTGTAGGTGAAATTTGATGTTTGAATGTGGCCGACTTGAATGTCGGATTGGTGGACTAATGTGGTGAGTTCGTGATTTGAATTCGACTAATGTGACGTGTTAGAATGGCGAATTGTATTGTGGTGCATGTGCATGAGGAATGTCCCGAGGCGTGGTTACACAAGACTAATCCCAAATTGATTAGAGAGCTGCTAACCTAAGGTGTGGTTACGTGGGTGTGGTTAGAAAAGCAAGAAATGACCTGAGGCGTGGTTATGCGAGTCGAGAGAAATGTCTTGAGACGTGGTTACGCAGGATTGAGCCTAGATTGATCGGAGGCTGCCAACCTGAGGCATGGTTATGCAGGTATGGCTAGAAAGGCAAGAAATGACCTGAAGCGTGGTTATATGAGTCGAGAGAAATGCCCTGAGACGTGGTTCCATGGGACTGAGCCCGGATTGATCGAAGGGCTGAGCCTGAGGCATGTTGACGCAGGCTGTGAGATTGGACCTAAGGCGTATTGACGCGGGTCGTGAATAGTTGCTCGGCCACGCATGCAAAATGTGTGTGGTTGAATTGAGTGAATTTACATGATTATGGTGTTTGAGTAGTGATGTTATGTTCTTGAATTATTATTGCTTCATGGTGATTTAACTAATATGCAGGGTTGACACTTGATTTAAGGCGAGGTAAGTATGTTTGTGTGGAATCGAATGTGTTGGCTGTTAGATCGCATGTTAGACTCGTTTGGTTAAGCATTAGCCTAGGTAGGATATAGGTTGTCTGCTTATCGAGATTTATTCTCATTACTATAGTGCAAACCATTTCAGATCCCCGACCTTGAGCATGCCGCCAGCTAGGCGTTTTGGGGTCCCCATGCACACAGTGCATGAGGAGACCGAATATCCGGTAGGCTCATATCAGTTTTACATTAGACACCTTACCACAGTTTGGGTAGATGAGGGTTTAGAGGATCTGCAGTGCCATATTTATTTGGCTTGGTATCATCGTGTCAGGTTGGAGACTACTGGGTCGATCCGTGGCTTTGAGGGACTACAGCATGGTAGTGAGGATACTGTGAATTGGGAGCCTTGGGACAACTATACTCCCGATGGCGAGGTGACGGATCCCGATAATCCATCGGAGAACCCTGGCCCAGGACCCGAGCCCAAGCTCGAGGAGGAGCCTATGGAGCCCAAGCCCAAGGAGAAGCTTATGGTGTTTGACCACAAGGACGAACCGATCGAGATGAACTCCGATACTGAGTCATAGTCTTTAGGGTACGATTCGGATTGGGCACCGTAGGAGGATTTGGGTGCTGGGGGTCTAGAAGCCTTTTTTATAGAGCCTTTTTTGTGTATTCCGTAGTCTAGCCTGTCACTCGTCTCTTTTTTTATGATGAAGGTGGATGCTAACCCTAGAAGCCTATATATGAATTTTATGGTCTCAAGCTAATAATATGAGTTTATTATTTTGTGCAAGTACTACCCTTTGTCATTAATTATTGTCTGGGTTATTTGATTTCCACTTCCGCTTGCGTATGTCTTTGTGTGCTTCATATGGGTTAGCGACACGTCTTGGGATGTCGCGTTCAATACGACCATCGAAGGGGTGTCGCGAGCCCGTTGGGGTTCATGGCGTGACAAGTATACATTTGACAAATTTACCCCAAACTATTTTTTTTACCATAAAAAATTCTAAACTGGTACACCTGTGATAATTTTATCCCGAATTATTTTTTTTACCACAAAAAACCCAACAATGTTATACCTATGACAATTTTACTTCACTGATTTTTTGACCACCAAAAATCCCAAACTGGTACACTTATGATAAATTTACGCCCCATTAATTTCGGTTAAATTTTATTATCAAATTGCTAAGTTTAATGACACATAGTAGTTGACAGGTATACCGATTTGGGGTTTTACCCTTCTGTTTGTCACAAGTTTACCAATTTGTGATTCTTCGTGATATTAATCCAATTTAACGGACACTAACGGAGGGTAAATTTATCACAAAGGTACCATTTGAGGTTTTTTTTATGGTAAAAAATTAGTTCGAGGTAAAATTGTCACAAGTGTACTAGTTTAGGGTTGTTGGTGATAAAAAAAATAGTTCGGGATAAATTTATTACAGGTATACCCATTTAGGGTTTTTTGTGGTATTTACCCTATATATAATATTCTTGCACAAAAACAATTGTTTTAATTGTAATTTATTGTGCTACGCAGGCAAACTATAGACATATGAATAAAAATTGAGTATGATTTTTACATTGTTAAATAACAAGCTAAGTGATAGAAGGATAAAGTAGACGACATAAGACAAATTAGGCTCATCAGAATTTAAAGTATCTATTTACATACACAATTTGGAAATAAAACTAATCACGAATAGCTATTATCATAAATTCATAATACAAACAGTTCACCTATCAATCTGTGCTTTAATATATAGTAGAGTTGTACTGCACGAATGATAGATAAGGTAGTTTAGATATATTCTCAATGTAAAATGTTAGTCTAATCTAAAATTAATAAAACCTATTTTGATAGTTTAACTAAAACAGTAAAGTCCTGTGAGAAGTCAAAAATAATTATGTGCACTCAAAAGGATGCATAACTTCATTTATTCTCATAGCAATCATTACCTGCTGAACACTTTATTAGTAATTTTTATCATTTGCCAGTTATCTCTTATTAGTTACTAGATTATTATTAGCTGGAATGACTTCTTTTAGATCACAGGTGTTTTACCGGCAAGTTAGTAGCAACATAGTCCGGAAATTCTTTGCAACTGTTTTTGAAAGGCTCGTGCACGTTTTTGAAGGTTGAATGCATTGACCATTGGGATTTTCCATCTCTCTTGATAGTTGTCAAAATCCACATATATACCGAGAACTTAGCAAATGACCAGCTATCCCTTTAAAAAGAGCGAAGGACCAAGCCTTCAACCAAAAATAGTGTGTCTATATAGATATTGACCAACCAAAACCTTTTATTGAATGATAATTAGAACAAAATACAATGGATCATGAATTAACCAATTACTAGAAATTTATGAACCCAATTTGATAAATTTTGTTCAAATAGTCTACAGTAAATTCCAATGCCACTCCCGAATCACTCTCCACATGCATTCAATTAAGTTTTTTCCTGTTCGGAACTGAAATGGTAGTAAAAATGGGCAAGGAAACCACGGTTCAGTAAGAGACAGCCAATACTCCTATGGGATCGAGCAAGGAATAATGTACCTTTAGAAACAAGTTTGCATCAATGTAACAAGTTTGATAATCACATTAGTTGCATTTTCCCATGTAACAAGTAGAATGCTTACTCCAATGAATCGTAAATTACACACTATATCATAAACCCACGTAACAAAACCATCATATATCAAACTCAATGTCAAAAAACCCTACACTCACACTTCTTCACATGACAAAGCCCAAAAATATTGTCAGTTAAGCCTCGAAAATCACATTAGGTATGAATAAGCTCGTAACTCCAAAAATTCTGAAATTAAAGTATGTAAAACTTCAAGATGTTTGGAGAAACTTTCAAGAAGAAAGTGTTTGAAAATTCGGATCACAAAAATCTCCCCAAAAATAACAAAATAAAGGGGTACAAAGGATCCGAAATTGGGTTTTCCCAAAACAAGAGTAAAAATTTAGTTCCGATTGGAAAATCACCAAACTTAAACCATGGCCATTTCCAAGGGACTAAAATTGAGGATGTGACAGTCGCCCTCACCTGGGCGGGTGAGGGCAGCCCTCGCCGAATCTAGCGAGGGCGACCCTCGCCGGTGTTGGGCGAGGGTCGCCTTCTCCTGGGTGGGCGAGGGCAGCCTCGCCCAATGCCGGCAAGAGTCATCCTCGCCGGACGCCGGAGAAGAAAAGAAAAAAAAGGAAAAAAAAAAGAAAAAGACGAAAATACCCATGGGCTAAAGTATTGTGGGGTAAATATGTCACAAGTGGTATAGTTTGGGATTTTCGTGTCACAAAAAAAAGTTCAGGGTAAATTTGTCACAAGTGATATAGTTTGGAGTTTTCCGTGTCACAAAAAAAGTTCAGGGTAAATGTGTTACAAGTGGCATAATTTAGGGTTTTTGATGGCATTTTCCCTATTTTTTGGGGCTTGAAACATGTGAAATTTTCACAACATGTAAACACTGATACGTTACTTTCATATAATGTTTTCATAAATTTTTAATATTTGAATGACAATTTAAATTCTAACATGAAAGTTAAATTTGCTTTTGCTTTTTTAAAAAGCACAAAAAAAATAAGTCCTAAGAAAATTCAGCTGACTCGGATCATCATGATTACTTTCTCTACTTCTATTTTATTATGTGTCATTTGTGAAACCGAACTAAAGTTAGGTAAAATGGAGCTTAATGGTTGAGTCACACCATTACAAAACTGGATTCCCTCCCACTTCCCTTAACGTTAATTAAAAATGCTACTTTGCAATAAAGTAGAGCAAAAAAAAAATCATCTAATTTAATCTTTCTTTACATACTAGAGCAATATATCAACATCAACTTGCCTCAATTATTAAATTGGATGCAATCTTTTATGTATTCAATAGATTGTGAGAGCTGAAGTTAGGAATTTGGACCATAATTAAATTGGGAAGAAAGTGACATAAATTGATTATAATAGGTTAAACATGTAAATGGTACGCATGCATCTTGACAAAACAACCTAATCAAGACTTAGTTTCCTAATCATTTTTTAATTAATCTTTCATATTTATAAATATTTTTTTCCTTTTCTCATACCACCGTTCCCACAACACACGAAGTTCAATTTTTTTCTCTTTCTTTTTGAACCTTTCCTTTATCTTACTCTCCTGCCCATACACAAATTCAAGTTAGTTGTCTAGGTGAATCAATTTCGGCTTCTTCCTTTTTCTTGTTCATGGCTAGGCTAACCTTCCTCAGGCACCAAATTACATTCGTTCAACCTATGCATCGATTGTCTCCTTTTTCTACCTTTACTCATTAAACCAGGTCCTCGACGAAGCTTCGATTGAACATAAACTAATCTAGCACCAACAACAAAATGCATGCAAGAGCTCCAAGTAATACCTCAGCATCATTAGATAACATATGACCAGCAAGCCACAACCGCAATCCAGCATGAACACAAACACAAATTCGCATTGCATTTTTGCATCCACTAAACACATATTCCATTCAACTCGCAGAGAAGACATGATCCGGAGGAATTCGCTATTAGAAAAAGATATGTACAGCAAATGGGATCTGCGCTCCGATGTATTAGTCTACATGATCATTCTATGCTTCAATGAACGAACCAGCGACCATCGACAAAGTATTTTACAATTCAGCGCATCAACTTTTTCAGCTAATTTTCACAGAGTCAAGTTCATCGCCTTAGGACACCAGAAGCCTATCGAGACCGAGACAATTCGGGAATGGACTCAAAAGTGAATATCAATTTAGATACACTTAACCGATACAACTGGTACGGAGTGAATCAATCAAGCAGACAAAGATGATTTCAGTTAGATTCGAAGTCATATTTAACTTAACCTAATTTCACAGAGTCGAGTTTATCGTCTCAGGCATTTCACCAAACACTTAATGTGCACTCGATTGAATGGCACAATGCAGCAATGAGATAGCGAGAGTCACAACCCAATCAATACGAGATCATCGAGACTGAACCGCAGTTATTAACATATTCTCAGACGTGAACAATTTTCACGCTAGCAACAACAAAGCTCTCTCGGTTTCTACTTTACACGCGGAGATGGAATGATGTTTCTGAACTTCCACTCTCCATGAAAAATTGGAAAGCTCGAAGGCTCCAAGTTGTCGGAGGTTTGAAGAAATTCTCCTTGGGTTCAATAAACTCGAGTTCATCGACGGAGCGCACAGATTCGAAGCTCAAGCGCGAGAACATCGTGATTTGAAGAGCAACGGATGTGGCGAGGTAAGCGGCGGATTCCGGCGCCGATCAGCGGCGGAGAAGCTTCTGGAACACGTAGAGGATCGAGAGAGAGAGAGAGAGAGAGGGCTTCTTGGCTCCAATTCCTATGCAATTTGAGGTGCGTTTCAGTCCTCACTTTCTCCATTTGTGCGAATCCGTCTCTGCTTCGGTCACTCGCGCGATGACCTCGTCAGTTCTCACGAGAGCTCACGATCGCTGCGTCCGGACAGCATCTGGTAGCCTCTTGCTCGCTTCTTGCACAGCCCCGCCATCTCCGCTGCCTTGAATTCCGATCCGGCTCAGGTTTTGATGATCATCTCGAGGAAATTGGCGGTTTCCATGGAAGAAGACGATCCCGATTGATCTTTCATTGACTAGTATTGTTTTTTATCGTTTTGTTTTTTTATTCTCTATTTATTAATATTTTTTAAAAAAACGCATATTCGATTAGTCCGTAAAAAATTCAGATGATAGGCAACTTGATGTGCATGAAATGCATGATTAATGATTATTGGTGATGGCTAGCAGAGAACGTAAAAGCACGATAGAGGTGACCAATAAATACGATAGAAAGCTTATCTATTAATCTTTAATAGAGAATGCGAAAAAAATATAACAAAATAACTTTAGATTAGAATGATAAAGGCAACTAAAAATATGATCAAGTAGGAAGTTTAGGAAATGTTTGATTGTGCATATTGAATAGAGCTGAATTAGAAGAGGAATATGTTAGGGGATAGAAATGAGAACCAGACTTGATAAGAGAAATAAGTTGTTTTATAGTTATTGATAAAGAAAAGTTATGAATTTGAATTAAAGGATATTCAAAACTAATCGATATCATTGCAATAGGAAACATAAATAGTAAAAGATTGTGTCCAAACTGTCTATGCCAGAAAAATTGAGGGGTATGTCTGTCATTTTGACCCCGCATGGAATCCTTTTGGTATTTATGAGATAGGAGTGAAATGCATAAAATGCCTAAATATAGGATTGTACATTGCATAAATGTGCAAGTTCTAGTATTGCTTACTGGGTGAAGAGATTTTTTTAGGCAATTCTTATTTATTTAGAGAATAGGCAAAGATAAAGAAAGAAAGAAATTATGCAGAAGTATTTATTCATAGGAAGCATATATATATATATATATATATATATATATAGATATATATTCGAGAGATCAACAATGAGAGTGAACTTCCTTAGTCAAAATGCAATTTTATAGGAAAATAATAGCAACAATGTCACGTGATGATACGAAGAAGAGTTTCAAACCGAGAGGTATAATGTTGGCATGTAAATAAAGAAGGAAGAAATCGAGAACAGAAAAAGAAGTAAAAAAAAAAGAAAGAAAGAAAGAACAAAGAGGTTCGTGCAAGTGAACATTGTGTGGGGCTAGAACGGTGAGAAGAGTAGGACAAGAGAGAGAGGGTCGAGAAAAAAAAAAAAAAAAGATAAAGAAAAAGCCAGGGAGGTCTGAAGAGGTGAGAAATTAACTCGTTGTATATATGAGGTGAGGGGCTAAAAAGGAAAAACGAAAAAAAAAAAAAAAGGCTAATATTACCAAAAATCTCAACTGTAAATTAATGTTTGGTACACACATGCTACATTTATGCCAAATTGATTTTTATGTTACAAAAAATCCTAAAATGGAATACACGTGCCATATTTACCCCAAAGATTGAGATTTTTTGTGATACGCAATCCAGATTGGAGTAAATGCGGCATGGTTATACCATTTTGAAATTTTTTGCGACACGAAAATCAATATAGGGTAAATGTGGCTTGGGATACCAATTTGGGATTTTTTGTGACACGAAAATTAATTTATAGTATGCGTGGCACGAATATACTAGTTAAAAATTTTGGTGATATTAACCCAAAAAAAGAAAGAAAATTGTGCCTAGTTTGTTTCTCTTCTGCAAGTAACAAGATCTAAAATTTCCTTGTGGATTGGTATTGGCCGAACATTCGTTGTATGTTTTGTGTTGACAACATGGGAGCATCCACACGTCATATATGCTTAAGACAATTTCCATGAAAGTCCAAGGTCAAAGAGGAAGATTTCTAGCCAAGTCGTTCTCATTTTCTTCATAGCAACCGTAAGATAATCTGAATTCTCACGTCATTGCATTAAGATTTGTTCTTGAGGTAGGGAAACTTCGAGTGGATCTAACGTGCCTTCCCCCCTCCTCTAAATGCGTAGCCGTTTAGGACGCCTGATCCAATATTTTTGCATATTTCTATCACACGTTCTGTTGTCATCGGAAGTAAAATGCCTTAGGATGAAGGGCTACGTTTTAAAAGTTCGATCCATAATATTACGTCCTCTTGCTTGTATGATTTGAGTCGCATCCAATCCCTTCCCGTCGAGAGGTCATCGTGTTAGCACTATTATATAATCGAATTTCATGGGCTGACATTTCTTTTGCAACAAAGTCGCCGGAACTGCTCGTTTCAAGCGACATTTCTGCTACCATGATCTTCGAGGGCCATTAATTTCTGATTCATTTTGTTTATTTTAGTAATGTCCAGCATGCATTTAGGATGGATAATTAATGGTTATAAATAAAATTAATGATAAAAGAGGAGCATGTTTATTCCACATGGTTATCGTATTCAGGATCATTACACCATATCATCGCACATAGATTTAGGTTACGAGTTGCTAGATGTGCCATCTACATGTTTAAAAGTCTTTTTTTATAATAATATTACAAAGCATATAAAACACATTCGTGAAATTTGGGGCTTAATCCGACTTAGGCATTTTGCGAGAATTTGCATTCCATATATTAGGGTAATCTCATGCCTAGCTTAGGGTACCATTCATGGGGTTCCTATCCTGGGGAGTAATAACGAGGCTTTACTTAATTTTGCTCCAATGGCTCAGGTTCTGTATTTTTCCGTACATCATTTACTTTTTTTTTCAATGTTGCGTAATTATGTTGTTATGTGATTAAGTGATTGATGGTTATAATTGCACAATTTTGCGAATGCATGATCATTTAGATGGGTGCGCTAGAGATTAAAAATGGATAAGATCGCATGATTAAACGTTTACAAAATAATGGAAAAAGGTACCAAAATTGGGCGCTCAATATATTTTAGCGCAAACAAGTAACCGTTCCTAAATCTCTAGTTTGTGAAAGTGAAGTGATCTCCCAAGTTTCACTTGACTTCTAACTAGCCTCAAATAAGTTAGTGGCGACTCCTAAAAAAAGAATAAAACTTGCATAATCAACTGAGTCAATCAAAATCGCAATTGGTAGGGTTTGGGAAAACCTAAACCAATTGTGAGTGTCACCTTATAAGAGGAACCATCCACGCTCCCTTAGCGATCCGTTCGCTCACCTCGAGGTGGCACTACGCCCTTGACAAGGCCTAAAAATATTATCGGCTATGGTTAAGCTCCAAAAATCACATCAATTATGAATAAACCCTATAAATAATGTTGGTTGTGATTAGGCCTCAAAATAATATTGGTCCGTGTGCCCACACACACACAAAATATATATATATAGCATTTCAATCTAAAATATTTCCAGAAAATATTCATGAGAGGCTCAAAAGTAGCTTATGCTTAATCAAGTTTTCCAAAATAGCATGCCATAGAATAATATTTATTTATATACCTTAAAATTGCATGCCATGTCACATCACAATATAGCTTGTTCTCGGTAAATAATGTCATGAAATTTTTACAAAAAATGGAAAGTGGTAGAAATTATTTACCGCGATAAATTGCTAATTCAAACCGCACAACACAATCTCAGATTTCCCTCGTCCCTAAACAACAGCCAAATGCACTTGGGCTGAAAAGCCCAATCAGACCAAAATTATGCAAATGCCCTCCGAGACTTGATTTCATGTCCATGGCCCTGACACGCACCACATGACCCAACAAAATATTTAACTCTGTGAGTCATCTAAAATAATCATTCTTTGGGGAAAATAGCTTATATTATTTTTCATAAAATCGAAGCAAATTAGATATTTTCAATATTGCGCTCGCTAACCTTTTTTCTTCAATAATTGCACCGAACTTTTCAAAGGAGTTAGAATTTTCCACTATCGATATCTATATTTGAACTAACTGGATCGAGTTGAAAATTTTTGGATGTCTAGAAACCATGTTCCATGATTTGCACAATTTTCACAATTTCTGAGTAATAATAGAAATTTCTATATTTTCAAAAATCATGAAAATTTCACCTAACATAGTAGTCTCTGCGTTTGAGTTTAAGGAGAAAATAGTGTCGCAATATGACTATTGGATGGACCGCATGAGCTGCCGGAAGGAATTGCACTGGTGAAAACCCAAATTACAAGAGGTGCCGGCTTTGTGCTCTCAACTCTCACTCTACGGATAATCGAATCAAGTGGCTTTTGTGTCGTTGGAAAGACCTCATGCGATACTACAGTTTCGTAACAAGGATCGACCCTGAAAGTAATCCAAATAGATTGTGTTTATGCAAGAAAGTTGCACTTTTACCAGCTTGCGACTGATACTTTGGAAGGTTTAATTTCTAGACGAAACGTGGATATCACGCAATGCCAAATCACAATGGTTCGAGGTCAAAGGAAATATCAGTTCAAACTTCAAACCATGGACGTCACCATTTAGAGTGGTTTTCCAGCGATGAAGGACACTCCCCGCAAAGCCTTGGGCCTCTGGCGTCACGGTCCTCTCTGCCTCTTGCCTCTCTCTTTGGTTTTGGGTGATAATGGCAAATGCCAATCTTACGAGGATAAGAAGGCAACAAGCCAAGCTATGCAAGACAAGTTTCATAATTATCTCCCAAAATCACTTCTTGCCTTCTCAAAAAAATCCAAATGTTTAATCTTTTTCTTGTTTTTCAATATTACAAAATTCTCTTTTTGGTTTGGAATATTAAAATCTACCCCCTAAGAGAATTTCATCATAAAAAATTGCCATATTTGAACTTTTGATTGAGTGCGGATACTTTGTTTCGTATCTTTCTCAAGTTCCAAATCACTTCTCCTCCGATGTGATTTTGTCATTGCACCTTCACTTCACACAAGGTATTAGCTTTTGGTCCAGATATGTATGTTTTTGGTAAGATTGGTTTGAGGATTCGTCCTTCTCTCTCTCCCTTTTTCTTGAGTGGAAATTAGAGTGTGACAATTGGGCTATGTGATAAGGGGGAAGGACCAAGATGAAGAATGAGATTGATGGTCATGATTTAGTCTCAGAGGACCCAAAACTTTTTACCGAGATCACATTTGCTTCGGTTGCTAAAGCCGATCTATTGATCTTTACAATTTTTGTATCATCATACTGGAATCGGCTAAAAGAAAGCCCATCTATTAATGAGCAAAAATTAAATTAGTCAACATTTGATTATTAATTTCTAGAGTTTTAAAAGCGCATGGTCTCCAACGCAGGACGGGGGAAGAAGACGGACGTGGCACAAGAAAACAAGAAAGAAAACAAAAAGTCGTGGACCCAAGTTTAGGTCTAAGTGAATAGCCGTGGGACCCAATACATCGTCTACACAATGACCAAACCAGTTTGGCCACGTACCAACAGTATCTCTGCCCCAAAAGGCGATCGCGGCCCCACCTGAAAAAATGAAGGGTTTGCCCTTGGAGACGCAATTTGCCTTCACATCTTGGTGCCCCCGTTCTCCTTTTGCTTCTGGGGCCCCGGGAACTGTCAAGATGGAAAACAAGTTGCTGCTACATAAATATCGACGTCACTTTTAACGCCAGCATTTTCATTGCCCTTGCAAGCTTGCTAGACTATTCAACACTAGAAGCACGAAAAGTCTTTAGACAAACCAATCGCGGCCCTCGAACCCCACCCATCTCATTTATTATGCGTGTGGCTGAAAATAATGAATGAGGTGGGTGCCTATATTAAGTTTTCTGTAATAAATGAGGTGGGTGGCATTGGTGAGTGACAATTGACATATTAATATTTTGGCCGGGCCGGTCACGTGGCATTTATTAAAGCTTTGTACACGTGGACCCTAATACTAGGGCTCATTGAAAAGCGTGCCTCCCCACTATACTCATCCTCCCTGTCTTTGCACTGGTCGTCCAATCCAAGCTTTGCCACATGTGAACAGGATGCCCACCCCGAATTGCTATCTCGGCCCTCGCTAGAAAGTTGCTTTTGCGAAGGACTTACTAACATACTTGTATTCTGTAACTTTCTTGGGTTTTTAATTTAATTTGAGGAGCTGATATCTGCATATCGTTCTTTCTTTTGCTCAGATGCTCTTTACAATAATGATGTGCAAAAAATAAAGGGCATGTGTTAAGCAAAAACATCCAATTTGTTACTTTTCCTCCACAACATAAAATTATAAAAAAGATCATACACGAAAGCATGAGACAAAACACATCCTATGAAATTTGTGTGACTAAGAAGTGCTAAACATCTGCAAACAAAAAGTCGGGCTTCAAAGAACAGTGCAAAGATATACATCTACTGGTGTGTGTATTGACAGAGGAATTTTATATCTTTAGAGAGACGAAGTTCATTTGGATTACATGTTCAGCAACAGGTTGGTTTTGTGGGAACTGGCGAATCATCTTCACCACCTGCTGGTTGATTCTTTAGGGTGCATTTGTTTTGTGAAAAATGAGTGATTTAGAAAATATTTTCCAAAAAATAATCATTTGTTTCACTTACAAAAATAAATAGATGGAAATTTTTTTTTATCCCTTACGAAAATAGTTAGGCATAAATTATTATCGATGATGAAAATATTTTCTTTTGACTAATTTTTCTAAATAATATAAGCAATCATTTTTCTAAAAATGTTTTCTAAATCACTCATTTTTCAGAAAACGAACACACCTAAGACCCCCAATTTTTCAAGGATGTTAACATATTCTTTGCGTATTCTAGCCATCCCTCAAGAATCCATACCACTATCTGTTGTTAGGCCTTGGAAATGTGTTCTTAGTAGTGACGAGGTATGCTACGGTCTTGCAAGTACTATTAGAAAACATCTACAAGGAAATTTGACAAAAAATTGATTGTTTATATTGAATAGAGCTAAATTAGAAGAATAATGTGTTAGGAGATAGAAATAAGAGTCAGACTCGAAAGATAAGACAAATGACTTATCTTATCATAATTGTTAAAGAAGAGTTATAAATTTGAACTAAAGGATATTCCTTACTAATCGAGATGTTTGCAATAGGAAATTGAAATAATAAAAGATTTTGTACAAATTGTACATCCTAGAAAAAACTGTGGGTATGTCCATTGTTTTGCCCTTACATGGGAATCCTTTCGAAATTTATGAAAAAGGAGTAACATGCATAAAATGTCTAAATATGTTTTTTTTTACATTACATAAATGTGCAAGTTTTGGCAGTGCCTAGTATTGGAAGAGAGATCTTTAAGGCAGTTTTCTTTATTTATTTAGAGAATATGAAAAAACAAAGAAGAAAGAAATAATGTAGAAGCATTTTATGCATAGGAAGAAAATTAGTTTGAGAGATTGGCAAGGGGAGTGAACTTCCTTAATCAAACTGTAATGTTCTAGTAAAATAATAGCAATAATGTCAACTGACGATATGAAGGAGAGTTTTGAATTGAGAGGTGTAGTGTTGGCAATGAAATGTTAACAAATCCATTACGTTACATACGCACAAGTCGCACATATATGTATTAGTTACTAATTAATCGCAGCTCAAATCTTAGCATGCTCGAATCAAAGCAAACTAATAGTCCCTAGGTTTATGAAGTAAATCCTGTTACCAACTTTGTCATACCTCAAATCATCCCAAGAAATTAGACAACGACCTCCGTCATATCAGGAAAAATAATAATAATGTAGAACGAAGCCTTGGGAAAAAAATGAAGTGTTTGTCCTTCGAGACGCAATTTGCTTTCACAACTTGGTCCTCCTATTCTCCTTTGGCTTCTGGGCCCCAGAAACTGTTGGATAAAACCAATTTGCTAAAGAAATATCTCCGTTACTTTCTACGCCAGCATTTTCCTTGCCCTTGCAAGCATGCTAGTCTATTAAACACTAGAAGCATGAAAAGTCTTTAGTCAAACCCAACCTCGGTGGGTCCCATATGCATTATCGACGCACGAAAAGTCTTTGGACAAAACCAACCTCGGTGGGTGGTAAAGACTTTGGCTTCTATTATGTGTGGCTGAGGAGAATTCTCATCTTCAACATAGACTTGCGATGCGTGACCTGAAAAGTCTCTAGCCTTAGAACCACTGGACTAATTATCTTTCAATTCGCAGAGAGAGAGAGAAAGAGGGACAGGGAGAACAAAAATGGCGGAAGCTGTCATCGAAAACATTGCTGAAGAGATCATTGCTAAGCTAATATCTATTATATAATATATATTATATATAATGAGAAAGTAAGATAGAAAGGAGCTTAATGATCGAGCTATATTCACTACAAAACTTCATTCCTTCCCACTTTCCTTAACATTAATTAGACATATTGCTTTAGATATTTTTTTAAAATATATACATATATACATAGGTTTTGTTATTGGTATTTGTCATTTAAATATCTTTTTATTACCTATTATTATCGTGCACATATATTATCTTTAAGGGTTTTCTCTTTTTGCAATAAATGGGGTGGGTGTCTCTATAAAGTTTTATGTAATAAATGAGGTGGTAGGCCATTTACGAGTGATGGTTGATTGATTTATATTTGATTTTTAATATCTAAAGTTCCAAAACTACCTGGTCTTTCTATCTCTAAAATACAAAGGAGGAGGAAGGAGACAGAAGTGGCGTAGAACCCAAAAATACTTTTGCCAAGGACTTTGTATTATACTTGCTTTGTGCAACTTTTTTGGTTTTTTTATGTATTTATTTATTTAAATAGTTGATATATGCAATATCGTTTCTTTCTTTTACTTAGACGCGTGCAAAAAGCGAGGACATGTGTTCAACAGAAGTATACGGCTTTTTTACTTTCCACAGTAACAAAATTTATAAAAAAAATTATATGCAAAAATACATACTAATATTTATATAATACGAAAGTTGTGCGACTAAGAAATGCACAACACTTGCGGTGCTTTAAATAACATCGCAAACATATACACATCTATGGGATATCTCGACAAAGTAAACTTACCCACTAGCCAAGAGTATCTTTGGATTAGGTGATGTTGGTTTTGGGCTGCAATTTTGGCAACCCGTTGGTTTTGCAGAACTGGCGAATCACCTTTGCCACCTGCTTGTTGACCAGTTGCTCAAAACTGTTCGCTGGGCCTTCTCATGATTCTCTTGTTTCCGTAAAGCAAAACGATGACACACAGAGTCAAAAGGCATGAAAAGAAAAAATGCACCAGAGAGACATCATACATGGATGAATGGCAATGTTGCCATAGTTGAAGTGATTGTCGCAAAACATATTGTCAATAAAAAAGAAAAGGAGAATTACATCTTTTTGGAAGAGTTGCAAGGAAGAGTATCACATCCTTTACGGAATATAATGACCTTTAATATGCAGTATGTAAAATCTCCATTATATTCTCATCTAATATAAATAATATTATGTTTGATAATAGACATGATTTCAATTGACCAAACATTGTTGGAGGATTGGCTTTTGATTTCATGTAATGGGCTATCTAATTTATTTAGACGAAAGGAACTTTACGTTTCATGATGGTCCTTCCCTTCCGCTAATTGAGGGATTAGCCTTATAATGTTTGTTGTAACATTTTTTTTAAGGGTGAGCAACCAGGTCGGTTAAATTCGGAACCGAACTGGACTCGTCCAATTCTACACTGGTTCACACGAGTTCTGGTCAACTCTCGTGTAAACCCCCCCTCCCCTCTTCTTTGTTTTTGGAACAGTTCAAAACAATGCTAAATCTTTTATATTTAAGACCCTTACTACTTTCTTTTAATTCTCACTCTCGTAGCTAGCCTCACTCCTAGACTCTCTAGTCTCCCGACTTTCCCCCAATAATGCCCTTGATCTCTTTCTCTCTCTCTGGAGTCTTGCCCACGCCGTCTCATCTCATCTCTCTCTCTTGGTCTTGCTGATCCCATCTCCTGTCCTCCTCTCTTGATCTCGTCGATTGTGGCGTCGCCTTTGTTGGTCGGCTGTCGATCAGCCCACTATTAGCCAGGTTTGTTCTTTCTTATAGCAACTAATCAGTGAGCTTTTGTGAAGATGAATAGCCTGAGCACAGTACGCCGTGTTTTCCTTTTTCTTTGGCAAAATTCCAAGAAAGCAAGGAAAAATAGGAAATTTGAAGTAATACGAATGACAGAAAAACAATTACCACCAAAGAATTTCTGTGCTCACTACAAAAATAATTTTGTTTTGGCCATGAACTAAGAACTGCTCAGGCAGTAAACTCATCCTGCAATTGGGCCTTCGCAAAATGAAAAATGAAACATAAAAAAAGTAGACTGGTTCGAGGTCGGTTCGGCTAAGCTCTGATGCCAACTTTGTCATACATCAAATCCAACCCAAAAATTTAGAGAATGACTGGCCATCCTTTGGAAAAAATAAAGAACGAAGCCTTAAACTAATAATAGTAATTTTAAACAAATATATTAACTCGGCAAAACCTTTCATTGAATGATAATTATGACAAAATCCAGTAAATCATGAATTAACCAAAATCTGAAAATTCTTTAACCCTCTCCGAATTGCTCTTAACGAGATTAATGCAATTTTTGACAATTTGGGAGAGTCCCTATCCAATCAAAGTTGAGTTGTGGAATGGTTTTTTAAACTGTTTTGAGATAATCCTGAAAAAAATAGATGAAAAACGTCAGCTTCTTTTGAAAAAGATTGATATATGGGGAAAGTCAATTTCATCAGGAAATTATGCACCAATAACTACACCTGGATTTAATTCTTAATAACAGCTTACAATTAGGCTTGATTTTGACAAACCAATCGCGGACCTCAGACCCGACGTTCGTGGGTCCCATATGCATTATTGATTTAGGTTTGCCTGGATGATGAGGATTCCTATCTTCAACAACTCGAGTTGGTCAAAGAAGTTAAAAATTAGATTTGTCAGGATTTTGATTTGCCAGTCTTACGTGAGCGTCAACATAAACTTCTTATACATGTTCAGAGAAGCCTATAGCCTTGCAATGACTGTACTATTATCTTTTGATCCGCAGAGAGACAAAGAAACAGAGATACATAGAACAAACATGGCGGAAGCTGTGATCCTCAGCATTACTAGAAAGATCATTGATTATCTGATTCCTCAGGCACTAGACAAGGTTGGAAAGTTATGGGGGGTCAAGCATGAACTCGAGCTGCTCAAGGACATTGTCTCCATGCTTCAGCCTATTCTAGACCATGCAGAAGAGCAATACCCCCATAATCCCCAAATCCAAGTTTGGGTTGACAAACTGAAAGACGCTTTCTATGATGCGCAGGACGTGCTTGAAGAATTCAATATAGAAGCCATGCGACGAGAACTGAGGGGCCACAATGAAATGATGAAGGAGGTAAGGACATTTTTCTCAAGTTCAAACCAGCTTGCTTTTAAATTGAAGATGAGTGACAAAGTAAGAGCAGTGAGGGAGAGAATGCAAGCCATTAAGGCTGAAAAGAAATTTTATCTGGAAAAGCGCCCCCGTGGATTCGCGAGTAGAGAGGGAGTGGAGGAAGAGAAAAGAGATGCGTTCATTTATATGTGAGAGAGATATTACAGGGAGGGATGATGATAAGAAGAGGGTTATGAAATTTTTACAGAATTTAGACGTGAAAGAGAACATTTCCATCCTTCCAATAGTTGGTATTGGCGGGCTTGGGAAAACGACTCTTGCTAAATCTGTGTATGAAGATAGTAAATTTGACTTGAAAATGTGGGTTTGTGTCTCTGATGACTTTGATATGAAAAAAATAATGAAAGACATTATAGCTTGTGCAAAGGAGAAAGAATCAACAGAGGTTGCAATGGAACGGTTGCCAAGTGAACTGAGGGCAGCAATTGATGGAAAGAGATATCTATTAGTTTTAGATGATTTGTGGAATGCAGAGCGAGAAACATGGATGAGCTTGAAAACTTTATTGGTCGGAGGTGCTAGAGGGAGCAAGATCCTTATAACTACACGTCTTCCTTCGGTTGCGAAGATCACTGGTGCTCCGCCTTATCTCCTCGAGGGCTTATCTGAAAGTGCATCTCTTGATTTATTACTACAAATGGCTGATCGAAAAATAGAGGAGATACAAGAATCTGACATGCTAGCCATTGGCAAAGAGATAGTTAGAAAGTGCTCTGGGGTCCCATTGGTTGTTCGAATTGTCGGCAATTTACTATTCTTTAAAAAAGTAAACATGAATGGTCACAATTCAAAGATAATGAGCTTCCGGATGTGTTTCAAAGGGAAGACAGCATAAAATCAGTTCTTAAACTTAGTTATGACCATCTTCCTTCACATTTGAAACAATGCTTCATGTTATGTTCGTTGTTTCCTAAGGATTATGAGATAAAGAAGCAAACTTTGGTCAATCTTTGGATGGCAGAAGGATTTATCCAACCATCAAATAGAAGTCAGCATTTAGAAGATATTGCTCATGGATATTTCTTGGATCTACTATGGAATAACTTCTTTCAAGATTATCAGGAAGATAATGGAACTTGCAAGATGCATGATTTGATGCATGATCTAGCCTGCTTGGTTGGACGGATCGAGTGTTGGGTGGCATGGGATGGCACAAAATCCATATATGAAAGAGCTCGTCATTTGTCTCATCGTTTAAATTCCAATTTGATGGGTGAACTTCGAGTCTCACACTTGAAAGCAAGTCCCCTGAGAACATTTTTGACTGTCGCTGAATATGGCGAAATTGTATTGAGAAGACCAACAAGTGAAGCGGATCTATGCCAACTCATTCAAAGTTTCAAAAAGTTACGCATCTTGGATCTACATGTCACATCTCTTGAGAAGGTGCCAAGATCCATTTGTAAGTTGAAGTATCTCACGTTATCTTGACCTCTCTGGAAATGAAAAACTCAAAAGGCTTCCTAACTCCATTACGAGATTGCAGAATTTACAAACGCTTAATCTCTACTGTTGTTATGCCCTTGAAGAATTGCCAAGGGGTATAAGAAAGTTAGTCAGCCTTCGAAATCTATACATAGATTCTTGTGGGAAACTTGGTTATGTGCCACAAGGACTAGGGCAATTGAGTTCTTTGCATACGCTAACGCGCTTCATTTTGCCCAAAGATAAAGCTCTTGCTAAGGATTGTTGCGGACTTGGGGAGCTAAAAGGGCTTAATGACATACGGGGAAGCCTTTGCATTGAGAATTTGGGAAGTGTAACAGATGCAGTAGCAGAACCTAAGACTGCAAACTTGATAGGGAAGCATTCTCTGGAATCTTTGGAACTTATATGGGGTGATTTCGATACTAATGATGCAGTAATTGGGAATAGAGATGAAGTGCTATTAGATGGACTGAGGCCGCACTCAAATTTGCAGAAGTTGACGATCAATGGATATAAAGGTGAGAGCTTTCCAAAGTGGATGATGGATAATCTTGTGTCTTCTTTGCCAAAATTAGTTGAGGTATGCTTCTACAGTTGTGGAAGATGTAAACATCTCCCTCCACTGGGCCAACTGCCTCACCTCAAGTCTTTAGAGATTTCGGGGGCTGACTGAATTGGAATACATCGAGTCAGACCATTCATCCACTTCAGTGGCATCATTTCCTAGTCTATTGAAATTAGATATCCATAGTTGTGAAAAATTGAAAGCTGTCCCACCAACTCCGCATCTTGAGCGATTAAGACTGATTAGGGCCCACCCAACGTTAATAAATAACATATTTGGCCTTAATAAGTTGAAGAGCCTGGTAATCGAGGACATGGAGTTTTTAGAATGTGTGCCGGAGGAGTGCTGGAAAAGCCTCACCTCCCTTGAATCTCTTAGCATCAGTGTTTGTCCTGGGTTAACTTCCCTCTCAAAAGCACCACCACCACTGCTAGGTACGCGGCATCAATCCAACGAGGTGGATCTCGATTCTTCGGATTCTAAGGAGCTGGATTTATCCAATTACAACGAAACCAGCGGCGGCAAAGACATCTTGGAACTTCGCAGTCTCCGCTCCGTGTGCATCGAATCTCTTCCAAAACTAGCATCTCTCCCACAATGGCTTCTCCAGCTCAGCAATCTCGAGGATCTCTCTATTCGGTTTTGTTCGGAGCTGGATTTATGCAACAACAACAATAACCTCATCTTGGATCTCCATGGAGGACTTCAGAGATCTCCGCTCCGTGAATCTCTTTCACGTCCCAAAACTGGCGTCTCTCCCGCAGGGGCTTCTACAGGCCAGAAATCTCGAGCGTCTCACAATTTGGGGTTGCTCCAATTTGAAGGAATTACCAGGAGCAGATCGAGACCCTTCAATCACTTCGAGAGCTCCGAATCTGGTCTTGCCCCTTGCTGACATCATTACCCGAAGGAATGCGAAGGCTTGCGTCCCTTACTCACCTAAGAATCTATAATTGCCCAGAATTGGAGAGGAGGTGCAAGACAGATGGAGGCGAGGACTGGGACAAGATCGCTCATATCCCCCACAAACAACTTGGATGGTGGTAGATCGAGCCCTAATTTTCTCTAATCAAGGTACGTGGGACCTTTTTTTCCCCAGATTTTTACATGAATAATAGTTTCTCGAATATGGTGTTTCGATACTTGATTCGATTTTGGGGGGATATGGACTGATTGGTGAAAGGTTTGGGGCCTGGGCGTATCCCCTTGGATGCTTGATTCGATTGGGGATTAGGGTGTGTGGGAACATCGCTTTATTCCCAGAAGCGTGAGAGAAAAAACACAGAGAAAAATTTCACACCCTTTCTCATCCAACTCCGAGCTCATTGAATCTGGCTCGTGACTCATGCTGCAGATATGGTGTACAATCTGCTCATTTGATTTCCACATGGAGCGGAGTTGCCTGCACGGTCTGATGATTCTGGGAGGACTCTCATACATGAAGCGATGTTATTGTTAGCATTTGAGAGCAATGTTGTGTAAACTAAAAGCTGCGAATTGTTTTGCATTATAGTAGAGTTTCCAAGGTCTCTCTGTGAAGAGTTGGAAAAGAAACGCAATGGTGGGGAGAGAGAGAGAGAGAGAGAGAGAGAAGGGAAACACACATTCTTGTCTTACCCTCCAGCCATTCTGCAGAGATTCTCAGGTAAATCCTCTGCCAATTTTGAGCACCATCTTAAACAATTGAGTAAATGTTTGAAATTAGAAGAGGCCTTATGACAATTGGACTGGAAGTCTAATCTATTACTTCTCCATTTTGATCACTGCAAGGTTGTCCTATTCATTTTGTTTGGTTGACAATTGGCATGTTCTTCATCTCTTGTTCAAAACAATGTTTGCAAAAGAAATGTGTGCTGTGCAAGGTAGAATGAATGAACATAGCAGTAGTCATTGTTGTTGTTTCTTTTGATGACCAAATCAATCACTACCAATGTTAAGTCTATATTGTGGACCTCGTGTGGAATTGGTTTCTCTTGGCTCAGATTTTTCTTGTTTGGTGACTTCAATTGGTCATACTGATTATTGCTATGTTCGGTAGTCTTACTCTGCCATGGCGATATCTGATGGATATTTTCGCCAAAGCCGTTGGCAAGGGTAATTTGCAATTATGCGAAGTTTGTGAAAGAAGAAAGTACTTCAATGTGATTGCCCTTTCATTGTGAGAGGAAAGAATTAGGTGCATTGTCAAGATTCACAAGTTGATCATCCATTAGATTTAATGAAATATCATAATAACATGTTTGTTGATTGATCCTTGGTAAGTTGGAATTTCATTAACCTCTTAGACTGTTGCACTCTACAGTATCCTTCCTTCAACTATGTAAGTGCCCTTACTTTTTTTATTTGTTCTCAAGCTCTCTTTTGGAAATGAGGTCTGAGAATAACCTTGAAATGGTTCTAAAAGTATAAGTGTAGTTATGCCACTGTTTTTAGTTTACTTTCAAAGGAGAATGTGGTAGTGTCCTTAGGGTAATTGATAAAACTCGCTATTTATGCTCCAAAATGTAAGTTTTTCCTATTTGAAACTAGTCTTCAAAAAGAGGTTTTCTACTTTTTGGCGCTAGCACTTGCTAAAGAGACCCTTTCTTCGAAGTACCAGCCCATATTTTTATCTTTTCAAAACTAATTTCTCATGCATACCAGAAGGACAAGTCATACAAACAGAGCTTGTCGTTTGAACTATCTTCCATGGGAGTAAGCTTCCAGGATTTTTGGTTCAATAGATATGTCTATTACACACACTGCTTTAATTTTCAGACTAGGTAGAAATGGCGCAGATTTTGGCACCAACTACACAATGCCAGATAAGGATCACAAAGGAATCACAAAGCATTAGTCCCATGACAGCAAACACATGGATTTCTCTCTTGCTAAAACAGAAGAAGAGTGGAAACACCAAGAGCTTTTCTAAGTTCAGGGTGTATGCTTTGAAGTTTGAGAACACTGCTATTACAGGCTTGAGAGTCTTCTCAACTTGAACGTCACGCCCTACACCGATCTGATAGTTGCAAATCACATTTGATATGTTCTAATGCCTAATCTGTACTGAGATTAGAAGTTAGAATTTTTCTTCAATCTACCATCAGAATAAATATGTCATATGTTTTATACACATTCAACAAGTGACAACTTTTTTATTGTTTTTCAATTTCTACACTAGCAAATCTTGTTCAACGTTTTGACGTGAGTCTAACTATGAGACAGGATCGGAGGTTCTGGCATTGATATGGGCAGCAAATTAAGGGTATGAATGGTGACAATAAAATATATTGCCATCTTGCCTGTTTTAAAAAAAAAAAAAAAACTGAATTGTCGCCATCAACACCGGCTTCTATCGTGCAAGAGGGAGATTATATATGGTGTTCGAGATACATTCTCGAGGTGAAATTACAGTTACTTGCTCAAGAAAATAAGCGAATGCCATTAACGGCAAAGAGAATAAATGCATACAGACATGTCTTATAGTTTTCAATACTTAATTGTTTATGTTGCTTATATAGCATAGAATAATTGAGCAAGCTGGTGTTTTCCTCATGTTAGATCCGAAGTCAATGGAGGTTGTTGACTTCACTATCACCATTTACGCAACATATTATCCCGAAGTTGATAAAAATATTCTCTTCCTTCTCGGGGTGAATAGAATGGTGCAGGATGCCACACTAACTATAGGTTCACACCATATAAATAACATGAACTTGATTTAGTACTTCTTTTCATTGAAGGACTTTAAGAGTGTTTTTTCCCGTGATTTTTGCAGTACCAAAAGCATGAGTCAGAGGGAGGCTTTGAAATGATAAAGCAGGCAATTCTGAATCTCTCACTTCGCCACGAGGAGCGCATTAGCACCTACGAAGAAGGAAATGAGAGAAGGTTGATAGGAAAGGATGAAACAGCCAACATCGACACATTTTCTAGGGTAATGCTCAGAAGAAGCATACCAGTTGCGAGTCAAATTCGAAGATTGCCCATTAAATTGAACTCAAATTTTGTTATGATGCCTGAATTATTTGGATTCTGTTATGCACGGACTTGCCAACAGTGGTTGCTCAATCTTTGTGGGCCGTGACAATGAGAAGCCAGGAAAAGGTACCATAACAATGACCACACTAGTCCCTTTTTGTGCTCTGTCCGAGTATCAATTGGAGACCCTTAACTTTCACGGATGATCAAGAAAAGCTACCATAAAAAATAGTGCATAGAAAGTACTTATTGTTGTTTTTGGTCTCAGTTGATTCTATGATTGTTACTATGAAAGAAATTTTAACTGTTAAACACTCATAAAGCATTCTCCAGTTATGCTTCCTAAACAATTGTGAATCTTCACATCAGTCCTTACTAATACAATATTTACGGAACTTTATTGAAGTTAAGACTTGGACATGTAAGTTCTTTTAGTGTCTCAAAAAACTTTATGGAATGCTTCATTATTTCTGAATATAGATAAAACATAGAAAGTTCACCTTTCTTGCTCAGTTAATTAATGGCTTAAAATGATATGCAGGTTACTTGGAAGACGCCCTGCCTCAAACATCAACCCATACGTTGTGACCTCGTTACTTGCTGAAACTACAATTTTATGGGAGCCCGCCCTTGAAGCTAAAGCTCTTGCTGCTCAGATGCCAGCATTGGCTGTCTAAAATTCAAGTCGCTATTTGAAAAGGCCAAATGCGTTTATCAAATCGGTGAGGATCTACAAGTTGAGAGACTGAAATTGAGAGAAGATCTCATGTAAATACTTCCTAGAGAAATAAAATTAGGTGTCCAAGCTCACACCTGGTCTCTTTTACATTGGTTTCATCCTACGTTCGAAAGTAATCTAAATGTTTTAGGCATCCGAGTTCACCATTACCCTTTAGCGTCATGGACATCTTCCTGTGTTCAAATTTTTAGTTACTTCAATATTTCAGCGCAACTCATCCAAATTTTCAGTGTCCGGTTAAGGGAAGAAACTGCAAAGTTTTCTATAGGTCATATATTTATGAAATTGCTGGTAAATTTCTAATAAGGTTGATAAAAAAAATACTTTGACATTGAAAGAAAAATTCGCGAAAATAATGAGAATTCTGTTCTCTTTGCATGATTTCAGTAGGTTTCGGTTGAAGTGTATCAAGCCTAGTTAAGAGTATACAACTGAAAAGAAAATGTAACTTGAATTTAACCGGGGGAGATTATGATTTATTCTTGATCTATAATTTTCACAAAGCACTAGGCATGTGCAGATCTCAAATAATATTCAAGCTCAGGTTTCAAGTCGAGGCATCAGGAAACAATGTTAACATATCACACCATACCAAAATTTTCCTAAAAAATTTTCTAGGGTGTCATATATGATATGAACATCGACTCTATGAAGCACTCGATCAGGCAAATCTCAATTCATGCATTTCTGGATCATGTCTCATTACAGGTGTTGTACATCAGCTTTAGCCTCGATAGTCTAAGCTACATATCAATGGCAGTCTGAGCCACTTATCTTCCCACAAGCAAGTTCAACTCTAAGCTAGCTATATACGCCACTTGGTCCCTTGGCCAAATATTCTTTCATGGTTTCTCCTAGTGAGAGTAGCCTAACTTGCTATAACAAGAAGCAGCTCATTTGTGTTGCCATAAGGACAAATCTCTCTGCTAGCACAGTTGTGATTGCCCTAGATTTCCCCCTATTTCTAAGTGCTAATGGACAGATATCTATTTAAGAGCTACACGTGCATCTTAAAGAACAAATTATGTTGCTTCATGAGCCAGAATCACACATACGACTGAGAGTTTCTACTATACTTATGTGAGATACTCATTTTGCATTGTCTTCATCAGTTTTGCTCTTCATATTCAAGTCTGTACTACGAGAGTTATTCAGCACTCTCCAACAGTGGAACATTTCAACATCATTGAATAACAGAAGTTGATATGTCCTATTAAAGCTGCATAGGGAAAGCAAATGTATGGCCAAGAAATAAGATGAGATACAAAACATGATACAAGTGATCAACCACATCATGGAATGTCATATGGAATTTCCAAATATTGCTGTAAAAATCATTACCAAAAAGAAAGAAAATCACGTCCACTAAGTAACTTTCTACAACTGCAACTGAGGTGCTGGAGTGTGATATTGGATCAGGTGTTTCTATTAGATGAACTTCACTTTCCCTTTTATGTTCATGTCAGATTATTCAGGGTGAGGAGAAATTGAAATGCAAATCACCACGGCTCACGTATATCATTAACTTCACTATGATTAGCTCCTTAAAAGGCCGGATCAGCAGGTATCTCTTGCTAACTTTTGCACCAAAAGTAAGAGTCATCCATGTCTCCCGTTCCTTTTGCCAAAGTCACCAGAGAGAGAGATTGGATAACTTGGAGGAAGGAAATTACACTAGAGCACAGGTCTATTGGTTCTTCAAATATCAGGTCAGCTTCTCAAAGACACTTAGTCAGGGGGCTAGATGTTTGTCGAAATTTACCTCTTCAAACTGAAGTACAATTTAATTGCAAATAAATTTGTAGCATAATTCTTCATTCGCTCTCCTTAATTTATGCCCTCCCTTACCCCGAGCCTCTGAGGTGAGATAAACAGAAGAAACCAACAAAGAGAACTAGCAGAATGCATAATTTCATATCCACATAATTTCACTTCTAATTGAAAAAGCTTTTATAACGTATAAAACAATTTGATGCCCTCTAGCTACAAAAGCAAGGCCTGCTGGAAGAGAAATTATAGACGCACTACAAACTACAAAATTATTCTAAACTTACCTCTGCCAGCAAAGTTGATCATCCATTAGATCTAATGAAATATCATAATAACATGTTTGCTGATTGATCCTTGGTGAGGTGGAATTCCATTAATCTCTTAAACTGTTGCACTTTGCAGTATGCTTCCTTCAACTAATGTAACTGCCCTTAGTTTTTAACTTGTTCTCAAGCTCTCTTTCGGGAATGAGGCCTGAGAATTTTCTTGAAATGGTTCTGAAAGGATAAGTATAGTTTTGCCACTGTTTTTTAGTTTATTTTCAAGGAGAATGTGGTAGCATCCTTAGGGAAATTGATAAAACTCGCTATTTATACTTCAAAATGTAAGTTTTTCCTATTTGAAACTAGTCTTCAAAAAGCTGTTTTCTACTTTTTGGTGCTAGCACTTGCTAAAGAGACCCTTTATTCGAAGTACCCAGTCCATTTTTTTGTCCTTTCAAAACTAATTTCTCAGGCATAGCGGAAGGCCATGTCATACAAACAGAGCTTATCGTTTAACTATCTTCCATGAGATTAAGCTTCTAGGATTTTTGGTTCAGTAGATATGTTTATTTCTCACACTGCTTTAACTTTTAGACTAGGCAGAAATGGCGCAGATTTTGGCACCAATGATGCAATGCCAAATGAGGATCACAAAGGAATCACAAAACGCCAGTCCCATGACAGCAAACACATCGATTTCTCTCTTGCTAAAACAGAAGAAGAGTGGAAGCACCAAGAGCTTTTCTAAGTTTAGGGTGTATGCTTTGAAGTCTGAGAACACTACTATTACAGGCTTGAGAGTCTTTTCAACTTGAATGTCACGCCCTACACCTATCCAATAGTTGCAAATCACATTTGGTATGTTGTAATGCCTAAAACCTTTAAGTGCAGTGCACAAAAAGATGAATAATAATTGAACTATTCTGTGCTGAGATTAGAAGTTAGAATTTTTCTTCAATCTACCATAAGAATAAATATGTCATATGTTTTATGCACGTTCAACAAGTGACACCTTTTTTTTGTATTTCAATTTCTACAATAGCAAATCTTGTTTAGCGTTTTGATGTAACTGTAACTATGAGACAGGATTGGAGGTTCTGGCATTGATATGGGTAGCAAATCAAGGATATGAATGGCGACAATAAGATATATCGCCATCTCGCCTGTTTTTATGAAAAAGAAAAAGCACAGAATTGTTGCCATCAACCCTGGCTTCTATCCTATAGTGGGAGTACCGAGAGGGACCAAGCGTGGGAATTGAAGCAGGAGATTATATATGGTGTTCAAGATACCTTCTCGAGGTGAAATTACAATTACTTGCTCAAGAAAATAACCGAATGCTATTAACGGCAAGCAGAATAAGTGCATATAGACGTGTCCTACAGTTTCAAATATTTAATTGTTTATGTTGCTTATCTGGCATAGAATAACCGAGCAAGCTGGTGTTGTCCTCGTGTTAGATCCGTAGCCAATGGAGGTTGCTGACTTCTTTATCACCATTTACGCAACATATTATCCATAAGTTGATAAAAATATTCTCTTCCCTCTCAGGGTGAATGGAATGGTGCAGGATGCCTATCACACCTCGAACCCCACGGCACGCCAACATCCCAATGGAGGTCGAATTTGTGCGACGTCCTAGGATGCGTCATCGACCCAACACCCAACACAGAGATCATTGCACATGCGGAAACAATATAAATACATATAACACCCGTATAGCGTAACAAATGACCAAGGGTAGCAGACTCATCAAACAATAGATAACATAACAAATATACACTTGCATTATCACTGGTAATATATACAATACCCAAGATACGCAAAATACAAACAGCCAAACAAAATAGGTCAACAGCCACTACAGTTAAAAAAGGGTAAGTGGCCAGGGTGGTCAGGGATACTAGGCTAAGGTGGGGCTCCGATCGAAAAGTTACTGGCCCAACCTATAGGAGACTAAGGCTGGTCCTAAGGAATTTAGTCCGAATCAGATCCCAATGATTCGGAAGAGCTATTAGGCAGCTCAACCTCGGAATCTAGGGAATCCGGCTCGGACTCTAGCCTCTGCTGGCTCCTCCTCAGATTTCATCTACTCAACCTCGCTCTCCTATTCGGGGTCCTGCTCCATGGGTTCTGGCTCCTTATCTGCCGGCTCCTCGTCCATCGGCTCCAGCTCATCACCCTCCAGATAATCAGCCGACGGTCTGAACTTGAGCTTGCCTCGGATGAGGCCTCGGGGCTCACCAAGTCACCATCGGGGCATTGAGGATTTATCTGACCTAGCCCGTTAAACGGGGCATCAAAGGTTCTGAGGGGTCCAGAGGTCCCTGAATAGTCTCTAAAACACCAAACTATATAATTGTGGGCCTGGAAGTGCTGCTCGCCCACATCAACCCATACGATCGTGAAATACCTGATAAATGTATCCCCATTCCCTATGAGGTACTCGTCCACCGATCGCTCTATGCAATACGAGATCCCAAAACGAATGGGTACACCTGGCATCTTCCGACCGGGGCTCTGAAAAGTTGGGTTTATACAACAATGAGAACAAGTCTTAGTGAGTAAAACCCCCTAAACCTAAACTAGGCTAACATGCACCTCCTGACGGGTAAATAAGTATAAACAACCAATATACAACCACGGCAACAATAATTGATCTAGGCCCTCGGGCCTTGATCGCTCACCTCACTGACCCTGCAAGTTAGGCAATTCAATATAATATCCACGGCACATACGTGAACACACTTAGTTACACGTATGCCATATGCATGCTCATTCTCATTAGTGTCAGTCTCATATGCGAGTCACCGATACACACATACTCGCACACCTGCACACACGTGCCATCACTACGACTATGCTCATGATCTGGCTTAATAATGCACATTGGCACACTGCTCAATTTCTCATTAAGAGTTCGATCCGCGTAAAACGCATCAAGTTTGACCCGCATAAAACGCATCAGGTCTATCTATCAATACCAACACTTCATGGCTCGCGTAAAACGCATCAGGCTCAGTGTCTCTAGTCCGCGTAAAACATATCAGGCGCAACACCGATCTCCTTACAAACCAAAATTCGCGTAAAACGCATCAGGCTAGCCGTCTTCCGGACGAACCAGGCATCATCCCGAGTAAAACGCATTAGTATGGGTTCAACCCCACGTAAAATGCATCAAGGCACTTAGTGATCACACATTCACACAGCCAGTTTTATCTGAATCCCGCGTAAAACACATTTGTGACATCTCGAATTTCGGCCCATTTTTGGGATTTATAAAACATGTAATTCGTCAGTGCACTTATAATAGAATCTTGCCCGGGAACTGATCACTCGGGTTCTTATTTTTAAAATAGAGATTTTGCTAGAATTGCACTCGATCGAATTTGGCCATTATTTAGACCCCGAACTTGGCAGTCGATTTTCGGGAGTTTCGAGACGAAATAAATTGGACGGTGTCGATATTGTTGTGGCCAGCGTCGAGATTGTCAAGAATAGTGAAAAAATGGATTTTCGACCGGGTACGAATTTGGACTAGTAGACCTCCCTCGTTATAGTTTGATTTAATTAATTTGGTCTTTGTCCCTTATTATATTCGAGGTTTATTTTGAACGGTAGATCGTTTTCGATTTTGAATTTGGGCCATCGGATTGCAATTAATATTTGATTGTTTATATTTTTTTCCCTCTCTTTTTCTTTCTTTCTCTCTCTCTCTCTCTCTCTCTCTCTCTCTCTCTCTCTCTCTCTCCCCCCCCTCTGACCACGCACGTCTCCCCCTCTGCAACGTCCCCTCACCCCCACGCCGTGCAGACCAACCCCCTGACACTCTCTCTCTCTTCTTCCTTCTTCCTCTCCTTCCTTTCTCTCTCTCTCTTCCCTTCTTCTCTTTTTCTTCTTCGGTTTTCTTCTTCCCGTGAGCGCGTCTAGTCTCTTGCTCGTCCGGCGCCACCCGCTCAGCCCTTGTGACTGCCGCTCGTCGCCACCGCGTAATAACCGTATTAAACCGCCAACCGCCCGCCCGTATCCTCTTCTCCTTCCTCGCTACTGCTACCCGTGCATCTTTTGCTTTGGGCTTCTGCTTCGGTTTTGCTCGTCGGCGACCAGCACCGTCGTGCATTACCACATCATCCTCCTCGCGTCGTCGCCCGACAGCTCCGCCCGACCGTCGCCTTCTCCTCCCTAGCGCTTGCCAGCTGTGAGTCAGCTGCTGCCATTGGCGCTGACCGCCTTCGCCGACTCATGCGTCTCCGATACTTCGCCCGCGGTGGCAGCTTTCCGTCGTCGTGGGCCGCCGTCCCTCTCACTTCAGCCAGTAGCCCTTCCACCCACAGCCATCACTCCTCCCTCTCTTCCTCTCTTGTTTGGCCATGGAAGGCCATTCGCCGGAGGAGCTCCACCGCCAGGGGCTATTCCGCCGCCACCACCGTCTCACCCAGCCTCGTCCAGCTATCCCACTCTCTCTCGCCGTGTCCCTTCCCTCTCCCTAAGCCGTGGAATCGTCTAGTCCGTCGCCGCCGTTCGCACAGTTTGCCGGAGTCGCCGCTCGCCACCACTATTCCAGCGCGGGACCGCCGCTGTCCAACCGCCATTGCCACGTGTTCAACTCGGTTTGAAGCTTAGGACACCAAGTGAGTTCAACCCTAAGCCCTAGTTAGGCTTTTGTGCATTTCTAGATAAGTTTAGGGGTTAATTTAGGGTATTTTAGGGGTTAAATGGTGACTGCGGTTAAGGGCTGGTTTTGTGGTATTTTTGGTGATTGAGGATGATTATTTGGTCGAGATTTAGTGGCCCGTATAGTGCTGCGATGTGGCAAAGCATAGGTGTCGAGGATTTGGACAAAATGATGGACTTGGTGGATGAAATTGATAGACCGGGTGGTGGTTGTTTTTGCTGGCTGTTCTACGGGCTTAGTGCGATAAATTAATGGAGGTTTAGTGGCCCGAGGGGCACTGTTCAATGGATGAACAGATTGGATCGGAATGGCCCAAGTTCGGAGTGAGTTCGGGTCTTAAATGCGAATGCTAGTGCGCCTCATTGGTCTTTATAGTGGCTGATTAAAAGGATGTTTTGGGAAGTTTAATGGAGCATTTTGAAGATAATTATTGGCCTAGAACTCGCGGTATAGTGGCTGCCCGCGACGGGATTTGATTTGGGCAAAGCGCGATCAATTGAGGTTTAATTGTGCAATTACCGGGAATAACCGCATTGATCAATTGACTAGCTAAATGAGCCTTGTTGTGATTGATTTTATGATGCCATGTCGCATGTCTAGCGGTACTAGGAATGGAATAGCTTGGCGGACCTCGAATGCGCAAGTTCTTGTTGACTCAATTGTGTGAATTTTGTGCATAAATTGCGTGACAAGTTCATGCCATGATTGATTTAAATTGATTGTCTGAATGGGCATGTTGATTTATGGAAATTGAATATGCGTGGTGCAAGTTGAGTATGCTACATCGTGATTCGCGCATGTGAATGCCCAAATGTGAATGTATAACCATGAGTGTGCATCTCACGCATTGGCACGACATGTGCATATATAAGCGTGCCCAAATGACATGTGCACTGTGATCACTTAAAATGCCCTGATGCATCTTACGCGGGGTTCAGATAAAAATTGGTGCCTGTGAATGCGTGATCACAATAAACCCTGATGCGTTTTACGCGGGGTAGTAAACCCGTCCTGAGGCGTGTTACGCAGGATGATGCTCGGTTTACCGGAAGATGACCAACCTGATGTGTTTTACGTGGGTAATGTGTCATGAGCCTGATGCGTTTTACGCGGGCCAGAGATCAATTTCGAAGTGATAGACCTGATGCGTTTTACACGGGTCGAACCTGATGTGTTTAACGCGAGTCAGAGGAGAAATTGGTAAATGGCAGAGTGCTAGCATGTGAGCGTACGCTACTGCATTGTTGAGGCGTGACATGAGTGCGAACATGAGCACGTGCATTACATACATCGGGATTAAGTGATATGTGTATTTGTACTGTGATCTAAATGTTATGGTGCTGTTGTGATTAAGTTTATAAAATGGCTAACCTGCAGGGTCAAGTATGAATTAGATTTAGGCCGGAGGGCCTGAGTCAGTTATCTTTTGATTTATGCATGGTTTAGTACTCGTCAGGAGGTTCACTTTAACCTAGTTTAGGTTTAGGGAATTACTCACTGAGATTATTCTCATTGTTGTTTAAACCACATTTTCAGACCCCCAGCCTTGAGGATGACAGGCGTTACCGATGTGTTTTGGGAGGAGCCCCGGCTAGTTGTAGTGCTTGACCGCCGAGTCGCGTGTCCCCCATGTTGACGTTAGTGGCCGTTAAATCGCTTTTGATTTTTGAGCGTGGGCTGTATATGAATATTGTATATGGTTTCCCATAGTAATACAAGTGTTATTTTGTAATCTTGTTCTTGTTTGAGGCTATCCTTGGTTTGGTGTTATAGTTCTGTACGGGTGTTTGATTTGCTTCCGCATGTGCTTTAAGTCTCTGTGTTGGGTTTTGGGTCGGCAACACGTCCTAGGACGTCGCACTCAAATCGACCATGGCAGGGGTGCTCGCATGCCATAGGGTTCAGGGCGTGACACACATCAGGGTATTTTAGGTAATCACATGTTCATGTCAGGCACGCATACTCGCACAACTTTCGTCTCATGCCCATTCTCAGCATATGAAATGCGTGGCCATGCAATCTCGCACTCGGGCAACAATGCAATGGACAATGAGCATACCATTTCACAGGGGCACATAATCATCAAATGCCAAATCAACTTGCGTCTCAACATGCCCAATTCACCTCATGACGTGCTCAATTAATTGCATTAACATGCTCATCTAGCCAATTAATACCATTTGGCACAATACACACGATTGGCACTCACAATTCTCTCGTACTCGGGCAATCATATTCACGCCAATTCAATGGCCAATCACACGCCGCACTCATCGGTTACACAAACACACGACGTGGCAATATACAATTGAGCACAAAAGGGCACCAATCAACCACTAAATCAACCAAACAAGGCATATTAGGGATTTCACATATAAACCCTAAACAATCCGAACTTAGGCCAATGTAATCCAATCTTAGGCCAAATTAAACCGATCGAGACAGCCACTATTCAAGTCCAACCCGGCCACTAAATTACCATTAAAAATCTCAATCGGCTCCCCAAATCATCACCAAATCAGCCACTGATTATACCATTCAAAGCATTTTCGAGCATTCACAATTAAACCCTAAATCATCCGATCTTAGTCCAATTAACTCCCGGTATTTACAGCCATGAACCAGGTCTCTCTAGGCCACTAAATTATCCTCAAAATACCTCATTAGGCTCCCCAAATCATCATCAAGTCAGCCACAACTCAACAGATTACTAATCAACCTTATACTACGCTAATTAACTCCTAAACTCACCGAACCGGGTCTAATTAATTCCAGCCATCAACAGCCCATTCTAGGGCACCAAACCATATTGAAATCAACACATTAGTCTCCCAAATCATCACATAATCCATCACTAATCAATCAGCCCACTAATCATCCCTAAATCGCACAAATTAAGCACCAAATCACCCTAAACCCGTCTAGAATTGCATAATCATCCTAATTAGGGTTTAGAGGATTATACTCACTGAATCACCTAAGCTCCAACTAGCTGATCGGGTGGGGGAACGGGCGGTCCAAGCTGGCCCACGACGGCGGACGTGGCTCCCGTGGCGACGCAAGCGTCGGCGGCGGCGATCGGCGAACGGCAGTCTAAGGCGGGGCTTCCCTTCACGTGGTTGAGAGGGGAAAATGGAGAGGTAGGGTCGGTCGAGTGGTGGTGGCTGGCTGGTCGCTCGGACGACAGCGCTTGGCGTGGCGCACGGCGACGGCGCTCCGGCAGAGACGGTCAACACAACCGAGCAAGGGAGAGAGAGAGAGAGAGTGAGTCGGTGAGACGAGGCAAGGATGGTGAGTGATGGTGGCTGATCGGCGGGGAAGGGTGAGCGTAACGGGCGAATATGCGGGGCGGCGGGGCGACACGATCGATGGAGGAAGGTGGTCGCTTCCAACGCTGTTCCCACGCCAGACGAGGGAGAGGGAGACAAGACGGAGAGGGTGAGAGGGTCGGATAAGTGATGGTGAGTCGAGGTGGGACGCGGAAGGCGACACGGCGGCGGCGGGCGGGCGTGGCGGGCAAAGGGCCCCCACAGATGGACTGGTCGAGAGGTAAAATTCGACGGAGAGAGGGGGAGAGGGGGAGAGTTGTGGCCGGAGATGGTGGTGGTGGGAGTGAGAAGAGAGAGTTAATTATTGGGGTTAAATGATGGGTTTGACCAATTTTTAAATAATCCTCATCTTGACCCTTAATCTAATGGTGGAGATTAATCCTTATCCAATAATTGAGGGCACTTTGGTAATTTATTCTTCTGAATTATTGGGCTGAAATGTCTCATTCAATCCCCAAATTGCCCTCTAATAATTCCCAAATTCGGAATACCAAAAATAGGCCTAGGGGCAAAATCGTAATTTTCCCATTCCGGGCTGAATTTCCGTTTTTCGACTGTACCGACCCCAAATATGGTTGGCCACTAAAAAATGATGTCGTCCTTGCAAAATAGTCGTGTACGTTCACGAAATTCGACGTTCAAGTCCGGATCCAATTTTGCGATCAAAATTGCTCAATTACAATTTAGGGTCTCTCACTAACGGGCGGCTATTTAGGGGTCACGCGTATCGATCTAGGGTTACTCGAGTCGTGACGGTCTCGATTTCCGGAAGAACGCGAGGAATTATCGGTAGTTCCAGCGGTCGCGATTGTTCGGTTTAAGTTCGGGACTTGTTCGTCACATGTACTCTCGGTCATGCAGAATCACCCGCGATCCGATCATACGTCATTAGCCAAATCAAATCCGTCACCTTCCTAGGATCGGCCCACATTGGCCCAAAATATTTCTTCGGCGTTTCTCGAAATCGTTGTTCGATTCGTGATCGAGTCCCTGGTCCACGTACCGTTTTCCTAGTTAACCATTCTTTATCGATTAGTATCCCGAGAATGATCAATTCCAGGTGAGACTTACTAAAATTAAATGAGAATTAATATCTACTTCATTGATTCCGGAAATGGGTCGAAATTCAAGATGTTGCAATGCCACACTAACTACAGGTTACACCATAAAAATAACATGGACTTGATTAAGTATTTCTTTTCATTAAAGGACTTTAATAGTGTTTTTTCTCCATGATTTCTGCAGTTCCAAAAGCATGAGTGAGAGGGAGGCTTTGAAATGATAAAGAAGGCAATTCTGAATCTCTCAGTTCGTCACGAGGAGCACATTAGTGCCTACGGAGAAGGAAATGAGAGAAGGTTGACAGGAAAGCATGAAACAGCCAACATCCACATATTTTCTAGGGTAATGCTCAAAAGAAGCACACCAGCTGCGAGTCAAATTTCAAAGATTGCCCATTAAATTGAACTCAAATATTGTTATGATGCCTGAATTATTTGAATTCTGTTGTGCAGGGACTTGCCAATTGTGGTTGCTCAATCTTTGTGGGCAGTGACCTTGAGAAGCAAGGAAAAGGTACTGTAACAATGACCCCACCAGTCCCTTTTTGTGCTCTGTCTGAGTATCAATTAAAGACCCTTAACTTTCATGGATGATTCAAGAAAAGCTACCATTAAAAAATAGCACATAGAAAGTACTTATTGTTCTTTTTGGTCTCAGTTGATTCTATGATTGTTACTATAAAAGAAACCGTTAACCCTCACAAAGCATTCCCCAGTTTTGCTTCCTAAACAAATGTAAATCTTCACATCGGTCCTTATTAATCCGATATTTACAAAAATTTATTGAAGTTAAGACTTGGACATCTCAGTTCTTATAGTGTCTCAAAAAACTTTATGGAATGCTTAAATATTTCTGAATATAGATAAAACATATAAGGTTCACCTTCCTTGCCCAGTCAATTTAATGGCTTAAAATGATATGCAGGTTACTTGGAAGACTCCCTGCCTCAAACATGGAACATGACCTCGTTACTTGCTGAAACTACAATTTTATGGGAGCCCACCCATGAGGCTGAAGCTCTGCTCAAAAGCTAGCATTGACGGTCTAAAATTCAAGTTGCTGCTTAAAAAGGCCAAATGCATTAATCAAATCGGTGAGGATCTACAAGCTGAGAGATTGTGATCCCCTTTTCCTCTAGATTTAGGACATTGAGAGAAGATCCTCATGTAAATACTTCCTAGAGAAAGAAAATTAGGTGTCCAAGCTCACACCTAAGTCTCCTTTACATTGGTTTCATCCTACATTCGCAAGTAGTCTCAATGTTTCGGGATTTGAGTTCACCATTACCCTTTAGCATCATGGACATCTTACCTGTTCAAATGGTCAGTTACTTAGATATTTCAGCGCAACTCATCCAGTTTGTCATATTCAACTTTCTTTTGAATGAAAGGCATATTGACTTTAGTAAACATGAGATGCACCAGTTTGCTTCATCTCTTCCAATGTCTCATCAAGAGAACTTTGGGAAGCATAAACAGACCGTAATTTTTGGGGTCGCGCAAGTTTGTCTGTCCAACTCAGCAAATCCTTTGCGAGGCAAAGAAATGTTCTCATTCACATGGAAAGTACAATATACACATAAAAACAGCAATTTGGCAATACCTAACATTTTGCTTCTACAGAACTTAAAGTCAACTCATCTCCTCAAACCTATTCGATTGTCTTATTCAACAATAGAACAAATAATTAACAATAATATTGATGCTAACTTATCTATCTTGCCGTGTCTAGTAGATAAGAAGTTTGTGAAGTAGGATAGCTGTTTCTCTGGAAATATAGATGAGAAGACACGCGGATTGGACTTCTCAAACGATTCCCAAGTCCGGTTAAGGGAAGAAATCGTCTGGTTAAGGGAAGAAACTACAAAGTTTTCTGTAGTTCATATATTTATGAAATTGCTGGTAAATTTCTAATAAGGTTGATAAAAAAATCCTCTGACATTGGCTTGAAAGAAAAATTCATGAAAATAATGAGAATTCTGTTCTCTTTGCATGATTTCAGCAAGTTTCAGTTGAAGTGTATCAACCCTAGTTAAGAGTATATGACTAAAAGGAAAATGTAACTTGAATTTCACTAGGGGAGATCATGATTTATTCTTGATCTATAATTTGTACTAAGTACTAGGCATGTTCAAATCTCAAATAATATTCAAGCTCAAGTTTCAAGTCGAGACATCAGGAATCAATGTTAACATATCATACCATACCAAAGTGTTCCTAAAATTTCTCAAGGTTGTCATATATGACATGAACATGGACTCTATGAAGCACTCGATCAGGCAAATCTCAATTCATGCATTCCTAAATCTTGTCTCATTACAGGTGTTGTACATTAGCTTCAGCCTCAGTAGTCTAAGCTACATATCAATGGCAGTCTTGAGCTACTTATCTGTCCACAAGCAAGTTCAACTCTAAGCTAGCTATATACACCACTTGGTCCCTCGCCCAAATATTCTCCCATGGTTTCTCCTGGTGAGAGTAGCCTAACTTGCTATAACAAGAAGGAAGCTCATTGTTGTTGCCATAAGGACAAATGTATCTGCCAGCACAATAGTGATTGCCCTAGTTTTCTCATATATTGAAGTGCTCATGGACAGATATCCATTAAAGAGCTCCTCAGGCATCTTAAAAAAACAAATTATGTTGCTTCGTGAGCCGGTATCACATATACAATTGAGAGTTTCTAATGTACTTCTGTGAGATATTTCATTTTGCATTGTCTTCATCAGTATTGTTCTTCATAACTAAATCTGTAGTAGGAGAGTTATTCAGCACACTCCAATATAGTGGAACATTTCAACATTGTTGAATAACGGAAGTTTGTCGGCTATGATATGTCCTATTAAATCTGCACAGGGGAAAGCAAATGTATGGTCAAGAAAAAAGATGAAATAGGAAACATGATGCAAGAGATCAGCCACATCATGGAATGTCATATGGCATTTCCAAATATTGCTGGAAAAATCATTGCCACATAGAAAATCAAATCCACTGAGTAACTTTATGCAACTACAATTGAGGTGGTGGAGTGTAATTGATTGTTGATTCAGGCGTTTCTATTAGATGAACTGCACTTTTCCTTTTATGTTAATGTAAGATTATTCAAGGTGAGGAAAAATTGAAAAGAAAATCATCACAACTCATGTATATCATTAACTTAACTATGAGTAGCTCATTAAAAGGTCAGACAAGCAGGTGTCTCGTGCTAACTTCTTCACCAAAACTAAGAGTCATCCATGTCTCCCATTCCTTTTGCCAAAGTTACACCAAAGAGAGAGAGATTGTATATCTTGATACACCAGAGCACAGGTTTAAAGGTTCTTCAAATATCACGTCAGCTTCTCAAAGACAGACAGTCGGGGCTTGTGGTGGCTTCCTCCCGCTTGACGTTTGTTGAAATTTGCCTTTCGAAACTTCAGGTACAATTTTATTGGAAGAATATTTTGAGCATAGTTCCTCATTCGCTCTCCTCAATCTATCCCGTCCCTTACCCCTGACCTCTGGGGTGAGACAAACAGAAGAAACCAACAAAAAGAACGAGCAGAATGCAAATTTTCATATCCACATAATTTCACTTCTAATTGAGAAAGCTTTATATTGTATAAAACATGTTGATGCCCTCTAGTTACAAAAGTCAGGCCTGCCGGAAAAGAAACCATAGACGCACTCCAAACTACAAATTTTTCCTGAACTTACCTCTGCTAGCAAAGTTCCCTCCCACCCTCATGCATAATTTCATATACAACTTTGTATTTCTCAAAAGACGTGGCACCAAACACTACATATTTGGCAGCAATTTCACGAAGACTCCAGACCATCTTGCCATAATTTCATGGGAGCTACCTCCTGAATCAGAATCACGTACAGTGCCATACTTAGCAATCCTTGTCCACCTATGCAAGATGTAGTGAGATGGAAGCTCCCTAATATCTAGAATCTGGAACAATCTCAAAGCATGTCTACACAATACACCCACTGATTCAAACATTTGACAGCCACAACTCACATCGAGATTGGATGAACAAAAGGTAACGATATGTTTCTCATTCTCATTGCCGCACTTACGGATCAAATATTTGCTGATGACCCCTTGTTCATGAATCTCGGCACCTAGATAACTGTAGCTTTGTGAAAGTTCCCTCTGGAAAACTTTGAAAACAGAAAGGGTATAAAGCCTCCTACATTGCTCTTCCATCGGTCCATTTGTTTGCAAAAATGCCTGCAAGTTGAATGAGTGATAATCTTCTTTCCTTTCATTGCCACAACTTTGCTCCAAACCTTGCTCATATCTTACAACAAATTCTTCAAGTGGCATTTGAGAATTTAAATATGGGTCAAAAAATTCATCTAGACTTCCATTGATGGGAATTCTAGCAAAAAATGTTTGATGTAAGCACAGTGGAACCCGGTTTTCATGCTTTTCATACATTTTCTTCAACCAAGAATTTTCCCTCAAGCTATATTTGCTGAGAAGAGCATCCCATGCAGCATCAAATTCACCAACTGTATGACTTTGATAAATGCACTTCTCGTATTCATATTTACAATCACTACTCAGTGGACTCAAATGCTCTTGTTCTTTTGTCTTAATTTGCCACGTGGAGAATCGATGATGACTCGATGAAAAAACCTGTGCAATTGCTTGCAGAATGGAATCATCATGATCGGCTATTATCGACTTGGGATGGCACCCAGACATTGCCCTGAGCCATGTCTCAAAGAACCATATGAACGACTCCTTCGATTCATCAGCAACTAGAGCACATCCAAGAAGAACCGGCTGCTTGTGGTAATTAACACCAACAAAAGTAGCAAATGGCACCACATAATTGTTTTGCTTATAGGAGGTATAAAAAATGATGGCATCACCAAACTGACTACAGGAAAACCTAGACCTGCCATCAACCCGGACAAGACTCCTACAACAACCCAACTGTACATCAACAGCATAAAAGAATCCAATGTTCTCAGCTTGTCGGTTCTGAAAGTAATTCTGAAGCACGGCATACCAATCACTTCCTATGTTGTTCGCACGATGTTTCTTTATGAGCTCCCATTGTGCTTTTTAGCAATGTCTAGTTTTTCTGATGTTTCATTAATCTCATCTAAAAATTTCAAGAAGCTGAACCTCCGTTGGCTTTCATTTGCATCTCAAGCTCATGGTTATGCTCTAGTTGATAACAATCAACAATCCATCTTCCATTATCAAGCCACTTAATCCTCATAAATGCACCACACCCAACCCTAGAAGGATGCTGAAATCCTTCCTTCAACCAGACAAATCTCCTAGAAGTAATCGAACCATCATTCTTTGATCAAAACAACTGATTGAAGAAGATGAGCATAATAATGGTATGCTTTGTTAGCTGAATCAAACTTTAGACGCACATAGGGCTCAAGTTTCACTTGTCCTTCATTCGCCCCTAGTTTAATGCGTTTGGCACTGACAATATTTGAAGAAGATGAGCATCCATTATCAACAACATAAGAGCTGTTTTATCCATGGCTTACAGCACAAATCAACTACTTTAGCAGTAGTTGCTGAACTTTTGCACCAGGAATTGGCAGGATGATTCTCCTCACATGCGTCGAGATCATGATTATGATCTTTCACAAATTGGTCAAGGACCCACTTTGCGAGAATCAGATTTTTTCACCCTTATGGATGCAGGGCATCCTGTCCTTGAATTAATCCGAAAGCCTTCTTTCCAGCACACAAATCTCCTATTACAAACCGATCCATCAACTCACGATCGATACAATTGACCAGATCATATTCTAAAACCCACTCGTGATGCATAATTGCCTTAGAATGTAAGAGCATCATCTGCGGTATCAAACTCCAACCCCACATATGGCTCCTGTTCAAACTCTTCTTCCCCCACCCCCATTGAAATCCCTCTCACATGTAGCACCAACCATTCCTCAATCTTTAAAACTGTACCTGAAATAAGAAACTAAAGTAAGCGAGATAACATTGAAACCTCAATAAATAAGCTCATTGTAATTATAGCTAAATATCAGGAGAATCAAGGACTCAAGACATAAGCAACATCACTTAAAATATGGCTAGCATTGTGAATATAGAAAGAGTCATGCTAGATTTACTTAAACTTGTCCACAGATTCTGTATACAAAGTGATACGGGCCAACTACAAGTGGTCTTTTAAATAAATGGATCATAGTCAACGCTCAACAGGAGTATGCCGTAGTATACCAATTTTTGTAAGTAGACCTAGCATTATTCTTATACAGCCAAAAACTTAATTTAGACATTCTAATATATCACTGACCATCTCCTGATTTAGTTCAGTCACCAGGCCCAATTGAAAGCAGCATCAGGAATATCAGTAGTCTTTGTTGCATTGTTACATATTCTACACTAAAACCAAAAAATCCGTGAGGACAATAAAACGGATAGAATACTAATTTGCTCTTCTACTCTGAATAAGAGTCAAAACCAAATCCAATCGAATCAATTCTAAGCAAAGCGACCACAGGCACGGTAGCCTAATGGTCGAGTGTATCCATGACGAGATTTCGCAAGAGGTCTCGGGTTCGTGATTTCGCAACAGGAAATGCACCATTTCATCAAATGTCGACCAAGCACATCACATTGTATTGCGAACGCACGCGCATATACTACAGACAATCATCCTCGCAAACTGACTAAGGATCTTGAAACCCTTTAGGCTCTATTGAAGCACACCAATCAAGAACAGTTTTAACATTTAACAACGTCTCGAAGGGTGGTGGCAGCTCAACCAGCCATCCTCTCTCTTCACGGCCTCTGTTCTTTTTTATATTCTTTTTATTTTCTTTCTTTATTTTAATTTCTCTTAAATTATTAATGATAGTAAGATTACTTTTCATATAAAAAGATGTTATGAAGTGGCCCTGGCACCTCTCTCTCTCTCTCTCTCTCTCTCTCTCTCAATAATAAATGTGAAGACATAAGATAACAAGAGATTGTAATCGTGACTATCTTCATTTTATATCAATTGTTGCTCCATCAGTTGGATGTTTTCCTGGCAACAATCGTCGTGGGTTAGCTGATGTGGCCAACTAGCATTCTAAAAATTGAAATGAACCTTGTTAGCGCGGGCCCCTACGACACTAGTTAAATTATTTAAATAGTAGAAATAACATTTTTTAAAACTCTTTGACAATGAAAAATTCATGCGTTCTAATTAAGTTGCTTATTATAACAAGAAAATGGGGTGATTATCTTCATCAGAATGTACGAATAAAGTTATAAACCGTACATGGCTAAAATTTCCCAGCTATTTATGCCAGAGCTCCAAGTAATAATACCTCAGCATCATTAGACAACATATAACCAGCAAGCAACAACCACAATCCAGCATGAGCGCAAAAACAAATTCGCATTGCATTTTTACATCCGCTAAAACACATATTCGCATTCACTTCCAGAGAAGACATGATCCCGAGGAATTCACTATTAGAAAAGATATGTACAGCAAATGGGATCTGCACTTCAATGTATTATCAGTCTACATGATCAGTCTATGCTTCAATGAACGCACCAGCCACCATCAACAGAGTATTCACAATTCAGCACATCAACATTTTTAGCCAATTTCACGGAGTCGAGTTTATCACCTTAGAACACCAGAAGCCTATCAAGAGCGAGACACTTCAGGAATGAACTCAAAAGTGAATATCAATTTAGATTAACTTAACCTATACAGCTGGTACGGGGAATCATTCAAGCAGACAAAGATGATCTCTGTCGGATTCAAAGTCGTATTTATGCTAATACGACTCAGGCATTTCACCAAACACTCAATGTGCACCCCAATTAAATGGCACAATGCGGCAATGAGATAGTGAGCAATGTTCACCCGATTAAATGTTCACCCAATCAGCACGAGATCATCGAGACTGTATCGCAGTTACTAATAAAATCTCAGACGTGAACAATGTTCACCCGATTAAATGGAATGATGCTCGGAACTTCCACGCTCCATGGAAACTTGGAAAGCTCGAAGGCTCCAAGTCGTGGAAGGTTTGAAGAAATTCTCGTTGGGTTCAATGAGCTCGAGTTCATCGATGGAGCACACACATTCGAAGCTCAAGCGCCAGAACATCGTGACTTGAAGTAAGCGGTGGATTCCGGCGCCGATCAGCGGTGGAGAAGCTTCTGGAACACGTAGAGGATCTCGAGAGAGAGAGGGGTTTTTTGGCTCCAATTCCTTTGCGTTTTGAGGCGCTTTTCAGTTCTCCTTTCTCCTGCCGAGTGCTCACGATCATGGCGTCCGGACAGCATCGGGTCGACTCTTGCTCGCTTCTCGCACAACTCCACCATCTCCGCTCTGGTTTTGATTGATCTCTCTGAGGAAAATTGAAGGCTTCCATCATGGAAGAAGATGATCAATGAGCTCGCTCTTCTTTAACGGACTTCGGATTTCACCAATTTGAGCGCTGTCGTTTGTGAATTTGGGGTGAATTTGGAATTGGATTGTCATTATTGTTTTTGTTGTTTTTGCTTTTTATTCTCTCTTCTCTATTTATTAATTCTTTTAAAAATGCATATTCAACTAGTCTGCAAAAATTCAGGTTTCAACAATTTAACGAAAAATAGACACGTAAGGTGCATGATTAATGATTATTGGTGACAGCTAATAGAGAATGTAAAAGTACGATAGATGTAGCTAATAAATACGATAGAAAGCTTATCTATTAGCCATTGATAGAGAATGTAAAAAAAAAACTTTAGATTAAAAGTTAAAGTCAGTTAATAGTATGATCAAATTTTGACCAAAAATAAAAATAGTATGATCAAATAGGAAATTCGGGAAATATTTGAACATGTATGTTGAATAGAGCTGAATTAGAAGAGGAATATGTTATGGGATAGAAATGAGAGCCAGACTTGATAATAGAAATAAGTTATATTGTAGTAATTGACAAAGAAAAGTTTATGACTTGGAATTAAAGGATATTTCAAACTAAACAATATTATTTTAATAGGAAACAGAAATAGTAAGCGATTGTCTCCAAATTGTATATGCCAGAAAAATTGAGGGGTATGCCTGTCATTTTGCCCCTATGTGGAATCCTTTTGATATTTAAGAAAGAGAGTGTCATGCATAAATATGCAGGTTCTTGTTTTGCCTAGTGCGTGAAGAGATCTTTGAGGCAATATTTATTTATTTATATAGAGAACAGGCAAAAATAAAGAAAGAAAGAAATTATGTAGAAGCAATTATTCATAGGAAGCATATAAATATGAGAGATTGAACTTCCTTAGTCAAAATGTAATGTTATAGGAAAATAATAGCAACATGTCACTTGGAAATATGAAGAAGAGTTTCGAACTGGGAGGTATAATGTTTGCATCATAATTGTTAAAAAAATGTGTCGAATAAGCAAATATTTCCATTGAATAACAATTATTACAAAAATTTCGTAAATCACGAGTTAACAAAAAACTTAAAATTCAATAATCTCTCTCTCTCTTCTTAGGTGCACACAACTTAAACAAATATCAAAGCCTCTCCCTCTCTGCTGGAAAACCGACACGCATGGGCCCCTCTCTCGACCGTTCTTCTTGCTTCAGCTAGTGCAAACCAGGCGGCCAGCTCCAGCTCTGACTGTGGAGTTCACCGGACCAATCGTCCGATTTACTCAACGGTGCGGGAGCTCTTGCTCGATAGAAAGTCTTGTTAATAAATTAACGGTTGACTTTAGCAGATTTTTTATGGGTTGATGATGGCGCTTAACAATGCTGAGCTTTTGAAATGAAAAGCAACAATCGACAATCAATGGGAGGTTTGCGGGTAGAGAGCAAAAACAGAGAATCGTGAGGCATTCTGTGGGTGGTGAATACAAACAGAGTTGTTCATGCATTGGTGAATACAATTTTAGCGCTAGCAACAACAAAGCTCTCTCGGTTTCTATTTTTACACGCGGAGCTGGAATGATGTTCTGGACTTGCACACTCGAATGAAAATTGGAAAGCTCGAAGGCTTCAAGTTGTGGAAGGTTGAAGAAATTCTCGTTGGTTCAATGAGCTCGAGTTCATCGATGATCAGCGGTGGATTCCGGCGCCGATCAGCATGACTTGAAGTAAGCGGTGGATTCCGGCGCCGATCAGCGGCGGAGAAGCTTCCGGAACACGTAGAAGATTGAAAGAGAGAGGCCTTTTTCGGCTCCAATTGCTGTGCGTTTTGAGGTACGTTTCAGTCCTCCTTCTCCGGCCGAGTGGCTCTCTCTCTCCATTTGTGCGAATCCGTCTCTGCTTCAGTCACTCTTGCGATGACCCTCGTCAACTCTCCGGCCGAGTGCTCACGATCATTGCATCCGGACAGCATCGGGTCGCCTCTCGCTCGCTTCTCGCACAACTCCACCATCTCCGCTCTGGTTTTGATTGATCTCTCTGAGGAAAATTGAAGGCTTCCCTGATGGAAGAAGATGATCATTGAGCTCGCTCTTCTTAACGGACTTTGGATTTCACCAATTTGAGCGCTGTCGTTTGTGAATTTGGGGTGACTTTGGAATTGGACTGTCATTATTGTTTTTGTTGTTTTTTTTTTTATTCTCTCTTCTCCATTTATTAATTCTTTTAAAAATGCATATTTAATTAGTCTGCAAAAATTCAGGTTTCAACAATTTATCGAAAAGTGGACATGTAAGGTGCATGATTAATGATTATTGGTGACGGCTAATAGAGAACGTAAAAGTACGATGGAGGCGGCTAATAAATACGATAGAAAGCTGCTCTATTAGCCATTGATAGAGAGTGTCAAAAAAAAAACTTTAGATTAAAAATTAAAGTCAGTTAATACTATGATTAAATTTTGACCAAAAATAAAAATAGTATGATCAAATAGGAAATTCAGGAAATGTTTGAACATGTATGTTGAACACAGCTGAATTAGAAGAGGAATATGTTATGGGATAGAAATGAGAGCCAGACTTGATAATAGAAATAAGTTATATTGTAGTAATTGACAAAGAAAAGTTTATGGCTTGGAATTAAAGGATATTTCAAACTAAACGATATCATTTTAATAGGAAACATAAATAGTAAACGATTGTTTGCAAATTGTATATGCTAGAAAAATTGAGGGTTATGCCCTCGCTCGTGTCGAACCGTTACTATTCTCCCAGGCCATTTTGGCCCCTAGCCAGTTTTTCCCCAGGCCAAACTTAGGTTACTAACTCCCTAAACCCTACCTAGTACTTTGAGTATTATTAGACTTATTTATGGGTTAATTAGTATTGGTTTAGTGGCTAAGTTTGGAATAGGATTGATATGTGAATGTGATTAGTTGGTGGATTAAATTGTGGTGATTGTGTGACTTAATTGGCAGCTGAATTATATGGGTTCAATGATCGGATTGTCGTGGCCTTTGTAGGTGAAATTTGATGTTTGAATATGGCCGACTAGAATGTCGGATTGGTGGGCTAATGTGGTGAGTTTGTGATTTGAATTTGAATAATGCGATGTGTTAGAATGGCAAATTGTATTCTGGTGCATGTGCATAAGGAATGCCCTAAGGCATGGTTACGTGAGACTAATCCCGAATTGATCGGAGAGCTACTAACCTAAGGCATGGTTACGCGAGTGTGGTTAGAAAGGCAAGAAATGACCTGAGGCGTGGTTATGCGAGTTGAGAAAAATATCTTGAGGCATGGTTACGCGGGATTGAGCTTGGATTGATCGGAGGGCTGCCAACCTAAAGCGTGATTATGCGGGTGTGGCTAGAAAGGCAAGAAATGACCTGAAGCGTGGCTACGTAAGTCGATAAAAATGTCCTGAGGTATGGTTACGCGAGACTGAGCCCGAATTGATTGGAAAGCTGAGCCTGAGGCATGTTGACGCAAGCTGTGAGATTGGACCTGAAGAGTGTTGACGCGAGTTGTGAATAATTGCTCGGCCACGCATGCCAAATGTGTGTGGTTGAATTGAGTGAATTTTCGTGGTTATGGCGTTTAAGTGGTGATGTTATGTTCTTAAATTATTATTGCTTCATAGTGATTTAACTAATATGCAGGGTTGACACTTGATTTAAGGCGAGGTAAGTATGTTTGTGTGGAATCGAATGTGTTGGCTGTTAGATCGCATGTTAGATTCGTTTGGGTACGCATTGGCCTAGGTAGGGTATAGGTTGTCTGCTTATCGAGATTTATTCTCATTACTGTAGTGCAAATCTTTTCAGATCCCCGACCTTGAGCATACCGCTAGCTAGGCGTTTTGGGGTCCCCATGCACACGGTGCATGAGGAGACCAAATATCCGGTAGGCCCAAATCAGTTTTACATTAGGCACCTTACCACAGTTTGGGTAGATGAGGGTTTAGAGGACCTGCAGCGCCATACTTATTTGGCTTGGTATCATCGTGTTGGGTTGGAGACTACTGGGTCGATTCGTGGTTTTGAAGGGCTACAGCATGGTAGTAAGGATGAGGTGAATTGGGAGCCTTGGAACAAATATACTCCCGATAGTGAGGTGACGAATCCCGACAATCCACCGGAGAACCTGGCTCAGGACCCGAGCTCATACTAGAACCCGAACCCGAGCCCAAGCCCGAGCCCGAGGAGGAGCCTATGGAGCTCGAGCTCGAGGAGATGCCTATGGTGTCCGACCACAAGGACGAACCGATCGAGTTCAACTCCGATACTGAGTCAAAGTCTTCAGGGCCCGATTCGGATTGGGTACCGTAAGAGGATTTGGGTGCTAAGGGGTCTAGAAGCCTTTATGATAGAGCCCTTTTTGTGTATTCCGTAGTCTATCCTGTCACCGTCTCTTTTTTTATGATGAAGGTGAATGCTAACCCTAAAAGCCTATGGATGAATTTTATGGTCTCAATCTAATGATATGAGTTCATTGTTTTGTGCAAGTACTACCCTTTGTCATTAATTATTGTCTGGGTTGTTTGATTTCTGCTTTCGCTTGCGTACGTCTTTGCGTGCTTCATATAGGTTAGCGATGCATCTTGGGACGTCGCGTTCAATACGACCATAAAGGGGTGTCGCGAGCCCGTTGGGATTCGGGGCGTGAAAGATATACATGTGATAAATTTACCCCAAATTATTTTTTTGAGCATAAAAAATTATAAATTGGTACACCTATGATAATTTTACTCGAATTATTTTTTTTACCACCAAAAATCCAACACTGGTACACCTATGACAATTTTACCCCAAACTAATTTTTGACCACAAAAAATCTCAAAACATTACACCGATTTAGAGTTTTACCCCTCTGTTTGTCACAAGTTTACCAATTTGTGATTCTTGGTGATATTAATCCAATTTAACGGACACTAACAGAGGGTAAATTTATCACAAAGGTATCAGTTTGGGGTTTTTTATGGTAAAAAATTAGTTCGGGGTAAAATTATCATAGGTGTACCAGTTTGGGGTTTTTGGCTGTCAAAAAATTAGTTCGAGGTAAAATTGTCATAAGTATACTAGTTTGGGGTTGTTGGTGATAAAAAAATAGTTCGAGATAAATTTATCACAGGTGTACCAATTTAGGGCTTTTTGTGGTATTTACCCTATATATAATATTCTTGCACAAAAACAATTGTTTTAATTGTAATTTATTGTGCCACGCAGGCAAACTATAGACGTATGAATAAAAATTGAGTATGATTTTTACATTGTTAAATAACAAGCTAAGTGATAGAAGGATAAAGTAGACGACATAGGACAAATTAGGCTCATCAGAATTTAAAGTATCTATTTACAGACACGATTTGGAAATAAAACTAATCACGAATAGCTATTATCATAAATTCATAATACAAACAGTTCACCTATCAATCTATGCTTTAATATAGAGTAGAGTTGTGCTGCACGAATGATAGATAAGGTAGTTTAGATATATTCTCAATGTAAAATGTTAGTCTAATCTAAAATTAATCAAACCTATTTTGATAGTTTAACTCAAACGGTAGTCCTGTGAGAAGTCAATATAACTATGTGCACTCAAAAGGATGCATAACTTCATTTATTCTCGCAGCAATCATTACCTGATGAACACTTTCTTAGTAATTTTTATCATTTGCCAGTTATCTCTTATTAGTTACTAGATTATTATTAGCTGGAATGACTTCTTTTAGATTAATCACAGGTGTTTTACTGGCAAGTTAATAGCAACATAGTTCGGAAATTCTCTGCAATTATTTTTGAAAGGCTTGTGCACGTTTTTGAACGTTGAATGCGTTGGCCATTGGGATTTTCCATCTCTCTTGATAGTTGTCAAAATCCACGTATATACCGAGAACTTAGCATGTCACGCCCCGCACTCCTCGGTCGCCACATCCCTCATGAGAGGTCGATTCGTGTCTGACGTCCGGGAATGGCGTCGCCGACCAACACCCAACACGAGATATATACAGCACATGCGGAAGCAATTAAAACTACCATTACATATATAAGCGTATAACCAAGGGTAACCATCAAAATCAACACTTGTACTAATCTGGAATTCATATACAATATTCAATTACAGCCCGGCTACCAAAAATAAAAAAAAAAGCGGTTCAAGGCCCTCTGATAAAAAGGGGTAAGTGGCTCGGGGTTGAGCACTACAATTAACGGGGTCTTCTCCCAAAAATGTATCGGGACACTGTCCTCCTCAAGGCGGGGATCTGAAAATATCGGTTTTACAACAACCGTGAGAATAAATCTCGTGAGTAATTCCCTAAACCTAAACTAGGCTAACATGCACCTCTTGACAAGTCTTGAACAACACAAAGTACACACATAAGCGACTCGGGGCCCTCGGGCCTAAATCTAATTTCACTAGACCCTGCGGGTTAGGCGTCAAATCAACAAAAAAGCGACCCGGCGGCAGAATATAATCACGGCACATACCGTGCATTTCTATGTCTAGCGCATGTTATGCATATGCTAGTGCTCGCACTCATGCTCATGCCATCATCAATGCATTATCGCACACTTGCACACTAGCACTCAGCCAATTCTCAATTACTCCTCCGACCAGCGTTAAGCGCCGAGGTCCGACCGGCGTAAAGCGCATCAGGTCCCACGCCGAGATCGATCTCTCTGGCCAGCGAGCTCATGCCCACCAGCCAGCGTAAAAGCGCATCGGGCGGACATCTTCCGGTAATCGGGCATCGTCCCAGCGTAACCTGCGCCTCGGGCGGGTTCACTACCCAGCGTAACACGCATCGGGGTTTATTGTGATCACACATTCACAAACCTCAATTTTATCCCGAACCCAGCGTAAAAGCGCATCGGGGCAATTTAGGTGATCACAATGCACATGTCATTCGAGCATACTTGTGAATGCATATGCCGTGCCAATGTTCGTGATGCACATCCATGGCCATGAAATTCACACTTGGGCAATTCACAATATTCACAATGGGCAATTAATAGTACAATGCCATCCATCAATTATAGTACACTAGGCCCGGTCTACATTCAACATGCCCAACCAACATATAAGTCGACCATGGAATCAATTCAAGTCACTCTTTGCGGCACATAATTCACACATATAATTCGCACAATTTAATCAATACAATTCGCGCACCGAGGCCTACCAAGATACACTATTCTTAGTCACACTAGGTACATAGTACTATGTCACGGAATTAATCACATCCAAGTACAAATCAGTCATTTAATCTGCCAATTTAATCATCGAGATAATTACATAATCAAACCTCAAATCGACGCGTCTTGTCCAGTTAATCCCGATAGGGTCAACCACCGAACAGATTAATTCGGGCCCATAAATATCCTCAAAATATTCCATTAGACTCTCAAAATATCATTCTAATTGACCGCCACCAAAATTAATATCGGGTGCAATATAATCCACAAATAAAACCGAACTCGGGCCAAATTAATCGAGCCTGACTAACCCATTTATCGCGCCTCTCGGGTCACTAATCCTCCATTAAATCCACAAACTAATCCACCAAATTGTACAAAACATAATCCTTAATCACTCTCACAGAGAGAATTTTTGAAAAAATTTATAGAAATTTTTAAAATATAGAAATTAAAATATTAAACGGGGGGTCCAATTCCAAAACGGAAAATGGTCTACGGTCCAAAGTAGACCTCGCACTTAAAAGGGACAAAGGCCAAATTAATTTGACCAAAATTTTCACGAGGGTCTACTAGTCCAAATTTGCACCGGTCCGAAAACCCAAACTTTTTTCATTATTCACGACAATCACGATCTGGGCAACTTTGAAATCGACACCGTCCAATTTATTGCGTCCTTGAAACACCGAAAATCGATTTGCAAAGTTCGGGGGTCCAAATAACGACGAAATTCGATCGAGTGCGATTCTAGCGAAATCTCTAGTTTAAAAAATAATACCCGAGAGTGATCAGCTCTCGGGCGAGATTTTACTATAAGCACACTGACAAATTATGCATTTTATAAACCCCAAAAATTGGATCAAAATCCGGACTGTTACAATTCTTCCCCCCTTACAAAAATTTCGTCCTCGAAATTTACAATCCCAACCCGACTACTCAAACAAATGGGGATATTGGTGTCGCATCACTTCCTCGCTTTCCCATGTGGCACCTTCCGTCCGTGATGTTCCTAGATAACTTTAACCAACGGAATTGTCTTGCTTCTCAACACTTGTTCCTTTTACGTCCTCGATCCGCACCTGGCTTTTCCACATCGACACTCATCGTCCCGTCTATTACTTCATAATATTTGCGTGGGTCGGGTCCGGTTCGTACTTCCTCAACATCGACCGTGGAAGGCGTTATGAACTGCGACAAATTTGGGGGCAAGGCTGGGCGATAGGCCAGCGTTCAATCCTTTCCAAAATCTCAAAGCGGGCCTATGTACCTTGGACTCAGCTTTCCTTTCTTGCCAAACCGAGGCGGTCCTCTCATTGGCGAGATCTTGAGAAAGACATGATCGCCAACTTGAAACTCCAACGGTCTCGCCTTGGTCCGGCGTAACTTTTCTGGCGACTACTGGGCTGTTCTCAACCTTTCCGGATAATTTTCTTTGTTTCCACCATTGTTGAACCAACTCTGGACCCGTTATACTTCTTTCTCCTACCTCATCCCAACACAATGGCGTTATGCAAGCCTGCCATATAATGCTTCAAATGGTGCCATTACGATGCTCTGCTGGCTTATTATTGTAGGCAAATTCCATCAAATGCAAGCTGTTCTTCCCATTTGCCCGAAAATCCGGTACAGCGCTCTCGGCATATCCTCCAGTCACGAATAGTCCTCTCGGTGGCCATCATTTGTGGATGATGGCTGTCTTGAATTTAACTTAGTCCCCATGGCGATTTCGAGACTTTTCCAAAAATTTGCGATAAACGGGATCGCGGTCGAAATAATAATCGGCACTCCATGAGCGAACTATCGTAAATGCCGTATAAGTCGCCTTAACCTTTCCGCTCGAAGTCCTTTCGCGCACTACGGGAAGTCTGGCCCGACTTGGTCGATCATCCACTATCACCCAAATAGAGTCATGTCCCCTACGGCTCCTTGGCGGTCCGATTACAAAATCCATTGTGATGTGCTCCCACTTCCGTGCAGGATTTCCAATTTGTAACATCCACCGAAGCTTACGGTCTTGTGCCTTCACTGTTGCCGCGTCAAGCACAGCCCACATGTAGCCCGTCCACTTTCATTCGTTCCACCAATAGTCTTGTGAAGATTCGGTACATCTTAGTCTTGCACGGGTGAATCTTTGTAGTGGCTCCTATGAGCAGGCAAAATCTCTTCTTTGAGTTCAAATCGTCGGGACGCGCCGCGGCCCAAATCCTCGAAACCTAAAGTTCCATCTTGACACAAGATGCGGTTTCCTCTTAGAGTTGTCCATACTCAGAATTTTACGAATCTCGGGGTCCGTGGGCGCAGCGCCTTAATCTTGGCTTGCACTTCGGCTCAATCCTTAATGTCGCCGTAATTTGGAGGTGTCCTACCTCAAACTTAAATTACGAGTCTCGCGCTCCTTCTAGTAAGGTCCACTCTTTAACCAGCAAATGTCGATGCTCGATTTCTGTTCAAGGCATCCATTACCGGTTGGCCTTTAGGGGTGATCTGATATGTCATGGTCATAGTCCTTGACAATTCCATCCAGCGCCTCTACATCTCATATTCGGTTCCTTCTGCGAAAATAGGTACTTGAGGCTCGATGGTCCGTGTAGATCTGGAACCTTTCTCCACATAAGTAATGCCTCCAAATTTTTAGTGCGAAAATAATTCTTTGCCAATTCCAAATCGTGGGTCGGGTAGTTCATTTTCGTGAGGGCCTTAGCGCGCGATGCATCTGCAACCACTCTTCCATGTTGCATTAATGCGCATCCCAATCCTCTAAAGCGAAGCATCACTATAGATCTCATACCCGCCGGTCTGAAGGAATCGTCGATCTGGGCCCGTTATCAATCTTTGCTTGACTCACGAAAACTCTCCTCGCACTTTTCGGTCCATTCAAACTTGGTTTCCTTCTTAAGCGGCCCTCGTCGCCGGAGTGGCTATCGCTGAGAATCTTTCCACAAATCTCCGATAATAACCTGCCCGGTCCTAGAAAGCTTGAACCTCGGTGGTATCGTCGGTCTCGGCGATCCATCTTTGCTTCAATCTTTGCCGGGTCGGAGATTCCTTCTCCGGATATTATATGTCAAGAAATGCTACTCGGTTCGGCCAAAACTCGCACTTGCTAAACTTAGCATACGATCGTGCTTCATAACGTCTGTAGAACCTTTTCCAAGTGTACTTCATGTTCCTCGGAACTCTTGAATACACTAAAATATCATCAATAAACACGATCCGAAGGTGATCTAAGAACTCCTTGAATACCGGTTCATTAAATCCATGAAAGCGGCGGGGGCATTAGTCGGTCAAATGGCATCACCGTAAACTCATAGTGTCCATATCTAGTCACGAATCTTTGTCTTTGGAATATCCTCCTTTGGATCTTATTGGTGATACCACATCCTCGGGGTCAATTTTAGAAAATACCGAGGGCTCCTTGCAGCTGATCAAGCAGTCGTCAATCCTTGGAAGGGATACTTATTCTTGACCGTCACTTGATTCGGTGACGGTGAGTCGATACACAACCTTAGCGACCCATCCTTCTTTTCGGCGAATAATAAAGGCGCTCCCCATGGAGGCGCTTTTCGGTCGGACAAAACCTTTGTCGATGGTTCTGCATTTGGACCTTTAATTCCTTCAGCTCGACAATGACATTACGTAGGGCGGCTTTGAGATTGGCTCGGTTCAAGGGTCAACTCGATAGCGAACTCTACTTCCCTTCCGGCGGCAATCCGGCAATTCACGAGAAAGACATCGGAAAGTTGCACACCAGCGGTATATTCTCAAAGCGCACTTCACTGGCGGCGGATCGACCACCTTTGGCTAAATAGCCTTGGCAGCCCTCGTCCAACAACGGTTGCTTCCACCAAAAACCAAGGGATCGAGGTTCCTCCTCGACTCCCTACAAACTCAAATCTAGGCGCCCGGCCCGGGCTAAAAGCCTGGATCGCCACTGGTACTCTGGTCCATCACGACGTGCACCTTGGCGAGTCCATACCCACAATCAAATCAAAATCATACGCCGGCAACACGACTAGGTCTATCATGCTTTCTACACCCCGATCACTATCTCACAATTCGGGCATCCTAGAGATATGCATATCTTATCCTTCAATGGTGTAGTCACACACAATTGCACTTCTAACATAACAGGCTTTAATCCGATCAATTCAACAAAGCGGCGAGATATAAGCGAATCGATGCTCCGGGATCAAATAATGCATATGCTATATGGTGTACGGAGAAACCATACATGACCACCCAGGCGCATTTTCCACTTCCCCTGGCGCCATTGCATACACCCGTCCTTGTCTTGTGATGCATTCATAATAGCCGTGGGGCACTCAATTTGGTTCCCATTTTACATTGCGATGTCGGGGCTCCGTGGGCGGCGGGGGCAGTTCTAATTTGGTGGTCCAAACCCCGCGTTTGAAGCAAGCCCCAAATCTGTTTTGCTGAAAGTTCGGCTTCTCGATGTTCCTCCCTAATCGGTGGGACAAATCGCTTTGTTCGCCATGGTTTTCTTCCCAAGGCGGCGGTTGTCCTAGCCTGGGCGAACCGCGATCCAGGCGGCACCCTATCAGTCTGATCGCTCTATAGCTTTGGCCCGTTCATACATCTATTGGTAGTCCTTGATGTTCAGCGATATCATTTGACTCCTCGAGTCGGTTTGAGTCCATCCGGAATCTCCGCGCCTTGTCCTCGTGGTGCTCTACCATCCTTAGCGAACCTTGGCGGTCTTGTAAAAGTCAGACTTGATCATCTGTCCTTCGATCCTCGGCGGAGCTCCTCCTCATGAACTCCGCTTCTTCCTCTCCCTAGCACTTTCTCGAGAAGAACTTTCCCAAAAGCTCTCGGAAAATATGGCCCATCGCCCGAGCGGTTCCCGGGAAACACCCTTCCTTTAGTGGCCTTCCACCAATCATTGGCATTGTCTGCGGTTGGTACGGCCAATGTTACCTTTCAACCTCGGTGCACCCTAGCACTTCAAAGGCCTTCTCGGTTCCTCAACCAGCGGGAGTGCGGTCTCGAGATCACCCTTGCCATTGAACCTCGGCGGCCCGGTTTCAAAATTGCTCTACCAATTTAGACATTGGCCTGGCCACATTTACGGGGCAGGGGCGGGATTCTCCACATTTCCTGATTTCCACCATTTCCATTGTTTCCATTATTCCGTTATTCCCATTGGCCCCATTGGCGTGACAATGGCGGCCTCAGCGGCGGCGATAGTGCGCATCTCTCTCCTGGCCAATCTACCTCCCGGAATTCCAGCTTCCTCGAGGGGCTCTTAGGATCTCATCAACCCCTCGGATCCTCCATGATCCTTACTTGCGGTTCTCATGATCGGCTCGGGACCTCGACCTCGACCTCTACCTTTTACGGCCTCGACCTCTACCTCGGCCCCCGGTTACTGCCCTCCAACTTGCATGTCCATTCTCCCCTATAATTCCCACATCGGGATTATAGACTTAACCCAAGCCAAACCTGGCCTAAGGTCCCAGGTGGAGCTTAACGCCACAAAGAATCAATCACCCGATGCGATTGAGACAAATAGCACAGGATCTACCACAACACGTGTACTAACCCCAGGTCCCGACGCACCAGCACTTCACGTCAATAACGCAACCAATCAATCAAGACACGTATACCGGGAGTACACTTAGCTACCTAGGTCCAATCGATTGGCTACCCAAGGTCATCGCCTCCTCATCACCCGTGCTCGACCTAATTGATCGAATGACTTTGCTCGAAAATAAATCAAACGGGATGTCATCAAGACTTTCTGCCAAGGGCCACATCCCTCGGGCAGAGGTCGATTCGTAGCGACGCCCCGTGACGCTACCGACCCAACACCCAACATGATATACAAAGACATGCGGAAGCAATTAAACTACCCGTATACATATATAAGCGTATAACCAAGGGTAACCACCAAAATCAACACTTGTACTAATCTGGAATTCATATACAATATTCAATTACAGCCGGCTACCAAAAAAAAAAAAGCGGTTCAAGGCCCTCTTGACGATAAAAAGGGGTAAGTGGCTGGGGTTGAGTACTACAATGGGCGGGGTCTTCTCCCAAAAATGTCGGGACACTGTCCTCCTCAAGGCGGGGATCGAAAATATCGGTTTACAACAACCGTGAGAATAAATCTCGTGAGTAATTCCCTAAACCTAAACTAGGCTAACATGCCCTCGACCGTCTTGAACAACACAAAGTACACACATAAGCGGCTCGGGCCCTCGGGCCTAAATCTAATTTCACTAGACCACTGCGGGTTGGCGTCAAATCAACAAAGCGACCAGCAGCGGCGAGAATATAATCACAGCACATACCGTGCATTTCTATGTCTAGCGCATGTTATGCATATGCTAGTGCTCGCACTCATGCTCATGCCTCATCAATGCATTACTCGCACACTTGCACACTGGCACTCAGCCAATTCTCAATTACTCCTCCGACCCGCGTTAAGCATCAGGTCGACCGCGTAAACGCATTAGGTCCACGCCCGAGATCGATCTCTAGCCCAGCGAGCTCATGCCACGCAGCCAGCGTAAAAGCGCATCGGGCGGACATCTTCCGGTAATCCGGGCATCGTCCCGCGTAACTGCGCCTCGGGGCGGGTTCACTACCCCGCGTAACACGCGCCGGGGTTTATTGTGATCACACATTCACAAACCTCAATTTTATCCCGAACCGGCGTAAAAGCGCATCAGGGCAATTTAGGTGATCACAATGCACATGTCATTCGAGCATACTTGTGAATGCATATGCCGTGCCAATGTTCGTGATGCATCCATGGCCATGAAATTCACACTTGGGCAATTCACAATATTCACAATGGGCAATTAATAGTACAATGCCATCCCATCAATTATAGTACACTAGGCCCGGTCTACATTCAACATGCCCAACCAACATATAAATAACGACCATGGAATCAATTCAAGTCACTCTTGCGGCACATAATTCACATATAATTCGCACAATTTAATCAATACAATTCGCGCACCCGAGGCCTACCAAGATACACTATTCTTAGTCACACTAGGTACATAGTACTATGTCACGGAATTAATCACATCCAAGTACAAATCAGTCATTTAATCGCCAATTTAATCATCCGAGATAATTACATAATCAAACCTCAACTCGACCGCGTCTTGTCCGGTTAATCCCGATAGGGTCAACCACCGAAACAGTTAATTCGGGGCCCATAAATATCCTCAAAATATTCCATTAGACTCTCCAAAGTATCATTCTAATTGACCGCCACCAAAATTAATATCGGTAGCGCAATATAATTCACAAATAAAAACCGAACTCGGGCCAAATTAATCGAACTGACTAACCCATTTATCGCGCCTCTCGGGTCACTAATCCTCCATTAAATCCACAAACTAATCCACCAAATTGGCCACAAACATAATCCTTAATCACTCTCACAAATTAACCCCAAATTATCTACTCACAATTCGACTTCCTCGGGGCTCTTCTGGGATCTCATCAACCCCTCGGATCCTCATGATCACCCGCGCGGGTTCGCAGCGGTCGGCTCGGGACTCGACACCGACCTACCTCTTTTCTGACCTCGACCTCTACCTCGTCACGGTTGCTGTCTCGGCCATGTCGTTCCTCACGCGCTGCCAGTTGGCGCGTGAGTTAGAGACTTAGCAATGGCGTTACGAATACAGGCGGGGAAGCTTATTCTGACAATCAATAATCACTTTTCGGCATCGATTGAAACGCCACCGTAACCTGAGACTCCGGTCCACGAGAACCGTGTACTGGCGCAGAGTCGGCGCCAGCGGGTCAATAGCATAGCCGATATTCGAGGCGGGGCGGTGGGAATTACCGACTGGCGCGAGTGCGCGCAATGGCTACAGTCGCCGCTCCTTATCCTCCGAACTTCGACCTAATTGGATGGTGACCTTTCTGATACTAAATCAGCGGGGATATGCCCGCGCTCACCGATCTTATGCGCTCGCCATGATCCGGGATGGGTGTCTGCGGCGTCGAGAATGACGTCATGGCCGACTCTGGGAGATATCTTGTTTGTCGGAAGCAGTCGCTTCGTTACATATAAGCATTATAACCAAGGGTAACCACCAAAATGTGCCCAGCCACTGTCAGATTCCTCTGATATTCAATTACGGCATTACTCCATCAAAAAGCGGTTCAAGAGCCTACTGATAAAGGGAATTTAAGTAAACAAAGGTTGACTTCTAATTAAGCAAGGTGCCTAAAATGTGTCGGGACACTGTCGCCCTGCCTGGTAGGGGATAAAAGAAAATACTCGGTTCACAGCCAAGTGAGAATAAATCTCAATGATAATTTTTCACTTTCAGCCCAATTTGCTTGCTCACAACCTCGACCGTCTTAAAAGACAACACAAAATGCACTCTGGCCCGGGCTGGTACGAGCAGGAAGTCTATTCACTGAGGCACTGCGAGGGTTAGGCGTCTCAATCAGCCAAGCAGGTAGCGAGATATAATCGCGGCCTTGTCTGGCGTGCGTTTATCATGACGCGTAATGCATATCTTGGTGCTAACGCTCATGCTCGTACATCATGATCGTGTCGCGCACCGGCAACCTTCTGACCAATTCAATTACTCACCAGGCTGGCGTTCGCGCGTCACGGTCGGCCGTAAAGCAACGTGGTCAAACCCGGGATCGATCTGGCCGCGCGGTATTCGTACCATGACACGTATAGCGTCAGTAGGACGTCTTACCGTGTCCAAGACGCCAAATCGCGTAATAACTCGCATACTCGGGGCGGGTTACATTTCGCGTAACAGCATCCGGGGTTTATTGTGATCGGCGGCGTTCACAAACCTCATTTTCTCCCGAACCGTAAACGTGAGCCCGGTTGGTCAATCATAATCGCGTCATCGTTCAAAGAGCATACTTGTGAGATA